>CM059435.1:84272957-84872957 GCA_030390025.1 Squalus acanthias
CCCCCCCCTCTCTCTCTCTCTCCCTCTCTCCTCCCCTCTTTTCTCTCTCTCTCTCTCTCTCTCTCTCTCTCTCTCTCTCTCTCTCTCTCTCTCTCTCTCTCTCTCTCTCTCTCTCTCTCGCCCTCCCTCAGTTCATCTGTGCAATTCAAGTTCTGAAGTGTAATTTCTCCTATTGTATTTCCAGGGTGATAAAGACCGTCCGGTGTTTGCAGTGACTGGGCTGCGATGGGGAGCATACAGGGATGCATCTGCTAAACTCGCCAAGTAAGAGAAGGGAGAGAGTAAGAAAAAAGTGTAAGCAATGCATTAAAAAGCAAGGTGGAAAGGGCAGGCCTTGACAATGGATGCTTCATCTTAAAACTTAATCAGATTCTACTATTTTTAAATATCTGAGACTGAGTATTGCCTTATTCCTTTAATAGCTTTAAAATACCTTATTGTAGAGTACTGAGAATGACTACAGCCACTGTATTCTGCTCCCGATCGGGTGGCTGATTTATTCTGGTGCTCACATCTTTCTTCAGTACCTGCGCCCTGGTGAACAAGACAGTGCTGTGACCCAGACAATTGTTTATCTGGATTATGACACAAGATGTTCTGTTTTCAGACATAAGGCTTTAGGAATTGGTACTGTCAGAAAATTCCAGAATGAGGGCATACTGTTGTTGCATAGGAAATCCAGCCAGAGCAATCGCACCTAATTATTTACAACTGTGCAAGATTGTCCGTGCATGTTTCTGTAAGTCCCGTATAGTCTACTGTGTAACTATGTTCCATTTCATACCATACCCTAAGAAAGCGCATAAACATTTTGAACTTATTGAGCACAGTGATAAAATAAGTTTATATAAATTTTAAAAAGTACAGGCACACACCTTGGTAAAGTCAGTTAGCTATTTGGTGATTGTACATATTTCACAACCATGATTCCACAAACTGCACTACCTCAGCACTGCCAGTAGGGTGAAGTGCCAATTGGAAGAGAACCAATTCCTCATATGGATGGTGCGAAAGTGAATATTCTGCAACAGCCAGAGCTGCGGTGGCTAGTTCTCAGAAAGGCCGTTGACAGATGTCTGGCAGATTCCTGACTAATTAGCCTCTTGGCCCAGCAATGAGAGATTGTATGGAAGAAGAGGCTAGAAAATGGACAATTAAAATGGAGCAAAAACAAATGCTTCATTTTCACTTTTGCAAGTGTAGAGCAATGCATTAGATTTTTAAAATTATAACAGTGCCTACACTTCTTTGTTGGCTGCGAAGCGCTCTAAAACGTCCTGAGGTTGTGAAAGGCGCTATATAAATGCAAGTTCTTTCTTTCTTTAATGCATCCTCTCTTTACTATAGCCTGGTTTCTGTTGTATTGCCTAGTGTTTATGTTTTATAATGTGTTTCATCCGTTCACAATTTTATCCCATTGCAGTTATTGGTATCTTGGCCCTCTCAAAGACAAGGCATGTCATGTGTTCAGTATATTTAAGGTGAGTGCTAGTTTTTAATTTTTCAATCTTTCCATTTCTTGGGTTGTGATGGTATTATTATTGGGGAGGGTACAAATTTGAGAGACCTCATACAAATCTTATACACTTGGCGAAATTATACTCTTAACAAGGAACTGTTGTCCTCCTTTTTGTTTTCAAGGGGTTACATAAATGAGACTGGACAGTCCCCTGCTCTCCTAACTTAAAGAGCCTAGGTTAAAAGGACTGGTTCACCCTTCATTCTCTTAATTGTAGAGGTTGCATGCAGATAACTGTGAAATGAGTGGCGTATAACCTTCGGTGGGGCAGATAAGCAACTAACTACTTTTGGCTTACCCTGCCTGAATCTGATTGATCAATAACGGAACAGCTAAACGTAGGAACAGGTGTAGGCCATTTAGCCCCTCGAGCCTGTTCCGCCATTCAATGAGATCATGGCTGATCTGCGATCTAATTCCATATACTGTACCCGTCTTTGGCCCATATCCCTTAATACTTTTGGTTAACAAAAATCGATCAATCTCAGATTTAAAATTAACAATTGATCTAGCATCAATTGCCGTTTGTGGAAAAGAGTTCCAAACTTCTACCACCCTTTGTGTGTAGAAGTGTTTCCTAATTTCACTCCTGAAAGGTCTGGCTCTAATTTTTAGACTATGCCCCCTAGTCCTAGAATCCCCAACCAGCGGAAATAGCTTATCTCTCTTTACCCTGTCTGTTCCCCTTAATATCTTGAAAACTTCGATCAAATCACCCCTTAACCTTCTAAATTCTAGGGAATACAAATTCTAATTTGTGTAATCTCCTGGTAATTTAACCCTTGGAGTCCAGGTATCATTCTGGTAAACCTACGCTGTGCTCCCTCCAAGGCCAATATATCCTTCCTAAGGTGTGGTGCCCAGAACTGCTCTCAGTACTCCAGGTGTGGTCTAACCAGGGCTTTGTATAGGTGCAGCATAACCTCTACCCCCTTGTATTCTAGTCCTCTAGATATAAAGGCCAGCATTCCATTAACCTTTTTGATTATTTTCTGTACCTTTTCATGACATTTTAATGATCTATGTACCTGGACCTCCACTGTTAGCTTTTCACCATTTAGAAAGTACAGGAAACTTTTGTTTATCCGGCACCCAAATATCCGGAATTCTCGCTTAACCGGCAAAAATCATCCTCCGAAAACTCCTCTCAAATAACCGGCAATGTTGCCGAGTCGCAGTCGAGTCTCCGCGAACGCCGAGTACTCCGAAAACTCCTCTCAAATAACCGGCAATGTTGCCGATCCCGAGTCCGAGTCCGCGAACGCCGATTTAGTCAGATGGGGTAGTTTTCAAAAGTACCCAAATACTGTACACTGCACATTTCTTGATTTATTTATTTTTCTTTGTTAAAAATAGCCTCGGTAGATATAACTTTCCGTTATCCGGTACTTTCGATAAACCGGCACCACGCCGGTCCCGTCGGTGCCGGTTAATAAAGAGTTTCCTGTACCCTGTTCTATCTTTTTTAGGTCCAAGTAACACCAGTTTATAAAAAAGGAAATAAATCTGATTGCATGGAGGTAGTTTAATATTACAAATCAAAATTGTAGTATATGTATACAAAACCCTCCATGGCCTCGCCCCTCCCTATCTCTGTAACCACCTCCAGCTCTACAGCCCTCCAAGACCTCTGCGTTCCTCCAACTCTAGCTTCTTGTGCATCCCCCACATCCTTTGCCCCACCGTTAGTGACTGTTCCTTCAGCTGTCTAGGCCCTAAGCTCAGGAATTCCCTACCCAAGCCTTTTTGCCTCTCCTCCTTTCAGATGCTGCTTAAAGCCTACCTCTTTGACCAAGCATTTGGTCACCTGTCCTAATGTTGCCTGCTTTGGCTCGGTGTCCATTTCTGTCTGATTGCACTACTGTGAAGCGCCTTGGGATAATTTGCTATATTACAGGTGCTGTATAAATGCAAGTTGTTGTTGTGTATGTTTAACTGTGTTTGAAGGTTTGGGTTGAGTTTCTTGAGACCATGGCGCTGGGGGCACATCCAGCCATCATTAATTGCAGGTTATATTTCTATGTTCGTTGTCTAGGAATGGCCACCAACCCGCCAGGCCTCCATCGCATACCTGGGCCCCACAGAGCGACCACCAGAGCAATCAGAAGAGAATCCCCCAAGGCCCAGACTGTGGCGACGGATGTTGAGGAGACTGGAATTATACTGGGCAACTCCCAAAGAGGGTGAGGTGCTCGAATGCTTTTAATCTTTTTGCTCCTTTTAGTACTAAGGTATTATCACCTCACTACATTTACGTAGTCATGCAGTGATGAGTTTGCTATTAATTTTATGTACTTTGGGGCAGGGGTGCAGGTGCTGTATATCCTTGTTTTGAGGGGAAACACACTTTTTTAACATTTTTCTTCCCATGCAGATTCCCACCCTCTACCACTAGTGAAGACGATGCACAATCTGCGGTTACGCTGTCATCCCCCACATCCTGGCTGGCCACAAGGGGGTGAATAGAATGGTCTGATAGGCACTCATTATTGATTTTTTTTCTCTCTCTTCCTGTGAAATGGCACTTATCGCCTTTCTGTACAGCATGACTGAGATCAAAAACTCAGCAGAGCAGGGAATTGAGCCTCTGTTCCACCACTGCATTGCATGTGTCGCTGTCCAACATATAGGCCGCGAAATTCGGCACCTTGGCACCGGCAGTTAAGGCAGATTTTGAGGAAAAAATGGTGGCCGCCTCGCTTCTGCCCACTTCCAGCGTGGCCCGTGTTGATCGCCATAGTGGTGAGGGCAATAGCGTGGGCGGGACATGCGTGCGCTGGCAGTATGCAGAGAAGGCAGATCGTGATGTCAGTCAGTGTAACGCTGATTTGACGCACGACCTGCCATTTTGGACGTTGCCGTTCCAATCAACGCCCTCTCCTAAACGCAAACATCTCGCGTGCGTTCAGCTGCACGAAGGAGCCTCCTCACCAACGCTATTTAAAGGGATACATCCAACTTGCAATTAAGTTGATTATTTCTCTTGTACCGGCTCTTGCAGAGTTTATATCAATACTGACTTGCTGGTTGATATTTCTAACATTGATAAAGTGTGCAGGGAGTGCTGCTGGGCGTTGGCTGCAACTGGAAGGCCTCTGACTGCACCACATGCTCCCAGGCACGGGGGCTCTACTTGCAGTCCCTCTCGCGCGGCAGCATGATGGGGAGATGGAGCGGAGGAAGGGGAGAGGGCACTCAGCAGGAGGCCTTACCCACCTAGGGTTTTCCGAGAGCACTTCTCCTACCTGCACTTTAGCCAGGAGCAGTGTATTCGGTGGTTCTGCTTCACCTCTTGCAACCAGACCTGCAGCCTCAGAGCAGGGCGACGATGGCGCTGCCAGTGGCCCTCAAGGTAACCGTGGCCTTGAATTTTTTCACCAGCGGATCCTTGCAGGCTGGAACAGGCGACATTGCAAACATCTCACAGTTCGCTGTTCATCGCTGCATCCGGGAGGTCACAGAGACTCTGTACTCTCGGAGAAGGGACGTCATTGTCTTCTCTCTGAACAGAGAGAAGCAGGAGGAGCGTGCACGTGGCTTTGTCAGGATATCGGGCTTCCCCATGATGCAGGACGCCATTGACTGCATGCATGTGGCTTTGTGGGCACCGCATATTAATGCTAAGATGTACCGCAACTGCAAAGGCTACCACTCCCTTAATGTGCAGTTGGTGTTCGACCACTCCCAGCAGATCATGATGGTGAATGTCCGGTATCCTGGCAGCAGTCGTGATGCCTTCATCCTGTGCCAGTCCGCTGTGCCAGCAATCTTCCAGCCACCATGTCGAACCCGATGTAGGTCAGCGAACACGGGTGATGCCGAATCAGGATTATAGTAGTAACATACAACGCACATACACTGCGAAACCAAATAGCAAGACAATTCAATAAAAATTAACACCTCATCAGCAATGTTCCCGTTAATTTTGTTTGGGTGCACAGCCCATTCAAAATACCGTGCATGCGCGGTTTTTCCCATTCCAAAGCCGGCGAGCTGGCTGCCCAGGAGGTCCAGAGAGCTGCGCGGCTGCAAGGGAACATTGCTCATCAGTCAGGAATGCAGACGTGAAGTGGAGACTGCTGAATGATGATCTGAACAGGTAATGTATTGGAACAGACAGAAGAGGGAGCCCTGAACCCCTCTATCAAATTCTAGTATGTAGCTCATTCCTGGGTATCTGTTATTTAATGTATAAACCATCTGAACTGCTTGATTTAGATTCGAGATTGTCATTCTCTCCTGGGTATTGGCTGTGTTATGTCTATAAAGCAGAGTGTTTAAATTCCCATTCGCATTCTCTTTTCCCGTCAGCTGCACCCACTATAATCCTGATCTAGCATCACAATATCATAAGTGCCATATCGGAAAGGCAGCCATATTAGTGGGCATGTGGAAGATATACAGTGAAAATCCAAGATGGTAAATAAAAGTCAGAGTGTTCTGTTGTAAAAAATCCATTGGTGGACACTAATGCTTAGCAACACGGAATGGTCATCAAACCGGTTTCAGGCCCTGTTCTACTTTGCTCCTCATCTGAACTATGCCAAGCAGGAAGGGGCAGCAGCATTTCCCAGTGTGATGAAATGGAAAACTTGAAAGGACAGTCATGCCTTGCCAGTCTCTGCCACTTCCTGCTACGAGGTGCATTGGCAGTAGCCTGTGAACAGGCTGTGTGTCCACACTCTCCATTGCAGGAGTCAGGCCAAGCAGATGAAGAGCAGATAACCATATAAAATGAGGGAAAACTTACCCAATTATTTCTACTTAAAAAAAAAGGGGGAAATCAAATGGTATTTGGTCCAGAGTGTAGTGCATTCTCTGGATTTAGAATATTTGTAAGTTCGGGCAGCGTGGAGGAGAGTGAAATGGTTCTGCCTGTAAATACTATGTCTTTGGGAAATGGTTTTCAGAGCTTTCATTGGGTTTCCTTTTCTGACTGCAGTGATGCAGGTGCCAGTGGAGCCAGGGTGCTGGGAGGAAGTAGAGAAGTCAGCAGTGGAAGTGACCATCAGCACACTCAACAAGCAGGCAGACCTCAAGGTGAGAGCAATTACTGTCCATACCTATAGCCAGGAGCTGACAATGACATCTCTCTTTAGTCCTGTTTTACTGAAATTTAACAAAAAACATGAATTATTTTCACATTCAGAGATTTGGTTGGATAAAGGTAGAGATTATATTCCTATGGAGAGCAAACTAGTGACCCAAGTCAGTGGTGTACACTGAGGCGTGTGCTTGTGATTTGACTCATTTAGGGTACTGGGTGGCGACGAGCCATTCAGTCATAAAATGGGAAATCAGAAGGTAAGGCTGTGCTACTTCGGATTGGAAGGTAGCAAATGTAACCCCACTATTTAATAAAGGAGGGAGAGAGAAAATGGGGAACTACAGACCAGTTACCCTGACATCAATAGTAGGGAAAATGCTAGAATCTATTATTAAGGACGTGGTAACGGCACTTAGAAAATAATAATAGGATTGGGCAGAGTCAACACAGATTTATGAAAGGGAAATCGTGTTTGACAAATCTGTTAGAATTTTTTGAGATTGTAACGAGCAGAATAGATACGGGGGAACCAGTGGATGTGGTGTATTTGGATTTTCAGAAGGCATTCGATAAGGTGCTGCACAAGAGGTTATTAAACAAAATTAGGGCTCATAGAATTAGGGATAATATACTAGCATGGATTGAGGATTGGTTAACGGACAGAAAACAGAGAGTAGGAATAAACGGGTCATTTTCGGGTTGGCAGGCTGTAACTAGTGGGGTACTGCAAGGATCAGTGCTTGGGCCTCAGCTATTCACAATCTACATCAATGATTTGGATGAGGGGACCAAATATAATATAATATATCCAGATTTGGTGATGATACAAAGCTGGGTGGGAATGTAAGTTGTGAGGAGGATGCAAGGAGGCTTCAAGGGGTTATAGACAGGTTAAGTGAGTGGGCAAGAACATGGCAAATGGAATATAATGTGGAGAAATGTGAAGTTATCCACTTTGGTAGGAAAAATAGAAAAGCAGAGTATTTTTTAAATAGTGAGAGATTGGGAAATGTTGGTGTTCAGAGGAACCTGGGTGTCCTTGTACACGAATCACTGAACGTTAACATGCAGGTACATCAAGCAATTAGGAAAGCAAATGGTATGTTGGCCTTTATTACAAGAGGATTTGAGTATAAGAGTAAAGACGTCTTACTGCAATTATATAGGGTCCTGGTGAGACCACACCTGGAGTATTGTGTACAGTTTTGGTCTCCTTACCTAAGGAAGGATATACTTGCCATAGAGGGAGTGCAATGAAGGTTCACCAGACTGGTTCCTGGGATTGGGGGGATTGTCCTATGAGGACAGATTGAGTAGATTAGGTCTATATTCTCTAGAGTTTAGAAGAATGAGAGGTGATCTCATTGAAACATAGAAAATTCTTACAGGGCTTGACAGGGTAGATGCAGGGAGGATGTTTCCCCTGGCTGGGGAGTCGAGAACCAGGGGTCACAGTCTCAGAATAAGGGGTCGGCCATTTAGGACTGAGATGAGGAGAAATTTCTTCACTCAGAGGGTGGTGAATCTTTGGAATCCTCTACCCCAAAGGGCTGTGGAGGCTCAGTTTGAGTATATTCAAGACAGAGATTGATAGATTTTTGGATATTAAGGGAATCGAGGGATATGGGGATAGTGCAGGAAAGTGGAGATGAAGTAGAAGATCAGCCATGATCTTATTGAATGGCCAAAAGGCCTACTCCTGCTCCCATTTCTTATGTTCCATTGGCTATTAGTTCAGGTGGGGTGGGGGCTCCGCTTGATCCTGTACTCACCCATTGTCTAGGATCACGTTTAAGAATGGCCACTTGGATGAGACAGCAGATGGTGGGTACCACAGCAGGATTCAGCATCTTGATGAGAGGAGGAAAAGGGAAGAAATTTGGGGATAAACAAAGTAAATCTTCTATAGAACGCATTGTTCTGCTTCTGGATTCCCAATTATACCATTAAATAAAGAAGGCTGTTGGCCCATTGGATCTTGTCCTCTCAGATGATGAACTTTAATGCTTTTGTCAGTGCTGCTACTTAGGAATCGGCAATTGACGTCTGATTTTACCTTTGCTTCCTGTGGAAAGTACCTTCTCCAGGGAGCTGACTGAAACCAGGTATGTTGCATGTGAAATGGGCATGGAGAAAATCATGCACAGTGTGTGATTTCAGCTCCACTAACTGTACTGGTCTTCGTACAGTCAAGGTCTCGATGTGTTGGAAGCATTGAATCCCTTCTTCGCCTTCACTATCCTCTAAAATAAAAAAATGTACACATTCAGCTTTGCATTCCAGCCATATTCTTCCTGGCTTTTTAATGTGTGAAGGGGTGAATATTAACACTGAAATTCTGAGTAAGCAGCTCTAGGGAAAATCCTGCTAAACTCTTCATTTTTCTACAGCGTACAGAAGATGCCATGAATATTTGTATAGAACCAGACACCATCAGCAAGGGGCAGTTTGTAGCTATAGGGTAAGTGTCCTATGTCTCTGGTTTAGCTGTTAAATAATTTGCTGATTCAGAGCTCAGTTCCTGGAAGAGCTTGTGTTAAAAATGTTGTTGTCTTGCCACTGTTGACAGCAACTCCAGATTCACACGAGAACAGACACTGTTAATTAAACTTTCCACAAAACGATGTATATTCTAAAAAACAATGCTTCCCCCTTCCCTGTATTAAATCCAGTGCCTTATAGTCCTGTCTGTGCTGACTGCTATGAGTGGGGAGGGTCGTGAGGTTTCAAGTGTAAATGCTATGTATTAGCCTGGGTTCCAATTCTCCTGTCTGAGAAATCCAGTCACTGTGGAGACTGTGAGGTGGAAATCAAAGGCTCTCCGCCCCTGGCGATATACTGCTGCATGCACATCATGAGCATGTCTCAAATAGCTGACGTGCATTTGCAGTTTGTTGTGCATATTCCCACAAAATAAGGGCAGCACTGGAGCCGAGACTCTTGAGAGCTAGCAGTAAAAATAAAGCATCCTGCATTCGCCACATCCTCCTGAATGATGTTGTCGACCTGCTCGCTGCATCACATCCAAGTATAAATGTGACATTGGATGAAGAGTAGCTGAATGTTTGCAGTTAGCTATGGTGTGAGCTTTCACTTTCTTCTCTTTGCCTTTCTTTTATTGTTTCTGTGTCTCCAGAGCAGGCATTGAAAGATAGCTGGTACTTGTGCTTTCCATTAATTAAATAAGCACCATTACATTTTAAATAGAACCCATCCTGTAGACATGGTGACCTGATTAAATAGCTGGGACAGAAAGAAAACGGTGAATGCAATGGAAATCTGAAATAAGGACTGGACATGTGGGAAATGTGCAATAAGTCAGTTAGCATCTGAAAAAGAAAGATAGGTTAATACTTTGGGTGGAATACTTCATCCAAACTGACAGTCTCAGCCTTTATAAGACTGACCGAAAGAAAGAGGGGAGAGGAGATTTGCAGAAAAGGGTCAAGAGTTTAAATCTTTCACGAAGAGGCAGCCAATGGATCTAATAGCCTGAAGATATCGGGATGCAATATTCGCATTTGTTTGATGGAGGCATTCATTTATTTAAAGTGAACCCATAGAAAGGTAATCTCAATCAGTCATTGGAAAGATGAAAGGCAAGTCGCAGTCACACACTGTTCCAAAATGGAAGGGGAAATTGCAAAATAAAAATTAAATATCTCCCTTTGAGGCTGCAGTAACTGGTTCATCAGCAGCTCAGCCAAATGTGGAAGTAATACTTTCCACATCTAATGAGCATTAGCAATGATTCTGCAACATCTAGTGCTGAATCAGATCAGCACAAAACATTGACAACTGCTCCACACTGCATTCTTGTCCCAATTTGAGACGCACCAGTTGGATGCCCATCATACTCGTGAAGAAACCATGTAGCACATTGTCATGAACTCTGTATCAGGTGGTGTTTTGGTTTATTACATACAATTTCTTGCTTGACCATCAACAGGAGTCGGAAGTTGACTGATCCACTCTCATGTCCTGAAGGCAGCGAAACTCTCCAAGCCAGTTTCTGTAAGCTGCAGCTACCGCAGGTAAGGTCTCACTTTCAAGCCCTGTACTTTAAAAACCGAGGATCCATGAAGGCCCGCATATTTTACTCTACACACAGCATGAGGGTTCCCGGCACTCACACTTCTGTATCTCACTTAAAAAATGTGGATATTGTTAACCTGAACTCCCAAGAGCATTAAACTCCTCTTACTCCTTCACACTAGTATTAATTTTAAGGAGAAAAAATCCTGTCCAACAACACCTCAAGGCTGAACTCCACACTCTTGTGGCCTTTCCCACTGCATTGACTTCTTGCAGGTTGATATTCAGCTGTCACTACTTAGCTCAAATTTATATTGGCTTACTTTACACAATAGCCCAACTGCCAATCGGAGATCAGAGGATAGCCTGTAATCTGAAGGAAAACAACCATCTCCAAGAAAAGAAATTGAAAACCTTCAGGGTTTTGATGAATTTCTAATCTGGATAAGTCCTCCCTGGATGGCTGTTCTGTACAGATAACGTTGCCATTGTGTTCTAGAGGGTATTTGGTTACTTACCCATAACCTTCCAATTCCTTTCATAAGTGGGATGGATCCAACCTTAATGGCTGATTTATTATTTCCTCTCTCTCCTCAGGGAACTGAAGGCTTCTTCAGTATAGATAATGAAGACTATGAGGCTGTCTCTGTAGATGTGAAACTGCTTCCTCGAAAACTCAAGTTTTTCTGTGATTCTAACAAAAAACAACAGCTGCAATAGTTAGATACAGAATATTCAATATCTCACAGCTGACATGCCAATTTTTACCTATTTACTTAATACATCCATAAACATTCTTCTATTACCCTTTCAATCTTGCTGAAACTAATTTTATGCTCAGGAGCCCATTTTTTTTCATTGACATTCTTGGATTTCCAAGACATGATGACGTTAAGAGTTGGGTGTGCAAGAGGACACTGACGAGAAAAAAAAACTTGCACACATCCTCACTATTGCTCCACTCCTTCCCCAACCAACGTTGCCCACTATTACCTGAGATTGTGGGATGATCTTGAGGAAATTTTTTCCAAAGCTGCTGTTTGTATGGAGGTCAGTTTTACAGGATCGGATGGGTTTCCTGCTAATTTTAACTTGTCTTTCATTCCACCTCCCTGAAACTGATGAGCTACCCTAGCCTCTCCAGAAAGTGACCCCGACCAAGTTGGAAAGCCAATTGAAGCTGGGCTTTGAAATCAGGAACTGTGATCAGTCAATAACATGATGCTGTACAAGGCAGCAATCCATTCTCTGGTGCCTGCTATAGTATCCGTCCATATAAAAGATAAAAAGGAACTTGCAATTATAGTGCTGTTCAGGTTTTCAGAAAATCCTGAAGCACTTCATAGCCAATTAATTATTCTTGAAAAGTAGTCACTGTTGCTTTTGTAGACAAATATGGGAATCAATTTGCATATAGTAAGGTTCCACAAACAGCAATGAGACTAATGACCAGTTGATCTGTTTTGGTGTTGCCTCATTTGAGGCATGAATGTTGGTCAGGACATGAGGAGAACTCATTGCTCTTCTTTGAGATCTTTTACGTCCACCTGAACAGGCAGAGAGGTAGCCCAACATTATACCAGTCAGTCAATGTTTGTTTTATCGTGATTTATATGAATCGAACTGAGAAAAAGAGTTTTCATTTTTGCAAGCTGGTATAATTTAATCTTTGCAGTTAAACCTCTGGTACTGACCAGAGCAGCGTTTGAGTTAAAATGTACCAAGTGTTTGGGTGAGTTTATGTGATGGCACTGTATTTGTGATGACATTTTAAATATTTCACAGCTGGTTATTATTTCACTGTAAAATCTTGTAAATAAAAGGCTGACAATAATGACTTGTGTGTGAGAACATTTTTCTCTGTGTAGGATCGTCTGACCCATCTGAAGCGTGTGTGTGTGTGTTGGCGGGGGGGCGGTGTATGTAATTGAGCTTCAGTGTAAAGTCAGGTACTGTGCCTCTGAAATTGTCTCTGGTGCAAAAATTCCTGGTTGTTGCAGTGTGCGACTTCTTTATGTTGTGTCACAGACTGCTAGACTGAAGGATTCATGATCATAGTTCAATTAGTCTGTCTAGGGAGAGATAGTAGCATTCTTGCCTACCTCCTAGCAGCCAGATTAAGAGCTGCATAGGGTTATTTATCAGCCCCTTTGATTGAAAGTTGTGTGGCTGGGGGAAACTTAACAAAAAAAAACTGCCCTTCATTTGGTCCGCCTCCACATACAATTGAAGAGTTCAAAGTCAATCCACACCGCATTATGGGTTACTGGTTCAGAGTTTAATACCACAGGGAAACTGTTGTGGTTTTCCTTATTCCTGCTGTATGCCAGTCATTTTCTGAAAGCGAACACACCTCCTCAAAATAAAGAGAGGTAACATTTTGGGTTTTACCAGTATTTGCTGAGCAAAATTTCAATTTATAATATTTCATGTATCCAAAGCAGCATTTTTGACAACATTAAATAGCACATATGCAACTATGGTGGTCTTGGTGATTCAAAGTGTAAATTAGCTATCTAAAGAGAGATGCGCCAACCAAAAAACTATATGCAAGTTTCTGTAGCTTGTAGACAATGTGGGGAAACCATAGGGATCAGCCAGTGGTAGGTTTAACCCTCAATAAGGATGGTTCTCATTCAATTTGCCCAGCAGGAGGTTTAACTCAACAGATACTTGAATGCTTCATTGTTCTCACATCAAACCCAAGGCATTTCCATCAGGGTGGTTACATGGGATTGTCAGGAGAGTGGGGCATCATGCACAGAGGCAACATCCAACCTGTAGGTATCCAAACCAGTGTCTATCTGGATTTTTTTAATAGGCAGTGTCTGAGAAGCCTGCAATTTCATGAGATACAATAACTGAGATATTCCAGCTGTTGGTATCTGACCGGCAGCCTCTTTCCACCAGCAGCACGGTCTTGTTAGTGATTGTAAAAGTGATGACCCCTATTCATTTTTTATGCATCCGAAGTGGCCTCTGGTGACATCAGTCAATGAGCAGTGCATTAGACAGTTCACAGATGCCCTGTTCAAGCAGTCTCTGATATTAACTTTTCCATGAACTCAACAAAGCAGACGAGAGTGAAAGCAATCAGCTTCTTTCGAGTGACTGGACATCCCCAACTGCAGCATCCCACTTATCCCACCCATGTGGCAATAAAGGCCTGGTCTAAAAACTCCATTGATTTCATGAACAGGAAGGGATTTAATTCACTAAACATGCACATATTGATTGATGGTAGCTTGCATGTCAATGCATCCTATCTGGGAAGTAGCCGAGATTCATTTATACTCAGGCAATCCAGGATTCCTGTACTGCTCAGCCCAAAAAATAACCTGGATTTTAGCCCGGAGGGGCTGTTGTGAGGTCGGAAAACCTGGAAGACCAGGTTTCCTGAACGTCCTGCAGTTTTTAACTGCAGGGCCCCTTTAAAAATGTTTCTGTCAGTTTCCCACAGGCAGCCTGATCAACAGGGTGGAGGCCTGTCAGGCGGGAAGCCTGCTTCACAAGGCCGCAGCCGAGGAGAACAGGTAGGTGTAGCGAGGGAGTGAGAGAGATCGTGGCGGGGGGGATCCGATGGTGCTCGTGGGAGAGCAGACCGATTGTGGGGTTGGGGGGTTTACTGGGTAGCTTGTTGGGGCTGGAGGAAGCACTCCTGCTCCTCCTGGCCCACAAGCAGTGCTGTAAAGGCACTCACCTTATGGATTCATCCCGTCTCGCTTTCTTTCAGCTGTCGAGTTTCCCGAGGCCTGGGAAACCCGGCCGCCTGTGAAAAATAGAATCACTGTTAAAATGAAGGCAGGCAGCCTCATTATAACATTTAAATTACCAATCCGTTTCCTGCGAGCGGATTGGTTGCCTACCCTTCGCCCCGCCTCTCTCAAAACCGGAAGTGGGTTTGGTTTTTTGGTATTTTAACCTCTGACATGACCCCAACCTATCTGTTTTTGGGAGTTAAGATTCAGCCCAATGTGTCAGGATGGCCAATAGGAGACTTCAGTCTTGGCTGATGACTTTCTTCCACCAAGCAAGGGCAGAGGTTGAAAATAGTACAATCCCCACCACTTAAAACATCCACGTTTAAAATGGGCAGTCGCTTATAGCGACCATTTCAAAGTTGCCTGTTATAATGTCTTTAGTACTCTGTTTATTTCACGCAGAAACAGCTGTGTTTACTCACTAGTTGACACTTCTTAAGGAGCACTGAATGCAAGAACAATCCTAAGTAAATAACACCTCGTTAACATAGAAACATAGAAACATAGAATCTAGAAGCAGGAGTAGGCCATTCGGCCCGTCGAGCCTGCTCCACCATTCAATACGATCATGGCTGATCATCCAAATCCAGTACCCTGTCCCTGCTTTAATCCCCACAGTACACATATCCCACCCTACCCCCGTAACCCCACGTATTTAATTCCCGCTAACATATCCCATCCTATCCCCATAACCCCACATATTTAATCCCCCCTTAACACTAAGGGTCAATTTATCATAGCCAAATCAACCTAACCCGCACATTTTTGGACTGTGGGAGGAAACCGGAGCACCCGGAGGAAACCCACGCAGACACGGGGAGAATGTGCAAACTCCACACAGACAGTCACCCGAGGTCAGATTCGAACCCGGGTCTCTGGCGCTGTGAGGCAGCAGTGCTAACCACTATGCCACCGTGTTGCCCATTTAAGATTCACAACGTAATAAAAGAGCCTTATTGAGGCAGACTTCATTCTAATATTTTATATTTTTGGATGAGAATCCTTCACCAAAACCTACATAGCTGTGCAGGAGATTGCCCCCATTAAGGACTGACCAAAGCAAAGAGAGAACTTTTACCTTCTCTAGCCACCGTGTTCACAAGTTTTATTAAAGTCATCCTTAAAGCAGATGGTTGAGTGATAATAGCAGGGTACGTTTTGTTTGTAGGTAAATCTAAAAATTACCGAACTGTTGCAAAACCTCTGTGACTGCTGCAGAATATGTATGAAAATGAAGAGCTTTGTCTCCAAGTTCTCCCTTCCTGGTATTTTCTTTTAGGAAAGTTGCTGTTTGCAAGGGTTACTGAGAAATATATTTTGTTATATAAATATGACCCATTTTAAAAAAAGTCAACTGCTTAAAAAATGGCCAAAATGCCAGAGACAAGGTCAGAAACAATCACAGCAAGCATGTAATAAAAAGAAATGTAATAGACAGTGAAGAAGAGCTGGAGCCCATTTCCCCTCATGATAAATGTCTCTGCTGTGATTTTTCAGAGTTTCACCTATAGCACATGCACACGGTGGCTGTTATACTGGGCGGGTAGATCGCGTTCGCCCGAACCCGCCCAGTATAAGCAGTGAGGACTATATACACTGAAGCATTGAGTGCTATATGAGTAATTGTTGAGCAATCAGGATTCTCCAGTTCTGTTTCCATTGCCTAGATAGGTCAGGGGGAGCCCTACAGTACAGCAGGGTTCTCCAGAATTATAGTAATTTGCTGCATTCGCCATGATTTGACCATTACAAAGGAATTGGACCTTCCATCTGCAGATGAAGAGGAAGAAGGTGGAGTGAACCAATCTCCTGATCAGGGAGAGGATGGGCAGGAGAGAGGAGATGGCACAGGACAACACACTGCCAGCAGCAGATAGGACATCACAAACTTTTTCCACTGGAGAGGGCGTGCTCCATCTGCATGGAATAAAAAGCCCTTAATTATTTCTTGCCTTGCTTTTGGATCACAATCATCCAATTCTGATACCACTAATGGTCCCAAAATTCCATGCCATTTTTGGTAGAGTTCCAGTGTATAATCAGGACAAGTATTTTTTTTTGTAGCAAAACAGTTCTAGTTGTCCTGGCCAACATTTATCCCTCAACCAACACCACCAAAACAGATTGTGCAGCCATTTATCTCATTGCTGTTTGTGGGCCCTTGCTGTGTGCTAACTGGCTGTCAGCATTTCCATATTACAACAATAAGCACACTTCAAAAAGTACTTCATAAGGTGTAAACTGCTTTGGGAAGTCCTGAGGTTGTGAAAGACGCTAAATCAATGTGAGTTCTTTCTTGCCTTTCAATTTAACACATTTTTAAAAAAAAGTTTTTATTGATCATCCATACCCAACAAAATTAATCTGACAAAATACAAACAAACAACAGATTTTGAATAATCAGGTCACTGAAATAAATAGAATTTTCTTTAAGTTACATGAAAAGATCCCAGGTTTTATAATGTTGCACTGTATAGGTTTAGGAACAAGGGTTGACAGTCAGGGAGCATGTCTTAGTGGACTCCATTCAGTTTGGACTATCCTGTTATTTTGAATTATGCTCCCAAATCCCATTCCCAATTATTGGATAAAGCATTATCCTCCTCATTTCACGGTGTAGACAACATATTGTGGGCATGTGGATGCGCGCACAATATTTTTTTGATCATTTAGCTTATACAGTTTCAGGTTGTCTCATACAACCTCTGACTCTCAACTTCCAGAGCTCTTTAAGTTACAGTCCTTTTCTATATCTCTCCTCTCAGCCATCCTATTGCTGTCATTGTTCCCTTTTGTCTTTCACTTCACTGCACCAAGTGACTGTTCCTATGAATAACTCATTCAGCAGAAAAGTAATTGGCCCAAATCAAGCGACTGGATAGTACTCAAGGCTAAGATTTAACACCACACTTTGCAGTAAGGCCTCTTGTTAAAAGTCCGTTTCCAAACGTTTTAAAACCTGACTCTACGACTTCAGATTGTTTTTGTGAAAATGGTATTACTTTTCCACAAGCCTATTTTTAAAATGAACTTTTGCACCTAATGAAGTCAAAAATTGGAGATAATTGAACGTATAACTCAACGCCTGAATCTCTGATCACTGTAAGCATGCTGCGCCTAGTAGTGGAGCACACTGACCCACTAATGTACAGCACCAAAGCGATCATAACTGGGTTTGTGTTTGCAGCTCTCCACACAGTGAGTTCCTAGTCTCAGCTGGGACTGCAGGGGAGGAGCTGAGAACAGTTAAAGCACATCCCTCGCAGGCTGGGAGAGTAAAGTCAGAGAGTGAGTGACCTCCTGCCCCAAGCTGATGCTGTTGTGCATGTTTTAATGGCCAGTTAAAGCGTAGCATTGGCAGAGGGCTGGCAGCAGGTCACTCATCTGACAACCCTCTCAGTTGAGGAATGATAGGTGATGAAAGAGTGAGAAAAGACCAGGATTAAGCAAATGTGAAACCCAATCACCTTTAGTGCAGTCGGGGATCAGGCCCAAGGCCTGCTATTCAGAGGATGTTTGTGCACTCTCTGCCCTAATTAAAGCCGAGCAGGTCCGTAATAAGTACGGCACTGATTTGTTCAATGCCACTAAACAGTAGGAGTGCTTCTAAAAGACTAGCATCATCGTAAAATTTCCTTTTACCAGGAATTTGTAAACTAAGAGCCACATAGTGATCATGCTAGT
Organism: Squalus acanthias; assembly: GCA_030390025.1. NCBI lineage: Eukaryota > Metazoa > Chordata > Chondrichthyes > Squaliformes > Squalidae > Squalus > Squalus acanthias. The sequence goes on from CM059435.1 coordinate 84,291,004, forward strand.
AATACAATGTGTCTGTGCTAAACTAGAGTATTCTTACACCCCTGCCCAAAAGCTACATTACAGTGGTTTGAACATCAGTGCCCTTTTAACTAGTATCTATTTCAATTCTCATAGCTGCTTTACTATTCGACCTGTCTAACCGCCACCTATTGTTAATATTCTGTGACAACACTGCTTATTTTTGTATTGTACTGTCCCTTGTTACACTGGTTGCCAGTCTGGGCGTGTAAGGTTGAAAGGTCAGCACAGCAACATATAAACATTGATGAATACAGCTGGTTTCTCAGGAAATCTCCCCGTAAGCTTGCTACAGAATGTTCAAACCTCTGAATGGGAGAATTGTGTGGCACTACAGTTCCTTGTATTGCACCTCCACAGGTAACGCTGTAGAAACTGCAGCCTGTGCCCAAGTGACAATTGCTCTCCTCTATTCTAAGACTCTGTTGTAAGCCAGCTCCTTGTATGCTGTTGCAAATTTCTGTGCTCTGCAATATACAACATAAAAGTTGTAGCCACAAAATCTATGGCACACTGTTTCCTGCTTGAGTGAATCACAATCTAATGGTCTGTACAGGGACCAGGCTGGCTGAGACCATGACCTAAAAGGAAATCTTTCAAACCCATCCTGCTACTTGCTGTGTATAACAGCATACAAGTGAATAGCTCAATAAAAATGGCAGCTGCTACACCGTAATAAACCCAGGGATGTGTACTGCTGCTGAGCCATGCTTATTTAAACTGGAGAGATGGACTGGCCACCAGTTAAATTTTCAGATTTACGATTGGTACAAGTATGGACAGATGGAATAAATCTTCTCTGATGGCTCTTAATGACTAAGTGAAATGAGTTTGGATATTCAAGGTGCAGCTCCCTTACCCTTCCCCAAACCAACAATTCCCCACCAACTCACCCCAGTTGACAATAATTCATTCAATTTGGAATGCTACAAAGACATGCAGTTCGGACAATGTACACAGCACATTGATACAGTCGAGTGGTTCTGGGGTTTGAGAGTTTTGTACGTTGTGAGGATAACATACAGGGAGCTCTGGGTTGCATCACATGCATTTTGTACCTCACCCCTTCAGAGTATTAGTCCCTGTCATCAAGCAGGAAGTGGAAAAGTCTTTGTTTACCTAGCTCTGCCATACCCTCCCCCACTGACCAGCTCAAATACACATGACGTCTATGTACAAGATTGCACCCAACTGACAGATCAATTGTACTGTTAAAGCAGATCTCCTGAGGGTAAAACCACATTACAATCCCAAACTCGCTGTTCTCTCAGCTGACAACATGCGAGGATAACAGATGTTTCAAAGGTCCTGGTGCAGTTATAATTAATTCCTCGATACTCATACTAAACTGAACAGGGCAAGGCTTGTGGCTCCTGAGCATTGACAGTAGAGTTCAAAACCTTGAGTAGAAAAAGTGTCTGAAATCAGTTTTTTTTTAATTCACAAATTTACAAATGTCCACTTTTTTTTCTTCCTTTTCCCTCATCTTCCGGCATTTTCCATCTCTGCAAAATTTCTGTTGTACCATACAGCCCTCTCAAATGATACTTTCTTCTTCCTTTTCTTGTTTCTCTACCTCTTCCATAGACTTGTGTGCGACATCCCACAGGTAAAGTTTATCCAATGATAACTGAAAGCCAGTTGAGGTGAGGTAGACTTCACCCAAGTCTAAATAATAAATATTCAATGGAACTGGTTTTATTCTCCCTCAAGGCTTTCACATTAGAGCGAGCACAGCGTTGAAGTAATAGCCTCCCTGTATCTCCAAAGGGCAACAGGCTGTGTTGACAATTTCAAATTAATGAGCCACTGAATAAAAGAAAAACGCTGACTCTGCTGGATTCAGCCTTCTTTCCCATTATGATGCCCTCCAAAGGTTGTTTACTTCTTGTGAAGGAATTTTATTTTACTACCTAGAAATGAACAAACATTTGATTAACTTTCACAATATTGATTGCCTGCAAATCTGTGCGAAAACTTCTAACACACAGGAAAATTGCTAGTACCTAGTTGCACAGGAGATGAGAGAGCTAGCAGTGAGTTATAGAGGATAATAGACAGGTGGAAAACTGCAAAGATTTGATGATCGTACATAGTTGATAGAAAGTCATCTGAGTGCTTTTGATGAAGCCCTAATCCATGAGCAAATTAAAAATGCATTACCTAGGCCTCTAAGAAATCGGTTCATCCCTCTTTGTTCACTCCCAGGGAGAGTTTCAAGGTAGTCCTGTGCTCTAACCTCAAATAATCCTGGAGAAGACAAAAAATAGTTACATATGGACTGGGTACAAGTGTGTTAGAACATAGTCATTTCAGTTCTCGGTACCACCTGCAGACTTGGCACAGGAGAGCTGAAAATCTACAGGGTGCGCATCCCGGCCTAAATACTGGGATGCACCCACTTTCTTCTACCTTTTTTGCTTCTTCACTTCCCCCATAGCCATGTGCGACATACCGCAGCTAAAGTTTATCCAATGATAACTGAAAACCAGGTTGAGGTGAGGCAGGACAAATCCAACTCGGCCAATTACCGCCCCATCAGTCTACTCTCAATCATCAGCAAAGTGATGGAAGGTGTCATCGACAGTGCTATCAAGCAGCACTTACTCACCAATAACCTGCTCACTGATGCCCAGTTTGGGTTCCGCCAGGACCACTCGGCTCCCGACCTCATTACAGCCTTGGTCCAAACATGGACAAAGGAGCTGAATTCCAGAGGTGAGGTTAGAGTGACTGCCCTTGACATCAAGGCAGCATTTGACCGAGTCTGGCATCAAGGAGCCCTAGTAAAACTGAAGTCAATGGGAATCGGGGAAACCGCTCCACTGGCTGGAGTCATACCTAGCACAAAGGAAGATGGTTGTGGTGGTTGAAGGTCAATCATCACAGCCCCAGGACATCGCTGCAGGAGTTCCTCAGGGCAGTGTCCTAGGCCCAACCATCTTCAGCTGCTTCATCAATGACCTTCCCTCCAACATAAGGTCAGAAATGGGGACGTTCATTGATGACTGCAGTGTTCAGCGCCATTCACAACTCCACAGATAATGAAGCAGTCCATGCCCATATGCAACAGGACCTGGACAACGTTCAGGCTTGGGCTGATAAGTGGCAGGTAACATTCGTGCCACAGAAGTGCCAGGCAATGACTATCTCCAACAAGTGAGAGTCTAACCACCTCCCCTTGACATTCAATGGCATTACCATCGCCGAATCCCCCACTATCAACATCCTGGGGGTCACCATTAACCAGAAACTTAACTGGACCAGCCACATAAATACTGTGGCAACAAGAGCAGGTCAGAGACTAGGTATTCTGCGGCGAGTGTCTCAGCTCCTGACTCCCCAAAGCCTTTCCACCATCTACAAGGCACAAGTAAGGAGTGTGATGGAATACTCTCCACTTGCCGGGATGAGTGCAGCTCCAACAATACTCAAGAAGCTCGACACCATCCAGGACAAAGCAGCCCACTTGATTGGCACCCCATCCACCACCTTAAACATTCACTCCCTCCACCACCGGCATACCGTGGCTGCAGGGTGTACCATCTACAAGATGCACTGCAGCAACTCGCCAAGGCTTCTTCGGCAGCACCTCCCAAACCCGCGACCTCTTCCACCTAGAAGGACAAGGGCAGCAGGCGCATGGGAACACCACCACCTCCAAGTTCCCCTCCAAGTCACACACCATCCTGACTTAGAAGTATATCATCGATCCTTCATCGTCGCTGGGTCAAAGTCCTGGAACTCCCTACCTAACAGCACTGTGGGAGTACCATCACCACACGGACTGTAGCGGTTCAAGAAGGCGGCTCACCACCACCTTCCCAAGGGCAACTAGGAATGGGCAATAAATGCTGTCCTTGCCAGCGACACCCAGATCCCATAAACGAATTTTTTTTAAAAAGACTTCAGACAGGTCTAAATAATAAATATTCAATGGAACTGGTTTTATTCCTCCACCCAGGACCTCGGCCACTTCCCCAGCCAAAATTCATGGGGCGAGGGAGGTCCTGTAATTTACACATGAATGGCATTAGGGCCACATCTAGTATGCCTATCTTCCCCCAGAAGATGGACAATTGGCTGAGTCATACTGATTCTGGGTGCTTGCCCCCACCTGCCGAATAGGATGTTAGCGCCCCCATCGGACCTTTTGCAAAGGGGCCGGAAGATTTCCAGAAAAGATCCTTGGTGCTGGTGGGTCCAGGCTTTGTCCCTGGCCTGGACTCCCAAGTGGTTTCCACATATGTCTGTTGGGATGCTGGTATGCCTGCTTTCACTGGGCATACCAGCTGCCCGTCCTGCCCCTCTCTGCTCCAACCCAGGTGTACAGGAATGCCTGGCATTGGAATCCATGTCCTGGGCTCACCCCCTCCTATATCACTGGCCTTGTTGGGGGCAGGCAGCGGCTCTGCCCCTAACAAGGCCAAGTGTGAACTCCAGAGCAAGGCTAGGACCTAGTGTATCTGGATTCCAGCCTAAATTTCAGCACACTAGGCTGACACTCCAGTGCAGTACTGAGGGAGTGCTGCACTGTCGGAGGTGCCGACCTTCAGATGAGACGTTAAACCGAGGCCCAGTCTGATTCTCAGGTGGACGTAAAAGATCCCATAGCACTATTTCGAAGAGGAGCAGGGGAGTTATCCCCGGTGTCTTGGCCAATATTTATCTCTCAATCAACATCTAAAACAGATTATCTGGTCATTATCACATTGCTGTTTGTGGGAGCTTACTGTGCGCAAACTAGCTGCCGCGTTTCCTACATCACAATAGTGACTACACTTCAAAAAGTACTTCATTGGCTGTAAAGCGCTTTGGGACGTCCTGAGGTCATGAAAGGCACTATAGAAATGCAAGTCTTTCTTTTTTTCACACTTCCACAAGAATTACGCTGGGAGTACATTAGAAGGACCGGGGATTTTCAGCCCCAGTATATTAATTTGAACATGGTCAGTTCAATTCTGGGATCTAACTCTAGCTGAGTCAAATGTGATGGAGGCCAGCGGCTATAGACTCTTTGAACAATATTCTTTGCAGTTTAATTAAAAGGAAACCATCCAGATGAGGTGACTGTTTCTCTGTGTTTGTCACTGCATCAAAGCCCCCATGTTCGAGCTAAGCCAGCCCGAGGAGATCACTCTCAAAACCAAGCCAGGCTACATGGCAAACGGCAGAAAGAGTTGTCTAACCAAGCAAGGAAGGTGGGCAGCACTACAGCAAAGGTGCCAAGGGACTGTGCTGGGTGAACATTTACAGTGGAGGTGAACCCTTTCACCCACCTCTTTCCAATTATCTCTTGATACTAAATGTCCTGTTCCCAGTAACAGAGTAACTGTTTTATTCCAGATACGGGACTGGATAAGTGTTTGATTACATTTTATTAAATGTTTCACAGGGCAAAAAATTGTATCTGTTATGATCACATTATTTTTCTTGCATGTAGCATGATTAACTGACAAAATATGTGAATGAGTTAAACAGTGGTGGGGAGAGAGGAGAGGAAGGAAGGGGCGGTATCATGACCCAAGTCCTCACCTTTCACCCCAAGCTTCCTTAGCTCTCGATCTTGAATAAATCCCCCAAACATCTGCGTCTCCATGAAAACCTCCAGAAATCGTCGGACACTTTTTGATGTGATGGATTTGCGAAATGGCTCCCACAGGAAAATTCTTTCGTCTTTCTCATTGGAAGTCATGTACAAGGAATAGTGACCGACTATCTCCACAAAGAAACGAACGAAGGTCTCAGACACCACTGTATTAAGGGAGCCAGGATCTAGAAACAGAAATGGACAGAAAACTTAGTGTACATTTCATTAGGGAGGCTTGGATGGTCCCACAAGGATAATGTCTCATTTGTATGTGTCTTTAAGTATATATGTTTTCCCATGTTCATTTAATTTGTTTGTCATTTTGCCCTTCACGGGTATGCTAGTTGTTTCCATCCCTTAGTATCACCCAGAAAGGGTTGAATTCAGAGGGTACTAAACCAGCTATGTATGTTCCCCTTCCTGAGCTAAAAATGTAGGAAGTTGGAGGCTGCTGAAAAGGAACGTCAGCACAGTATCAAGGCTGATGCGAAGGAGGAAAAAAAGCAAGAACACAGAAGCTTTACAATAATATGAAGCAGAGGACAAACAGAATCAGCATAATGCGCATTTGAACTGGCGGACAGAAGCATATTAATGGCGAGTGCAATAAGTGCAATGGTTCAACCAGTTCATAACTCAGTATGGAATAATTTGTCTAAACCTAATCTTATACCAAATTTTAAAGAAGAGGATGACTAAGGGCATTTGAATTATTAGCATGCAACCACTCCAGAGACTTGAGCACAAAATCTAAGCTGACACTTCAGTGCGGTACTGAGGGAGTGCTGCACTGTCAGAGGTGCCGTCTTTATGATGAGACGTTAAACCGAGGCCCCGTCTGCCTCTCTGGTGGACGTAAAAAGATCCCATAGCACTATTTTGAAGAAGAGCAGGGGAGTTATCCCCGGTGTACTGGCAAATATTAATCCTTCAAACATCATTAAAACAGATTATCTGGCCATTATCATATTGCTGTTTGTGGGAGCTTGCTGTGCGCAAATTGGCTGCCGCGTTTCCTACATTACAACAGTGACTACACTTCAAAAGTACTTCATTGGCTGTAAAGCACTTTGGGATGTCCTAAGATCATGAAAGGCGCTATATAAATGCAAGTCTTTATTTCTTTTTGACACATCAGTGAGAATAGTTTCTGCTCAACCCCTGGACTTACTACATTACCACATATTGGGTGTGTAAATGCACACTCTGGTTCATAGGGAGCAAGGATTCATTTACGAGAGTGGCTCTTGGCCCTGAGCATGAGAAGTATCTGAGTAAAAACCCAGAAACATAGCACCCCATTCCCACATGTACAGCACTGCCAAAGTGCAGTTGGCTCTTAGTTAGAACTTATGATCCTGCTTCCAAGAGGGCCAAGCGGAATCATAGGACAGGTAGTTTTGGGACTCAACCTGCCATGGTTGATGTCCCATTGCCTGTGCCAGCAGACTGTGTCTTTTAATTTCGGTTTATGGTTTTACTGTCCATTCTCACTCATTTTCAGGTCAGGCGCCATTTTGACGGGTGCAAATGCATTAGAAGAGGAGTTGTCCGATTCCCTGCTGCACTTACTATCCAGGAGAGTGTCCTCCTCTTCTTGACTGGCCAGCTCATTCCGCATCTCTAGGACATGCTCCAGCGCCACCTGCAGTTTACGCGGTAGAATGGAATCCTCATCATCCACCTGACACAAATAACAGAAACAAGCAGTGAGCGGCTGGCAGAGCAAACAGCTGCACTAGTTACCATTAAGGGTCTGTGGCAGTGACTCCTGAGACTACAGCAATGACACCTGACCTGTGTTGTCTGTAATGGATTTGTGCACTACTTAGGGAGTGCTGCATTGTCGGAGGTGCTGTCTTTCAGGTGAGGCATCAAACCAAGTTTGCTCTCAGGTGAACATTAAAAAATCCTATGACACTATTCAAAGATGAGCTGGGGAGTTTTCCCGGTGTCTTGGCCAACATTTATCTCTCAACCAACAACATCAAAAACCAGATTAACTGGTCATTCATATCATTGCTTTTTGAGGGCCCTTGCTATGTGCAAATGGGCTGCTGCATTTGCCAACAAAATAACAGTGACAACACTTCAAATATACTTCATTGGTCATAAAGTGCTTTGGGACGTCATGAAGATGAGTAAGGCGCTATATAAATACAAGTTTGTTCTTTCTTGTGCCAGTGACATCGGCGTTGTCAGTACCGAGACTGTCAGTGACACTGGGGTCAGTGGCACTAATCTGTGCCACCACTCTATGGAGTAGATTTTGACTGTGTGCTAGTGTAAAAGGGTGATAGCAAATCGGCAGCCCGTTTTACATCACTCCCGATTTTTATTTCCATTGAAATCAATGCCAAGTCACGATCACCCGTTTTACACTATTGCACAAAGTCGAAATCTACCCCTACATCCCAATATTGAGGGAAATGGGAAGGAAAGAGTTAGTGGAGCACTTCATCCCTTTCCTGTGAGTTTCTCACTCATCCTCCATCGTGGGAGTGTGGACAGCTTTTTCTAACATGTCACATGGAAATTTCTCCACACACACAATCTAATATACGGAGCCATTTGCAATCAGTGTCACAGTTAACAAGCCTCATGCCATCACAGCTCTGTGCTTCAGCCTGAAACAGATGTGGCACTCACCTGTCTGAGAAACTTGTTTGCCCCAAGATTAACCACCAGCACCTGCAACAAGAAAAAAAAGTGCAGCGTCACTCCTCGACTCACCTCTCAGACATGATTTCTCTTTTACCGGTCAACAAAAATAACATTGGCCAAAGTGTCCGAGAAAAACACCAGCTTACATAATACCTTAAGGAGGGAGAGGTCGATTCATTTTTCTGCCAGACACAGCCCATATGCGACTAACATCCCCGCCCCTCCTGGGTGGAGAATACTGCTGTTTTTAATGCTCGCTACCAGCTTCCCAAAATGTCTCATTGTTTGCTGTATGAGGTATTTTATGTTTTTTAATAGATTTTAAATCTTTAGTTTACATCAATAGTGATTGCTGGGAGCTGCCTAACCGTTGGTGGGAATGGGTGTTACAATCAGCCTGTTATAGCAGTTCGGTAACGAGTTTACATCCATCCCCGACTGTGTGGCTGAAAGGCAAAAATTACATTATCAAATTTCCCTCCTTTAGCTCAGTGGAAGGCTCAGTGGGTAAAAGCACTGCCCCATTAGATGCAGAGAAAAACTGCCTCAACAATGGCTCATCAGCACTTCCAAATAGGTCAGCGCAGGTCAGATGCAAAGTAAAGCTCCCTTTCCATTGAATGAGCCATGCAATTAGAAGGATTGGGTTTGATATGCTGAATTGTCTTTTCTTCCATACATATTTAACATTATAACCTCAACCTCATAAGAGTGCTCCTTATAGCTGGCAGTGTGGGCTGGGTTCAAAATCAGGTCCCAGAGGTGAAAGGATAGTGTGCGAACCTCACAGTGCATGGTTAATTGAAAATCCTCATCATCCTAAGTCTTTATTACATGAAACGTTCTGTGCTCCCAAGCAGTCTAGAGACCCAGGGATTCACAAGAAAGTTACAGATGAGAGAAGCCATTCAGCCCTTCTTTGATCATCCATCTAGATATAACCTAAAGCCCCCCTACTGCAATATTCAATTGGTCCTTAAATGATTCCAGGGTTTTTGTCTCCACTACAGTATCTGGAATTTCATTCATATGTGAAAAAGAACTTCCTGACATCGGTCCTAAATTTGCCTTTTAATAGTTTGAACCTGTGTCTCCTTGTCCTTCTCAAGAAATATACTTCAAATTACATTTTCACATTTACTTTTTCTATACTATTAACTATCCTGTATACTTATGTAAGATCACCTCTTGGACATTTCCTTTCAAGGCTGAAAAGACCAAGTTTCTCCAATCTTTCCTCTTAACTCACACCTCTGACAGTAGTGATCAGCCCCATGACTCTGCACTGCCTCCAATGATTGAATGTCTCCTTGTCTCAGTGATCAGAACTGGATACAGTACTCAAGGTGTGGTCTGACCAGAGCACTATATAGTTTGATCATGGCATCTTCTGCCTTGTTTTCTACTGTTTTGGCTATGTAGTTTAACATTCTATTGGCTTTGTTTATTGCTGCTGCGAATTGGTTGGGCATGTTGAGCGTGAGTTAACTAAAACTCTTAGGTCTCTTTCTACTTCATCCTTAGTTATTTCAACACCATTCCTCGAGTACACGTATCGCCCATTTTTCGTTCCTATGTGCCTTCAATCTCTGAGTGTAACACTACTTCTTACCTCTTCAAGCGGCAGATCCTTCAGCTTGGACAAGGAGCTGGAGAGAAGTCCTATCAAAAATGGAGTGGGAGAGCAGGCTATGTCAATCATGGATGGAGGTAGTACAGGGATGTAGGTGTGCTGCCAGGCAAAAGGATACAGAAGTGCCATCACCGCATGGCAGCACTTGGATAGGGTACTGCAAGAGGGAGATCAAAACACCAGTTAAAAACTCTGCATTCAATGATACTAGGCCTCTAAGGTAACTGGCTCTTAACGCAATTGTTTCTTCAATCCTAATAAACACAAAACCAGCATTCCAGAAAAAAAAACCCTCGTTTCAGTATTGTGTTGTGGTCTGTGTAATGTGATGAAAATTATTACAAAATAGACCTTTTTAACTTTATTCTGAATTGAGTATCCACTTATATTCATGATAATTAGTTTCTCAGTCAATAACCTGGTAATGCTGTAGGTTTTAAGCTATAAAACCAATATTATTGAGAACCTAATAACTGCAAGGCAACTATTGAAAACCCAATTAACTCTAATTATAATCTCCAACAGCAGTAGAACCACACAGATCCTTGCAATGAGTTAGTCTTTCACCTCTGCGTTCAAATCCAGCCTGGACAGATGAGATGAAAGTCATGTATCTGCTGATTGTAATAATACAATGTGAGTGAGTTTGTATAGTCTCAACCCAGTTCCCAGTGGACATGGGCCCCTAATTTGGCACTAGTTGACACAAAATTAGCTACCGCTGTCAGAGGCCACAGGATGGTTAGTGTGGAAAAGTTAAAAATCTCCCGCTGTTGCAATAAGGATGACTTTCTCGGTTGTGTTTGAGGGGCATTGTTCGGGAAAAGTAGAGAGAGATTTATTTGCATTTAACCATGTTTATAAGTGCTCGATGCTCACACTGAGTATCTAAAATGGAAAGTGTCCCATTCCCTAGCACTAATATCCATCAACTTAAAGACATTCTGCACAGAAATTTGCACAAAAAGATTTAGAGAGAAAATTTGCTGACATGCAATAAATCAGTATTTAAGTCACAATGAATTCAAGGTTTAGGTTTTTGTAATCTGGGAGCAAGATTTAATGATGTTTTACAGTGAGATACTGGAAAAATCAATGGAATAATAGAAACATAGAAACATAGAATCTAGGAGCAGGAGTAGGCCATTCAGCCCGTCGAGCCTGCTCCACCATTCAATACGATCATGGCTGATCATTAATGTTTTTACATCAGTATCATATTTATTCAATGGCTTGAATAGTAGGTATATATTATAAATATAACATCGAATATGTCGCAGTAAATACAATGCAGTAATCCTACCTCGGATTTCCCACTTTGTTCTCACTATTTATGATGTTAAATCTCTAAATTGGGCCATTGACCTGTAATTAACTAGGAGATAGTGCAGAGTGGTCTGATGTGGAGCCAGTCTCCTCTGACTCACAGCAATCACTGATTTTGGGAGAGGATTGCTTGCTGTTATTTTCCCTTCTTTTACTCTTTTCACTTAAATGCGTCATTAGAAGTGGGCAAGGTTCCCAGTGAAAGGCTGAGTTGTGTTTGTAGCGGAGTTAAATGCAGTGTTTATGTGACAGTGCATCAGGGTGATGGACAGCAAAAATATTGGAACAGCTGCTTCCCATTAGATTCTGGAACATCAGAATTTGCAAAGAGTGAACTGGATTTGGCAGAACAAGACTCCCTTGCCTCTCCCTTAGCTCATCAGCCTGCCTCTTACACAGGAATTTAAACTAAAAGGTGTAGGGCATAAATCAGCTCTGCTTAAAGTAGTAGCCCCTCCCTCACAATCTGTAGGTAATATTTGTGAAGGCGGGAGGGGGGATCCCCGACATATGTATCTATTGAATTTTGAAATTGTGGCGAGTTATGATTTCCATGTTTTTGCTGGCTGTATATGAGGTGGCAGTTAATCACAGATAATGCAACCATGATGGGATAACCACTCCTCCTGTATAGTCATCAGCTATTCTGGTCTGCACATTTTATGTATTTTTCTTTTCCAAATTATTTTTCCTCCTTGTATTAGCTGCAATCGTTTGGTTCCCAACTTTGTATTTTTGTCTATTGTGAGATCCATTTCCCCTTTCTCTCTCAGTTGCCCTCTCTTGTTGCCACACCCCACTCCCTGGATGAGAACAGTCTGGTGGGTGTCCCGTTTCCAGCCATCTGCCTCTAGAAACTGCAATGAGACAGAGTGGGGGCTCACACAGCAGGGCGTGTGATGAGGCAGTAAATGCTGGCCTTGCCAGCGACGCCCACATCCCATAAACAAATTTAAAAACTTGTTGATTTTGTTCCCCCCTCCCCCCCCCCCTCGTGTGTGGGAGCACCACATTTGAGCAGAAAATGTTTACACTCATGTCCCGCCCTCTTGTGATGAGGCTACAGCAGCTGGCACCACTGTGGGTAGCGAGCAAAAACATCAGCTCGCTACAACTTGAGGAATGCACTGGATTCTGAATGCAACCAATCCACCCAAACCCCATTTCATGGGGGACCAAAACTAGAGGCCATAAATATAAGATAGTCACCAATAAATCCAACAAGGAATTCCAGAAAAACTTCTTTACCCAAAGAGCGGTAACAATGTGGAACTCGCTACCACAAGGAGTAGTTGAGGCAAATAGCATTGATTTCGGGAAGCTAGTTAAGTACATGAGGGAGAAAGAAATAAAGATATGTTGATAGGGTGAGATGAAGTAAGGTGGGAGGAGGCTCGTGTGGAGCATAAACACCATCTGTGCTGTAAATTCTATGCAATTCTATGTAAGTCCATATTTCTGTCATTTATTTTATTCTGAGAATGTGATTCTATTTCTACGCTTCATTCCATTCTCTGCATTTTTTGCATTCTAGTTTCCAACATTCATCCTCTTTGGAGATGCAGAAGATCATTTCTGCAGATGTTGCAGGAAGGAATGCACACTATCAAATTTGAAAGAAAATCTCCCAATCACCGCAGGTTTAAGTGCATCACTCTGGATATCTGAACCTCAAACCAGTCCTCCACAGCCTGTTGTTAACTCCAGCGTAGATGAATGGGGAGGCCAAGTCTGCTAGTCAGTGTAGTCACTGGTCAGTGTGCGTTAAGATAAAGGCAACAAAAGTTTGATATCTGCTCTGTGCTGAGTCAGCCGATCTCAGATGGGGTGACTGCAATGGGATTCAGTGCTACGGACGCATGTATAATGGATCCAATTAAAAGCCAATTGTGATGAGCTCTTGGGAAGTGGACATGTGCATGTTAACATGCTAATTCAAATGAAACTAATTTGAGTTGAGTATATTATTACGTCTATGTTTGGGTATAGCATGCAACTTCAAATTTTGAAGCAGTGTTATAAATCTGAAGAGCATTCAACAAACCCTCTCTGCCTCTTTGCAAGCTTTACTGTTACTTAATCAAGTTAATTGTTCTTTTCAGTAGGGCCGTATTTGGGGGGAAAAGCTACATTTTCCACCATTCCTTGCCTATATCCTAAATGTGATTTCCAGAAGAAAGAGCGCTCAGTACTAGTAATGTTTCATTTTCAAAGGACAATCTACTGAAGTGAAACAATAGATAGGAAAGATTAATTATTAGTAGCAAGCCCACTCTTTTACTGTCACTGCTTTGAAGGAAAATTCCAAATTGGAGAGAGTGTAGCAGCAGTGTGTTTGTTTCTCTCAGTATTGTACACTTTCCTGCTTAGTATTTGTATCTGTAAAGCACTGATGATGCTGGACGCCCTTTGTAAATCTGTGTCTGCACCATCACCAACATTTGTGCTCATCCTACATTCCACCCTCCCTCCACCCGGCTGGCAATATGCCTTTAACTCGATGATTTCCGCCCCCCCCCTTAAGACTTAAATGTTTTTAAAAACAAACTTCGGACTGCTTTACACGCGTTGAGCTGCATTCCACAGGTGAAGACGTTCTAATAGTAATTGGCATCTGACCGATCGCTGTTATTGTGCCACGGACGGCATCTTTTGGAAAGCTTTCCAATGTTAGTTTCAGATCTCACAGGCTGCAGCCAGACTTTTTTAGCATCACCCCTTATAGAGTAAAACAAAACCCATTTGAAATGAACCCAACTGGACACCAAGTTCTCTCTGGAGCCCTGATGAGGTTTCCATAGCAATGCGAAGAAAACAGATATAACAGCATTCCTTCCAGACTCTCTAAGAACTAACTTGAGGCTGGAATGTCTGACACATCAATGATTATCGCACAAAGCAATACAACCAACCACCAGATTTTAAAGGACCTAGAGCTTAAAAGGAGCTTGCAATACATTCTTTTTTAATTGCACATTTTATTCCTATTAATATTTTTCCTACTTCTTTAAAACTTCCTTTCTGTAAATTTCCTTTAATTACTGGCTGGGGGCTTGAACTATTTGGTAAAAAAAACTCATTCACCTTCATCTTGGAACATAATTCTCCCTCTCTTCCAGAGCTATTCTGGAAACTGAAACTTTGTAACTGTGTTAATTCAAATAACAAGCATAAATATGGGCACTGTAAAACCATGGGCAGGGAATGGGCGTGATGGAAGGGCCCGTTACACCCACCAACAAAGTGCATTGCTCCAAACTATTCAAAAAGTAATTTACACACAAACTGAGATAGAAACACTTGCTGGAAGGAAACGGTAAAACAGCAACAAAACATTTGCACACAACTGTTCATTGGAAATCAGTGATTTTTAAATCTCGACTTTGTTGCATTATTTCCCATCCTGAAGTTGGGAGATAGGTTGGTGGTGGTCCTGGATCCTGGATGCAATGCTCTCCCTAAACATTGGCTACGAGTGATGTGCATGGCTGATGGAAGCTGACATTCTAGCGGATTGATTTAGGCCATACTTCTTTCCATCCCTGGAAAGCAATCGTTCACACATACCCCCAACCTAGTGGCTTCCAACCCAGTTGACCAAATTTATTCTGACAGTGATTGGCAGATTGGAGTGGCCATTAAAGTAGAGGCCACTCAATGGCTGTCAGTGAATTACAAGACAGTGACCTAATCGAAGGGTCAAATTATCTCATAAACCACAAGAGCAAATTACACTTTTTAAATGGATTCAGTCAGTCATCCAGTGATAGTTAATAGACGATGAACTGTTTTATCAAATGTGTATGTTAAGAGCTCTGATGATGTTACAGGCACCGTACTGCTCTCAGATACATCATTACCACATGAAACAGGATTACCCAGATGATTTTCACAAGGCAGGATTTCACAATTGGACTTCTGAGCAGTATTACCAGGTTACTTTAGTGACTTACAGACCCACTCATTGCCCTTCATATATTCCTGGTTTTGCTGGTGTTGTTTGTTTTAATTAGCCAGGATTTTCCTCAGCGCCACAATGGCCGCTCGAAGTGTGGTGGGGTGAGACTTCCACCCTCCCGGTCATACTAGCACACCTCTCGTTTCTAGGGTAAATTGAAGACAAGCTCCAGGCACTGGAAACGTCTTTCACTGCGAGCTTGGGATTAAGGTCGGGATGAGCCTGACAGCCTGCAGTAGCTTAAAAAGTCAGGGCCAGGCATAATCAAAGGTCTAATTACTGCAAGCCAGGAGGTTTGATGGTTGGAAATATTAGATAGAGCACAGAGCACCCACCCCTTTCTTTCATTTACAAATGCAGATGTCGAAGTGCTTCTGCGGAAGACTGTTTGGCACTGGCTGGTTGAGGGCCTCAAGGAGAGCAGTAGTGGACAAGTGGAAGCAGGTTGCCAGGGCAGCCAGTGCCAATTCTAGTATTTGGTACACCATGACTCCATACCACAAAATGTTTAATGACCTTCCCAGATCAAGCAAGGTAAGAGGAAACACCTTCTAAGAATGGACTATACTAAGCATATCTGCCACTATTCCAGATAAACAACACTAGATCCTGGCTGTGGTTTTGGAGTGACAAGCTATGATGATGATGTCCTGCCACTTACAACCACCTTCCTCTCACTGTGTTAAAACACCCATGAGATAGTGCAGTGCCCTTTATACCTCCAGTTTCCACCTGCAAATATTCATTCATTAATAGCCTTATATGCAGTCACATGAGTGTTATTGCTTGTTCATTCACTTCTCAGCACACCCATTATGGGCTCCATGCAGGCAGTTAGGGCTCGATTTTGCCGGCGCTCAGAGGACGGGTTTGGAGGTGGGTCAAAGGGTAAAATTGTTTTGATTGACAGCGGGTTGCGATCCCGCCGTCAACCCGTCTCCAAACAATTTTCCCAAGTGTCGGGTCCCTGATTTGCGCATGGACCCGACACCTAGCGGCGGGAAGAGGATTAAAGCCAATTACCTGCCTGTTAATAGGTAGTTGATAGTAGTTGACAGGCTATTTTTTTAACTTTGCCGCTTCTGCCTCGGGCTTCCTGACGTCCGGACACCACGTCAGGTAAGTGTGGCGTGTTGTGAGTCTGCTGTAATGTGTATGCATTGATGACAGCTGCAGAAGTGGTGTTAAACATCCAATGGTACACTGGTGAGTCTCAGAGGTAAGAAAATGTTGGGAAATTTAATTTTAATGCATTTACACATTGCTTTAGGTAACAAGTTTTGAAATCCATGTCCAGTGCTACCCAATAGCAAAATACTGCGGATGCTGGAAATCCGAAATAACAGAAAATGCTGGAAAAACTCAGCAGTCCAGGCAGCATCCGTGGAGAGAGAAACAGAGTTAACGTTTCAGGTCGAAGACCTTTCGTCAGAACTGGAAAAAAGCAGGAAATGGAATAGATTTTAAAGCAGGTTTAGGGGCGGGGAAATGGGGGAGGGGATGAAAGAACAAAAGGGAAGGTCAGTGATAGGAT
The DNA here is from genome assembly GCA_030390025.1 of Squalus acanthias. NCBI lineage: Eukaryota > Metazoa > Chordata > Chondrichthyes > Squaliformes > Squalidae > Squalus > Squalus acanthias. The sequence goes on from CM059435.1 coordinate 84,307,727, forward strand.
AGAAAGCAGGAGAGATTGAGAGACATTGAGAGATATTCAAGGCAAGAGGAGGTGGTAATGTGACAGGTTAAGGAACAAAGGATGGCTCTAGATGAAGTGTGAAATGCGCTGGCAGAATGAAGGACAGCTGCCATGTGGGAGGGAAGAAAAAAAGGCACAAACAAAAAGTGTGGATTAAAAAAAATATATATATATGTGATAGGGGCCGAGGTTATGATCTGAAATTGTTGAACTCTATGTTGAGTCCAGAGGGCTGTAAAGTGCCTAATCGAAAGATGAGGTGCTGTTCCTCGAGCTTATGCTGAGCTTCTGTGGAACATGGAACCATCCTCGGCCTCTTGCATTGTTCCACGGAAGCTCAGCGTAAGCTCGAGGAACAGCACCTCATCTTTCGATTAGGCACTTTACAGCCCTCTGGACTCAACATAGAGTTCAACAATTTCAGATCATAACCTCGGCCCCCATCACATATATATATATACTTTTTTTTTTAATCCACACTTTTTGTTTGTGCCTTTTTTTCTTCCCTCTCACATGGCAGCTGTCCTTCATTCTGCCAGCGCATTTCACACTTCATCTAGAGCCATCCTTTGTTCCTTAACCTGTCACATTACCACCTCCTCTTGTCTTGAATATCTCTCAATGTCTCTCAATCTCTCCTGCTTTCTATCCTATCACTGACCTTCCCTTTTGTTCTTTCATCCCCTCCCCCATTTCCCCGCCCCTAAACCTGCTTTAAAATCTATTCCATTTCCTGCTTTTTTCCAGTTTTGACGAAAGGTCTTCGACCTGAAACATTAACTCTGTTTCTCTCTCCATGGATGCTGCCTGGCCTGCTGAGTTTTTCCAGCGTTTTCTGTTGTTATTCCAGTGCTACCTCATTGGGAGAACCTCTCTCGCCAGTGACAGATCGCTTCTGTCACCTCACCTGCAGCTGCCATCTATTCCAGCCTATGGAGGGAGTCACTGGAGAGCCTGGGTGCAAGAGCTCACCTTTGGACAGTGATTTTCAGTGTTTGCAGCACCTCAATGCTGTCAAAGGTCAATCAACGTAAAATGACATCTGTGGGCCGGATGCAGTTGGGGGCAGGACTGGAAGCCGGAAACCACCTGACCCGCACCCAACCCGCCTCCAATTAAAACATCGCGGCCTTAGGGCTGGATTTTACGAACCTCGGCGGGCGACGTCGGTGGCAGATCCCACCCCCACTGCTGGCTCCAGCCCGCTGTGTGGAATGAATTTACCTTGATTGGGCTTGTTAAGCCCGGCCAGTGCATTTCTCGGCCGATTCGAGGAAGCGGGTCTGGTGACGTCATTTGATGACGTGTCATCAGCCAGTTTCCTTAAAGGGACCATGGCCAACTTTAATTTGATATTTGTGCTGTCAGTGTTCTACAGCATTGAGGTGCTGCAAACACTGACAAGCACTGCACAAAGGTGCACAGCTGCACCCAGGCTCTCGCATCACAGCACACAGGGAGGTCCTCTTCCCTTCCCACGGGTGGAGAAGACCTCCCCAGGAGATCAACACAGCCTGGTTGCAGATTGCAGAGGAGGACACAAGCACGGATGTGGTCAGGAGGACCTGAGTGCAGCGCCGCAAACCTTTCAATGATCTCAGTAGATAACGAAACGTTAGTACAAAGTCACACTCAACCTCATTCTGCTGTGCCTCTCATCACATCCCCATCACTCTGCCTTCCCTACCCTACTCCTGCACATCCTTACTCACACCATCTTACCTTGCACCTCCACCCATCCCTCTCTATCTACATTATCACATCCCCATCTCACTAACCACCCCTCACACTCACCCTCATCCTAGTGCAATCATACCAACTAACAACACACAAGAGTAGGCACTTGGGTGTTTTATCCAATGTTCATGTAAAGTTTCTGTTAATATGGTGTCAAACATTGAAAACTTTATTTTTAACACTTTGCGTTCTTGGACAGATTTGTGTGCGCCTTTGGAAGTGGCTTAGTGAGCAGCAGTGAATGGTGAGACATAACGGTACCCCCCCGCAATGCTGATGAGTGTAAAAGGAATGTCTTGGGCATTGTAGGGATGCTTTATGGTGTTGGTGCAGGGTGATGCCAACCTGGCGTATCATGTGGCAGCCAGGATGTACAGCGTCACGTGAAGTAAATCTGGCCATGGTGAGGCCATCGCTGGCCTCCCGGGCAGCAATGTGGTCGGGTGCTGATGCCCTGTGCAGCATCAGTTGATTGCGGAGAAGATTGGTGTTGTTGGTGCTGCTGGTGTGCCTGGTGCTGCTGGTGTTGAGGCCGATCATGGTGGGATTCTGAGGACCAAGGTGAAAGAGTTTCAACGGCACCCATGCTGATGGAATAGATGGCAGGTGAAGTAGAGATGACAGAAGCGATCTGTCAATGATGGGAGAGGTAATGAGGTCAGACTGGATGGAGACTTGTGTAAAGATTTGCAGCATCCTGAATCTGTAGTGGAAATGCAGTTTAGAGAAGCTAGTGGTTAAGGGAACATACCTCAATCAGCTGGGAGCTTTGACTGGACATTTGAAGTTGTCAACTCATCAGCTGATTCAATGGCCACTGACCTCCCACCTCAGCTTCACAGACGAGGTCTAGGTACATCGGGAAACCGGTGGGTGACCGTTCAAATTTAAAAAGCTGGGAAAATACCATTGATAAGTGGCTGCGTGTCAGGTCTGCTCAGCACTGACAGATCCGACATTTGGTAAAGGCGCGTGGTGGCGGGTTCACAGTGGGGTCCCGACCCGCTGGGGGGAAAAAACCACTTTCCCACCCGACCCGCCACCGATCGCGCCCGCTGACCCCCCACAAAATCCAGCCCTTAGGTTTTATTGCATCTCATGAGTTACTGAGGCTATTTTGGCCCTTTTGCTTTTCTTTTTTTGAGAACAATTTAGCCCATTACAGCTGGAAGAGATCGCTGACAGGTGGTGGACCTCAAACCTCCACCTTCTCCTTCACTGTGAGGAGAAAGCGTTGAAGTTCACAGGGAATCAGAGACAGGGTTGAGAGAGGGCAGATACCAGCTGTAGATTTGGGTGACATTCTGCTTTTCTCCTTTCTCATCCTTTTATACCCTGTAATACCCATCAGCAAACTACATCATCAAATGCTTATCAAGTGAAACTTTGCTGCTCAGCAACACCCATTCTAATCTTCCTTTCCTTCTCTAGATGTGTCTGAAGAAGAAGCAGAGGAGGAAGAAGAACCAGGCCCCTTTACTTCAAGTCATAGAGTCACAACGGCACAGAAGGAGGCCATTCGGCCCATCAAGTCCTTCCAGCACTTCAATACACTCACTGTCCATCAACCTCTCCGTCTCAAACACCAGCCCAGAAATTTCCAGCCAGGAACCAGAAGTAAGTACATAGGGCGATGCAGAGAGCACAAGTGGGAAGGAGGAGCTATGGGTGGAACATGAGAATGAGGAGATGATGACCCTCAGCTGAAGAACCTAGCGACCCATATCTCATGGATCCAACTTATAAAATAAGAACATTTCCACAACGCAAAGCATATGGCAACTGTGCAGCACATTGTGGGTCAATTGGAGGAGTTCACTACCTGCATTTGTGGCCCCCGATGCATCGCCTTGCAGCAGTGCAGTCCACCCTGGTGCCTCTGGCAGCTTCAAGGACATATGCAGGGAGTGCTCATGATAGAGGCCGAAAGACAGTCTGAGCTTTTGCCATGCATGCTCAGACTGCTGCCATAGAGACTTGGGGTGCAAGATGGGAGGGGCCTGTCCCTTCCCACCGCCAAGTGATTGGAGCTAGGATACAGACAAGTATCTCATGGGGTTTCACTGATCTCATATCTGGTTTGCTTCCCCATAGATCAGTGGCCATGCAGAGGTAATGTCCAGCACTTGTGGCATGTTAATAATGCACAGGACTGTCCCTCAGGATAGCAGCAAATGCAAGGCCTCCCACAAGCCTCCTCTGATTCCTGCAGTTACTATATACACAAGATGACTAATATACAATGTATACATGTGTTCTGTATATATTACAGATATCCATTGCCCTTTATATATTAGATAGTATATATTACAGGTAGATTCTGTGATTAACCAGCAGGAGATGTGATTTTGGTGCATTTAGGAATATTATTAGGGTGAGGGGACAGCCACTGTTGACTGATCACAGAATCTCCAGTTGTTCCTACTTGGCTTTATTTTTGTCTACTAGATTTCATTGTAAACGGCAGCAATGACTATTAGTCACCTGAGTTTATCTGCTGTGAAAATCACCCTCCTCTCCAGTAGAAGAGAAGCAAAAACTTTAATCAGCTGGCGGACGCTTAGCGACGAAAAGAGACACTCAAAGTCCACGTGCTCCAGACGGGAGTCCAGGGGCCTGCACAGCTGGATCACCTGCAGAAGAGGGCACCTGTCAAATCACTACATCAGAAGCAAAGATGCCACTAACTATAATAGACATTTTTTTGGCAGGTTCAGTTTGTGGAACAGCCAGGAATAACCTTGCTCCAAATCTCTATTCAGAAAGCAGCCATGTTTTCCTACCGGAGATAGGAGGGTGGATTACCAGCCACTGTCACCGATATTATATCTACACCCACAGCTCAAACAGTTTTTGAAAGTGGCTTTTGTGCTTTGACAACATCTTTATTTAAACTGTCATAACAAAAAAGAATTTCTTGCCAGTGGATGCAATCAGCAAAGCAGCATTACTATGTTACCCATTTACTTCATTGCATGCTTCTCTAGATACAGAACATGTCACCATGACAACACCCCTCATGTTCTCAAATCCTCACGCATGACTTCAAAGCAGAAGATCAGCATACTTCTGGGTTATGTGTTGCATAGCAAAAATGTCTTCCAAGTTACTCAGATATTCAGAAAGTTCTGTTGCATTTTCCTACAGTGAGCCCTGTAGAGAATGTATGGACACAGGGATGATGGAGTCTCCTATCAAGATGACAGATGAGTCTCAGTGGCTGTGGGTACACTGATAGAAGGGCTCAATCCTAGACACACATATGTAACCACATATATTGCATTGGAAGCCAAATGAGGTGGATAGATGAGTTGCCTTGCATGCCAGATGTTTGGCAGCCAGATCTCGCAACCTCACAGTCTGATCTTCATTCAAACTGACCTGGCAGACATGATGCAGGGATAGAAAAAGATTAAAAGCCACAGCATCACTTCATGTATATGGCTGTTGGAAACCTACTCAACTTAACTTTATACTCAACAGAAACTAACAGCTTTTTTTATTATTGAGAAACCTCAATGAAGGCACAAGCCCTTAGTGCGGAACACCACTAAGGCTAAAAAGAATAAGGGAGAAGATGAGATCAATCCAGAAGTAATACTTAGGTAATGTCAACTTGGGTTTTAAAAACCTGCAGAAGGAAAGCAAGACAGAGAGCTAAGGAATTCCACAGTTCTGAGGTCTGAAGAAAGAATGAGTTAGAATAGGATAGTATAATGAATCTTCATATCAACACAGTGAGGATGTAGGGAAGAGAAAGACTGTGTAGGACAGCATTTTGAAGCTTAGGACAAACAAATGAAGAAAGTTCAGATGAGCACTGACCAGACCACAATACTATTGATGGTATAGACAACAAAGTCTGGCAAGAGAGACAGAGAGAAAGATGAGAGAGAAATTGTATATCAGATAACAAGTGTTTTCTTGTATCCTCCCCAGGAGATGGTCTATTGGGACTTGGGCAAACTTTGCTTTGTACAGAGTTAAGAGTTGTTGAGGAGCAAAAAGTGCTTTGCACAAAAGATCAAACAGTTTATTAGAAGCAACTTTTAGTAACAGAGATGTAGGAGTTGCATTTGAAATCAGAGGAGGCAATGAGGTGTAGAAAGTCAATAGATGAAAGGACTGAGGGTGCAGGCGCTAAAGTGAGGGGGTGGTAGCTGCTGGTTGGAGTCTGAGTAACTCGGCTCTATAATAGAAGAGTAACTTGGTGAGTGGAATGTTCCAGCCCGGAGACAACGTGCTATACCAATAACATTTTGTTGTGGACTTAGTGGGTTACTGGAGGTACAGCTTCTGCAGATTCAGATGGTCTCAGCAGGCAGTGATATGCTGAGAATGTGTACTCTAAACCATTTGGGTTTCAAACTTGAAAGAAAAAAAATCAATTAAGAAAAAAATTTAAACTTTCTTCTGTACACATGAGGAAATGTAGGGAATGATACTTCTATTTCTTGCACATGATCCTGTACACGATGTTTGTAGTCTACATTTCAACAAGAAATTTGAAGAAAGCACGGAGGGAAATGCCATAATAAAAGTGAAACATCATGGGGGTGAAACTGAAGATTGGTGGGGACGCAAAACAGGTGGTATCCCATTGGTTGGCCGCTGTACCCCCTGCCCGATATTCCATTCCATTGACTTCAATAGAAATGAACATCAGGCGGTCATATAACAGGCAGCAAAAGCCATTCTGCTTGTCTTCCGACCCTGCCCATGGCCAATTTCACCCCCCCGTATTTTTTCATCTGTTCTTGTGAGAGATAAGAAAACACAAAGACTAAAATACGCCAAACATCAGGAAGTTGGAGAAAGGTTTGAGATTTTCCCTTACCTCATTCCCTGATCCTGGAAGGAAGTTTCTAACAGTGATGGTTCGCCCTGGAGCAGGGAATGGAGCTTCCATGATGCTTCTCATGAATGGCTGAACAAGGGCAGGGGAAATCACTCGCCGCTTCTCCACCTCATCCAAGATCTGCAGTGCGGCAACAAAAAATAGAAACAGATTAGTCTTCTGTCTCATTGAGGACAAACAAAGCGAGACCAGACTGAGCAAGCATGGGCATAAATTAGGAAGAGGCATAACAGGCTGTAACATTCTGTCAAACAACCCATGGTTGTAACACCTCTTAAATTTATCGCTTTGAAATCCAGGGCCTCGCAGATAAGGGCATTTAATATTTCTGCTCTAATATTTAGATTTTGGTGAAAGTAAATTATGTAAACACACTACTGCAAATGACAGACTGGCACAGATAGTCTGAGTTACTTAAGACAGCTCTAAAAGGCTGTAAACAATTACACTGTAACAGACTAAATATAGTTCAAAGTGTAACTGCTCCATCGTGACTGCAGAAAGAAGCTCACTCAACTGCTACTGAGTTGACATTCAGACTTGTATAGCGGCGAGGATGGAGCTGGGTGGAAGAGGCCACAAGGGCTTAAATTGCATCAGGGAGTGGCAGATTGGGTTGAGTGTTACCAATTGGATTGGCTATCCAGTCGACGTTGGGTAGGTAGTATGGGTGGCGTTGCAGTGACCAACGAATAGTTAGAATTAATCAAAATGGGCACTGGCGGTTAGGCTGGAGTGAGTACATGTTCTTGCATTGTTACCCTCTTTCACCTCTTACTCAAATAAGCAGGAAATACACATCAAGGACAGGCAGAGAAGGCTTCTGATTAATTCATGAACAGAATGAACACATTGTCTGCAGTGTCATGAAGTGGACACACTACAAGAGGGACTCGCTGTGTCCGCTCCACCACAAAGGATGCTTAGAGGGTAGCCCAGCAAATAAGTTTATAGGCAACCTAGAAAAATTATCTTGGATTGATGTTGAGATAAGTACTTAGAATTCCTCAAGTCCTTTTTAAGCATAAGTGTGAGAAAGATCATCACAAATCCTTCCACTAAGTTTCTGATGGAACTCTGTGGTTCTTTTGCACTGATTTTCAGATGAGTGGGGAGCGAAATACCCAGGCACCAAGTCCAACAGTGTAGGGAGTTGACAAGATGTTGATTCAGTTCCTCAATCTATAGGGCTCAGTAATTCCACCTAGCCAGTTCCTGACTAACATTAGATCTGTAACTGTACCTTGGAAAAGAGGTTGAAACAGCCCAGCCGGCTAACGATACAGTACACCTCAGGCAGGCGTTTCCCCTTCCCAGTGGGCTAAAAGGAAGAAGAGAAGATGACATGTCACGTCATAATTGTGTCTCATGTCTTTACAGAGGGTACTGGATTTAAAATCATCTTAATTTTTAATAAGGTTTTTGAAGGTAGTCCTACCAGCAGGCGCCGGCAATACCCGAATCGTCTGCTCCCATCTTCTCCAGTCAGGACAAAGGAAAAGGTTTCACTGTTACAGTGGAAAACAAGGAAGATTTATTAGAATATTCAGAGCTATTGCAAACCATAGCCCTGGAGAAAATCTCATGCAAGGTGAATAGGGATGGGGAGCTTTACAACAAAGTACTGCAACTGGTGTGAAGGATCACTGGGACTTTAATGGACTCCAACATGTATGGCATCCAGATGGAAATGGAACAACCAACACAATGTGGATATGCACAGAAGAGAAAAGACTCCACTAGCCTACACAGTCACACACATACACATATATGCTGTGGTTTTCAATGTAACACACATTGTTCAAGACTTCATTTCCAGTAGAAAAATCAGGCAAAATGCTTCACTTAACACACTCTGCACTGCAACACAACCGTCACTATAAAATATCCTCACAGCATGCTCATTATAAGACACCTTTACTGTAACATGATCTAGAACACACCCCTCACCATAAAAATACATGTACCCTGCTCTCCCATCCCTGGCTGTAACTCTTAATATGTCCCACAGATGAAAATAAACATTTACTCTAGACTTGAGGATCATCATTGGTGTGGAGGATTTAATGATCACGTGAAGCCATAGGTCAGCCAAGTGGGCTAGAAAGAAGCCAAGTGTCATAGAAACATAGAACATAGAAAGATAGGAGCAAGAGTAGGCCATTCGGCCCTTCGAGCCTGCTCCGCCATTCAATATGATCATGGCTGATCCTCTATCTCAATATATGTCAGCCTTGGCTCAGTGGTAGCACTCCTGTCTCTGAGTCAGAGGGTCATGGGTTCAAGCCGTTCTCCAGAGGCTTGAGCACATCATCTAGGCTGACATTTCAGTGTAGTAGTGAGGGAGTGCTGCACTGTCAGGGGTGCTGTCTTTCAGATGAGACAATAAACTGAGGCCTTGCCTGCTCTCTAAGATAGGTGTAAAAGATTGCACCGCACTGTTTAAAGAGGCACAAGGGAGTTCTCCTGCTGTCCTGGCTACCATGTATCCCTCAACCAACACCACTGAAACAGATTGTCTGGTCATTTATCTCATTGCTATTTTTGAGGCCTTGCTGTGTGCAAATTGGTTGCAGTGTTTGCCTACGTTACAACAGTGACTACACTTCAAAAGTACTTAATTGGCTGTGAATTGCTTTGGGATGTTCTGAGGACGTGAAAGGGGCTATAAGTGCAAGTTCTTATCTTAGCAATGTGCTGGAACAATGGCTTCCATAGATGTTGTAAACTTCTATGGTTTTTCATCCTCACGATAACACATTCCTCTCCACAAGATACCTAGTGCATCTCCCATACATTTAGCCCACATTATTTAATTCTTCATAATGCCTATTTAAAAATGTGCGGGTTAGGTTGATTTGGCTATGATAAAATTGACCCTTAGTGTTAGGGGGGGATTAAATATTTGGGGTTACGGGGATAGGATGGGATATGTTAGGGGGAATTAAATACGTGGGGATAGGGTGGGATATGTGTCGGTGCAGGCTCGATGGGGATTCTGTGTGGGAAAGCAGGGACAGGGTACTGGATTTGGATGATCAGCCATGATCGTATTGAATGGTGGAGCAGGCTCGACGGGCCGAATGGCCTACTCCTGCTCCTAGTTTCTATGTTTCTATGTTAATACCAAGCATTGTTCTAGTGATTTATACAGGTCAAAGAAGAACAAGCAGATTAAAATTGTCAAATTAAATCACTTTACAAACATGGAGAAACTCATTAAACTTGATGCAGATGAACCTTCAACCTTTACCAGGTTTCCAAACCCCTCCCCATCCATTAGTTGAGAAGAGGCATGACTGAACATAACCTATTAAAATATATACCTGGCAAATTCAGAAACAGGAGCCCAGTCTCTGGCATCAGGGAAGCAGAACTGTGGGATGACTTTTAACTGGTCTTCCGTTTCCCGCATAAACTTGAATGGTTTATCCAGCTGAACCACAGGGGAAAAGATAGTATTACACACCATGCTACATTCAGGCCCTCCACACTATACACCATGATGCACACACTCTGCTTAATATCATATTTCAAATTCACATGCTTTACACACATGCATATACTGCACACTTCATCATGTTTCATGTTCCATACTTCATCTCTCACTTATAAAATACCTTCACACCTAACTCTGGGGAATATAATATTGCCTTTTGGGAAACACAAACCAATCTCATGTCTCCAATACCAGAGAATTACTGATCAATCAGAAACCATGCCAGAAAATGTAGCCATAAATTTTCAGTTTTTCCTCAGTATGAATTCAGAGGTAAACATTTGCTCACAATGCATTTGAAAGAGGAGGAAAATCTCTGGGGGTAATTTGTGTTCAAAGTGCACCACCGCTGTCTATGTTAAAGATATGTAATTATAAGAATCTTTACTGTTCTATAAAACAGTTTGGCACGGCATTTTGGATTTCCTTGCCTCTAAAGCCACTCCGGTGATGTCGCTGATACAGATCAGCCACCTGTGCCTTTCACTTTAATGGAAACCAGAACTACTGATCAGTCTGGGAGCCAATCTGGAGATGCCCAGCTCTGGGATAACATGGTGCTGGCAAAGCACGCAGCATTCCCAACCGGTAACCTGTTTTTGTAGTGTCAGGTAGTCCCAGATCAACTCCCAGACTGCTGTGGAGTTGCAGCCCTCTTTAAAATAAATGGGACCATTCAGGGATACAGTCTCCTGAACAGATCAGGAGGGAAGGAAGCCTGAAATGATGGATGTCTGCCGTAGAAGAAAATTCAGTCAGCAAATACTTTTACAGTTATATATTTTTAAGAGACATTGGGAGTACTTGGAACAAATGAAACTTCCTCAAACTTTCCTTCCTTTTTAATATGTGGATGTATTGAGTCAATGACTACCCTCCCTCACCTTCTCTCATTGCATCAGAAATTTCAGGAAATATATATTTTTTTAAATCTATAAACGGTTCAACATCCCAGCCCATTGGAACACATGGGAGAGGGAGAAAGGGTCCCTTCTTTCTCTGAAGTTGAGCATCTTCTTACCTTCAGGGGAAACTGTTGGGTGACCTCGGGAACGTACACACTGCTTCCCTTCTTCATGTGGAGAGCAACCACCACAAAGAACTCAAATAACTGCCACTCCTGGAACTCGATGAGATCCCTCTCCAAGGTCCGATAGCGACCCCTTTGTTTCAGCATGGACTTGACCAACACAAGGCGCTGGCTGTGAGCTATGGGTGGGCGGACATGGGAATTATTTTCACTGAATCCAGTGATGTATTAATTAATAATCAGTCTTAATACTTGAAATGAAATGTCAGTCATTATTTTAAAAACTGCATTTTAGTATCTTGTTCAAACTCGCTGCAGCATCTATTCGCAGGCATGATCCCACTACTGAAAGATGAAGGGGTTTGACCTGCTCTGTTTACTGACCTTGGCCAGATCATCCCTCTTTACGTCACCTAGATGTATCAAACTCATAAGAATATATTTTCCTGTAACCCCCCTGTCCCGCCTGCCCTGGGACTGAGTGGAAGCTGCGCACCCAAAGTTCACTGATCCTTATCCAGGCCCAGGAGCACCAGGATTTCTTGTGCCAGGTCATTAACACCACCCAGTGATAGTCCCAGCATAGACCTGCCTCACTGACAGGCGATAGTGCTGGTAGAAGGGGAGGGAAATCGAAGCAAATTTCTCAGGACTGCAGCTGCAGGTCAGGCATCCAAGATCAGGTCCTTCTAGCTGCTGCTGGAGATTAACAGCTTGAAGATCCCAATTCTAATCCATACCAAGTCCTGCTCACTCGTGGTATGTACTCAAGCCTTCCAGACAACATTTAATGTAGATTTATGCATGTGGGTAGAGCCATGCAAGGCTCCAAATTAAAGTCTGTTGAGAGGGAAAGAGACCTAGATGGTATAGTGGGAGTCTCTAAAGCTTCACAATCAGTGCCACGAGGCTATAGTAAAAGCCAACAGAGGATTGGGATGTATTGCTAGGATGATGCAATATAAAACAAAAAGCTCTATAATTTCCTCATAAAAGACTGAGCTAGGGCTCATTTAGATTACTGTGTCCAGTTTTGGTGGATGATATATTGGCCACTAGACTGATACCTAGTTTTACGGTCCTTAGTTATCATAATAGGCCTAGAGAACTGGGTCTTTTTACTCTTGAAAAGCAGTGACTTTGGGGAGATATATATGAGGTATTTAGAATAATGAAGGGACTAGACTGTGTGTGTGTGTGTGTGTGTGTGTGTGTGTGTGTGTGTATAGACTATTTGAATTAGATAAGTTACAGAGAACCAGGGGAGATAGAGGGTGTAGAAGAGATTTACTAGAATGGTACCAGGGATGAGGGACTTCAGTTATGTGGCAAGACTGGAGAAGCTGGGATTGTTCTCCTTAGATCAGAGAAGGTTAAGAGGAGATTTGATAGAGGTGTTCAAAATTATGAATGGTTTTGATAAATAAATAAGTAAATAAGGAGAAAGTGTTTCCAGTGGCAGAAGGGTCAGTACTAGAGGACACAGATCTAAGGTGATTGGCAAAAGAACCAGAGGCGACACAGCAAGTTGGGATCTGGATTGCACTGCCTGAAAGAGTGATGGAAGCAGATTCAATAGCAACATTCAAAAGAGAATTGAATAAATACTTAGAGGGAAAAATTTTATAGGGCGATGGGGAAAGAGCAGGGGAGTGGAACTAATTAGATCGCTCTAAAGAAGCGCTGGCACAGACACAATGGGCCAAGTGGCTTCCTTCTGTGCTGTATGATTCTATACGTATGTTACGTAAGCATAGAATTAGACTAGATGTCAGGAGGTTTTTCTTTTTGCAGAGGGTCATTGACCTCTGGAACTAGTTGCCCGATCGTGCAGTGAATCCATCAATTCTGTATGTTTGCATGACCTCTAACACTTCAAATTTAAAACGATCTACAAAACTCACCGTTCCTCTGACTCTGGCCTCTTGTGCAACCAGTCTCTTCATCCCACCATTGGCGGCCATGCTTTTAGCTGCTTAGGCCACATGCTCTGGAATTGCCTCCCTAAAGCCCTCTGCTTCTACCTCTCTCTCTCTTAAGACTGTCCTTCAAACCTCTTTGACTAAACTTTTGGTCATCCCTCCTAATATTTCCTTCTTTAGCTTGACGCCCATTTTTTTTTACTATACCTATGTGAAGCACCTTAGAACATTTTCTTACATCAAAGGCGCTATATAAATGCAAGCTGTTGTTGTTGATTAAACCTACACATCTGGCAAGGGCTATAATTCAAAAAAATTACTGACCTTTGAATCTTCAATCCACACCTGGGACCCCTGCAGGCAGTCAGTAGGGTCCAGGGGTACCATGTTTACTTGGGCACCCCAGGAAAGCTCCGGAAATTGTGAGAGCAACAAGGGCAGAGATCCAGCAAAATGGGTCTTTGCCCCTCTTTCCTTACCTTTGCACCCGGGTACAAAGGTTAAGAAAATCTACCCCTATAGTCACCTCCAACTGGGGCAACTAGTGTACAAAACATTTTTTTAATAAGCTATATTGCTGCTTGACACCCCCTCTATTTCCCAGGCAAGAAGTTGTACAGCAAAAGACAGAAAATATATTTAATAGAATGGAATATTATTCATGATCAATTATTAATGATCAATTTGTACAGGAATTTGCTTACCTTTAAGTTTCTCTTCAGTCTCGCTGTCAGTTTCACTGTTTTCATCTGTAACTGAATCGGCATAAGAATTCTTGTTAAGGAACATCTACTGACACACTGCTAATTTGTAACTAAGGTAGTGCAACAAGCTTGTTATAAATTTCAAGTCTGCATTAGATATTTTCTCAGGTTCAGCACCACCAGTTTCTCCTATAAGCAGATCCTCCATCCCTTACAATCAGGAGTTTGCCTTAACTGCCCAATATCTTGATAGCAGTACTTGGGGGTCGTAACAATGAAACCCTTTGTTAGATGAACTGGATGTTGTAATCCTGCACGTGCTATCATGAGTGCTTCTCCAATCTTCTGAAAGGTGGACTAATTAACACTTATGTGAGATGAGGCCAAGTATAAATCAACAAACAGGTTTAGTTTAAAAACCATACATGAACAAACAGAGTAGCGATTATTGCTTATTTTGTAATGTTCCTTGTAACAAGGAAAACAACAAAATATGCCTCAATGGCGCCGTTAGTGGGCTGGATATAACTTTTCTGATCAGTGGTTCCTTTGAACCTGACTGGCACTATCATAAGGAGGGTGTTCCTAGAAACTAACTCCTGCTGAGTTCAAATGCAGGAGGCATTCCAACATATAATATGTGTGGTGTCTAAATGTCTACCACTGTCTCAAGGTAAACTGGAATGCAGGTGGCACCACTTCAGGAAATGGTTCCTCTAGCTCTAATCCATATTTCCCAGCATTTGACTATCCTGTGGGTTTAATCACTTTGTGAGCTAAATTTAACTTAATATCACCATTTTAATATCAATTCTTCAGTGGTCAAATAGTCGGAAATTCCAATATGTAGCAAAACTCCCTCTAACACTATTGTGCACATACACTGCATATATTTTCCAGCTAAGTAATGTTTCCATTCATCAAATTTAAAAGTATTTTTGTGGGCATTAAATTGGTCTATTATTGGGTCTATCCCAAATAATAAATGCTATTCAGTTACAATACCAATCACGCACAAACAGTACCTCTTCCTGTGCTGGCTTCAGAAGACTGAGTGATCCTCTTCACTTTCTTTTTCCCCCTCCTGGCCTCGTAGATTGCATTAATTTTCAACACCACCTGCATTAGACAACAGTGAGGAATGCCATCAATGATGATCTAAGATTAAGGGATTAACATTACTGCATATAAATTGCTGCTCTGGGGTCAAGGGGATTACTGGACTATTTGTTTGGGCTCAGTTCATGTTGCTGCACAGAGGTGGCTGTGGGTATTTTTGGAAGATATTCTATCACCCCTGTCAAGGAGAGAGTAGCAGTAAAGGGTAGCTATTCACAGTGGCAGAAGATGGGTAGTGGTGTTCCACAAGGATCAGTGCTGGGACCACTGCTGTTCACAATTTATATTAACGATTTAGACCTTGGAATCAAAAACACAATTTCTGAATTTGCAGATGACACCAAATTGGGGGGGATAGTCAATACTAAGGAGGACAGCAACAAATTACAGGAGGACATTAATAAACTTGCAGAATGGGCATATAAATGAAGTTCAACACAGATAAATGAGAGATATTACATTTTGGTAGGAAGAATAGGGAGGTCACTTATTACTTGGAGGGTGGGAGTCTAAGTGGGGTAGAGGAACAAAGGGATCTAGGAGTACAAATACACAAATCACTAAAAGTTGCAACACAGGTTAGCAAGGCCATAAAAAAGCAAACCAAGCACCAGGGTTTATTTCTAGAGGGATAGAATTGAAAAGTAGGGAAGTTATGCTAAACCTGTATCGAACCAAGGTTAGACCACACTTAAGAGTACTGTGTACAGTTCTGGTCGCCATATTATAAAAAGGATATAGGAGGCACTGGAGAGGGTGCAGAGAAGATTTACAAGGATGATACCAGAAATGCGAGGGTATACATATCAGGAAAGGATGAACAGGCTGGGTCTCTTTTCTCTTGAAAAAAGGCTGAGGGGTGACCTAATAGAGGTCTTTAAAATTATGAAAGGTTTTGATAGAGTGGATACAGAGAGAATGTTTCCACTTGTGGGGAAGAGCATAACTAGAGGCCATCAATATGAGATAGTCACCAAGAAAGCCAGTAGGGAATTCAGAAGAAACTTCTTTACCCAAAGAGTGGTGAGAATGTGGAACTCGCTACCACAGGGAGTGGTTGAAGTGAAAAGTATAGATGCATTTAAGGGGAGGCTAGACAAGCATATGAGGGAGAAGGGAATAGAGGGTTATGCTGATAGATTTAGATGAGGAAAGACGGGAGGAGGCTCGAGTGGAGCATAAACGCCGGCATGGACTGGTTGGGCCAAATGGCCTGTTTCTGTGCCATATATCCTATGTAATCCTATGTAAGGATGACTACCCTGTCCCAATCTCGGCTAAGCTACTTGCAATTGGTTTGTTTTTACAAATATTTTGAGTTGATGACAGTCACTGACTGCGGCAGTCAAATTCAGATGATGATTAACTCTGGCACTCAAATTAATTAAAAAAGAATCTCCTGTGGGCAGAAACATACCTTAGGAATCTTTTTTCTTCTCTTTAATAATTGAGAGTCTCCTGCCAGGCTCAATGTGTCATCTGGACTGCTGGGGGTGGACGGCGGGCTGGCTTTTGGTGGTGAGCTTATCCCATCTTTATTGATTTTTCTCAGATCCAGCAGTTTAAAACTCCTCCTCTCTGAGGAGTGTCGAAAGAGGGAAGGAGTCTTCAATGGAAGCTGTGAAGACAGAGCAGATCTCCAGATTGACCTTTACAAATATAGCAGAATAAACAGAGCTGACCAGATAATTACTGACCAGCACTGTGGTAACACAATACAGCTTCCTGTGACTTGAACTATATTGCATCACTTCCTGTGATTAGTCCAGGATAAATACTGGACTGATCAGTTGGATCCTGGACTAATCACAGGAAGTGATGCAATATAGTTCGAGTCACAGGAAGCTGTATTGTGTTACCACAAGCACTACAGCAGAAATACACGATGCCTAGAATTAGTAGTTCCAGTATTGGACTATTCTGATCAAATCCTACCCAAAAGGAATTGAAGTAATACTGTCCAGATAGTTCTAGATCTTGAAAGCTGTACTTTTAACACATGCAAATCTTTACCAGTCTCATTCTGCTGAGCGTATCTGAAGTGTTGGACTTGCATTTAGCTCTAATGTCAATGCCTCTCAATTAAAGGGTTCTGGTTCAGCAAGAGCATTGCACTCCCATTCAAAGGGTCTTCAGCTCTAGTTACAAAGCACTGGATTTCCATGCAAAAGGCCAAAATTCAAATACCACTCTTGACTGTCAATGAAGCTTGATTCATATCATTGGCCAGTTTTCATTTGGTGCCCTTTGGTCTGCTGAATGATGTAGTTTGTTACAACAGAGTACTCTTCTTTGGGAGGGCGCACAGGAAAAGCAGGCTAGATCCGTCCGTCTACAAAAGCCCACCTCCTATCAAGTCAACTTTGCAGTGGAATTGACAGAATGAAATTTGAGCAGGTTCTACAACGGGCAGGCAATCCGCTCTGCCAGATTACCGCCCAGGTGGTAAAAATTAAAATCTACCCATTCACGTTACCTTTGTAGGAGTCTCTGGCCTAATTTCTGATGGAGATCCTGGTTTTGGGGTGGACCCAGCTGATGAAGGATGAACTTGGACACACTGTTTCCCCAGGGAGTGCCTGTCTGCAGACTCTATATCTTCATACGGGTTTTCCTTGGGGACGTCTGCGATATCAATAGAAATAATAGCAGTAAATATTAGTAATTTACCTTTCTATAACTCCTTTAGAAACTTGATTTGAAGGGCAAGAACTATCATCCTTTCTCTTCTGTTCCTTCAAAGGTTCAACTGTGCCTTTCTACATGTACTTCCTCCTCCTGGTGTTGAAATTAAGATTCACTGCACACTCCAAATTTAACTAATTTGTTAAACTGTAGAAATCCTTATCTTCCTGAGTATCTCCTTCTTCATACTTTTAAAATTCAAACTTCACATCACTTAATCACTACTGCTTGATATTCTTCATTTTCTATTTTACTGTATACCCAACTCATCCAGATCCCTTTGTATTTGGTTTGCCTGTATTGTTTGAAATCCTCTCCATTTGGGTATCATCTACAATCTTAGACATCTCTTGTTTCTGTTCCTGGCACCATTCATTTCTATACACTGAAAAGCAATAGCCTAGCACTGATCCTGTGGCACTCTGCTAGTTGTCCTAGTCAAGTCAAGACAGCTCTATTCACAACCACTTTTTTCATTCTCCGCTTTAGCCAATGTTCAATCTGCCTGACAAATTTGCCTCCTATTCCATGCCTTCCTACCTTGTGAACCATTCACTTGTGTGGTACAGTATCGAAAGCCTTGCTTAGATCTAATTACATCACATCTGCAGGATTTACATTGTCAATGATATCCTTCATTAAACCTCCATCTCATAAATCCATGCGGACTTCCTCCTACCATGCTATAACAATCTAGATGTTTCACTGTCTCCTCTTTCAGATTGAAGTCTAATACTTTACCCACAATGGATATTAGGTCCACTGGCCTGTAGTTTCCTGGCTCATCCCTATGCCCCTTTTTTATATATTGGTGTTAAGTTCGCTCCTGTTTCTAATGAGTGCCTAAAGTAGTGGCAAGGATGCGACTGATTTGCTGGTGCCTTGTGTCCCTTTAATTTTCTCCATTAGCAATTGCTTTATCCGAAATTTCTATTTCTTTTAATACTTCCTGCCCTCTCTGGAAAGGCAACTCTTGTGTCAGAGACATACCTATGATCTCATCTGTGAACACAGAAGAGAATTCATTTATTATCCCTTAGTTACTTGCTAGCATGTCACCATTGGGTTCTTTTAATGGTTCTACCATTTCTTTTATCATCTGCTTGCTATGAATATCTATCATATATTAAAAATCTTTTGTCTGTGAGCACTTCCTGTCGACTTTTTTCCATTATATATTCCCATGTCCACATTTAGAATGGAAACTAGTCACACTAATTACATCCTCAAACTAGTGACACTATAGCACCTCAGTTTTACATCCCCCAGCTGCTCATATTACAGAGAAATTCCTATGCTCCAACCAACTCTAACGGCATTAATTTCCATGGGGGGTTCTCCTGATCGACCATCGTAACTTCAGCAGAAGATCCGCAGAAACCCTGGAGAAAAGGCATAAACGGAATTTCTTCAGATCTTCTTATGGCGATCGATCAGGAGAACCCCATGAAAATTCAACCCTTAAGTCTCTGTTTCCCAAACTGCCTTTCGTTTTTCTATTTAACTATAAATTCTAATATAAAATCAAATATTACATAAAAATCAGGACGGAATGCATGTCTTTAAAATGACACAGGGTGCTTGGCCCTATAACCATCCGTCTCTGTTATCGCTTAACTATCCACCTCACTCAATCTACATCACAGTCTGGTACTTGAACCACTGTTTTGCAACAATGTACCATTAACTTTGGCTACTAACCATTTTCTCTATTCCCTCTTTCCAGGTCCTGATGGAGTCCCAGGCAGTGGAGGAGATGGAGGAAGAATCAGCAGATTGGCTGATGTTACAGATGTCACCTGCTGCAGCCAGTATTGACCCAGAGGCATAAACATTCAGGGCCCCAGTTGATGCTGCAGCAGGTGGCATAGCTCTGTGACAGCCTCCCTGGTAAAGCGGAGCCTCCTCACACACTGCTCCTCGGTGAACTGCAGGTAAGAAGTTCTGGGCCTGTATACGCATGTGGGGGAAGGCCTCCTGTGAGCTGCCCTCCTTGTATCTGTCTCTCTGAAGCTGCAGCTCCCTGGATTCTAGCCTGCTCCTTCTCCTTCTCTTCCAGCTACAATGGCAGTGAAAACGCCAAACCCATTGAAACCAGTCAGAAATTTTCAAAAAACCCCATGTCAAAAACCTTCTGCTGACCCATCAAATTAATTTCACAAATGATTACTGTCAGTTCCAGCAGCCAAAACGCCCAAAAAGCTCAAAAACAGCACCGTAGCAATCTAAATAAACTAAACGAGTGATTTATCTGACAGCAGTTGATGATTCCTTTAAATATCACTAGAAATGGCGCCCTCCAGGCTGTTCACGCCCATGATTTCAGTGACTGATTTAGAAGTGATGAATATGACACCAGAGCTGTTGTAAAGGGTAATTGGGTCCTAAAACAAGCACATGACCCTAATTAGCATGTTTAAATGGGTGACTGCCATTTTCAGAAGAGTGCGCTGGATGCCTAAAAAAGCCCTGATTCAAAGTAACGCGGGCTAATTCTGTGCACGAAACGGGCGTGCGAGATTGTGACCCAACTGTCTGTGCCTTAAACGCTTAAAATAGGTGTTCCCAAGTTGAAAATCCTCCCATCATCTCCAAATCTGCCTTTCTAAAATTGAATATTCCTATGGTACTCCATCACTTTTAAAAAAAATCATAATCTGAACCGTAAACTCCACATATTGTGGTCTCTGTTGCTAGGGTGTTCGGACTCTGACCTGCTCTACCAGCTCCTGGTTGTTACTTGCTATCAGGTCTAATAGAGTCACTGCTCTCGTAGGTTTCTTGACCCATTTTTCTGTACATCAATCCAATGTTATGTCTAGGATCATGTTAGAAATCAGGTTGACTATAAGAGATACAGGCAGCATATCAGAGAATTTGGTACCCAATTCCTGAGTCTTACCCAGGATATCCTCATATATGTTCTCTTCTGATAAAGTGTAGTTCAGTGCTAACTTCGACTGGGCATACCAATCCACCTGCCCGTTTTTGCAGAAATTGGGAGATTGCAGCCTCTGAAGGTCTTTTACATCTTCAAACTCAAAGGATTTCCGACTGTGTCAATAAAAACAGATGAAAACTTTAATTCACATATAGGTTAAATGCATCACTCCCTGAAGCTACTAAATTTTTTTTGCATTTCACCATCTCTACTTTTCTTTAAAAAAGGTGAATTTTGTACTCAAAGTGAGGAATGCAATACTTTCCAACTTAGGAACTTAGTGATAATATCAAACAATCCCAGGTTAGATATAGCAAGGGGTGAGTACTCTTGGGTTAGATACAGGATGAAATTGATGAAGTAACGGAGAGGGTTGATGAGGGTAGTGCGGTTGATGTTGTGTATATGGACTTTCAAAAGGCCTTTGACAGAGTACCACATAATAGACTTGTTAGCAAAATTGAAGCCCATGGGAATTAAAGGGACAGTGGCAGTGTGGATACCAAATTGGCTAAGGGACAGAAAACAGAGAGTAGTGGTGAATGGTTGTTTTTCAGACTGGAGGGAAGTGTACAGTAGTGTTCATCAGGGATCAGTATTAGGACCACTGCTCTTTTTGATATATATTAATGACCTGGGTACACAGAGCATAATTTCAAAGTTTGGAGATGACACAAAACTCGGAAAAGTAGTAAACAGTGAGGAGGATAGTAACAGACTTCAGGAGGACATTGACAGACTGGTAAAATGGGAAGACAATGGCAGATGAAGTTTAACGCTGAGAAGTGTGAAGTGATACATTTTGGTAGGAAGAATGAGGAGAGGCAATATAAACTAACTGGTACAATTTTAACGGGATGCAGGAACAGAGACCAGGGTATGTACGCAAATCTTTGAAGATGGCAACACAAGTTGAGAAGGCTGTTAAAACAGCCCATGGGATCCTTGGCTTTATTAATAGAAGCATAGAGTACAAAGGCAAGGAAGTTAGGCTAAACCTTTATAAAACATTGGTTAGGCCTCAGCTGGAGCATTGAGTTCAATTCTGGACACCACACTTTAGAAAAGATGTGAAGGCCTTAGAGAGGGTGTAAAAGAGATTTACTAGAATGGTACCAGGGATGAGGGACTTAAGTTATGTGGAGAGATCGGAGAAGCTCGGGTTGTTGGCCTTAGAGATGAGAAGGTGAAGAGGAGATTTGATAGAGGTGTTCAAAATCATGAAGGGTAAATAAGGAGAAACTGTTTCTGTGGCAGAAGGGTCAGTAACTAGAGGACACAGATTTAAGATGATTGGCAAAAGAACCAGAGGCGACATGAGGAAACATTTTTTTTTTACACAGTGAGTTGTTGTGATCTGGAATGCACTGCCTGAAAGGGTGGTGGAAGCAGATTCAATAGTAACTTTCAAAAGGGAATTGGATAAATACTTGAAGGGGAAAAAAGCAGGGCTATGAGGAAAGAGCAGGGGAGTGGGGCTAGTTTGATAGCTCTGCCAAAGAGTCAGAACAGGCACGATGGGTTGAATGGCCTCCTTCTGTGCTGTAAGATTTTATGTTTCTATGAAACTCCCTAAATATTGTGCAGTCAAATATTTATCATAGGTTAGATGCGACTTAAAACTCCCTCATCCTCTGCTCAACAATGTGGCCTAGCCCCAACTCAGAAAGTTCCCCTTATTGTACAAGTGTGACATTTCCATTTCCCACACTAACCATCCTGTAGCCTTTTTAAGCAATATTACCAATTTAATGCCAATCATTGGCAAATTATGGCTAGTAATGTGCTGTGAAGTCACTAGGAACTGGGTAGAGATTGCCTAAACTCAATTTCTTGGGACTATTACAGACAGCAGACAAAGCTTACTTCTATCTAATTAGTCTGGGTACATTTGAACCAAGGTCGTAGAGTGGAATATGGGGTAACCTATGGCTTTATTTTTTGAGAGTGAGACTTTTTATGATATTTTTCTCCCTTCCCTTAATTGAGCCCTCCCATCTAATGCACCATCCCAGACCTCCACCAAAGTTGCTCGGAAACCAGAAACTAGAAGATCCACAAGACCAGCCCAGCATGGGCATGGCGCTTCTCTGTACTTTGCCTCCTTGTCTGTGGGCAAGTATCTGGCCTCCCATTTGCATTTCTCAACAACAGAAAATCTGAGGTCAGAATTTCAATATGTGGAGGAATGCAAGCAGGAACCTTAAACCTGCCACTATGTGGCACTATCTGCAGGGGCTCCAATGTTCTGACTCACCTTGGTAGTCCCAGATTTCTCCCTCAGCCTTTTAGGTCCTCACATATCAGTACATGCACACTGCATCATGGCTTTAGATAGTTTCCATCATCCTACCAGGACTAACCTTTCTGACAACAGAAGATGCCTGCTTACCGGTTATCTTTACTGTTTATCCTTGGTCTCCCATTTAGTGACCCTGTACTGACTGTAGGTGGAGGTGATGATGGGAGAGGTGGAGGGATGGCTGGTAAGTCTGGCAACTGCCGGGCGTTCTTCCTTAATATACACAGGTCTGCCATGTTTTCTGTTCCATATTCAAAAGTTCGCCTAGGTTTGGGCACAGGATTCACTGTAAGCTCCTGGTCCAGGGTTCCAGGTTCCGAGTAGACATTCTCCACATTTCTAATTTTACAGCTTGCCCAGGAGACCGTCACCTTGTCCAGAGTCCCAAAGATAGGCTCGCTCACTTCAGAGTCAGAATTGGACTGGATATGCTTGCGCTTGAGCTCAGAGCTGCAGCTGCCATCCTTTTTCTCCTTGGAGGTTGATGCCCCCTGGGCTGCCAGTACCTCCTGAAGTCTCTGAGGGGTATAATAATCGCCAGGCAGCTTGAGTTGGCTTGGCACTGAATCTTCCTTCGCCTTTTCCTCCAGCTTCTTAATGTGGCTCAACACAGTTGTCCTGTCTCTTTTCAAGGGCTGTGTTGTGGTAAATTTGGTGCAGGCAACCTCTTTTGCTTTCCCGCCAACTTGCTGCGTCAAATCAGACTTTATTTTAATCTCATTCTCCTTGCCCCCAGACAACCTTTTTTCAGTCTCCAAGGTCCTGGCCTTCCCATCTTCTACTTTGTATTCATTCTCTTTCCCAGCATCTTTGCTATCTAAATTCCACACTTTTGAATGTTTACATTCAGCCTTCTTAACGACAAGCCCCTCAACCCACTTCACCAGGTCCGACTTGCTATCAAGTTCCTTTGCTGCTTTATTTTCCAATTTTTCTTTATCTGCTGAAAATACTGGTTCCTTCTTACCCTCCCATTCTGAAATTTTTTGCTTGATGCTTGGATTCCTAACTATGATACTTGTTTTATTGGGGGAAAAACTTTGGCTGGAAGTATTCTTTAACTGTTTCTGCATGGAAAGTTCATTTTCTGAGACGCTGTTGATGTCCAGGCTTGGGTTGCTGATGACAAGTTTTTGATTCAGCATTTTCTGCTCGCTGCTAGCCAGTCTTGACTTTGAAAGGCAGCTATTGACTGGCTTTAAGGGACACTTTACCTCTGTGCCGTCAACTGCCTGCGTACCAATCAAGACCTTTGTTGAACTCTTTTTAGTCGAATTCTGGTGCTGATTAACAATACGTTCAGATTCAAACCTTGGTGGCTCCTCGACGATAAGGACAAACTTCTTACCATCCGTTTTGACCCTAGAAGATAAAAAGATCTGTGTTATAGTCACAAAACAGTATAGTTGCTGAGTCTTATAGAAGCACATGCGGCAGTCCTTAGCTGGTCTTTTGATGGCAAAGTTCTCCAAACACTTAGTTTCACTTGTTAAGCCCTACTTTTAGACCACTGCAGAAGCCATCACCTCCAATATTGGTTTACCTCTCTATGCTGAACCAGATCAGTCTGTTATACACTGGTGTGAGCCGCTGATTAGAGACAAAGGTGTCTAGAATTGTTAAATGGAGTCGGTAGGACTGTGGGTTGATAATCAGATTATGTGTTTCATATATTTTCATTGCCCAAACTGGGTATATATTGCCCTGAGTGCATTTTCAATATATGACCCTTGTATAAGCCACTTCCTCAATGTCTACTCCCATGTCCAGGCCAAATTACCATCGCTTGGCCTTCATGGGTGTGGTGAGTTTTTACTAATTGTTGGCTGGACTGGAATCCAATAGATAAGCATTTCACTTTCACCCTTGCTACCTGGACGATCCAAGAGGATCTACCTTACACCCAATGAGCTGAATTTTGCCGGCGCTCAGAGAGCGGGTTTGGAGGCGGGTCCACTGTCAAAATCAAAATGATTGACAGTGGGTTGGGAACCCGCTGCAAACCCACCTCCATGTAAGTTTCCAAAGTGTCGGGTCTGCGATTTCAAAACAGACCCAACACCAAGCGGCAGGGGAGGCATTTAAGATACTTAACTGCTTGTTAAGTGCTTGTTTACTACTATTTTACCAGCCTTTTTCTATTTTACCACATTTTTAACGGGGTTCACGTCGTTCGGAGATCACGTCAGGTAAGTAGGTCGGGTTCTCTATGTCTACCCATTGCTGTGAAAGGTGACAGCTGCAAAAGTGGTATGAAAGCTACCATTTCACAGCTGGTCACTTTCCAATGTCAGAAGCGTGTGCCTACAGGACTTAGAAGACACTTTTGAAGTGTTTGGAGTAAACTCTCAATCCACTGTCGCCTCCTTGGAGCAAGCTCTCTCACCATTGACAGATCGCTTCTGTCATCTCAACTTCAGCTGCCATCTGTTCCAGCAACATCAGTGTCCTTGAAAAAAATCTCACCTTGGTCCTCTGAATCCCTCCACGATCAGCCCCAACACCAACATCACCAGGCACACCAACAACAATACCAACCTTCTCCACAATCACCTGATACTGCACAGGACAGAGGGCATCAGCACCTGACAACATTGCTGCCCGGGAGGCCAGGGATGGCATCACATGGCCAGATTTACTTCACTTGACGCTATACACCCTGGTTGCCACATGATGCACCAGGTTAACACCACCCCACACCAGCACCATAAAGCATCCCTGCAATGCCCAAGCCATTCCTTTTACACTCATCACCATTATGGGGATACCACTATGTCTCACCATTCACTGCAACTCACTAAGACACTTCCAAAAGTGAGCACAGATCTGTACAATAAGGCATAGTGTTGAGAATAAAGATTTCAATGTTTGACACCACATTAACAGAAACTTTACATGAACATTGCATAAAACACCCAAGTGCCTACCCTTGTGTGTTGTTAGTTGGTATGATTGCACTAGGATGAGGGTGAGTGTGAGGGATGGCTAGTGAGATGGGGAAGTGATAATATAGATAGAGAGGGATGGGTGGAGGTGCACGGTAAGTTGGTGTGAGTAAGGATGTGCAGGAGTAGGGTAGGGAAGGCAGAGTTATGGGGATGTTGCGAGTGGCACAGCAGGATGAGGTTGAGTGTGGCTTTGCAGTAACGTTTCGTGATCTACTGAGATCATTTAAAGATTTGCGGTACTGCCTGCTTTACCCTCCTGTGCAATGTGCAACCAGGCTGCGTTGGTGTCCTGGGGAGGTCTCTTCCGCCCTTGGAAGAGAACAGAACCTCCCTGCGTGCTGTGACTCCCTCCATAAGCATATGGAGGGAATCATGGGAGAGCCTGGGTGCAGCCGTGCACCTTTGTGCAGTGCTTGTCAGTGTTTGCAGCACTTCATTGCTATAGAACACGGACAGCAGAACTGTCAAAATGAATGCGGACATGGCCCCTTTAAGGAACCCGGCTGATGAAGCGTCATCAAATGACGTCATCAGACCCGCTTCCTTTTACTTGGCCGGGAACCCCGCAGGGTGGGCTTAACAAGCCCAATCAACGGAAGATCCTTTTCACAGAGCGGTTGCAGCTGGGAATGGGACCGGAACCCGCCAACCACCTCTCCCACCGCAATCCCGCCTCCGCTGGCAAAATCGCAGCCAATGGTTCTTGCATACATACAAACTATTACATAGTATTTACAGCACAGAAACAGGCCATTCAGCCCAACAGGTCCATGCTGGTGTTTATGCGCCACATGAGCCATCAACTATTTGAAGCATTTCAGTCCAAGATCATTAGCCACCTCAAACTTATTGGTGGGCTATTTTCTGACCGTTTTTTAAAAAGTGATAAAATACATCAAGCTAGAATTGGGTGATAATTGACCTAATTTCAATTATATTTTGTCAGAATTGCAAAAGTGGGGCCACAGATCTAAGTTCAGACTCCCCACACCATTCTCAATAGATTGATTTTCACACTTCAGAATGTTTCACTAAATCCTGCTAGAAACAAACATGGACAACATTTTTAGACAGTAGAGTCTTTTGTATCATTAACTAAATCCCATGATGGTGCTGTAATGCAGAAATAGTAGAGGGCCTCACAGTCTCTTTCTTGGCCTAGTCACCTCTAGCGAACCTCCCGTCAAAATGCAGTCAAGTTCATTTCTGTCTTGCCATATGTGCATTGGATGTGACATATGTAAAATGGAGCAATAAAACTCCCTCTCATGGATGGTGTAGAAATATTGAAGCACTGCACACACAGGTGGCAAGCCTCCAACATTCAGAACCCTCAATGGAAAACATAAGCACTGTGGGAAAGTGCAGTTAGGGCGCTCTTTATATATTCTCTTTGCAGGACACTGATGACCTTTCCAGCATTTAAACAAAGAAAAGGGAGCCCACAACACAGAGGCACACAGTAATGCAAGTCAATCGGTTCCTGCATGAGACACTGGAAAATCCTGAAGCACCATACAAGCCTGGCAATCTCTCTGAAGCTACAGTGCTGAGAATTAGATAGAAATTCTCTGGTGAGTTCTTAAAGCGAATCTGATTACTCGGCAGTTTAAATTCCACAAGACATACGGGCTTAAAAATTCGATTGCGCTAAGGGTCCAATATGGCGGGCAGCGAGCGCGCTTCATTCTGCGCTGTAAATGCGGCTCACACCATTTTGGTTAGCGCTGCTCAGTAGGCGTGCAGGGCGCATGCTTGAAACTTGTGTTAGGCCCATTGTATATGCAAATCTGGGGGGGGGGAGGGGGGGGAAGAGGATCTCACTCATCTTGTCCACCGCTTGGACCAGGGCCTCCAAAGCGGCATCGGAAAACCTTGGGGCCCGATTTACAGCTCTTGCAACCAATTCTCTTCATTTTCCCTTCCTGTCTGCAGCCACCCATTCAAGAGGTGCAGACTGCCTTTAAGTGGCATCAGAGACACACAATTTGCTGCCCCCAAACAGAGGTGCAGCCAACAAGCTGCGCGGGTAATGCTGGGCCCATGCCTGTCCCATTAGAATGATGTCTCAGCCCCCTACGCGCCTGTTTTTTTTGGGCACGATCGAATTTCTAGACCATGGTCTTTACTCACCTGTCATAGTCCTGAATTTCAGTCAGCCGTGATCTGATTTTCAGAGTTGTTCTCTGCACAAACATTTTTTTAAAAAAGAAATGTCACAAAGTTCTCAATTGAGTGCTTCTCACATCCCGTGATGCCCAGAAAAATCTTCGGTTTCACTGCTGGATTTAGTTTGTTGAGTCAATCAGTTCTCCCCTCGTCACATTCCTGTATGCGCATGTCACACCCATTCCACTGCAATTTACCCAGATTTTGGCCCAGATTTTGGCTCAGTAAATACAAAGAAATGAAGAATAGGACTCTGCTACCAGAATCTGCCAATGAGTCTCCTACAGCCTGGACTGTATCATGCTATTTTATTCCCCTACAGAAAGGGCTCACAAGAGGGAATACTCCAACTAACCCCGGCCTAGATAAATATACATATATCAATAAAATGTTCACCAGGCCTGCATTTTTAAAAATCTGTAAATTTTTAAACAATATATTCTACTGCAGCGCACTCTCAAATAAGGCACCACGTTCACTTTATCCTGTTACTGCAAAAAAGTTTGACCGTAGTCCAAGTCGAGCAAAGGCTGAATCGGATTGCTACGCTCAGAGTGATGCTGAAACAGACATTGTAGGGAACAAAGCTGGCCCTTGGGGGTGGGGTGGAGAGTTGGGATGAATATCACAGATCATTACATGCCTGTAACACTTCATTCAAAAATGGTAGACTGGGCAAAGAACTGAAATAAGAGATGACTTTTAGTTTTTTTGTAAAAAGCAAAACAACAGAAATATACTGAGTGGGACTGAATGAAAACACAGCTGTTTCTCAGTTCCCTGCTGCATATTTCCTTAACCGTAGGTCCTAAACCACAGCCATATGCTGTGGTTGGTCCTGAAAGGTCACTGATTGATCTGAGGAGATCTCTACTTAAGCGAAACATTTTGAATAAACACTACCTCGCTGAATACCTCAGAGAAGCCAATAACCTCTGCAAAAAAGCTTGGACAGCTCCAGGCAGGAGCACTGTTAGCTTAAATGCTCTTGTAATGTACTTCCAGTTTTACTGCCACCAATGCCACGTTCTCAGACATCACGTTCAATTTGGCAAAGTAAGTGATTGAGCAGGATGGAAAAGAATGATAAATTGCAAAAAGGGACAGCAGGCAAAAAAAATAAAAGCACGCAGCCAGTTTTCCTCCTGAGAGCTGCTTAAACTGCTGTGTACAGACAGCGACTGCTCTGGTAATCCCAGTGTTTGTGTGGGGATCATGTTTCCATGACGATTTCTGCAGACTGTACATAAACAGACAAAAATTCAAATCTTCATCAATCCAACTTCCACTGACCTTGAAAAAATACAAATGCTATCCGAATATAGAAATGCCTGCCCCTTTAAGTAAACGGCATCGTTCATGCACTGAAGTGGTTCAGTGCTAAACATCCACATGAAAAACAGGTTTGACCGCCAGGCACCCAATACAGCTTCACATCGAAATCTTAAACACACTGTTAGGATTGAAAATTGGTAACCAGAATGAGATGGCCTTTAGGAAGGGTGGCTGTAGAAGATATGTAAGGGTCAGAGTTTTCAAATTTTACTGACAAATTTCTGCCCCCCGCCCCTCTCCGTTTTTTTTCAGAATTTGATAACCTGCCAATAACAACTAGTTTTCCCATTTATTTTGCCTTGATTGGCAAATATTCCAGCTGGCTGCTCAAAATCCTAGACTTCCTCTTCCTGCCCTACATTGTGATTAAGGTATGAAATCCTAGTGTAATATTTTCACCTTGTACACCCATACATACAGAGAACACACAGGATCAATAGGCACACAGGGTTGTGTCGCCTTTGGTTCTTCTGCCAATCACCTTAAATCTGTGTCCTCTGGTTCTCGACCCTTCTGCCAATGGGAACAGTTTCTCTCTATCTACTCTATCTACTCCCCTCATGATTTTGAACACCTCTATCAAATCTCCTCTCAACCTTCTCTGCTCGAAGGAGAACAACCCCAGCTTCTCTAGTCTATCCACGTAACTCGTCCCTCATCCCTGGAACCATTCTTGTAAATCTTTTCTGCACCCTCTCCAAGGCTTTCACATTCCTTCCTAAAGTGCGGTGACCAGAATTAGTCACAATACTCCAGTTGTGGCCGAACCAGTGTTTTATAAAGGTTCATCATAACTTCCTTATTAAATGTTTTGAGTGCAGGAATGTATGATTCCAGTGTCCTTATGACTAATCCGATCCCAGGACCAGATCACTGTTTCTTCAGCCAATCACATCACAGAGTTGCAACTAATCAGATCCCAAATTCCAATGCCTCGTCGGCCACCCTCTTCAACCACTCAGATCCTAGAACCATATTGGTATGGTAATTTCTGATTAGCTCAGTCACAAAAATCATCCATCAGCAAAAAGGTCTTGTGAGGACCAACCACCAGGACAACTGTCTCCTCCTCCTTAAGCTAATGCATTGCAATTTTTCCACAATGGAAAAGAAAACGGGGCGAGGTGTTCAGCACTCTGAAGCAGCACATGCTGTGAAATATTGTGAGAACTGATTGAGAGGTCAAGTGGGGGCAGGTGCAGAACAAACTAAAAGGAGATGCCATCCTCTTGAGAAGATTATGACATATGAAACAATCAGTTGGCATTGATAAGTTGCTTTGGTTGGATTGGAAGGGTGTTTTAGTTTGACTACAATAGAAGGAATAAGTAGAATGTGTATAAAGTAACTCCTGGCTAGAAACTAAAATAAAAGGGCAAGTGTTAAGCCCCAAATTCTAGCGATAGCAGCAGGAGATCAGCAAACAAGAGCAGGAGTTAAGTGTCTGTAAGGAATCTCAGAGTATTCATGTAGTAAACATTAGAAACTGCACTCCAGGCCATGGACTATCTGTGAGCAACATCATAGGAGATCTCTAGTATTATATAACACACTGTGTGGTACTGGTTTATAATACTCCGTAAAGAACACACTGCACACTATGTTAATATGTTATAATGCTCTTGTATTTTTTCTACTTATATATTATCTATCTATAGAAATGGTACATTAAACATTCTATTGTAGATGTTACACTTTGTTACAAATGTAAAACAATCTTAAAAATAAAGAGAGAGAGAGAGAGAGAGAGAGAGAAAAAAAGCCAGTTACTCGATGCTTCTGACTTGGAGCCAAAGCTGATAAACTCTTTACAATTTGCGAAGTTCCTGATCAAACAAGAATTAAACTGTGAGTGACCAGAGTTTGTATTTACCTCAGTAGCATAATACATTGTGCGTTACAAGGGATACAACTCGTGCCCATATTAAAGAGAATATAATTCAACTGACAGTGAGCAATGCCACGAAGATCCAGCAGTAATATAATTTAAATGCTACAAGTGCACGTATATATGCGGTACTCCAGGCATCACACTTTATTATACATGCAAACCAACCTTAAAATGCTGTGCCTTTCTGAATTGCCACCTGAAACTGATAAGCATATTCCAATCTGCAAAGTTCCCTGGCTAAACAGCGATTAAACTCAGTGACCCCAGCCTGGTATTAACCCATCTGAAATAAATGGTTTACACAGGCGTAAAAATAATACCAACTGGAAAATCTAGAGATTTGAAGCTTTATTTTCCCAATATATTATAAATGGTTATAGAACCCACCTGTTTTCCCTATACTGGGAATTTGAAATCAATACTTGTCCATATAAGCAGATTTAGTTATGGAGCTGTGATGTCTATTTATTTATCTGGCTGCACTGGTTAACAAAAACACTAATTACTTATTTTCCAAGAATAATTTAGAAAACTGTTGCAAACTTCTTTCCAAATTTTGTCACTCAATACATGTACCTCTCCACCCACTTCCCTGCCCCAAACACTGTAATTTCTGACTCACCATGAACAATACCATAGGAGATCTGCTAGTACATATCCAGAATATAAAAAGTTACTTATGCGCACACTTCCAGCCTGTGACACTTCAGAAATCATGCACCGTTTCATGCAAATTCTTTGTCACATCTAAACAAAATGTACAAAGAAACACAGACAGTTATTTATAATGTATAGGAAAGCTCCACAGGAACAGAAAATATCGGAGTCACAAAGCCACAATATCTGCAGTCCCTTAATTAACCTTCTTGCAAACAAAGTCAGGGTTCTGACCTTTAGCCTGAATGACAGTTAACTTTGAATGAACTCATTGGGGGCAATTTTAGCTTTTATTGGTGGGCGAAAATGGGCGATAGCGAATCAGCAACCTGTTTTACACCTCCTCCAATTTTCTTTTCCACATGAGTTTTAATTGGGCGGAGTGTAAAACGGGCTGACAATTCGCGATTGCATGTTTTGTGCCGCATACCAAAGACAAGCTTCATCCCCAATAGTTTCTGTAGCACAACTTACCTTACTTGAGATTTTATGTCCTTATGTTAATTTTTCAGTAAATTTGATAAAAATTACAACATTTTTAGCAGCAGCTGTGATCAGTCACCTCATTGTGTAATCAATTGCGTTATGACATATCTATTTACAAGACATGCAAATCATGTGCAAGTCACTGAACCAAGACGACCCTGGCCCTTTATAATTAAATGGGAGATTTTGCTCACCGGTCAGTGGGCTTCGAGTTGTAGGTTGTTGCTGTCCAGCTTAACACCGTTGTCTTATTGGCTGTCATCGTGTTGGTAATAGGCATGTTCCTTCACCTGTGAAGGGGTATAAAATATAATAACTCAGTCAGGTTTATGTTATTATTACTATCATTAATAATAATAATGTGACTACTAATATGGTACAATTAATTACGATAATTATAGTGACTTTGATTGTTGTTATTACAATTATTTTGGTGACTATTAGTACTATGGTTTAATCCCATTTTTAATCAATTAGAATCATAGAATGATACAGCACAATAATTTGTCCGTCAAGTCTATGCTGGTATTTTTCTCCACGTGAGCCATCTAGTCTAATCCCATTTTCCCACTCTCTCCCTATACCCATCAATATTTCTCTTTTTTAAGCAGCTATTTAGTTCCCCTTTGGAAGAATGTTGCACAGCTCCAACAACGATGTGTGTCATTTTAGGATTTTCATACTGTAACCAAGAGTGGAGGCAAGAGAGGCACCAACTTAATTTCCCATCCCTGCCTTCTCTGACAAGTTACGTACAGATGAGGAAAGCTATTTGACTTAGCTTGTCCATCCAAAAAGATACCAAGGTCCTACCACTGTATTTAACTTTCTCTTAAATAATTCTAGGATTTATGCTTGCACTACCCTCACTGATAATTCCATTCCATGCAAAGAACTTCCTGACAAGTCCTAAATATACCTTTAACCAGTTTAAATCCGTGAACCTGTGTCCTCACAGTACCCCCATCCTAGATTTGAAGCTCATCTTGAGGAAATACTTTACAAGCTAGAAGTTCAGAGCGCCCTAATGGGCAAATTTGCTGCTTGCTGTTGTACTGAACTATACAACCAGGAGGTGCCAGCTTTGATTCTTGGTCTGTGCTGAGCCAACCAATCCCAGCTGGTGCAGCACCTGATTGGGGGGTGGGGGAGGGCAGGGAAGGAATGGACAGGGTTCCCCACACCCAGTTGCCATCCAAGGACCCTTTTGTCCAGTCCAGAAGTGTGCCAAAGGCAGGGACAACTGCCACTTTCTCTCTCGCTGCGTGAATATGCTTTGCTTCTACTTGTTGCATCCTTCCTCTGTGAGGTTCTAAAGCACATTTTACAGTTATGGTCATTGATAGGTGTGGCGAGTAGGGCTGGCAGTATTATGCTATAAGTAACACTTCTTACTTACTTACTTACTTACTTAGATGTCAGAGATGCATTACGTAAGGGTCTAGGTTGACAATCTCACTCCCTGAGACTCCTGTTTGAGCTGAAACAGCTAGTCTTATAAGGCTGGCCACTGAACCGAAGCAAATGGCTATAAACTTAGTCCAAGGGAGTCCTGGGTTCCAGCAATTTACTGTCTTCTACCCTGCATGGATACACTACTATGAACTGCCAGTCAACAATTTGGAAGAACAGACTTAAAATTTAATCGTCTGCAAAAAGAAGATTGAAGGCTCCCCAGTAGCTCAGTGGGTAAATCATGCGTACCACACAACATACTACGAAGGCCCCAGGTATGTTCCCTGGTCTATGCCAGGTTAGCTTATCTCAGCTGGGGTGGAAGTTGGGGTTTAAAATTGACTTCAACAGCCCTGGGATAAAGAGTGTAAAATCGTCCAGGAATCTAACTCCGATACACTGACCCCCTTCTGGAAAATGTATGTGTGAATGTTAGGTGAGGACAAGATTAGGCTTGATTGTGATACTTTACACAATTGAGATTTTGGATGCAGATATTATTTTCCGTCTGTTCATATTTTAAACTATTATTCTGTGAATTTTAAATGTTGAATTATCATCACCAGGGAAACTGGTTGATCGGAGTTATGAGTCCGATAGTATGAAGGACTGAATTATCATCAGGGAAACTGGCTGGTGGGAGTTACAAGAACAGCTTTTTATCCCTGGTAAAATGCAGCCCTGTGTGGCCAAGTTCTAGTGCAAATTTGAGCGAAATCTGCTAAATTGAAGCCTTCCCACAGAGTGTTTCTCACACAAATCCGAGTAATAGGTGGAAAGGTTAGAGTCCATGGACATAGTCTCTTGCGGTGTATGGACTCTTGACTGGCATCTCTTTCTTGCTCTCCTCCCGCAAACAGAAAACCCAAACTTTGAGCAAAATATTCCAGTGCCAGAAACTAGGACACAACATCTTCTGAAGAAAACAGAATGATAAAAAAAAAAGTGGAAAAGAATACTTGCATCCTTCAAATTCTGCAGTTTGTTTTCCTCTGGCCCTTTAAATACTCACTTCCACAATCAACTGTCATCCAGAAAACCTAGACATTTGTTATACATGGGCGATTGACAGGAAAATAATGGGGGCATCAAGAGCTAACCTTCATTTTAATATTGTAATGAAGCTCCTGCCTCTTTTTGGTAGGACCGTTGACTTTGCCTGTCAGAAATGTGTCTCGTTGTGGAGGAACGGGGTTAGGGAGCTGAAATTCCTGTTTACGAAGCTTAACGATGTGACAGGCTGTATGAAAATCATCAAAGGAAATGGCTGGAAGGAATTATTGACCCCAGTAGAGTGAAAAGGATGAACTTTACAAATACACAGTGGATGCTGATGTAGCCCTGGGTTAACGACCGTGTTTCTGCTGATATAACTCGCCCCTCCCCTTACGCTGCTGGCTTCAAAAATACTTTCTGGCCAATTTTTTTCCCCAGTTATCAGCACTCACTGTTCAAAACAAAAATAATCAAAAAACAAACAAACAGAAATAAACAAATGGACATTTAACATGATAAATCTTTGTATCTAGGCTTAAAATGATCTCTCATTAAATGGTATACTTGTAATGTTAACTGTAACCAGACAGTAAAATAGGCAAATAAAAAAACCTCCACTGTAAAAAAAGCTATGATCAGACTACTGACCATTAGGCAACAGTGACCATCATGCGCACTGATCATTACACTGCAATAACCCCCACACCAGACAAACCGTTTTGTTTTACATGCTAACTCTGCTCGTGCCATGCCTTCAACCAGAAATACTAGATTTTAGTTGTTGTGGTGTTGCATGCATACTTATGTCTCCACAGTTAGGGTTTATTCTCTGACTGGGACATCAGCAGCAGATTGGAATAACCCAAGAAAAATGACTATTCTCTCCCAGGAAGTCCAGGCGCACGTAAAGGGTGAGCAGTTGGTAGTGCCACAGGAGCTGCAGGTCACATTCACAATTCCATCTATCGTTCAATATTAGCATTATGCCAGACTGATCATTACGCTGCACTGACCATTAAATGATTCAGAGTTTTGTACTACCGCAACATGTGTAACACACACACAGTATTCCATTACATTGTCCTTGAGGCACTGAGGTTGTCCGGGAACTTGCCCCCTTCCCAACACAACTGTGTCTTGGATTCCTGTGTTGGAGATACTGTGGGCTCCATACCCTTGATCCTGTAGAATAGTACGCGTCTTTGCCTCCTTACCCCAAACCCCCACCCATACTTACTGAATGGTTGTAACTCTAGCCTAATAAAAGCCTCCTGTTGTACCCTCCTTGTTCTTGGTGGATCCACCCCATAATCTATGACCTAGAATAGATGAACAGAGATTACAGATTGTATCACAAACCCTGTGTATGTACATGGATTCCTAATAGGTGGATGCATGTCTTCTGAAGGTTTAATCAAGGAGGGATACTTACACTGTTGTTAAACACAGACCAAGGATGGTCTTTATTTCAGTATATACTCTACTTCAGAATACCTGATGTGAGGAGTGCATAACCATAGCGACGCAGTAGAAGGAAAATAACAGGAAGACAC
Source organism: Squalus acanthias (assembly GCA_030390025.1). NCBI lineage: Eukaryota > Metazoa > Chordata > Chondrichthyes > Squaliformes > Squalidae > Squalus > Squalus acanthias. The sequence goes on from CM059435.1 coordinate 84,344,035, forward strand.
CATTGTCTGTCAAACAAAGAAGCCTCAATAAAATATGTGAAATGCTCAGAGTTCTATTTTTCCAGACACTCTACATTTCAGATCTGGCACTGTGCCCAGAACTGGGAAAAATTTTAACTCTCTTCCTGGCTTCTTCTTTTACTTGTAGTCCATTAAGTAAATTAAACACACAAGGAGATCAGTTATTTTATGACTAAATTTGGTCAAAGAAAATTCTCATGGCAATCACACGCTGCGTCAGACTAAGCAGTTGGACTTTCTTCAGCTTGTTTTGTACATTAGAGTTATTTGGAGCAGCACAGCCCAGTGACTGAGCTATCCATGCAGGGCTGAGTCTCAATTCTCTGCACAGTAACTTCAGACCAGAAAAATACCTACATCCCAAGAGTATTTTCACTGAAGAATATTTAAATACTCACCCAGCATTCCTGCAAGAGGGAAAAAAATTGAATTCATACTCTGTGCTAGGATTTCCATAAAAACGCCTGTGGAGACCTCGTCACTGTATCTCTAGAAATATCTATGGACACCTTCCCACTGTATCTCTAGAGAAACCCCTTTGGCAGTCCCCTAATGGCAGTGAATTTATCCAGTGACGAGCTGAGCGAGCCATACAGACTAGGATGATAAGAACATATAAATAGGAGCAGGAGTAGGCCATACGGCCCCTCGAGCCTGCTCTGCCATTCAATAAGATCATGGCTGATCTTCAACCTGAACTTCACTTCCCCGCCCTATCCCCATAATCCCCAGATGCCAGGTTTGATCCTGTGGTGTGGTGAGTTAGCTGATCTCAAATGAGGGGGGACAGAAAGATGGGGGCGGGGGGGGGGGGCCGGATAAGGATGCAAAGGTTGTACTATGGGCCGCTGGATTATGATGTGGAAAAATGGCAGAGTTCCTGCTCCCCATAGTTATCTAGTAACTCCAGCTGGAAGTGCACATGGACATTAGGGAAGGACAGGATTAGGGTTGACTGAGATGCTCTTGCAGTTGAATCGCCTGCCAAGACTCACTCTCAAAGAATGGGTGCTTGAGTAAGATACCAAAGTGTTACCAGCGTTCATGAAACTCTGCCTTATGAAGAGTCAACCCCTTTAGCAGAGGAAGAAATGGGAGCAAATTTGGCCAAGAAAATTAAAAAGAAAAGAATCCCTTCGGATAAACCCTACTATACCTCCATGGAGGCTTGTGTACAAACCTCTACAGAAACTCTTCTCCATACCCACCTCACTGCATCTTCAAAAAAACGCTTTATATCTATTGTCATCTTCTACTTCCCACATTATCTCCATGGAAACCACCTTTCCATTTATGCCATATCAGTCAATAGAGACACTAACTACAAAATTATCAAGCGTAGGTACAATAATGGGTAGAAATGACTAAAAGTGGGTATGAGTTTGGATATAACTATGTGTACGAAAGGATAAGAAAGTTTATAACTATGCAACAATTGTGGGTATGAGGCATATATTCATTTTGATATATGCTGGTATAGTAAATTAGTTTAAAGAAAGACTTAAATAAAGCACCTGATCATTTTCTAAGAAATATCCCAAGATACCACACATATAATGAATAACTGTCACTGTCGTTATGTGGGCAAACAGCAGCCATTTTGTACGCAGCAAGATCCCACAAACAGCAGAGATGAATGACCAGTTAATCAGTTTTTGCTGGTACTTTTGAGGAAGGGATATTGGCCACAATATCAAAAGAACTGCGGTTCTTCATAGTGCCATGAGATCATTTCTGCCCACCTGTACAGGTTGAACATCTCATCAGAAAGATGACACTTATAACAATGCAGCTCTCCCTCAGTACTGCACTAGAAAATCAGCCTAGAGCAGTGTTGTCCAATAGAAATTGATGACTAGCCACAGGCGTAGCCCCGGTGATACTGTTTTAGCCACATGCACTAATTTTAGCACGTCACCGGAGAAGAGGATTTCAATTTTGGGCCGCTGTGTTGCTGGCAGTGGCACTCAGGTAGTTCCTGAGATAGGGGGAGGGGAAGCAATGGGGAGAGCGATCAGCAAGGAGGGACCAAGTGGAGGCTGGTAACTGTGTTTGGCACTGCAGTGAAGCTGGGAGGAGCACTCCTGCACCTCCTGGCTCCACCTTCAGCCAAGCATTTTTTTTTTAAAAACCTACTTTTTTGATGGCGGCCACCACTGGTCCCTTTGAGGAATGCTGGTTGGGTTGTATGCAGAGCACATTTTGCTGAGCAGTCAGTTTGGAGCCAGCTGTGTTCAGGGCAGCCCAATTTTGCATAGGGAGCATCAAACAGGTGTTCGGTCCCCTATTTGCATATGCAAAGGGTCCAAGACGTGTTTCCAGCGCGGGCCCTGGACGCCTCTTTTTGTGCCTTCACCAATATGGTGGGCGCACACTTCTGTGCGTAATGAGTGTGCGCGCCCCATCCGCCATATTGGATGCTTAGGTGCCATTTTGCACCTGAAAAGCGGGCGAGCCCATCACATTTCTAGACCACTATCTTTTATTTAAATACATAGTGGGGACTGGAGCCTGGAGCCAATGACAAGATCTTTAAATCAGTATTGCTGCAGGTTACGAGTCATTAAACAGGGTACAATAACAGGATCATGGTGTGATGACGTCATTGTGAACGGCTCTACAAGCATATTCTCCACTGCTCAATCCCAATGAAAAGATGAAAGGAAAACTGCAGGGTTATAAAAGATCCCGCTCCATGGAGCACCTGCACAGCAAGCTGGCCAAAGAAACAGTGCAGCACTAGCGTTTCCAGAGCTGGGGGGGGGGGGGGGGGGGTGGTGGCGGTTCACTGAAGTAATTCTGCCCCAAAACTCACCACTGAGCCATTGACACTCCTTTAAATTGTAAAAATACATTGCAACTGTATCCCTGTGAACGGGTCATTTCAAAGTAAAAACAGAAAATACCTGTACACAGGAGGTCAATCAGTGTCCCAAAGAGGAAAAATAGATAGACATTTCAGGAAGAACCATTCATCAGAACAGTTCTGATGAGGTGAACCACCTAAAACATTAACTGTTCTTTTTGTTCAAATGTTAACTGACTTCAGTTCACGTTCAGCATTTTTTTTTTATTTGAGATTTCAAGTATGTGTGGTTTTCTTGTTATCTCATTTTCTTGTACTTCAACTAACTTCATCAACAACCATGGGAAGTTTTCAACACCAAAATAATTGGTGACACCTCAGCACATCACTTTATATCAGAGAATGTGCCAAAAAATTGATATGTTTCAATGAAAACTTTGACATGTCAAAAGAAGAATAAAAAAGCAGTTAATCTTAAAATTCATAATTACAGGGAAAACATTTATTACACGTTACAAGTGGGATCAGTGAGGATACCAAAGAGAAGCATTGACAAGTTTAGGAATGCACACTTCTCCAGCTGATTAACTTTCTCGCTTTTAGTTAGGCAGTCTCACTCCCTAGGGGATGATGTAAATGCATGAAGTAACTCAAGCAGGCCTCAAAATTACTCGCAAGGAGTTTGGCGGAAGGCCAGGCCCACAGAAAGGCAGCTAAAGAAAGAGCCAGGATTCTTGTCTATAGTATGTAAATCTTGAGGGAGCAGGCCAGTAAGTCAGTGTGCAGTCAGAGTCTCCAGTGCTAAACATTGCCAGGAATAACCCATTGTCCACTGGAACAAAAGCACGAGCCCCTGCATGCGAGCCAAAAGAGGCCATCTGGCTACCCTGTATGAAAACCAGTGTTAAGAATTTGACCTGTGGGATATCTTTATTTGTGCTGGGGAGATGGGCCCTGGAAAGAAACAGGGGACAATGTCCCGTGTGTGAGTTTAGGATTACATGTTGTAGTGAAGTAAAAGGTAGGGAAGTTAACCCTTGCAGACCTAAAAACTTCAACACATACAGCTAATGGATCCAAACTGGGGACAGGAAATTTTACAGGCAGTAGATCGGTCCAGGCCGATACCAACACCCCGGGACACTTGTACTAACCTTTACAGAATTAGTTAATTTCTTCAAAACCCCGGGAAGTTTGTAGTAGTCTGTACAAATCACTGCTTGCACAGATTTCCTGCCACGCTGGAAATCTGCACCGTTTTAATGTCATGATGAGTGTTCATTTGGGGAGTGGGCATAAAAAGAGACTCCACAATGCGACCCCAGTTATATAATACACATATACCAGGGGTGAGCTTGGACACAAGTCCAGAACCGTACACATGCTGAATTGTATGTTTCACTTTTCTTTAAATAAATTACTTACAGCAATTCCTGTTCCACACATGCTAACCATCTGCAGTCATCGCTTTTTAGTGTCAGTTTGTCTGTGATCGTGGACAAAAATCAGCACCACTCCTGACTCCGCTTCTACTTGCTGCTGTTGGTCCGGGGGAATTGAACCTTGCTGTGGGCAGGAAGATTCAGATATTCTTGTGAGATCAGGAATTCCTGCCCACAACATGCAGCAGTGTTCAATCCCCTGCAGCAGTAGCAGCAAGCAAGAGTGGGTTAGTGGCGCTTGGCTGAGGTGGCAACAGAAAATACCAAAATGCACCCAAAATACCCTGCAAATTCTCCTCAACAAAGGGGGGGAAATCCCCGCAATTTTTGCCAGTCTTTCACTAAACAAATGATGGAATATTGGTTATACCTGCAGCATAAGTAATGACTAGCCTGTCCCCAGTGCCCTTTCAGTGTAACTACATTCTATAGGCCTGTATTCATGGCTGTTTTTGAGGCAGTGCAAGCTATATTTTGAATAAAAACTGTTGGTCAACCTCTGCTAGTTTTCCAAATGTTTTGTATGTTCTTCCCCCAACCTCCCCTCCCCCCCCCACCTCCCCAGTTCTGGAACTGACCCAAAAAGGGAGTGGATGCACGAACACTGCACAATAATAAACAGGAGATCATTCTATGCATCATGAATAGCTAAACATGTGACTCAGTCATAGTCCATTTTATCTGATTTCTGAAGCTCTTTAATGGAGCTCGCTGCATTCTATTGCACTAAATGAATCTTGTATCTGGGGGAGGGGGACTGCATTTGAAGCACTTACTTATTTCACTTCCACCCACACATTCAGATTCATTTTATCTGCTTCGTCAGTCACCCAGTGTTGTACGGAACGGAGGTTTTGTCTGATGGCGCTGGGCAAAGTTGACAGTTCCAGAATTGAGATTCAAGTTGTGGTTTTATGAGTTTTGAAATACTAGATTCACCAGAAGTGAGGATGGTTATTGATGGGAAATGAAGCAATCTCCTACTCTTGCCACCCAGTGTCAACATTAAACACTCCCAGTTAGATGGAGAGCAATGATCACTTTACACTGCCTCTCAAACACTTCTCACTTCAGTAGTGCACAGGTTAGAGATGCAGAGCAAAGCTAGTTAGCATTGCCCTCTTAACACTCCCAGGTGAATTATAGCATATATGTACTAAGCAAAGCTCTCTCTACACTGCCACTCAAAGCATTTCTAGGCCAGGTGCAACACGAGTCAGATAAGGAGCATAAATCATTGTACAGATTTATAGATGCATTTTATAGATCCAATGCATTAAACAACTCCCCATTCTCCCACTACTGCACAATGCGGTGTGGAGAGAGCGCGGGGGGTAGGGTGGGGAGAGAGCGTGGGGGGTGGGGTGTGGAGAGAGCGCGGGGGGTGTGGAGAGAGCGCGGGGGGTAGGGTGGGGAGAGAGCGCGGGGGGGAGGGGAGAGAGCGCGGGGGGTGGGGTGGGGAGAGAGCGCGGGGGGGTGGGGTGGGGAGAGAGCGCGGGGGGGTGGGGTGGGGAGAGAGAGCGGGGGGTGGGGAGAGAGAGCGCGGGGGGGTGGGGAGAGAGCGCGGGGGTGGGGTGGGGAGAGAGCGCGGGGGGTGGGGTGGGGAGAGAGCGCGGGGGGGTGGGGTGGGGAGAGAGCGCGGGGGGGGTGGGGAGAGCGCGCGGGGGGTAGGGTGGGGAGAGAGCGCGGGGGTGGGGTGGGGAGAGAGCGCGGGGGTGGGGTGGGGAGAGAGCGCGGGGGGGTGGGGTGGGGAGAGAGCGCGGGGGGTGGGGTGGGGAGAGAGCGCAGGGGGGTGGGGTGGGGAGAGAGCGCGGGGAGAGAGCGCGGGGGGTGGGTGGGGAGAGAGCGCGAGGGGTGGGGAGAGGGGGTGGGGAGGGGAGAGAGCGCGGGGGGGTGGGGAGAGAGCGCGGAGGGGTGGGTGGGGAGAGAGAGCGGGGGGTGGGGAGAGAGCGTGGGGGGTGGGGTGGGGAGAGAGCGCGGGGGGTGGGGAGAGAGCGCGGGGGGTGGGGAGAGAGCGCGGGGGGTGGGATGGGGAGAGAGCACGGGGAGAGAGCGCGGGGGGGGTGGGGAGAGAGTGCAGGGGGTGGGTGGGGAGAGAGCGCGGGGGGGGTGGGGAGAGAGCGCGGGGGGGTAGGGGAGAGAGAGCGCGGGGGGTGGGGAGAGTGCGCGGGGGGTGGGGAGAGAGCGCAGGGGGGGTGGGGAGAGAGCGCGGGGGGTGGGGAGAGAGCGCGGGGAGGGGTGGGGAGAGAGCGCGGGGAGGGGTGGGGAGAGAGCGCGGGGGGGTGGGGAGAGCGCGGGGGGTGGGGAGAGAGCGCGGGGGGGTGGGTGGGAAGAGAGCGGGAGGGGGGGACAGAGCGCGGGGGGTGGGGGGGAGAGAGCGCGGGGGGGTGGGGAGAGAGCGCGGGGGGGGGTGGGGAGAGCGCGGGGGGTGGGGAGAGAGCGCGGGGGGGGTGGGGAGAGCGCGGGGGGTGGGGAGAGAGCGCGGGGGGGGTGGGTGGGAAGAGAGCGGGAGGGGGGGACAGAGCGCGGGGGTGGGGGGGAGAGAGCGCGGGGGGGGGTGGGGAGAGAGCGCGGGGGGTGGGGGGGGGGCGGGGTGGGGAGGGAGCGCGGGGGGGGTGGGGAGAGAGCGCGGGGGGTGGGTGGGGAGAGAGCGCGGGGGGGGGGTGGGGAGGGAGCGCGGGGGGGTGGGGAGAGAGCGCGGGGAGTGGGGGGGGGTGGGGAGAGAGCGCGGGGAGTGGGGGGGGAGAGAGCGCGGGGGGGGGGTTGGGGAGGGAGCGCGGGGGGGGTGGGGAGAGAGCGCGGTGGGGGGGGGGGGGGGGAAGAGAGCGGGAGGGTCCAGCCAATTTCAGCTGCTTTGTTTGAGGGACCGGGGAAAGCACTCCTGCATCTCCTATTAGAACTATTAGACTTCATCTTTAGAGTCCAAAGAACTGCAAAATAGATGTCACACATACTCCAAGAATGGTGTTGAAATAGCTACAGATGAAGTTGAAAGAGACCCTGGAGGCTTGGTAGACTCAATGCTAAACATGTATAACCAATACTGAGCAGCATTTAACAACATCCTTAGGCAGTCCCTCGGAACTGAGGATGACTTGCTTCCACATTAAAAATGAGTTCTTAGATGACTGATGAGTCCAATGCGGGACCTACAGTCTCTGTCACAGGTGGGGCAGATGGTGGTTGAAGGGGCGGGTGGGTGGGGTGCGTGGGTTGACGTGCGCTCCTTGCGCTTGGCTTCCGCTTGCTCCTGGCGAAGAGACTCGAGGTGTTCGGCGCCTTCTCGGATGCTTCTCCTCCACTTTGTGCGGTCTTGGGCCAGGGATTCCCAGGTGTCAGTGGGGATGTTGCACTTTTTCAAGGAGGCTTTGAGGGTGTCCTTGAAGCGTTTCTTCTGCCCACCTGGGGCTCTCTTGCCATGCCTGAGCTCTGAGTAGAGCGCTTGTTTTGGGAGTCTCGCATCGGGCATGCGGACGATGTGACCCGTCCATCGGAGCTGATCGAGCGTGGTCAAAGCTTCGATGCTGGGGATGTTGGCCTGAGCAAGAACACTGACGTTGGTGCGCCTATCCTGCCAATGAATTTGCAGGATCTTGCGGAGACAGCGTTGGTGGTACCTCTCCAGTGCTTTGAGGTGCCTGCTGTACATGGTCCATGTCTCTGAGGCATACAGCAGGGCGGGAATCACTGCTGCACTGTAGACCATGAGCTTAGTGCCGGGTTTGAGGTCCTGGTCTTTAAACACTCTCTTCCTCAGGCGACCGAAGGCTGCACTGGCACACTGAAGGCGGTGTTGGACTTCGTCATCGACGCTTCGGTGAAGGTGTTGATGATGGTTTGGAGTTCGACCTCCGTGTGAGCGCAGACCAAGCGTCGTCTGCATATTGTAATTCGACGACAGAGGATGGGACGACCTTGGATCTGGACTGGAGGCAACGGAGGTTGAACAGTTTCCCATTTGTTCTGTAAATTAGCTCCACTCCAGCGAGGAGCTTACTGAGGGTGAGATGGAGCATTGCAGCAAGGAAGATCGAGAAGATCAACAACATCAACAGGACGTTGAACTACATAGTCAAAACATTACAATGTGTCAGAGGAGGTATTGATCAAACTTTGTCCAAACCACACTTGAATACTGCCTCCAGTTCAGATCGCCAAAAAATAAGAGAGACATTCAAGCGCTGGAGACAGAGAGGAACCACAGGACTGAATTCCAAGTATCAGGGGCCTGAGTTATGGGGAGAGACTTGAGGTTTTCAGCCTAGAAAGGAGCCAACTAAGAGGCAATCCTGCAGAGGTATACAAGATTGTTAAGGATATAGAAAAGGTTAGCCCAGAATATTACTTTAAAATCAAACTGCAGGACTAGAACAAGGGGACACAGGTTCAAACTAGTAAACAGCAATTTTAGGACTGATATTAGGAAATTCTTCTTCTTTAAAAAGAGTGATCATGTGGAATAAACTACAGATACAGCAGTGGAAGGAAAAAAATTGAAATCATTTAAGAAACAATTGGTTGCTACAATGGTTGCAGGGTGGGGGGGGAGGAAGGCGGGGGGAACATAAGGAACTTTCCAGATGGATGAATTAAGATGGGCCGAATGGCCTTCCTCATCAGTAATTATCTTGTGATCTTGTGTCATTTTGTCACAACACAATGCACAGTGATGAGTTTTGACACAATTGCCTGTATTGAGTGCTTGTAAACAAATGAGAAAGGGGCACTTGTTATTGTTCATGAAGGCAGTGTCCTCTATATGGCCTTCTGCCAACACACCATGCTCTCCTGTTTTCCCTGCGCAACACATTGATGTTTTTCCATACAGTAACTGCCATTTACCCTTCATATGCTTGACATCATCTTCTAACAGTTCTGTTGTGTGCAATGTAGTTTGAATTTAGTCTGACTTAGCACAGCATTGGCTGAGGTACAAATATTACAATTTTTTTCATTATGTTAGTAACCAGACAAAAACTGACCCAAATATTAATTGTCAAAATAAACTAGGCTTATAATAGATATAGTTGGCACACAGTAGATATATAGAATAGATGCCTCCTGAAGACTGTTAATGTTATTAAGATCTTGAATAAAGACCGGAGTGAATTTCTGGTAAGGAATGAAACTGAGGCTTATGAAGATCAGTACACATGAATGCAAGTAAATGCTGTGTAGAGTATGTTAGGGAGGCAACTGATGAGGGATGAAGGATGTAAGATTAGATAGATATCCTGAGGTGTTTCTTGATTTACCTGTGAAGAGGGGCAGAGAGGGAAACCCTTTGCAGAATCTTTTCATAGAATCATAGAAATTTACAGCACAGAAGGAGGCCATTCGACCCATTGTGTCTATGCTGGCCGAAAAAGAGTTATCCTAATCCCACTTTCCAGCTCTTTGTCCATAGCCTTGCAGTTTATGGCACTTCAAGTGCATATCCAAGTACTTTTTAAATGTGATGAGCGTTTCTGCCTCTACCACCCTTTCAGGCAGTGAGTTCCAGACCCCCACCACCCTCTGGGTGAAAAACGTTCTCTTCAAATCCCCTCTAATCCTTCTACCAATAACTTTAAATCTATGCTCCCTAGTTACTGACCTCTCTGCTAGGAGAAATAGGTCCTTCCTACCACTCTATCTAGGCCCCTCATAATTTTATACACCTCAATCAAGTCTCCCCTCAGCCTCCTCTGTTCCAAAGAAAACAACCCCAGCCTATCTGATCTTTTCTCATAGCTAAAATTCTCCAGTCCTAGCAACATCCTCGTAAATCTCCTCTGTACCCTCTCTAGTGCAATCACATCTTTCCTGTAAATGTTCGGTGCTTTCAGAACTGTACACAGTACTCTAGCTGTGGCCTAACTTGTGTTTTATACAGATCAAGCATAACCTCTCTGCTCTTATATTCTATGCCTCGGCTATTAAAGGAAAGTATCCCGTATGCCTTCTTAACCAGCTTATCTACCTGTCCTGCTGCCTTCAGGGATCTGTGGACATGCACTCCAAGGTCCCTCTGTTCCTCTACACTTCTCAGTATCTTACCATTTACAGTATTGTGTATTCCCTTGCCTTGTTAGCCCTCCCCAAATGCATTACCTTTCTGGATTGAATTCCATTTGCCACTTTTGCACCCACCTGACCAGTCCATTGATATCCTCCTGCAGTCTACAGCCTTCTTCCTCACTATCAACCACACAGCCAATTTTTGTATCATCTGCAAACTTCTTAATCATGCCCCCCTACATTGAAGTCTAAATCATTGATGTATACCACAAAAAGCAAGGGACCTAGTACTGAGCCCTGCGGAACCCCACTGGAATCAGCTTTCCAGTCACAAAAACATCCGTCGACCATTGCCCTTTGCTTCCGGCCACTGAGCCAATTTTGAATCCAACTTGCCACTTTCCCTTGGATCTCATGAGCTTTTACTTTTTTGACCAGTCTGCCATGTGGGACCTTGTCAAAAGCCTTGCTAAAATCCATGTAGACTACATCAAAAGCACTACCCTCATCAACCCTCCTTGTTACCCTCTCAAAAAATTCAGTCAAGTTAGTCAGACACGATGTTCCCTTAACAAATCCATGCTGACTGTCCTTGATTAATCCGTGCCTTTCTAAATGACGATTAATACTGTCCCTCAGAATTTTTCCAACAATTTGCCCACCACTGAGGTTAAGCTGACTGGCCTGTAATTACTCAGTCTATCCCTTTCTTCCTTTTCGCAGGAAAGTTGGGTCAAATCCATGATAGAATGGATTGTTTTCTTTCTGTGTATGGAATGGGCTTGATGGATCGAATGTTTGGTGCTTTCTTATATTCTTATGCGACTAAATAGCAGTGGAATGCATTTTGAAATGCATTCCCCTTCTATTTAAGGCTTTCTAGAGAATTGTAACCTTGACTTGAACAAGGAGGAACCCTGAACAGAAACCAACGATAACAGTCATTCACAGGTCTGAGCATTATGGGCTGTGACTCCCACTTTCTTATAATAGAACATTAACAGGAATCCAGGGCACCATGGCAGTACAGTGCTTCAATAATGCAATGCACTGTGCACGGGTCGATATCGTGCATATTCCTAGTGACTCCCTACTGGTTAAATTCATTATCTCAGGAGTACTGTAGTAACTAGATTCTGAGCGCTGGCCAGGTGCTCTCACCCTGTGGAGATAGGCAATAACAAAAGAAAAAACTCGGAAAGAGTCCGACTTCCTTAGGCTATTCTGCCACAATTCCCAATGTCAGTTATACAGCAGAATTAGCAGAGGCTGAGAGCAAGTCAAACGCCTCTTCTCACAGAGTGTGGAGAACCAGAACGAGCAAGAGTAAAATTGATCGATATTTCATACCCCCGTCATGTTTTTGACCAGATTTCTATAGCAAGGATTTGAAAATAAGAGTTACTTTCCCAGAGCCTTAACAATAAGAAATTTGTTAGCTTGCCTAGGTAATCGAAGAATACCTCATACCCAATATATTGGAAAACCTTTAATCGCTGTCTGTTTGTGATGAAGGAGATGAAAAAAGAGACAAAGGAACATGAAAACAGGCTTTTGAAACAGGAAGGCTGTGATGCAGTCAGATTTGTTATAGGAAAAGCTGTGAGGGCCTTCGTTGGGGTGACGTGGTTATAAATGCTGGAAAACAATGAGAGACATCTTGTTTTGTCAACTAAGATGTCCTATTGATTGCCGTGATTATCTCTCTGCCGACGTGTGATAAAGAGCAGTTGGAAAGATTAACTGTAATCATCTGGCTGAGTTCTCTGACTATATATGCTGTGCCTATATGTACCTCTTCACTTCACCTGACGAAGGAGCAGCGCTCCGAAAGCTTGTGATTTCAAATAAACCTGTTGGACTATAACCTGGTGTTGTGCGACTTCTCACTACTGATGTGGGGTGTTCTTTTGTATCATTACAAAGAAGATAAGTTGTACCGATTAAACTAAGTGAATTTGATCATAACTGTTTCTCTGTAAGTTCACTTTCTGTGAAACAAAACAGCTGAAGAATTCATACTGGGCCTTTCTTCACCGAGTGTTTGCTCAGTCCAACTTTCAGAGAGGTTGAAAAAAGTACAGAAGTGAAAGACATGAGTATCTGGTTCAGGTCCCAAGGGGACATTATTGTTACATCCCTGGGTTATGCCATCGTACAAATAGACACAGGGCAGTGTGTGTCAACTCCCTTAAAAATAAGACATTCAGACTGCTTAAAGAAATCCGAGAAGGTATCTACGGCAGACCTGAATTTGTAACGCCCGCAAAAAATAGAAACTGCTTCTGATCATGCTGAGATGTCAATGGCTTGAGACGTTCACTTGTAAATTAGCCCTGGCTGAAGCTTTCCCATTCAAGTGTTCCAGAGTCTAGAGTATGGCTACAGCCGTGACGCACTATCGTGTATCCAGTTACTTTCCACTTTGTAATTTATAACCGAGTTTGAGAAATTACTTATTCTGGTATTAAATATTGGGTTACATAATAAATACAGATCTCGTAATCCACCACAATCTGTTCTACCATTTCCATTCACACCCATTGTATGACACAAATACTTTGCATTTATATAGCACCTTATCACAGCTTTCAAAAGTCTCAAGGTTTCAATGCAGCAACCACTTCTGAATGACAATATAATTAAATATTAACACAAAGTCTTTTTTTTTTACTCAGTCTGTACTGAGATAGCAAGTCCTGTTTTAAATATTATCCTGACTTGATCTGTACGGAGAGAGCCAGTCCTGTTACAAACACCATCCGGACGGTCTGTACGGAGAGAGCCAGTCCTGTTACAAACACCATCCTGACGGTCTGTACGGAGAGAGCCAGTCCTGCTATAAACACCACCCTGACGGTCTGTATGGAGAGAGCCAGTCCTGCTATAAACACCACCCTGACGGTCTGTACGGAGAGAGCCAGTCCTGCTATAAACACCACCCTGACGGTCTGTACGGAGAGAGCCAGTCCTGCTATAAACACCACCCTGACGGTCTGTACGGAGAGAGCCAGTCCTGTTTTAAACGTTATCCTGACTTAGTCTGTACTGAGATAGCCAGGCCCAATATACACATTTTCTTGACCCAATCTGTACAGTTTTTAGTGGGACAGCCTTAAAGAGAATATTCAGACGCTGCATTACATGGTTGTACCTGTTTAGTTGATAGTTACCTAGCATAGCAGGAGCATGCTCTCTGAACTGAACAGTGTCTCATTTTATTGCTATAATACATATTTTGTGGGTGCTCCAAGTCCACAGAAGACAAGACCAATTATGAAACTGACCAGAAACTGACAAATTTCTGGCACAGGATTAGGGGATAGTGCAACTCCAAGTGTGGTTTGTCTGAACTCCTGTAGTACATAATTATTATGGTTTCTGGGTCTCAGTCTGAAGCCAATCAGGATTATGGTTCTGCGACTAAGGCTAATCTGATTTAAATTAATTGAAAAATCAAAGCCAGAGCTTTGCACTTGGAGTGTTTCCACACCGCTCACCACTGCACTGCCTCGCTCTGCTGTTACTGATGGACACATTCTGACCAGAAGAAAAAGAACTTACACTGAATGTTTAAAGTAGGTTTCTTCCATTCATTTCCTGCACTTGTTAACTGCCCCCTCTCCTGTCACCATCCAACAGGCTGAGCGAGATCGGGCGCTCATCAGGTGAAATGTCTTTTATCGATAGTCCAAGCCAAAAAGTTCCAGGAAGAAAAGTCAGCAGGAGTAGAAAATGGAATCTTTCCTTTTGTGTTCAAGCTGATCTTTCCACTAAAATTATCAATAGGAATTTCCAGACCCCAGCCCTTCCAGGTAGAGAAACTCATCCTTGTGCCTTCACCACATCATCCAAGCTACACCAAGCAGGGAGGCCACATTAATAGGAAAAGTTTACATAAGCGAGCACAGTAAAAAAAAACGAGCGTTTGACTGTGATGTCAATATACTGTTCCTTAACATTTTGGGTGTTGATCCTTTGTCAGAATTATATACATGTATCCTCTGGCTCTCTTCACAGTAAATCTGTTGTTAAGCTCAATAGAGTGGCCAGCTAAGCAGCCTATTTAACCCCTCTACCAGTGTTACTCTGGAACTAGCTGGTTGTGCATATTTGCGTGAGAACATACCCTGGAAAGGGTGCACTCTCTTATCTTCATGGGAGCTTGGAAGGTTGGTTGGGTCTCTCTCTGGGAATGATTGAAATGCACAATGGAAAGCTAACACACAACTGATTTTTTGTTTAAAGGTATGAATCCCTTTATTTTCTCTCCAGTGACCCCTTCCCTCCTTCATCCTGCCCAGTCTCTGCAGGTGATGCACCCACTACAGCTCAGGTGGGCTGGTAAATTCTGGTTCTCTGAGTTAGCTATCAGGAAGTGCACGAGAGCAACCCAAGGAAGAGAAGCACTGATCCTACCACTCCCTGATGCCATTATTCCCTCATACATAGCCACCACACTGACAACAAATACATAACTTTTGCCTTGCACCATCATCCCTTTTGTCATTTAATCTCTCCTGACTTCCACCCTATCACAGACCTTTCCCTTTTTTTTTCCTCCCCTTCCCCCCTTTCCCTGCCTCTGCACCTGCTTAAAACCTGTTAAATCTCTAACCTTTTCCAGTTCGGACAAAAGGTCATCGACTTGAAAAATTAACTCTGTTTCTCTCTCCACAGATGCTGCCTGACCTGCTCAGTATTTTAATGCACAGTCTCTATAGCCTGTTATTTTGAAAGTGCCTCGTCCTTATAAATCTGTCTGAATGAAAGCCAGCCTGTAATTGGAGGTCTCTGAGCAACTCTCAATAGTCTGTCCAAGGCTCTAGACTCTCACACTTTCACACTATGCCAATACATGCATTGGTGTTCAGCCAAGGTGCAAAATGAAGAATGGCAACAGCTCTCAGCCAGTCCAGTCACATATCATCTGGATAGAAGTCCAAGCCCACTATTTGCACCTCCATCCCAGTAACTCCCTGAGGTCAGGCTGGACATTGTTCCATCTAACCCTGGATCATTCATTTATAATTCACTAAAACCAGTCTGTAAGTGATTCCATTGATCCTCCCCAGTCCAGCTAAGATAAATCAGACATTGTGCACAGAAAGCCTCCTTTATAAAGTGGCAGCATCCCATTAAAGAGGCAGCATCCCTGCAAAAGGGAGATGATCTTTTGTTTTAAACGGAACATTTTTTCCAAAGGAGGTACACTGCCAAGAGCCAAAGTCTGGGTATGGAAATGATTCAGCCGCCATTAGCAGTTGTCATTAAGCCGTCAAAACAATCAAAACCTTTCTAACTAGCACAAGGGTAGTGCAATGCATTAGGGTCCACATGCTGCGACTTGCACCGACAGGATGTAGCCCTGCACCCAAAATACAGGAAGTTCCCAACCTTAGCTGTGCTGTGTGGATACAGCTGCCAGTGGAAATCAAGAGCAAGGGATAAAAGACAGAATCAATCTCATACACTTCCTAATGGTGTGCAGCAGAACGGCACTGTGCAGAGTCCTGGGGGTACTCACATGCATGCATTCCTAAATAGTGAATGATGTCGAGAGATCAGAATGGGGAACTGGAAAGGAAACTGCCCAGGAAGCAATGGACGACATTCTCTAGCTAATGAAACAGGCAAGCAAATTACATTTTTTTTTTGCTCACACAGATTGAATGCAGATACTGCGGTGGAATGAGGTCTCTCTTATCTGCAGAACCCTCTACTGCTGCCTCTGTTCCTACCAGGTACCAGTGTTACTGAACGCCCATTCAAGCACATGTGTACTGTTGTACTCGATGCCTGCACATGGGGAGCGCCAGTGTAAGCAAATTGTTATAATCCCTCCTGCAGAACAAGATTAGTTCCAGTTAATTGTCAGATGGGGAGAAAAAAAGGGTTTGAAGGCCCCTAGCTGACTGCTTACGGCATCCCATTACTTGCTGTGTCAAGACCAGGTCTGTAGGAGGAAACAGGCCTGCAGCTGCAAACCTGGCCCGTGGCCAAACAAGCACATCCTGCTATCAATGTAGTTGGGAATTTTCATCTAACGCTGTGCTTATCAGAAGACAAATGAAAGAGACAGACAGTAAAATCATCTCCCACACCCCTCTCCAGAATTTGGTTATCAGTATATTAAATGGCATGGTGTCACCAATGCTAACCTGTCCTGTCAGGCACATTACCATCCTCAAATAGCCAGGCTGGTACAATGGCACAATTCACCAACAGGACTGCATTAAAGCTTTCAGAATAGGTGCTTGAAGTTCTGCCAGATCCAGTCCTGGGGTTGCATTGCACTATTTGGAAGTAGGGCTCCATGGTTTTAACAGTTCTTGATGCATCATCTCATTTCACTATTGGTTGAATGTTCTACATTTAGGAGAGAGAGGAGAGTGTGCGGGGTGAGGGGGCGGCGGGTGCGGAGAGTTGGTGGGCAATGGAAGGAGAAAAGGGAACATGTAATTTTCTCCACTACCCTGCCATAAACAGAGGAAAAGCTGTGAGTGTGGTCGCAGCTTTATTCAGCTTTAAGCAAGATTGGCCAGTTTTTCAGTTATGGGTAGTGCTGCTGAATAACCTCTGTTATATAGGCCCAGGCTTAGCAGTGACTCAGTATTCAGGAGCGAGATCCAGTTTAAAACAAATTATTTAGATATCAGCCCTGACTCTTCCTGACTTCACCCCCACGTCCACACCTTCACTACCCCTAGGTTCGACTGCTCCAAGGCTCTTTGCTGACCTCCAAAGTTTGACGCTCCATAAACTACAACTTTTCCAAAACTCTGTTGCCCACATCCTATCCAGCATAAGGTTCCACTCCTCCAACAACCCAGTCCTAAAAAGAATAAAAACACGGCAAGTCAACAATTCTGAGAGATCCAGTCCATCAGCGAAAGTGTGGCAGAGCAGAACTCTCAGCCAACCATGGAATCCACCGTAGATCCTGTCCCAACTTGCAGAGGTACAGTCATCAACATACTCAGGGCGAGCCACTGCGATCGTAAGGGCACATTAGTGGTACCCACTCCAATGGAGATCTGGAAAGTCAGAGCAATGCCATGAGACCTGGGAATGGCCTCCCCATACAGAGCACCAGACTCTGCAGCTCCAAAAGTCGATGCTGGGCTACCTCTAGAAGGTGGTGGATCTCCTCCAGAATCCTGGCAGTGTGAATTTATACTTTGCAGTTGGTAGTGCCCGAAGGAGGCTCATAAAGCAAATGTAGCAGGATAGAAAGAATGACTAAAATAGCGATACTACAGTCCAACTGGTTTGCCCATCTGTGCCAGTAGTTACCACAGTATGGTCATGAAAGGTCTACTGCTCACTCCCTTCCCTTCCCTCCCTTCCTTCTACCATTGGTGTAAGTGCCTTCAGTCACCATGCCCCTGCACTCTGGAACTCTCTTCCTAAATTTCTTTACCTTAATACCCTCACTACCATTCTATCCATTTTCAAAAACCTACCTCTCTGACGGTGCTTTCAGTCACCCACCTCAACTTCTCTCCCACTTCTTGTTTGGTGCCTCCGTACCTCCTGTAAAATGTCGTGGGATGTTTTGTTACGCGAGAGGTACCATATAAATTTAAGCTGCTGCTGTATTAGAAAGGGACTTCCCGTCAAATAGTCCAATCTATTTCTGTCCACACTCCTGTAATAACTGGAGTTTATCACACCAGTGGTATTTGAAAACTGTATTCCAATCAAGAGAACTGTATTGCGATCACAAGAACTGAAACACTGTAACCTCACTGCAACTGAGTAACCTCAGAACCACTTTGAATGTGCTGATTAAACCCCCCCCCCCCCCCCAGGTGATCTTTGGATGTAGAGTCAGTTCATAGCAGCGTCAAAGTTCTGTCTGTCAAAAAGATCAACGAGGCTGATTTTCATTTGAAAAAAAAATAATAATAAATCGGCATTAACAGGGTGATAAGGGCCTAAAAATTAGGTCAACCCTTGCCTGGTTCCATTCTTATCTGATAGCAAAATACTGCGGATGCTGGAAATCCGAAATAACAACAGAAAACGCTGGAAAAACTCAGCAGGCCAGGCAACATCCGTGGAGAGAGAAACAGAGTTAACATTTCAGGTCGAAACCCTTCATCGGAACCATTCTTATCTATCCAGTTGTAGCAATGGCTTCTCCTCCCGCTCCCGCGCCGTTACCTCTGGTGTCCCCCAAGGATCTATTCTTGGCCCCCTCCTAATTCTCATCTACATGCTGCCCCTTGGCGACATCATCCGAAAATACAATGTCAGGTTCCACATGTAGGCTGACGACACCCAGCTCTACTTCACCACCTCCACAAACTGCACTCCCTAGCCACCAACTCCATCCCTCTCCCTGGTCACTGTCTTGAGGCTGAACCAGACTGTTCACAATCTTGGCCTCCTAGCTGACCCCGAGATGAGCTTCCGACCACATATCCGCGCCATCACTAAGACCGCCTATTTCCACCTCTGTAACATCGCCCGACTCCGCCCCTGCCTCAGCTCATCTGCTGCTGAAACACTTATCCATGCCTTTGTTACCTCTAGACTTGACTATTCCAATGCTCTCCTGGCCGGCCTCCCGTCTTCCACCCTCCATAAACTTGAGCTCATCCAAAACTCTACTTCCCGTATCCTAACTTGTCCTGTTCACCCATCACCCCTGTGCTCGCTGACCTACATTGGCTGATGGTTCGGCAACGCCTCAATTTTAAAATTCTCATCCTTGTTTTCAAATCCCTCCATGGCCTCACCACTCCCTATCTCTGGAACCTCTTCCAGCCCTACAACCCTCTGAGATCTCTGCGCTCCTCTAAATCTGGCTTCTTATGCATCTTTGATTTTAATCACTTCACCATTGGTGCCCATGCCTTCAGCTGCCTGGGCCGTAAGCTCTGGAATTCCCTCCCTAAGCCTCTCTCTCCTCCTTTAAGATGCTCCTTAAAACCTACCTCTTTTACCAAGTTTTTAGTTACCTGTCCTAATATCTCCTTATGTGGCTCGGTGTCAAATTTTGTTTGATAATCGCTCCCGTGAATCGCCTTGAGACTTTTTGCTACGTTAAAGACGCTATATAAATGCAAGTTGTTGTTGTTGTCAGTAGCCTTACCGCCCCGTTAACCCCAACGATTGGTCCGCCGCCATTCTGAAAGGGGCCTACCCCTGGGTGGCCAAAGCGCCCGCCTCTTTCAGGCGGTAGGCCCCTTTTAATATGCAAATCAGGGTGCTATGACGTACTAGGATCCCGATTGCCATTTTAGGAGAGAACTGATTGGAGAGTGGGCCGTGGACTCTCCAATCAGTTCCACAGGCGAGAGAGGAAAGAGGTGTAGCAAAGGCATGTTTGAAATTATTTTTACGGGATCAGGGGAGCAGGAGTTCTCCTCCGAGACCCACAAAAATAATCCGGGCCCCTGCTGCCCTCAGATGGACGTAAAAGATCCCCACGGCACTATTTCGATGAAGAGCAGGGGTGTTCTCCCCGGTGTCCTGGCCAATAGTTATCCCTCAACAACACCTAAAATCAGATTATCTGGTCATTATCACATTGCTGTTTGTGGGAGCTTGCTGCGCGCAAATTGGCTGCCGTGTTTCTTCATTGGCTGTAAAGCGCTTTGGGATGTATAGAGGTCGTGAAAGGCGCTATATAAATGCAAGCTTTTTCTTTCTTACCCATACCAAGTACATTACATGCATACCCTACATCAAGTGACACAGCCAGCAGCAGAATCAGTTGGTTATTGTGTAATAGTTGTTATTCCTGATGTTTATTCAATGAGTGAATCTCTGAACGTGACTCCACTTGGCCTCATTTCTCTCCTTTGAGACCTGAAAGAGACACCATCAGCACCAGCACTGCCTAGTCAGTCAGGCATTTGACTGCACAGCAAAAATTGCCTTCTCGGCTTTGCCTGGAAACAACTTGAATATCAGGGGGGCAATCACTATCTGGAGCAGTGTTTGGGTATGTGCCCAGTCGGTAAAATTAATAGGAATAGTCTACCCCTCTCTCCGAGAAAAAATAGCTGTAATGCTGCTTTCTACAGCTGGCGGGATCCACACAGCAACAAACACTACTGTACTGCAGCAAAACCTACACACATTTGTTTTTAAGCAAAAATTAATTGTTGGGGTTGGTTGCTCTTAGGAACAAGATGGCGCCACGATACAACTGGTCTTGTTGTAGAACGCCGCAGATGTTACCCTGGCAACGACAACCACATTTAAGTGATGGGAATTCAAGCCGTCTTTCAACTTTTTACTAAAGCAGTGCTCTGGCAGATGTGAAAAGCTGCAGCGAAGACAAAGGGCACCAGATAAACTGCTTTCCTCCAACAAGCAGCGAATCAAAATATCACTGCAAGAGAGCAGAGGGAAATCTGGCTGAGGAATGCAGTTGAATAGAGGACCCCACCCCTGTCTAATAAGAGTCAGATTACAGCACGGTTTGAGTGTGTCACTCACTCACAGTTTCATATAGAGTTACTGATTGTTCTAAGACACCAAATTGGGTGGGGGGGGGGGGGGGGGGGAGATAGTCAATACTGAGGAGGACAGCAACAAGTTACAGGAGGACATTAATAAACTTGCAGAATGGGTATATAATTGGCAAATGAAGTTCAACACAGATAAATGTGAGGTATTACATTTTGGTAGGAAGAATAGGGAGGTCACTTATCACTTGGAGGGTACGAGTCTAGGTGGGGTAGAGGAACAAAGGGATCTCAGAGTACAAATACACAAATCACTAAAAGTTGCGCCACAGGTTAGCAAGGCCATAAAAAAAGCAAACCAAGCACTAGGGTTTATTTCTAGAGGGATAGAATTGAAAAGTAGGGAAGTTATGCTAAACCTGTATCGAACCTTGGTTAGACCACACTTAGAGTACTGCAAACAGTTCTGGTCGCCATATTCTAAAAAGGATATAGAGGCACTGGAGAGGGTGCAGAGAAGATTTACAAGGATGATACCAGAAATGCAAGGGTATACATATCAGGAATGGATGAACAGGCTGGGTCTCTTTTCTCTTGAAAAAATTATCGAGCAGAAACTGATAGTCAAGTTCCGCACCCATGAGGATGGCCTCAATAGGGATATCGGGTTCATGTCACGCTACAGAACGTGACTCGACATCGTTGTCTGTCTTTCCAGTTTTTAAAAAAAACACCAAAAAAAACAAAAAAAAGGTTAAAAGCTCAACTGCAGACGGCAGGATTTGACACGTTGGACCCCCTGTGATCCATCTCATTGTCTTGGCTGTGCTCTGGTGTGTCTTTGAAGTAATGCTTCCCTGAAAGATTGTATCTCTGCAGTTTCTGTGTTTATATACTGTGTAATATTGTAGATTCCTTCATTGTACCTTTACCTGACGAAGGGGTGACAGCTCCGAAAGCTTGTAATTTTAAATAAATGTGTTGGACTATAACCTGGTGTTGTGCGACTTCTCACTCTTGAAAAAAGGCTGAGGGGTGACCTAATAGAGGTCTTTAAAATTATGAAAAATTTTGATAGAGTGGATATAGAGAGAATGTTTCCACTTGTAGGGAAGAGCATAACTTAGAGGCCATCAATATAAGATAGTCACCAAGAAATCAAATAGGGAATTCAGAAGAAACTTCTTTACCCAGAGAGTGGTGAGAATGTGGAACTCGCTACCACAGGGAGTGGTTGAAGCAAATAGTATAGATGCATTTAAGGGGAGGCTGGACAAGCATATGAAGGAAAAGGGAATAGAGGGTTACGCTGATAGATTTAGATGAGGAAAAACTGGAGGAGGCGCGTGTGGAACATGGACTGGTTGGGCCGAATGGCCTGTTTCTGTACCATATATCCTATGTAATCCTATGTAAGCCTGTGATCTGCAGTATGCATTTAGCAAAGAGCCTCTTCCAGCCACAACAGATACATTTATTCACTCATCACAGTGAGTTCACCTTGATACACATTCCTGGGCTGCGAGGTTAAGCACGGTGTTAATCCTCAATGTCATTGCAATGGGCTGCCCCAGTCCTAGTCCTTTGCCTTACGGTGACATGTTTTCCCCAGCCTGTGCATTCATCTGAGCCATACAGTACTGGATGAAAATGAATTGTTCCCTTTTTCCATTACATAGATCCGCATCTCTATTTACTTTTACATTTTTCCAGTGATATGAAAGACGTTATATATTTTGCAAATGCAATGGCAGCGAAATCATATTTTTTACTTTTTTCTGATCAGCAATTAGCACATCAGACCCAAGCATCATCATGACACTATCTGGCATTAACATACAGTCACGTTGATGCACTGAATTAACTTTGATGACACAATGCAAGACATGAAAAGGTTGGCTGGGTTCGTCGGGTGCATAGATGTCAGCGTTTACTTCGAGGAGTGCCTGTTATGACGCAGGCTGCTTCCCAGTATTTTTTGCTCATATCCACCCAAAGCCCTCAGTCCCTGTGAACCAAAACGCAACTTTTTGCGTGACGCAACTGGAATAGCACGCCACTGGGTGAACAAAGACCCCTATTTGCTGTTGAGGCATGCACTGGAAATAGCAAAGGATCCCACCTTTCACTCCTGGTCTCTCCAACCACACTACCAGACCTGGGACGGCAGGCTAAAAACTACAAAAAAAGTGTATTAAGAAGTAAAATGAACAGAGGGAAGATTTAAAAAGCAACATGTTTAGCTAAATTGTAAAATTTTATTTAACTCACAGTATCTCTTGTAAAACAATAAAAGTCAAGAATCTCTGGCAGTTCTCTGCAGTACTTTCACAGCTTGGACCATGTGTCCCAGATGAAAAGTTTTTATGTGAAAAAAGAACTCCACACAGTCTTTCAGTAGCCTCCAGCCTATACAGTGAGAAGGGAATGGCCCCACTCCCAGTTATATCTTTCCGTTCTCTTTGATCCAAGCTAGTACAAGATAGACATCTATCATATGCAATTAATCAAAGGCAGCCCAATGTGAAATACTTCTTGCAGTGCAAGACCTGTTAATCAAGTCAGGTCTATACATGTAACAGGGAGGCCTCTCAGGTGCAAGACGAGCAAATCACATACCTTTGGGATACAGCAAAATCTGTGAGACTCTTGCTTGCAGGACCCCTTGACGAGACAATTGCAAAGACCATAGGCTGATTTATAAGTGAGAAGTCGCACAACACCAGGTTATAGTCCAACAGCTTTATTTGAAATCACAAGCTTTCGGAGCGCTGCTCCTTCGTCAGGTGAAGGAGCAGCGCTCCGAAAGCTTGTGATTTCAAATAAAGCTGTTGGGCTATAACCTGGTGTTGTGCGACTTCTCACTTTTGTCCACCCCAGTCCAACACCGGCATCTCCACATCATGATTTATAAGTGATTGATATGATAGCTGGATAGTCTCCCATCACTTGTTAAACAGAAAGAAAAGAATTGGCATTTATATCGCAACCAATGAATTACTTTCTGAAGTGCAGTGACGGATATGCAAGCAAAGATGGCAGGCAATTTGTGTCCAATAATGTCCCATAAACAGAAATGAGATGAACCATCAATTAATCTAGTTTGTTTTGATGGTGTATGTTGAAGGACTCTTCTTCAAATAATGCCATGGGATTTTTTACATCCACCTAAACAAACAAGCAGGGCTGCGGTTTAAACTCTCAACCAAAGGATGGAACCTTCAGCAATGCAGCACTCCCCAACACTTCAGTGAAATGTCCACCCAGCTTACATTCTAATGGCCTGCAGTGGGACTTGAACCTACAACCTTTTGACTTGCAGGTAAAAGGTGCTACCAACTAAACCAAGCTAAACACTCAAGACTGTTTTGTGTATTTCTCACCTTCCCCCATGGAGAGAAACAAAGACAGCTAACCTGAAATGATATATATATATATAATCATCATTAGAACTGCTTTGAGTGAGTTACTGAACCGGACAGTGTAAGGAGCTGAATTGGTACAGTTTCAGTGCAAATTGCATAATTGTGGGTTATTTTACTAGACAAATATCAGCTTAGTTCTGTTACATCACAAGGCTCAGTGTCTTCTTTCAATAATGAGAAGTCGCACAACACCAGGTTATAGTCCAACAGATTTATTTAATTTTACAAGCTTTCAAAGCAGTTCGCTCCTTCGTCAGGTAAGTTAGCAATGAGAGAATCTCTTTCAATAAGTAACCTACCTGGTGATGTCACCAATACCTAAATACACAATTTTAAAATCAACAGAAACAAAGATGTTTTATTGAATCAGAACTTTTGCAATGCTTTGAATTTTATACGGCAAAATTCCCTTTTAAAAGAAGGTTCCAATTTTCAGACTCCACCTGTAAGAATGCTCCAATGACAAGACACCATCCATAAAACCAATGCTGAGAAACATACTCTCTCTCTTTAAAAGGCACCTGCAGTGCAAAGACTCCTTCCTTGAAATGTGGCTGGACTTTCTCTTTAAAACTACCCTGTTAGTGAGCTTCCCTTTAAAAAGAGGTATTGATAGTGAGGCACCCTCTTTAGAAACATAGAAACATAGAAACTAGGAGCAGGAGTAGGCCATTCGGCCCGTCGAGCCTGCTCCACCATTCAATACGATCATGGCTGATCATCCAAATCCAGTACCCTGTCCCTGCTTTCTCACACAGAATCCCCATCGAGCCTGCACCGACACATATCCCACCCTATCCCCGTAACCCCACGTATTTAATTCCCCCTAACATATCCCATCCTATCTCCGTAACCCCACATATTTAATCCCCCCCTAACACTAAGTGTCAATTTATCATAGCCAAATCAACCTAACCCGCACATTTTTGGACTGTGGGAGGAAACCGGAGCACCCGGAGGAAACCCACGCAGACACGGGGAGAATGTGCAAACTCCACACAGACAGTTTAAAAGCTATCCAAAACACTGGAGGTGAGATTCCTCATGTAACAAAAAACAGGTTTCCTGTATACACTCACATTTACTCTCACACACTTAAGCGCATAAATAGCAGATGGCATCCTGTCCCATTAATCCATGCGCAAGACATTACTGCAACTTCAAGCACCCATCGAGATAGAAATCATTATCTGCTGTTCGGATACAAATCTCATTGATTTTTTTTGGGTCCGTACTTGACACCATCAGATAGTAATATGCCCACAGTTTCAGATGAGAAAATGAGGCAAAGAACCAGACCATTTTTAACCTCAAATCTCGTTAAGTGGGAACACCACCAGCAGAGCAAGGAACCACAAGAACTGCACCCAATTTCTGTTATGCACAAATGGTGACATTTTTACAATGCATTGATATTTCTCAAAGCAATTAACATCCCTGTGTCAAGCACTTGCCAAAGATTTCCACAGAAAGATGCCATGCTTTTGTATTATATTAAATTGTAGCTTAAAAATAAATACTTCAACTGCATTTTATTCAGCCAAAACTCCAACCGTATTAGTGATCATAAGGAGCAGAATTCATATACATAAATCAGACAGATCACCAGAGAGAATCTCTTATCGTAAAAATATTTTTAAAATAACCTACAAAATAAAACTTTAACCCTGCACTAACAGACCCCCATATACTAAACTTTGAAATAACGTTTAATTTCCCCTCCCATTTTGAAATATTTTCAACTCTTCTTCTGCTGTCCAAGCCAATGATAGTACGTGAATTCAAAGGACAACAGTCAGCCAAGAGATCTCCTGCCCAAGCTCCTCTGCCAATGCCACTCCAGCTACCTAGTGCAATAATTGGTTACTTGTCATTCAATATTTTCCTTCTCCCTGCAGATGAACACCTGCCCCCAACACACTGTGCTACCAGCTGGCGCATAATTAAAAGCCAATTTCAACTGAGTTGGCACAACTCTAACTTTCGAACTGCAACCGTACCCTGTATTGAGAATAATCTGTTTAGTAACTCAATTAGAGAACGCAAACATTTTTTTTGGCAGTCTCGAAGTACTGTACCTCCTGGATTGCTTCTTCCCAAGCTGGAGCCCAAAATGCCTAACTGGGAAAGTCTTTTAAGTGTGGGACTTGTGTGTAGTTTATATATTTCCATTGTTCTAATGACAGGTGTTTGTCTGAATACTTGAGTCGGGCTGACTGACAGATTTTCTTTTGTTGCGTCTAATCTTTAAAGCGTTTAAATCTTTAAAGTCTGCTGGCTGTTGCATCAAGAGGACACAACAAGTAACATGCAGTGACCCTGACTATGTAACTCAAATAAACGCAGCACAGAACTGCTTTGGTGCGGGGCTTATTCCTGAGAGTCCCCCGCTATCTCTCATGTACAGCCAGGTTTTTGGTTTCAGTTGCGGGGGTGGGTGGGGGCTGTGTGCTATTCCCCACTGTATGGCTAGTGGGGGGCAGAGGTGCAGGAGGAAACCAAATTACACGCCACATAAGGCTACTTTTGTGCAGCCCTTAATAGCTGTCAATAGAACAGCACTGAAAGTGGTCTGGGAGCAGTTCGCCAGCCAGATGTCTCAGATGAGGAATGGTGTACAGTAGACATTGGGGAGGGGAACCTAAGGGAGGGAGAGAAAAGAATTTAGAAAATGGAGAGGAACTAAGTCATTGAACAAAACGAGCGACAGCAACTTCCCAGAGAGCAGTGTAAGAACTCAACAAAGCCACCATTCTGGTGAGCAGGGGGTTAACTTTATAGACCAGCTTTACAGATAACAGACACGTATCCTACAGGAAGCCTGGGTTATGGATAGGTCATCCATAAGTACTTAGCCAGTTACTGAAAAATTCAGCATATTAAAAATAACACATTCATAAACATAGAATCGATACAGAATATTAACTGGAATCTGGATGAAAGCATGTTTGCCCTGAAGCTCAGTGCAACATTCACATGATACTTTTCTCCCTACCCCCAGCGCTATTGAGTACAGACTTTCTTTGAAAATCAGTTCTGCCTTTTGTTAGGGATGGATTATAATCCAAAACAGGGGAGGAAGAGGAAGATAGGAGTTCACTAAATTTGTGAAATTTCCTACCTCACCGACTCTGGTTGCTGGTGAATCTCTCTTGATTGCAGCCTCATTCTTGCAGCAAATAACCCAATTAGGCAGCATTTGTCTGTATTTCCTTTTGAAAAACTTCACTTGGGAGGGGGTGGGGAAGGAGGGGGAGGATTCCACTTCTTCTGCCTTCAGCTTCCTCACACCTGAGGATCTTCAGTGACACAATCCATCGTCTCAGCCAGTAATAGAAATGCTTTTCTCTCTCATCTGCTTTGTTTCAGGTCTTTTTTGAGCTGTCTTTCTCTATCATCCTTCTTCTCACTCACTCCCTTTCTTCACTGGGCTCCAACTTGCTGGCTCTGACGTCTCTGCTAAGCTCCTGCCTCCCTATTCCCACACCTCCCTCCCTTGACCTCCCTTGACTTCTTTCCATTGAACTAATCACCAGCTGCCTCAGAACAGTCTTGCTACCATGGCAACCGTTGTTCCCCTCTCCAACTCTACTGGGCAAAGACTACAATAAACACAGATTCTCCAGTTTCAGGCACGTCACACGTGCAATTAAAGGGGCAACAACCCTACAGCTCAAATTCTGCTTCAGTGGTTGGCAACTTCTTAGCAATACAATGATATTTGTCACTATTCTTTGGTGCTCAAGTATTCTAGATCTTTTCTGATAGGTTAATGGAAAACTTGAAAAAAGTAAGTGTTTTTTTAAATCTGTAAACACAGAGCGTGTTGCTGCTTGCGATGGGTTAAAATTAATGCCAGCAGCGATTCTGTGCTCACAGTGAATAGTTTACAATTTCTGCTCCCGTCTTTAAGACTTTCTGAACAAACAAGTTGAGTAGGCAGCTCGATTTCATGTACTTTTCTCTTGGGCTAGGTTGAATCATAATGCCAAGGAACCATCAAAACACAGCAGCAAATCCGACTCAATATGGAGATAGCAGGTTCTCTCTCCAAATACTAAAAAGATTCCAAACCAAGTCAACAAAGTTCCCAGGAATATGGAGGCATCACTGGGACACATTTAAAACGTGATTTCATACTGGCCTGGAGTTATAATACACCCAGTGCAAAGGCCATGCTATATGAGACTATCTCTTGGAGCTGGTCATAGAGTCATAGAGTCCTTCGGCCCATCATGTCCGCGCCGGCCATCAAGCCCTATCTATTCTAATCCCATTTTCCAGCACTTGGTCCGTAACCTTGTATGCTATGGCGTTTCAAGTGCTCATCTAAATGCTTCTTGAATGTTGTGAGGGTTCCTGCCTCTACCACCCTTTCAGGCAGTGAGTTCCAGATTTCAACCACCCTCTGGGTGAAAAAGTTTTTCCTCAAATCCCCTCTAAACCTCCTGCCCCTTACCTTGAAACTATGCCCCCTGGTTATTGACCCCTCTACTAAGGGGAAAAGTTCCTTTCTATCTACCCTATCTATGCCCCTCATAATTTTGTACACCTCAATCAGGTCCCCCCTCAGCCTTCTCTGCTCTAAGGAAAACAACCCCAGCCTGTCCAGTCTCTCTTCATAGCTAAAACGCTCCAGCCCAGGTAACATCCTGGTGAATCTCCTCTGCACCCTCTCCAATGCAATCACATCCCTCCTATAGTGTGGCGACCAGAACTGCACACAGTATTCCAGCTGTGGCCTAACTAGCATTTTGTACAGCTCCATCATAACCTCACTGCTCTTATATTCTATGCCTCGGCTAATGAAGGCAAGTATCCCATATGCCTTTTTAACCACCTTATCTACCTGTCCTGCTGCCTTCAGGGATCTCTGTACATGCACACCAAGGTCCCTCTGATCCTCTGTCCTTCCTAGGGTCCTACCATTCATTGTGTATTCCCTTGCCTTGTTAGTCCTCCCAAAATGCATCACCTCACACTTTTCAGGGTTAAATTCCATTTGCCACTGTTCTGCCCACCTAGCCAACCCGTCTATATCGTCCTGTAGCCTGAGGCTTCCCTCCTCGCTATTTACCACTCCACCAATTTTCGTGTCATCTGCGAACTTACTAATCATACCTCCTACATTCATATCTAAATCATTAATGTACACTACAAACAGCAACGGACCCAGCACCGATCCCTGCGGTACACCACTGGACACAGGTTTCCAGTCACAAAAACAACCTTCGACCATCACCCTCTGCCTCCTGCCACTAAGCCAATTTTGGATCCAATATGCCAAATTGCCCTGCATCCCATGGGCTCTTACCTTCTTGACCAGTCTCCCATGTGGGACTTTGTCAAAAGCCTTACTGAAGTCCATGTTGACTACATCAACTGCACTACCCTCATCCACACACCTAGTCACCCCCTCGAAAAATTCAATCAAATTGGTTAGACATGATCTCCCACTGACAAAGCCATGCTAACTATCCTTGATTAATCCTTGCCTCTCCAAGTGGAGACTAATTCTGTCCCTCAGAATTTTTTCCAATAATTTCCCTACCACTGATGTTAGGCTCACTGGCCTGCAATTCCCTGGTTTATCCCTACTAACCTTCTTGAATAATGGTACTACGTTAACTGTTCTCCAGTCATCTGGCACCTTCCCGGTGGCCAGAGAGGTTCTGAAAATTTGTGTAAGAGCCCCTGCAATCTCCTCCCTTGCCTCACACAGCAGCCTGGGATACATCTCGTCAGGGCCTGGGGCTTTATCCACTTTTAAGCCTGCTAAAACCGCTAGTGCCTCCTCCCTCTCAATACTAATTTGTTCAAGTATATCACAAGCCCCCTGCCTGATTTCTATGCATCCTTCTCCATAGTGAACACTGATGCAAAATATACATTTAAAACTTCACCTACATCTTCCGGCTCTTTGGTCCCTAATGTGCCCTACTCTTTCCCGGGTTATCCTCTTGCCCTTAATATACTTATAAAACACCTTGGGATTTTCCTTTATTTTGCCCGCCAGTGTTTTTTCATGCCCCCTGTTCGCTCTCCTAATTTCTTTTTTAAGTACCCCCCTGCACTTTCTATACTCCTCTAGGGCTTCCACTGTTTTTTGTCCTTTGTATCTGCCAAAAGCCTCCCTTTTTTTCCTAATCCATTCTTGTATATCCCTGGTCTCCTACCTCTAGGAATTAGTACTCAGAAATCAGTTTATTTCTGGACATTCAAGTCATATTGGCAATCCTGTGTTGATGTGCCTCTAAATCAGCTACACACCAATGTGAAAGAAAACACTAATTTAAACTCCCATGCAGAGGCCCCGATTTTAACTCCCCCTGCCTGACGGACACCGGGCGGGGGCACAGTTAAATAAGGGCAGTCACCTACACCCTCTGATCCCGCTGCCTTCCCGCCATGTCCCGATATTAGCCTGCTCTTTTAAGCAGGCAAGTGGGACACCCCAGGAAGGCAGCGGGTTCCTTCTTTAAATATGCAGATCGGGTCCGATGATGGAATCTGGCCCCGATCTGCAATTTTAGTCGGAGGCCTGAGCGGGGGAGCAGTGATGACTTCACTGTCAGGCCAAACCCACCGGGAGGGGGATCGTGGGCCAGAAGAGACCCAGGCAGGCAAGTCTATTTTTTTTTTTTTGGTGTCTTTGTGGACCAGTAGGAGCAGGAGTGCTCCTCCGGGTCCCACAAGGAAGCCTTGGGCCTCCCATGACACGGGTTCCCCACCCCCGATCGCGTCCAGAGCCCAACTCCCCCCCCCCCCCCCCCCCCCCGCACCACTGATTTGACTGCCAGGGACCGATCCCACGAATTCCCGGCTGCGGCCCCCTGCCGCCCGAATTCCCTGCTCCCACCCGCCAGCCAGGTAGTGGATCTGGACAGGTTCAGGTAGCAGTTGGAGAAAATTTATAGAAATAAGTGACCTGAAAGCACCAATTTCATTGTTTAAAAAATCCTCTATCACTGAAGTCTGTTGTGATGCAGATATACATTCTTCTACAGCGTGAGCTTGATGCAGTCACCAGCATGGGCAGGCTACCGCAAGGTTTTATATTGCAGGATGCTTCAGGAAATCAATCCTCCTGAAAATGACCCAACACAGCGATGATGTAATATAGTACACCAAAAATAATGCTGGAGCAGAGGCCTTCCAAAGACCATTTCTCTTTTAAGCAAATATTTGCCCACTTGAGCAGTATCAGTTGGAGTCATTACCGCAAGCAAATTGGGCAATTAGAAACTACAAGTAAGCAAAATAAAATAACTCTCATCATAATTCCTCAAAATATGGTGGAAGCCAAGACTATTCATATCGAAGAATGTCCTTGAAAGGGTGGAGTCATGTATGAGAGCTGAAGGGGGTGGGGGAAACTGTGTGGGAATTTTAAGGGGTGGTGTCAGCAGTTTAAATAGGCAACATCACCATATTAGGCAGTTTAAAGATCTAGTGTCAACAAGTCCAGAGGTTAAAGGGGTGGTATTACCAAGTGAGAGTTAAAAGAGGGTATCATTATGTCAGATTTAAGGGAGGAGCAGGAGTTTAAAGGGGCAGCATTACTCTGTTGGAGAGTTAAATGGGCGGAATCCCTGTGTTGGGAAATTTAAACGGGCACCAGGTGTAATCAGCTATGTTATGATGAGATTGCATCAACAAATATGATAAGAACATAAGAAATAGGAGCAGGAATAGGCCACCTGGCCCCTCGAGCCTGCTCCGCCATTCAATAAGATCATGGCCGATCTTGGGCTCAAAGCCACTTCCCCGCCCGCTCCCCATAACCCTTCACTCCCTTATCTTGCAAAAATCTGTCTATCTCCACCTTAAATGTATTTAATGACCCAGCCTCCACGGCTCTCTGGGGCAGAGAATTCCACAGATTTACGACCATATGATCATTGCACTCTCCTCTCCAAACAAATACGGGGTCTTTGCGTACTGCCATGCAACAATATCGAACAATGATTTGATGTCAACTCCTCCCTTCTTGCCTGCAGATTTAATACTCATCAGCACATATTGTGTAAGCACCAACCTAGTGCTCTGTGCCCACATTTTGTACAATTCTACAACTAAACCTGGTCTGTTAGCAAAACACACAAATTGTACTTTTCAGCTCCTCAGTCACTAAATACATCAGGTTGTTGCCTGCATTGGTTCAGTGCACTCGCACAAGTCCCAGTCAAAGAAAGATTAGCAAAACATCCGGTAATCACTACTACCCCATCTAGTGGGCCAGCAGGCAACTGCTGCTCAAACTTCCTCCAGCCACCAGCACAAGCTGCTCCAAATTAGCACAATAAAAAAACAGGACTACAGAAACATATCTATATTAAATAAGGGGAAACAGCACCATTCAGCATATTATATAGGTAAGCTACCGGCCCTTCCCTGTGTGAGTCAACTCTGGATGAATGTTTCATTCACATAATATTAATATATATTTGTTGTGAACATTTAAGAGA
Organism: Squalus acanthias; assembly: GCA_030390025.1. Taxonomy (NCBI): domain Eukaryota; kingdom Metazoa; phylum Chordata; class Chondrichthyes; order Squaliformes; family Squalidae; genus Squalus; species Squalus acanthias. The sequence continues at coordinate 84,376,624 of CM059435.1, forward strand.
TGGGTGAATTCACCTCTTTCACTTGCTCACAGATATGAACAGCTGATCTCTTAGCCTAAATCTACCGGAGCTTCCTATCTCCTCTTATTTTTCTTACTTTATGCTCTGATCCACACACATGGATCTCCTCCAAAATACTGAGGCAGGACCGATCACAACAGCCGTCCAGTGAGAGATCTGCTGTCACAAGTCTCTAACAACTTTAGACCAGGTCACTGGACTACGGCTATGAGGTGTCAGCCGTGACTCAGTGGGTAGCACTCTCACTTCTGAGACAGAAGGTTGTGGACTCAAGTCCCCCTCCAGAGACTTGACTACACTATCCAGGCTGACACTTGAGTGCAGTACTGAGGGAATGCTGCACAGCCGGGAGGTGCCATCTTTTGGATGAGACGTTAAACCGAGGTCCCGTCTGCCTTCTCGGGTGGAAAGATCCCATGGCACTGTTTCGAAGAAGAGCAGGGGAGCTCTTCCCGTGTCCTGGCCAATATTTATCCCTCAACCAACATATCTAAAACAGAGGATCTGGTCATTATCACATTGCTGTTTGCGGGAGCTTGCTGTGCACAAACTGCCTGCTGCCTTTCCTCCATTACAACAGTGACTACACTTCAAAAGTACTTCAATGGCTGTAAAACGCTTTGGGACGTCCTGAGGTGGTGCAATATAAATCCAAGTCTTTCTTTTTCCCCACTTAGACACAAAGATCAAAGAATATCTCAACCTTTTGTCAGCAAATTGGGAAAACCCAGTAAATAAACTTGAACGTCAAAACATCTGTTCAGACACGGCTGATTACTTTCACAGAGGTGTGGGGAGCGGTTCCCAAATGAAATGACGATGTTTGCGGTGCACAATGATCACTGGCTTTCGTGTTTCTCATGCGTACACCAGGTGTTGGGAAATTTCAGAAATTTCTCACAGAACTTTTGATTACACAACACTGGTGAACAAGAGATCAGTTAGATGTAAATGAGCTGTATAGCCTGCGAGGGAAAGCGCCAAGGAAGTGCAGCAGCTCCTCGCTGCCCGTGTTGTAGTCTTAACTCTACTCACGGAGCCTCCAAATGCTACAGTAATGGATATAATCTGACGCCATAACAAATCCAATATTGAGCTTATAGAGAAGGCAGGGAATAACTATCACTGGGGGTGCCCTGCCGTAAACCCTATTAATATCAATAATGTATCATTTTTAAACCTTCAAAACCGATTAGAGTAACATTTGTTTTTTTAACTATACATTAAAATGAAACCCTACCACACCTTTAACCTAAAGAAGCAAATAAAAACATAAAAGGTCCCATTAACTATCAGGATGTTTGCAAATTCAAACTTTAATCAAAAGGGGCTTCATTCCCAAACATCCCCCCCCCCCCCCACCCCGCGAGAGCCGCAAAGAATCATTGCTCTGAGCGAGTGAACATCAGAACTCGTCACACCCTTCAATGAACCTCTGCCAGACACCTCCCTCCAGGCAGTAAGCCAGGATGAATAACACTACGTGACTTGCTGCAGACGGGAAGGGCTTTGCTTTCTGGTAAATTTTGTACTCAAGGTGAAGGATGTCAGTGCTGGGGGCATTGAACACATTTGTCACCTAGTATGTTAGCGTTAAACACTCCCAGGTCAGGTATAGCTAATGATGCGGAGATGCCGGTGTTGGACTGGGGTGGACAAAAGTGAGAAGTCGCACAGTTTTATTTGAAATCACAAGCTTTCGGAGCGCTGCTCCTTCGTCAGGTGAACAAATAGCTCAGGCAGCAGCAGAATAACGCTCCCTCCAATTTCCCCAAAACTATCTACCCAGCTCCAACCTCTGCAGAGCTCCCCCTACTGCACCAGCGAACCCAGCCTTCTTCTTCTTAGGCAGTCCCTCAGAACCGAGGATGACTTGCTTCCACATTAAAAATGAGTTCTCAGGTGACTGATGAGTCCAATGCGGGACCAACAGTCTCTGTCACAGGTGGGGCAGACGGTGGTTGAAGGGTGGGTGGGGTGCTTGGGTTGACGTGCGCTCCTTGCGCTGCTTGTGCTTGGCTTCCACTTGCTCCCAGCGAAGAGACTCGAGGTGTTCAGCGCCTTCCGGGATGCTTCTCCTCCACTTTGTGCGGTCTTGGGCCAGGGATTCCCAGGTGTCGGTGGGGATGTTGCACTTTTTCAAGGAGGCTCTGAGGGTGTCCTTGAAGCGTTTCCTCTGCCCACCTGGGGCTCTCTTGCCGTGTCGGAGCTCCGAGTAGAGCGCTTGTTTTGGGAGTCTCGCCCTGTGAGTGACAATTTAATCCCACATTGGGGCAGTTGTGTGCTGTGGACCCAAAGAGGTTGAGACTATCCAAGTCACTTCACAGAGGATTCTTACAGCTGATACACAGAGGAGCCCTACATCTAATCAGTTTGGGCTGGATCAAACCCAACTCCTGAGAGGACAGGAGGAGTTTCCATTCAATTTATGACAGAATAGAATGAGAAAAGATGGTGATTTAATCGATTGAGTTGTCTCCTTCCAAAGTGTCATGTACAATCTGCATCATCATGGAGACTCTCAAATTTATTTAATCTCCTGAAGGAGGCGACTAACCACAGGTAGAACTTCAAAAAAGAGAAACTCTTTCTCCCAGACCCCCAAACATAATTGAACACAAACTGCAAGCTATCAATCCAACATGGCCATGCACAATATTCAACCCTGACTGGTTGCCATGTATGGATGATATTTCTGTGGGTCCCACAGTTTGGTGGATTCGGGCTGATATTCCCCTCCTGGCACTGTCAGGAGCAATTTGGGTGAAGCACACTGGAAGTGCATTGTGGCGAGACCACAACCTCAGTGCCCAATCTTCCTGTCGGGCTTGATTTAAATATCGCAGAACAGTACCAGGCATTCTATTAGAGCACTAAAGAGGACGTCTAGATGTTGCCACAGCAACCATAAAGAGGCAGGTCAGATGGAAGCCCTGTGATTGAGCCTGAAGGACTTAGAATTTGTCAGGTAATGGAATGTGTGCACAGCTTCTGATGACTTATGGTCAGTTTTTTAAATGTATTTATGCCCACTAGAGGCTGTGATTTGAATATTGGTGGTCTTCATGTTTATTAAAAGGTGCTGTACACGCTGGCATCCAAGTCCTCTGCAGCAGTAGTCTGAGCATCCATGAGAGAAGCACTGACTGTCATGGAGGGCACCACAGTCCCTGGAGTTCCAACACGCTCCACAGATGTGTTGTGAAACTGTCCAAATTGGTACTGCACATGCAGGTAGCGAACTTCACCAACCGAGCCACCGTATTTGGTACAGCCCCCAAAATCCTGTCTCAAGGCTTAGAGCTTAGAAAGCATCCTTCTTTTAAAAGCAGGACCCTTGAGACTTGCTCCTCCTGGCCCCCAAGAACACCTCAAATAAAATGAAAAAAACTTACTTGGCTGGGCCTCTTCTGGCCCATGATCCGGCTCCCAACAGATTTGACCTGATGGGGAGCCCGTCACTGCTCCCCTGATCAGGGCTCCAACTAAAATAGCTGATCGGGTCTTGATGACATCATCGGGCATATTTAAACAAGACCCCACCAGCTTGGGGCGGGCGTCCTGCTCGTCTGCTCAAAAGAGCAGGTTAACATTGGGACACGGCAGGAAGGGAGCTGGATCAGAGGGGGTAAGTCGCTCCCTTCAATTTAACTGCCCCGCCAGGTTGTGGGGGGCGGGAGGAAGTTAAAATCAGGGCCTCAGAGAAACTATTTCCTCTGGTGGAATAATCCAGAACAAGAGGGCATAATCTTAAAACTAGAGCTAGGCCATCTAGGAGTGAAATCAGGAAGCATTTGTTTCACATCAAGGGTGGTGTAAATCTGGAACTCATTCCCCCAAAAGGCTGGGGATACTAGGTCAATTCAAAAGACCGAAATGGATAGATTTTTGTCAGGTAAGGGTATCAAGGGATAGGGAACAAAGGTGGGTAAGTAGAGCTGAAGTGCAGATCAGCCGTGATCTAACTGAAACGCGGAACAGGCTCGAGCGGCTGAATGGCCTACTCCTGTTCCTGTTATTTTGCTTCCAATGTTTAAACCTTATCATTATTGTGGTCACTACTCCCGCTGACCCACATTTAACTCATCTACCTGATCTATTTTGTTACTCAGAGCTAGATCGAGCAAAGCCTTTCCCGTTGCAAGCATACAAACCTGCTGGAGGTAGGAGTCCTGCACACATTTTAGGAATTCCATTTCTTTTTCTCCATTTACTTCCTCCTTGTCCCAATTAATTAGTGGGTAATTATAATCTCCTAGAACAATAATTTTGTTATTCCTGCTCAATCTCTTAGCTGTGCCTACAGATTTCCTTTCACTTCTCTCCCACAAATAGGGTCGCTAATAAGTACACCACTAATGTAACAATCCCTTTTTTAATCTTTGATCCCTAATCATATTGACTTTTCTTTATTTACTCTATCTAAACCCTTCATGATTTCACCTCTATCAAATCTTCTTTTAACCTTTTCTGCTCTAAGGAGAACAATCCCAGCTTCTCCAGTCTAGCCACGTAACTGTAGTCCCTCATCCCTGGATCCATTCTTGTAAATCTCTTCTGTACCCTCTCCAAAGCCTTCACGTCCTTCCTAAAGTGTGGTGCCCAGAATTGGACACATTGGGGGCGATTTTCTCAGCCCCGAGGAGGCGGGTCTGCCGGGAAAATGGCAGAATCTGGGGGCGGGTGCCCAACCCGCCTCAGTGACCTCTTGCCAGGAGGCAGGAACCCGTCCCCTGCCGGGTCCCGTCTCCTTGGAGGTGGGAAGGGTTTAAAGCCTATTAACTGCCTGTTAACAGGTAGTTAACAGACAGAAAATAGGATTATCCCCATTTTGTGCCCTGAAATGCAGGCTTCCCGACCTCGGGGAACCCTGCCGGGGTGTAGGAGGTGAGTAGGAGGTCTGCAGGGGTCGAAGGGGTCTGAAGGTGCGATGTAGAGGTGAGTGATGGGTGTAAGTGTGGAGTGGTAAGTATGTGAGGTGAGTGTAAAGTGTTAGAAAATGTTAACTTACCTTTGTTTCTTCCTGCAGACTTCAGCCGCTGTGGAGCTGGAGTCCCGACATCTCCATTGTAGAGATCACAGACTGGCTGCTGCATCCTCCGATCCAACAGTCATCTGATTTCTGCAAAGTAGAAAGGTTTGATGAGTCCTGAACACAAGAACTCATCAAACTACACAGAATGTCAGTGTTTGACAGCTTCACAGAGCTGTCAAACGATGACATTTCTTCTTTCAAAAATTCTTGACAGATGACACGTTATACGTTGATGTGCTCTGCAACCGGCTTCGCCCTAATTGACCTGCTAAGCCCGCCAGGCGGGTTTAACAAGGTCAATCAGGGGAAAATCCCGCTGGTTGGCCAGAAGCTGATGGAGGCGGGACTGAAACCTGACAAGTGGGAATCCCGCCTCCAAAAGCTTCCCATTGAGAAAATCACCCCCAATACTTCAGCTGGGGCCGAACTAGTGTTTTGTACAGGTTTAGCATAACTTCCTATCTTTTGTACTTTATGCCTCTATTTCTAAAGCCCAGGATCCCATATGCTTTATTAACTGTTTTGTTAACCTGTCTGGCCACCTTCAAAGAATTGTGCACAAACACCCCCAGGTCTCTCTGTTCTTGCACCCCTTTAAAATTGTACCATTTAGCTTTTATTGTCTCTCCTCATTCTTCCTACCAAAATGTATTGCATCACACTTTTCTGCGTTGAATTTCATCTGCCATGTGTGCGCCCATTCCTCCAGCCGGTCTATGTCCCTTGAATTCTATTACTATCTTCCTCAGTGTTTACTACACTTCCAAGTTTCGTGTCATCTGCCAATTTTGAAATTGTGTTGTGTACCCCCAAGTTCAAGTCATTAATGTATATCAAAAACAGCAGTGGTCCCAGTACTGAATCCTGGGGAACACCACTGTATAGCTCCCTCCAGTCTGAAAAACAGCCATTCACCACAACTCTGTTTTCTATCCCTTAACTAATTTTTTATCCATGCTACTACTGCCCCTTTTATCCCATGGGCTTCAATTTTGCTAACAAGCCTAATATGTGGTACTTTATCAAACACCTTTTGAAAGTCCATATACACAACATCAACTGCACTGCCCTCATCCACCCTCTCAGTTACCTCATCAAAAAACTCAATCAAGTTAGTCAAACACGATTTGCCCTTAACAAATCTGTGATGGCTCTCTTTTATTAGTCCATACTTGTCCAAGTGGCTGTTAATTTTCTCCTGGATTTTTATTTCTAAAAGCTTCCCCACCACCGATGTTAAACTGACTGGCCTGTAATTGCCAGGTTTATCCTTCTCCCCTTTTTTGAACATTTACACCCTCTGTGTTGTCAGACTGCTTGTCTGGATGATCCGCAATTTCCTCCAGTTAAACATAGGAAAGACAGGGAAAAATTATGGAGGAGAGGGAGAGCAGCCAGTCAGTGTGATTCACATGGGAGCCAACGATATACGAAAGAAAAGGCCTGAAGTTTTGCAAAAGGAGTTTAAGAGATTAGGAAGCAGGCTTGAAGGGTGGTAATCTCTAGATTATTACCCCAGCCATGTGATGGAATAGGAATGGAGAGGAAGATTAGAGAATTTAGCATTTGGCTAAAGGGGTGGTCTCAGGTAGCGGGTTTATGGGGAATTGGCACAAGTTCTGGAATAGATGGGAGTTATTCCACAACGATGGGCTATCTGAATAAATAGGGAAGTAAAGTGTTATATAAACTTTCCTATGTTTAACTGGAGAAAATTGCGGATCATCCAGACAAGCAGTCTGACAACAGAGTGTAGAGGTTGAGACAGGCGATGGAGAGGTAAAGCTGGATGTCATCAGTGTGCATGTGGAAGCTGACGTCATGTCTTCAGATGATGTCTCCAAGGGGCGGCATGTAGATGAGGCAGAGGGGAGGGGACAAGGATAGATTCTTGGGGGACTCCAGAGGTAACAGTGCAGAGGTGAGAAGAGAAGCCATTGCTGGAAATGCTCTGGCTACGATTGGATAGATAAGAGTGGGACCAAGCGAGGGCAGTCACACTAAGCTGGACAATGGAAGAGAGGCATTGGAAGAGGATGGTGTGATCGATCATATCAAAGGCTGCAGAGAGGTCAAGTAGGACGAGCAGGGAAAATGCACCAAGGCCACAGTTACTGAGGATTTTTTCTTGATGCAACCCTTTGGCAATTGCAACATCTTAAGTAGTTAGGACGAACAATGCCCACCTAAATGGGAGGCAAGATGTTGTCCAACCCCCACCTCACTGAGAGCAATATTGCAGCCTGGATGGTGACAGGTTCCTTAACCCCACCCCTCCCTGCCCCCTACAATCTCAGATGAAAATCTGGGCTGCCCCTCACTGCTGAGACAGTTTCCCTGCCTTTGCTTCTCCTTCTCTCTCCTTTCTGTCATCTTCCCCTCTTCCACCCCCTCCCCCTCTGTCGCCTGGGTCCAATTATCTCCTCTGTCCTCTAACCCTGCTTGACCTGAATACTGCACTTGATGTATACTCTCTATGTGCAATACCACAGGAGATTGACTAGTCTATTATATATTAAATTTGGCACATGGGGCGCACATTTCATTGAAAACTCATTGGCCCAGAAATTGATCTCGCTCTGTTCCCGCGGGGGTAAGCCTTCCCCGCGATCTCTCGCCTCGCTTGTGCTTTTTCAGATCCAGCTCGCACGAACTTGATGTTCCAGACATCAGCCGGGCAGTGCTTGCGTATCCCACCGGCGTAGTGAATTCGTGCGAGCTGTGGGATCACGTGACTCAGTTAGAGCCAATGGCAGCACACCATCTTCCATTCATAAGTTTCACAGCACGGCTGTGAAATCTATGAATCTTACAACCCCCCAAAATAACAGCTAAACCTCAATTAAATTTTAAAAAAAAACCATCACATTAATAAAATAAGTATAGTTAAATAAATTAACCATTTTAAATAAAAAATTAAATTTTTGAAAAAATTTAAAATCTTTTAAAAAGTTATAAAAATAAACTTACCTGTCTTTAAAGTCTCTAAAAAAGATATACCTGTAAAAAAAAATTCAAAAAAATACTTAATTCACTACTTACCTTGTTAAAAGTGGGTCTTACTCCTCCTTTTTACATTTCTAAAATCTTCAGTACTTACCTGCGCATCCAAAGCATGAAGTGCACAGCGTGCGCGCAGCCTGTAGCGTGCACGCGATGCACCGAGGAACCGCCCCCTTTTCAAAAGAGCAATTGCCGGTTTTCAGCGCATGCGCAGGGCATGCAGAAAACCGGCAATTGGAGAGAGAATACGCGAGAGTACGCAGTGCGTACTCTCGCGCACCGGGATGAATTTTTGGGCCATTATAAGTGTCTGCAGTACTTGTTATGTCTCTAGATGGCACTGTGATGGACATTTTCAATTACATAGATTTACATAGAATATACGGCACAGAAACAGGCCATGCGGCCCAACCAGCCCATGTCGGCGTTTATGCTCCACTTGAGCTTCCTCCCATCCTTCCTCATCTAACTCTATCAGCATAACCCTCTATTCCCTTCTTCCTCATATGCTTATCTAGCTTCCCCTTAAATGCATCCATACTATTCATCTCAACCACTCCCTGTGGTAGCGAGTTTCACATTCTCACCACTCTCTGGGTAATGAAGTTTCTTCTGAATTTCCTATTTGATTTCTTGGTGACTATCTTATATTGATGGCCTCTAGTTTTGCTCTTCTCCTCAAGTGGAAACATAGGGCTGGATTTTACTTGCCGAGATGAGTTGGGGGCGGGACTGCTGCCTTCCAGGTTCTAGTCCCGCCCCCAGCGACGTCCGACGCACAGACGCTATTTTCCCCTGATTAGCCTTGTTAAGCCCGCCCTGCGGGCTAGCTGGCCAATTAAGGAAAAGCCGGTGTCAGATGAGGTCTGTTGATGATGCTTCACCTGCCGGTTTTCTTGAAGGGACATGAAACATTTATTTTTGACAGATGATTTGACAGTGTTTGACAGCATTGAGGTGCTGTCAAACACTGACAATCACTGTACAAAGCTGAGCCCTTGCACTCAGGCTCTCCAATGACTCTCTCAATAGGATAAAAGAAATGGCAGCTGCAGGTGAGGGTGCAGAAGCGATCTGTCACTTCTCCCAATGAGGTGAGGCCACACAAACACTTCAAAGCTTGTCATCTACAGAAAAATCTAAACACATTAAAAATTACTTTCCCAACATCTCCGTACCTCTGATACTCACCAGTGTCCCATTGCATCCTTCACACCACTCCTGCAGCTGTCATCTACATACAAACATTACAACAGACCCACAGCACGCCTCACTTACCCTGGCGGGGTTCCCCGATGTCGGGATGCCCGCAGCAGAAGTTGCAAAATGGGAAAAAGCCTCTTAACTGCCGTTAACTACCTGTTAACAGGCAGTTAAGTGGCTATAATCCTCTTCCCTCCGCTAGGAGTCGGGTTCCTGTGCAAATCGGGGACCCGACTTCCGGGAAGATTGGTTGGAGGTGGGTTGGGAGCGGGTTCGGGACCCGCTCCCATTCTTTTTGATTTTCCCAGCAGTCCCGCCTCCTCAGGGCTGGTAAAATCCAGCCCATACTCTGTGTCCACTCTATCAAAACCTTTCATAATTTTAAAGACCTCTATTTGGTCTCCCCTCAGCCTTTCTCTTTTCAAGAGAAAAGAGACCCTGCCTGTTGATCCTTTCCTGTTAGGTATAGGTGGGAGGAGGCTCGTGTGGAGCATAAACACCAGCATGGACCAGTAAGGCCGAATGGCCGGTTTCTGTGCTGTAAATTCTATGTAATTCTATGTAAACTCGCTGGTATCATCCTTGTAAATCTTTTTTGCACCCTCTCCAGTGCCGCTACATCCTTTTTATAATATGGCGACCAGAACTGCACACAGTACTTCAAGTGTGGTCTAACCAAGTTTCAATATAATTTTAGCATAATTTCTCTACTTTTCAATTCAGTCCCTCTAGAAATAAACCCTATTGCTTGGTTTGCTTTTGTTATGTCCTTATTGACCTGCGTCACAACTTTTAGTGATTTGTGTATTTGTACTCCCAGATCCCTTTGCTCCTCTACCCTATTTAGATTCTTATTTTCTAAGTAATATGTGACCTCCTTATTTTTATTACCAAAATGTAATACCTCACACCTATCTATGTTGAAATTCATTTGCCAATTATATGCCCATTCTGCAAGTTTATTAATGTCTTCTTATAATTTGTTGCAGTCCTCCTCAGTGTTGACTATTTTTCCCAATTTGGTGTTGTCCGCAAATGTAGAAATTGTGTTTTTGTTTCCAAAGTCTAAATTGTTAATAATAAATAGTGAACAGTGGTCCCTGCACTGATCCTTGTGGGACCCCACTTCCCACCTTTTGCCACTCTATATAGCTACCCTTTACCCCTACTCTCTGTTTCTGTCTTTCAGCCAGTCAGCTATCCATTCTGCTATTTGTCCCCTGACTCCACATGCTCTAACTTTATTCATTAGTCTATTATGTGGTACCTTATCGAAGGCCTTTTGGAAATCTAGGTATATTACATTTACTGCAGTACTCTTGTCCACTCTCTCTGTTACTTCTTCAAAGAATTCAATGAGGTTAGTCAAGCAAGACTTCCCCTTTTGAAATCCATGTTGACTATTCATTATTACATTTTTGGTTTCTAGATGTTTTTCTATTTTCTCTTTTAGTAGGGATTCCATTATTTTTCCTGCTACCAATGTTAAGCTGACTGGTCTATAGTTCCCTGGACATGTTCTATTTCCTTTCTTAAATATAGGTATAATGTTAACTATCCACTAGTCCTCTGGCACTACACCTTTTGCTAATGAATTATTAAGTATGTGTAATAGTGCCTCTGCTATCTCTTCCCTAGATTCTTTTAGAATGCGTGGATGCAATCCGCCAGACCAGGGGTTTTATCCTCTTTGAGTTTGATTAGTTTATTTAATATTTCTCCTCTTTATTTTAAATGCAGTTATATCATTTCTAATTTCATCTTCCAATGTCATGTCCACTTGATCTCCCTGGTAAATACTGAAGCAAAGTAATTATTTAATATTTCTGCCATTTCGATATTGCTGCATGTAATTTTATCCTGACCATCCCCTAGTGGCCCTATTCCCATCCTGTTTTTCCTATTTTTATTTATGTGCCTGTAGAATATTTTACTATTTTGTTTTATGTTCCTTGATAATTTAATTTCATAGTTCCTCTTTGCCTTTCTAATTATTTTTTTGACTTCTCTCTTAGTCTCTTCATATTCTCCCTTGTCTTGCTCTCCTCTGCTGTCCATGTACTTAGTGTATGTCCCTTTCCTTACCATCAATTTTTCCCTTATGCCTTTATTCATCCACGGTGTCTCATTAGTACTTAGTTTGTTCTTGTTTTTTTAGTGGAATGCATTTTCCTGGGCTCTGTTTCCCATTGCTGTTCTACATCATTGTTTTCCAATATTGTTGTCCATTTTATTTTCCCAAGTTTTATTCTCAGCCCCTCAAAAATCAGATTTTCTCCAATCTATTACCCTGCTCTTTGTCACGCTTATGTCCTTCTCAATTATTATCCTAAACTGTATTAGATTATGGTCACTATTGCCTAGATGTTCGCCTACTTTTAGATCTTTTATCTGCTCTGGTTCATTCCCCATTACCAGATCCAGTAGCGAATCCTCCCTTGTTGGGCTTCTTACATTCTGGGTTAGAAAGGAGTCCTGTACAGACTGTAGGAACTGCATTCACTTATACCCTTTACCTACGTCTTCTGGCCAATTAATTTTGGGGTAGTTGAAATCCACCATGATTATTATTCTATATTTATTACTCATTTCCCTAATTTGTTTGCATATTTCTTCCTCCACCTCCTTTTGACTATTAGGTGGTCTGTAGACTACCCCTATTAGTGTGATTGATCCTTTTTTATCTTTTATCTCTATCCACATGGTTTCTATTTCTGTCTTACTGATGGCTGCATTACTTTTTTCTACTGCCATTATGTTATCTCGAATAATTACTGCTACTCCACCTTCCCTTTTTCCCCACTCTATCTTGTCTAATTACATTATACCTTGCAATGTTTAATTCCCAGTCCTGATTTTTCTGTAGCCATATCTCAGTAATCCCGACTATATCTGGTTCCTCGCAACGTAGTATTGTCTCCAGTTCCCCGGTTTTATTACGGACACTGTGTGCATTGCTGTACAGACAGTTTGACTCATTTTTATTAGCTGTTCCTCTCACTTTATTTTTAAACCATCTTTTTTACACCCCTGTTCTATAACTCTATGTATTCCCTGGCCATTTATGTCCTCCCTTAGTTTAGTCTGTCCCATGCTCTCCTTTCCTGCTTTGTTTATATTTAAGCTGGTTTCATTTCTTGTAGCTCCCTCCCCTGTCTTACTAGTTTAAATAGTAACGGTGTTGCACTATGTGCCACACAATAGCTGCAGTATTATAGTGAGGTTATGTAACCCTGTGATTGCCATTTTTTGTAAGCAATTCAAATTTATAATGTCCAAAATAAGGGTTTAAATAAAATAAATTTAAAAATTACATATTTCACAACCTAATTAAATTTATCCACTCAATTGTCTTTTGTATCTTTTGTAATTACAGGAAGGCCTCGTCCTCTCCCAAAAGCCTGAGTTTCATGTTTTTGCCCAGAGGCGTAATTCTGTAAGATGGATTTGGATTATGCAGTCAGTGCTTATGCAGTGTGCCTAATTTCCGATGAATCAGAACTGCTCAGTCAGCTGTACTGCTGGAATATTTGCTTTACCTTCTAGCGCTTTCTACTCAATTGCTTTTCTTCAAAATCATTTCAAAAACAAGAGGGCAAATTTCAAAAGCTGTGGAGTAAAATTGATAGTGTTTTCTTCAACAAACTGATTATCTGACCTGTGTTACGTTGACAGTTAGAAAAGGTAAATGCGAACAGCTTGCACCTCAGAGATTCTAATTTCTAACATCAATGAGACAAATGGAGTGAGAGGGACAGAAAGAAAGACACAAACAGAGTGAAATGCAGATTCTTTATTCATTCTAATTTGATTTATATTAGCAAGTTTAATTTTGAAAGCATATAAAGCCTCTTTGAGGGAGATGTGCAGGAATGGAGGCTGGGCGGGTGAGGGGTGGGAGGAAGGCAACTGGTTGAGGGTGAGAGGGCCTCTAGCCTCTCTCCACTCGCCCTTGGGAGCAAGTGGGAGCAGGGGGCTAAGTAGATGGAGGGTTAAAGGTGCGGCAAGTGACAGCAGAGGAAGAGGAGGGCAGGATACAGGGTTTGATCAGAGAGTTCAAAGGGGAAGAATTAGGGGTAGTGATGGGAGTGAAATGAAGGGGAAAGGATAATGGGAAAGTGAACATCTAGGGGAGTTAATGGGAGAGAGATGAAACACAAGTGGTTGGGTAGGAGATGAGGAAAGAGCTGCTGAGGGACACAACCTTCACCCCTAAAATGCAGCCTGCAGCTTTTGGTGGCAAAGAAGAGCAGAAGGTGACAGAGGAAGAAACAAAATGAGTAAGGAGCGGTGAAGCAGGAGAGAAGAATGGAGACAGAAGGAAGAGGAGAGATAGTTATACAAATACAGAAGAGACAGGTAGGTGAGTGATCATATTCTCCGACTGACCGTGTGAGGTCGATTAATTATACATTGAAATTAGTCGGTGGTCCCGAATTCCGGGCAATACCTGTTACGCCTGTAGGTGACACTGTGATAGGTCTTCACAATATTAAATGTAAGTTAGGAGCCAGAAAAATAGCTGCAATTTGAGATGATGGTTTGAGTCTTCATGCATTATCCCGCCTTTGCCAATGGGTGTCTCTGCACCAATGTCCCTCCTCAAAGCCATTGCCAGAACATGCGATGTGTAAATAATATTGGAAACCACTTAATCTGCAATGATAATTATGCAACGTTTAACATTTAAAATCTGCATTGAGGTGGGGCCTCATTGATTTTTAATCAAATCCAGATACAGTCCTCTAGCAGGTGCGCTTCAAGTCTCTCTCCCTCCTCACTTGTGACAGGTTGCAGGCCAGGCCCACTCCTGCTTCAATTGTTTGCCCTCCTTCTCCCATTTTTTGCCAGCCTGTCCCCCCCTCCCCCCCCCCCACCCCGCCCCCCAGCCATCCTCTCCAATGTTGCTAATGGCCCGGATTGTCGTGAGCTCTAAAGAATCACTGTCGGACTGGGCAGATATTTGCCTTCAGTGCTCTGAGGAAGTACAGTGGTGCATCTTTTTTTCGAGGGGAATCATTTTAAAATCAATGTCAGGCGATTTTCCTGAAAAATCAGATTAAATTCCAAAATCACCTCCCTCTTCCCCTCGCCAATCCTCTCCCTTCCCCTTTCCCATCCATCCTCCCCCCACTCTGGTCCAATTGTCCCACTGCTTCACCCGAATGCTGCGCTTGGTCTTGGCCTCCGTGTACAACGAGATGAGAGATCAGTTAATATAAAACATATTTTTGCAGCAGACAGGACATGCGACGTGATTTCCTCGTTAAACCACCAACCGGGCCACTTAACAACCTTGGAAACATTTCTAAAACTGTATCCCTTTAAATGCAATAACATTCTGATTACTGAAGCACTGCTTTGGAGGTCAGTGGTCCCAATCTGTCTGATGATTTCCTGTCCTATTCTTGACCCATGTGTTATTCTTGTCACTGTGTATCTCAGCCGCCACCTGTTCCTTTAACTGATACAGCAAATGCTGCCATTTTAACAAAGCAAGCTCTTCATCTTCCTATTGCAACAGCTGCTCCCTTCCCGCTCTTATTTTTCAAAATACTGACCTCTTACAAATAAGACAATTTATTTATCCTTTAAAAGCAAATCATTAAGACCCCTTCCCCTCGCCAAATCCAGAATAGACTGGGCTGTAATGTACAGAATGTCTTGCACTGTTCCCACACAAGTAAATCTAATACATTTAAGAATGTTTACAAACTATGAATGTATTAAACGCTGCAACAATCAATCTTCACTACATTTGTTCATATAAAAAATATCACAGCTTGTACCTGATCAGAGACGCACTGTGGTGGAAGGGTGTCCAGAGCCGAGCCTGTCCTGCTGCCCCGGGGTACAATAGCCGCGGTGCTCTGATCCTTCGTCCTTCCCATGCGAGCCAATCTATTTCCCGCGTTCTGCCTTAAACTTCCATGGGACCAATAGGAGGAGGCAGGAGCGGGGATTGGAGCCTGGGACCAATAGGAGGAGGCAGGGGCGGGAATTGGAGCCTGGGACCAATAGGAGGAGGCAGGGGCGGGGATTGGAGCCTGGGACCAATAGGAGGAGGCAGGGGCGGGGATTGGAGCCTGGGACCAATAGGAGGAGGCAGGGGCGGGGATTGGAGCCTGGGATCAATAGGAGGAGGCAGGGGCGGGGATTGGAGCCTGGGACCAATAGGAGGAGGTTGGGCGGGGCAATGGGACGACTGAGCCCGGCTGAGTGTTGCGTGCGCACTGCCGGAGTCTCCTGTCCTTACGCTTCTTTCATGGTTGTTGTTGGGTTTTGTGCCGAAGTGCGACGGAGGGGAAAGATCGGCATCTGTTGCGATGGAGGGACATTAACATCGGTGTGTGGAGAGTTACTGCAGGGGTTGTGCAAAATAAGAGCTGCTGATATCACAGCGGCCTCGGTGAACCGTTTGCTGTGACGAACGGTGACAGACCTGAACCATTAACTCTGTTTCTCTCCACGGTGCTGTCTGACTTGCTGAGTGTTTCCAGCATTTTCTGTCGTTTCCTGTGGTAGTTCGTCAAATAGCAGTTTTAGTGCTGAATTCAGGCAGGTGGATTATCACAACACATCCCTGAGGCTGTTATGATTGCATGAATCACCTTTAATATCTCTTGGGAATGAATGGATTGGCTGCTGGAAGAGCTGAGTCTTCAATTTGGTGCCTGCTGCTGGATTACATGGTAAAATAACAATTTGCAAAGCTGCACTAGACCTTATGGAAATAAGGGGCACGATATAGTGGTTGTTGCTTGTCCAGACTCAGTATCTGTAACTCTTGTCAGCACCACTAGCATGGCTGCCTTTCTCTTGAGTTGTAGGGTTGGCCCAGCAATATTCAGACCCATGATTTTGAGAACCACTGTCTTGATGTCGGCCAGCCCTGCATCAAAAGCTTCTTTCAGGTTGAAGAATTTACCCAGGCTTACACTTGCTTGTCTAGGTCTCGGAGCTTCATCAGTCGCAAACTCCCAGAAGGTGGTCACTGTGGAGGCAAAAGTGCTACACCGGCCTAATTCAGGGACTGCCCACTCATTTTTGAAAGACCTATTCTGGAAGCTTCGTTTCACTGTCCATGTGAGTGTCCGAGCCGTTATCCTGCTGCTGAGGTTTGGGCCGTTGTTGCTGCTGTATCCAATTTGTTTTGCGTCTTCCAGTTTTGCTTCGATCTGGTGTGATCTGCTGTTGAGATCCACAGAGGCTGCAGGCCCTACTTTCATTAAACTGGGCCAGTGGTTCAGCACCAGAAGGGACCTCTTCTCAGCGGAGTTCTGTGACAAGTTCTCCAGACTTCATGTCCACGTCACACCACATCCCTGGGACTACACCAAGTATAGCATGAAAAGGGCCTTTGGAGAGAGCTGGAGGAGCATATTTCAGATTGAAAATAAGGAACCTATCGGATCAGGCTGCATCACTCAGGTCTATAGAGCTTACACTGATCCAAGGAACATTAATAACGCTGAATTTCAGAAACTTGTAGAAAGCTTTGAAAAAGAGGACCAGTTTGAAGCCTGGGAGGTCTTTGGGCTTCAAGGGATATTTCATTACATGTTTGGTAAAAAACAGAACGATTTTCCAGATCAGTACAATGAAATTGGCCACCATGATCCCCAAAATGGGTCTGAAACTGCTGAGGAATTCATTGGAGTACCAGAGCTGGAGGATAGAAAGGCAACCCTTCACCCCGAGTCAACAGCTGAGCAGCACCATCTCATTCCAGTGGCTATCAAGGTATTGCAATTTCTACAGTATGCAACGTAAGTAAACATAAATAACCTCAGAGGTTTAGGTTTCCTCCTGTACAAGCATTTTTTAGTGCTTAAAGATTGAACATGAGGATTAGACTATAGTAGGTGAGTGTACCTATACACAGTAAGCTGGAGCAGATGAAAACAGACAGAAGACTGGCTATTTATGCATTTTCATTTTGTGATGGAACGGATGGAAGTTCTTGGAAAGAAAAACTTTCGCACATTTTGCACACAATGTCTGCATCAAACTGATTAGATATAAAATAAAACTCCTACGCTACCACACAAGCAGATCTTCGATCAGGTACTGCACAGGTTGGATGCAGGGTAATGCTCCTCCTACTCTGTAGGATCAATGTGTCTTACTCCCCAATCTCAGTAGAGCAACCAGTATGTCCTTTCCATTTCTCACAATAGCCATCTTTGTTTGAAAAGGACTGAATTGAGGTGTCAATTAGTGCTGGATTTTAGGGCTTGCATCTACTAGAGTCCTCCAAACTGATTTTATTTGGTGTTGTATATAGTTATCAGAAAGAGAAGGTTTTCATCCCATCTGCCTGGGTTGTTTATAACATCTGGCTGCAGAGTGAGGCAGTGTGCTAACCCACTGTACAACCCAGAGGTTCACATTAACTGTTTCCATTTGTAGGTGATGCATCCTGGAATAGCATATCGAGTCAATATGGATCTGATGCTGATGAAAGCAGCAAGCTGGGTCCTCAATCTCCTGCCAGGCCTGAAGTGGTTGAGCTTGACTAAAGTGGTGGAAGAGTTTGAGAAGCTCATGACACGACAGGTAAGGTCACAAATGAACTCAGTCTGGTTCTGGCCATGATATTGTCAAAGATCTGGCAGGTGTCTCTGTGAGGGAGGAGGAAGGAGAACAAGTTAATGGGAATGTTCTTTTCCTCCCCCTTTGCATCTCAAGTGCTCTTCAGAGACCTTTTGGGAACAGACATGCATATGTCACATCACACTTCTTAAAGGCCATATGCCTAAAAGTGTTGCATGTTGATGTACATCTGTGGGCGAAAATTAGTGGTTGCTGATTGAAAGTTAAATCATGGCCTATTTATCTTTGACTAAACATGGATGCGTCAAATTGTCAAAATGATTAAATATTATGCAGCAGAAAACTGAGCAACCAAAAAGTTGAAATTTTTTTTGACCGGTTAATAATCTCAAATTGGCCAATAACAGTAAATACCAAACCCAAAGTGGCAAGTAACCGGCAGTGACCAATCAGATCACTCCAAACATTTAGTGAACTTGGTTTGAGCTGCCGTCTTGAATTCTTTCTCCAACTGAAAAAGTAATGGCCCAGATATTCCGATCTCTATCGCATGCGCTGAAAACCGGCATTTCCAATCTGTCAAAAATGGTCTTGACAGATCCTCCGGCTGCCCTGGAGAAGGGCCTCTGCGGGCGGATAGTTCTGCTTTTTGGAGACCCTCCGCCCGCAGAAAACCCTTACAATTCTTACGCCTGGTAAAAGCAGGCATAAGGCCTGCTTTTACCAGGATAAGAGTTGAAAAAAGTAAAAAAATTAAATTTTGTTTAAAATACTTAATTTATTGTAATTTCAAGTCATTTTAAAAATGTGATTTAAAAAAAATGTATTTAAAGTTTTACTATGTTTTTGGGGTGATCTCCATTCATATATTTGACAGGTCTTCCTGTCAAGTGTATGAAGGGAGATTCCCTTCTTTGATTGGCTCCCCATGGCCCACATGATCCCAGGGACGCTGTGAACTACATGCGCATCTGGGATACGTGGGCCCTGCGCACTTAAAGTTTGGAGAGGCCCAGGAGCGGAAGCGTGTGCGTCCCGGGAGCCCTCAGGTAAGGGCGTAGATTTTTCCAGATCACAGGCCTCTGCCCGCGGAAGGCCTGCGATCGGAAAATACGGGCCAATATGTGTAACCTTAGAAATCTTTTAACAAAATCAGAAATAATTCAGAATAAAATGTTTATTTTACTCATACAGTTGACTGTAGAGTTTTTTCTCAGAGAGACCTACTCATGGGTTGGAAGCCAAACGCTTAATTTAAAGCACTTGAAGTACTTGATTGGAACTTCAATCGTTGTGTTAGGTTTTGTTGCCTGTTCCTTTTCCAAATGTTCATTCTGATTGACTGCAGTTGATGATAGTCATGGTAAGCTCCTCCCTTAATTTTGAACAATGCTATGGGAAATCTACTAGTGGAAAACAAAATCTCAAACTATCAATGGCTGGATTAGCTCTTTAAATATATATCTCCATGTTATTGCCCTAGAGTGAGTTTAAAATCTTTCTCTGATCCTTATGATTTGTCTTAGGTTATTTTTACATACTCAATTAATAAGTGTCTTGTCTTTTTTGAAGTGGCTGGACTGAATAGGGATCGACTCAGAAACAGAGTTAATGGGAAATGTCTTCTTTCTAGTAGCTCACCTCAAAGAGTACTTGTCTACACTAAACACTGCTTCCTGGCATTACCACACAGATTGACCTGCGATACGAGGCAAAGAATATGGAGAGGTTCCGAGAGAATTTTCAGGATATGGAATCTGTCAAGTTTCCAATACCTCTCAGGCCGTTTGTCACAAGAACGATCCTGGTTGAAACCTTTGAGGTATTTTTTTTCAATATAATTTGTTGCTAAAATGTGCAGTGCTGGAAAGGGGTAGGGCATGGTTTTTGGTTGCCAGTGTGTTCTTAATCTCTGACAGGCTGAGGAGGTGGAGATGAGCATTTAACTACAGGAAAAGAGGGAAAGCTTGAGTCAATCTAGGCTGCTCTCATTCTGCAGAGGGTAACTGGATATGGGAAAATATAACATTTACATTATTAGCTGTTCACTGGCACATATGGTGTGGGAATATGCTGTGTGATCTGTTTACCCACCCCAAATCTACTGCATTTCAAAATAATGAATGGCAATTAAATTGCAATTGCTGGACTACAGCACAAGTCTAAAACTAACCAAGCCCTCAAAGGAAGCTAGAGGTTGGAAGAATTTTCCCTCCCCCAGAGTAGTAGTAGTTATGTAGAATGGACTCCCAGTAACAGCTGATCTTGTGTCAGATAACTCCCAACATATCACAGTCACTGCACTCCAAAATAAGTTCATTGTGTGAAAGTGCTTTGTGATGTTTTGAAATGATAAAGTGCTAAATAAATACAGTATCTTAGTAAGTTTGTTAAATATCTGGTTAGGAACATGATTAAGGGTCACAGAAGTACGTGTAGTCAAATACAGTCTTCTAATCTAATCTTACTTGAGGATTGTCAATTTTGCAAGCAGCTCTTCACAGCTTAAGTGAAATAATCTGATCAGCTCTCATTTTACATAGTAACATAGCAAAGTACAGGACTGGGAATGTTGAAATGCCCTCTTAGTAATCTGTTCAAACAGAAAGAAATCCAATTCTGTTGGCCTGACTTCATAACTTAGGTGAAATGGCTATACTTACCATTTAAGAGGCTTTATATTTAATACATTCTCAAGAAAAGGAAAATTGTAAATCCCAGCAGGTATTGCCGGAAAATATAGATTCTTTGGCTCATAGATAAGATAGGCGAGTTTGGCTCAAAGATAAGATAGTCGAGTTTGGCTCATAGATAAGATAGGCGAGTTTGGCTCATAGATAAGATAGGCGAGTTTAACGGCCCAACAGAGCTTCTAAATAATTATCTCTCAACAGTCTTTAGAGTGGACTACGTCCGTAATATTCTCAGCCAGCTAAGTGATGTGGAGGCGGATGCATTTGCGATCATGGACAATACATGCGGGCCAGTAAGAAACTGGAGCAATGACGATAAATATTGTCTGATGCAAAGATGGAATGCACCCGAGGTAGCAAGAGTGGAGGTAGGGCATGGGATGGGTTGAGGGAAATGTTGCAAAACTCACTCAACAGAAAATGTACTTCTGGAAGGTAATGAACGTGGTAAGTTTTCATCTTCACTGCATGGGTGGTAATCTGGCGAAGCGAATTGCCCGTCCATTATAGAACCCCACCCCTCACGATTTTCACTCCATTGATTTCAACTGAATCAAAATTGGACGGGTTTGTAATGGGAGGGCGATCACACAGATTGCCACCCACGCGATGAAGATAAAAATTTACCCCAATGTCTTTCGATTCTTTTTTTAAAACTCAAAATATCATTCCGGGTATTAAAGGCCTGTTAGCTTTTCATGCGTAGTAGGAAAATGGGTCCAGGGACAGCAATTTCCCATTGGGGAGAAAAGGGGGAGAAACATGTTCTAGGTTGTTAACATTTTCACAGGAACGGATGGGATGGATGTTGAAGTTTTTTGTGCTGAACCAGAAGAGAAGTAAGGTTATGATTGTAAATCGAGGAAACCTCAGGCTAAACCGAACACGGGGAGTAACTACTTCACATTCAGTTCACTTAGGAAACAAAAAGAATGTCGCTTAGTGCAATGAATATGGACTCAGTTGGAGCATTCAAAAAGGGAGTAGATGCGTATGGGCTTTGGACCAAGACAGCAGGGAGGTGAAAATGGTCTGACAGGGTTCTGTATTATGGACCTAAATCAGTGGTAGCCAACCTGCAGCCTCCAAGCCTTAGAAATCTGTTACATAGATAGAAACATAGAAGATAGGAGCAGGAGTAGGCCATTCGGCCCCTCGAGCCTGTTCCGCCATTTAATGAGATCATGGCTGATCATCCAAATTCAGTACCCTGTCCCTGCTTTCTCCCCATATCCCTTGATCCCTTTAGCCTTAATAGTTCCTCAAAGGTCAGGTAAATGGGCCTATTTGCAGCTTTTATATTATTATTTGGTGATTTGTCCTGTTGTAAATTGATGGGCTTGGAGGTTTGTAAAGGGTTGTTGCTAGTACTGGTGGATAAATCCTAAATCAGAACACCTAGCTCTGTTAGTATCAGCAACTTAAAATGTATGCAAATTAATGTGAACATAGATTTAAACTAATACGATAGCAAAATACTGCGGATGCTGGAAATCTGAAATAACAACAGAAAACGCTGACGAAAGGTCATCGACCTGAAACGTTAACTCTCTTTCTCTCTCCACGGATGCTGCCTGGCCTGCTGAGTTTTTCCAGCGTTTTCTGTTGTTATTATAGATTTAAACTATATGTGGTCCACTTAGCTCCATGGTGTGAACCTTTGCAGCCCAGAAAGACAAAAGCTTGGAAGTCCCTGACCTAAATGACAGTGAAAGCTAAATGGGGTGAATGGTTTTTTCTAGTTCTTGCTGTCTTATGATCTTCTGCATTGTCTAATGTATAGGTAATTGTGGTCAGCGGCAGTACCTCTTCTCTACCTCCAAAGGTGTAAAGCAGAAGTGTGCTTGGAGTATGTGTTCTCAGCCAGAGAGCATGGTTGCTATAGCATCTCATCTTAAATTCTGCATCATTCTGTATTTACACTGGGGATATGTAAGCTTTATGTAGTAATAGCTTTGGCTCAATACCCTCCTACAAGGCAACATTGGTTGGCTGATAAACTAATATTCTAGAGTCTGGATAGGAGTCTTGTAAGAACACTCAGCATTGAAGTAAATGCCACTGGGTGCCATCATGAAAGATAATAAGACACTAATTCTTCTGTGTTCTTTGTGTTTAGGAGAGTGTGCCTGTCTCGATGTATTTGACAAAGGATGTACCTAACATATTGAAGCAGAGGTTGGCAAGAATGGGGGTGGAGATGCTGCTGAAGATGGTAACCCTGTGTAGTAGTAACAAACCAAAAGATGCTGGAGTCCTGGGGGCAAATGACTGTGGACCCTGAAAAAGAAGCGAGAAAGGGAGGGTCCACAAAACATTTAAGATGATGGTCCACTGTATGTAGAAAGTCCATGTGCATGGGAGAGTATGGGAAACGCTTGTTCATGAGCCAGATGACGATTACAATGCACTCCCTTTTATTTCCCATATGAGAAAACAAAGTTGTAGAGGGAGCTGCATCCATGACTAGATTGGTAGGAACCAATTAAACATTTTCCCAACACAAAATTTTACCCTGACCTAAAAGTGCTGACTCATGCTGAGGTACATGCTGATTCTTTGTGTATGAGGCTGGACAGTGAGTGCTGGCAGGCTATTTTACTGTGGCATCGCAAAGCTACCTCTTGTCTTTGCCTGACATACACGTGCAAGCACTTTCCAGCAAGGATCACCTCGATTGATTTTTCCTTTCTTTCCCTAGCTCGGGGACAATAAGGCCAATTGAAGCTTTTCCTCCAGAACCCTGGTATAGACTGGAGTTCAGCTGGGACCTTTTTGGTTTGCTTGGCTCAGTACATATGCGAGAGAGCTTGCAAAATCTGTTTATCCATCTGTATGCATGTGTGTAATATATATATATATATATTTCTCAGTCTCTTGTAGTGTTGCTCACGGTTAGTTGGAGGAAATGGTATGTTTCTTTAACTGTGTTATAACTGAGAGGCTGAGAGAGGGTCCGGTGCAACCTCTGGAGCACGCAAAAATAACAGGTACTCCTGTAACCTTGTTTAATCAGAGGAAACAGCACCAACAGCTGGAGGAAGTAAGAATAGCAGGTGTTACCGCCACCACATTACTCAGTGATTGCGATGGACTGGGGTGTTAAATGTTACCCATTGGTTTCAATGTCACAATTATGACAAACTCAAAAAATCAAGCTCAGACATTTTAATATATTACTAGTAGATTTCTTGTGGTGTTGCTTATGGTGAGTCAGAGGATTTGCTACAAGGGATGCTTATGTCATGTGGGGGATAACATCTGGGCCACTGACTTACAATAATTTAACAAGTCAAATTCCATTTTTATTAAAACTGGTTAATCGCCTGTGGCATTGGACATGGGGATTCAAGGCCAAGTGCATTATTCTGGTCAAACAGGGTTAGTGAGTGGGGGAATAATTGGAATGAGGAGTAGATGGAGAGGGAGTGGGCAAAGAGGGATGTGGAAGGGGGACAGGGAGGGGAGTGGGCAATAGGAGGGGTTCAGAGGAGGAGGAGGGGTTGGGAGAGGGGAGGAGGAGGGGGAATGCGAGGGAGATGCAGGAGAGGAGTGATGAGGATGGGTAGGGGGAATGGGGAGATGAAGGATGGGGATGGGTGAGGAGATTGGGTGGGAGCAAGGGCAGGGAAACTACCTAAGCCGGAGGTTGAGGAAGGGGAAGAAGCAGTATAGGGTAAGGGAGGCAAAGAAAGGGAAAGAATGAGAAGCAATGGGGAAGTGATTTGGAATAACAGGTGAAGGAAGTATTGGAACGAAGTAGAGCAGTTGGGGCTCAGAGAGGGGAGGCGATATGGCGATCATAGGGATTAAACAATTGGCAGATAGGGTCAGTGAGAGATCAGAAACTGGGGGAAGGACATAATGCAGGGGCTTGAGGGGTTTATAGTGCAATAACTGTAAAGGAGGTGGCTTCACTCAGCAGGTGGGAGCCCACCGACAGAGGGAACATTATACATACTGTTTACCAACTCAAATTGCAATAAAAAAAAAATCCAAATATACCGAATGCATGATTTACAAAAAGAATCCCCTTGTTTTAGTTTTCCGTGGTATTGTGGCATCATCACTGTTGACCTGTTTATTTCTGTAGGTGTTTGTGGATAACTTTGTTCATGGAGACCTTCACCCTGGAAATATCCTCATCCAGGGGGCTGATCAGTTCAACCTTCAAAATGATGACAAGACCACCATTGTAGACTTATGCGATACGCTCATCGTTAATGTGCGTCCATCCCAGTGCCCACTAAAGCTTATTCTCCTGGATACTGGCATTGTTACTGAACTCCCGCCATCTGACTTACACAATTTCAAGGCTGTCTTCACCGCTGTGATTGAAGGGCAGGTATGAATCTGTGAATTTTTTTCCCCCCATATACGCACCATTCCATTCCCAAAAAACCAGGCAAGTGACCTGCACCGTATTATCTGATAAGATAGGTCACTCAGCCCATGTAGGTTGTGTGTTTTTGATCCCGCTCTTTAATCTAGCTGAGAATTCCAAATTGTAGAATCGCAGTTCACTTTTAAATAGGGCAAATAATTTATCACTTTGATCCACTTGGAAACTGGAATTTTCACTTTCTGCAAAAAATAACACAAAATTGTAATACTTGGTCATCAAATCATGAGACACGACTCAAGTGTAGAAATTTGCAGGTAGCATGCTGTGCCAAAATTGCTAGCTCTACATTGAAACAATATGTGGTACTGGCAGCATAGTGTACCAGGTCAGCAGGAAGGAGTGAACTCATCTGTCATTTGCAAGTGTTTGCTTACTAGAGTGACAGTACTGGAAGACATGACAGGATCAAGGTATTCTGCTCTGGGTGCACTGTGGGCCTCACTCTGGCCTTTCTCTTGGTCCAGACAGAGGAGTTAAAAACTTCTTGTTGCTGAGATTGACTGATTTTTGTCAAAGCTATTTCCCCACTTGCGAGGATGGGTTTAGCATCATTCAGCAACTTGAATATGAAGTCATTTAATTAATTCCAGCACTAAATATTTAACAGTTGGATTGTGTTATTGAGTTTGTACTTTGTAACCATGGTGACTGTTACTCAGTACCGTGTATTCCTTAACCTTTCCTCTCCAAGTCATTCAATCCAATTTACTTTCCTATTCCTTTGGTTCTTAGTCATGTTTCTGTTTTCTTCATCCTCAAAGTTGGGGCTTCTGATTGGAGAGGCAATGTGTTTGGGGTGGGGCTTAAAGCAGCATGCAGCCTAAAGGAAAGTGCAAAGCAGCCATGATGTGTGTGCTGCACCTGCCCATCCCAATGGTGTGAGGTACATAGCAGGTTTACCAAACTCATCTGGATTTCTGCTTCATATTGTGTAATAATTTGTTTTATTTTTTATTTTCAGGGCGAGCAGGTTGCAGAATTACTGCTGACCCAGGCCAGAGCCAGTGAATGCCGGGACATACAACTGTTTAAATCTGAAATAGAAAAACTTGTGAGCGAAGCCAGGATGAACACAGATTCTCTGGGAAAGGTATTAGCACACTAAGAGCAGATAGGAACATTCCTTAGTTAAGGGAAGTGAGGACACACTATAATAATATTCTGATATAATGCAGCATTGTGGAGCAAGCACTGCTAAATTCCAAAGCTTATTCCGTATTCAGAGGTTTAATAGAGTTTTCTATTAATGTGTTTGTAATAATAATGCTGATTTCTACTTAATTGTCCCAGAGTGAAGTGGCTGCATGGAATACTGCAGTTGTGTAGTTCGTTTTAGCTGGCTGAGATTGCAATATTTGATTTGGGCTACCAAAGAAGGGTAGGTGGGCCAACATTACCAGTTTAGTGAGGGAGGAGGAAAGAATTGTTTATTACCTAGAGACGTGTCTGTGTTGGCTGATCTCATTTTAAACCCTTTTCCTCTTATCTTCTCAGCTCCATGTTGCAGGTTTACTGTCTAAGGTTTTGGAGACACTCCTCACACACAAGGTAGAGTGGAATTCTGGGCTTGGTTACATGTGTAGCTCTTTGTCTTTGATTGTTTGAAATCTGACTGCAGCTCTCTGTTTGCTTTCCTTCTCCCAACACTAGGTTAAGTTGGAAAGTAACTTTGCCTCCATCATCTTTGCCATCATGGTCTTGGAGGGTCTCGGTCATTCTCTGGATCCTGAGCTGGACTTGCTGGAAGTGGCCAGACCTTTGCTGCTGAAGAACGCCACGGATTTATAATGGCAGTCACAGACTGTCTAGCATTGCATTTTTGACCACCCTTACTCAGGGAAGGGGAGGAGAGAACACATCTGCCAGAGATCCACATCCATTCAATGTTCAATCATCATGACACTGGGGATTTAATGGTTTCTTTAACTACAGGCCGATGCCATGCTAGTAAAAGTCCATTTGCAGAATAACTCATGATGTATCCCAGTGTTTTGAGCCCTTGTGAAACTGTGAGCAAAAGTAAAGTGCAAGATTAAATGTGTGTGCAGAGAGCTCTATTGGATCTATTGATTCTGTCCCTCTGCACTGACAGACTGAACAACTGTGATTTTCAATGATAGTGACGTGAGTCTATGATTGTTAGTACAAAGTGCGGAGGGTTAAAAAGTTGGCACAGTGCATTGCCACTGCAGAGCTCTGTACCATAAACTAATAAAATGTGACTTCCCAACAGTTTCCCTATGTATTAATTTTCTGATTTCACCCGTGCGGTGCCCCCTGTTTCATTAGAGGGAGGTATAGAGAACTTCTCTGGTGAATACTCCCTGTGTGGGGAAGCTTGATCACATTTTAAGAAGGTGGGGAGAAAATTCACATTTTTGAAAAGGAGCTTACAATAATTTGAGTATCACCAAGGACAGTGGAGTCACACACCTGTGACAACAGTCTCTGCTTTTCGCCCTCATTTTGTTGGAGAGCTGAAGTAATTGCACTGTTTTATTATTTGATTCAAAATTTGCTCAAGTCTCTGTATATTTGTGTCTGTCTACCTCTGTACACAGCATAAAAAGGTACTTACATACGAACAAGTAAAGGCTGTTTCATCCACAAAGCCTCCTGCTTCCACAGACCATTTACAGTCCACAAAATCTACAACTGTCTCCTTCCTCTTACCCTTCTTATCACCCAATTACTCCACCTTTCTCGGGTACATTGTTTCCACCCCCGTCAATTCCTAGCTCAACCTATCACTGCTTCTCTGCCTTCCTGCGCTCCTTCCGCCATCCCAGGTCTTCTGTGTGTGTCTCTGCATTCTCTGAAGGGTCCATGAAGGCACTCAACGCTGCCTCCTTATGAACAGCATTCTCCGAAGGGTCCATGAAGGCACTCAACGCTGCTTCCTTATGAACAGCAACACCAACTTCCCCATCCTCCTCTCTTTCCGACCTTCCAACTCAGTGTGCCTGCTGGGTGCTCATCTTCCTGTCATCACACGTCACCTATCATTGCCTCCTTGGTTGCTGCTAGCTGATGAACAATCACTGCCTCCTCCACATTCCTTCTAGAATGTCCATTCTTTCACAAACAAGGCCCCTGCCATCCATGGCGAATTATTGTGGATGATTGTATTGACATCTTGGATTTGATTGAAACTTGGCTCATGGGTGGCAACACCTTAACCCTTACTGAAGATTCCCCACCTGGCTATTCTTTCCACCACCTGCCCTGCCCAAACCGCCATGGTGGCAGGTGTGGCTCATCATCAAATCACACTTTGGTCTCTCCCACTACTCCTCTGGCACCACCTCCTCCTTCGGGTACCTCACTTGTTCCACCCCTCTCGCCTTCTTTAAAATTCTCATTCTCTTCCAGCCCCACACTGAGTGTCTCTCCGAGATATCCTACCCACTTTCCTCCTTTTTCTCTGCATTGTGACTCTCATCCACAGTGATTTCAATCTCCATCTTAGCTCACCTTGCCCTCTGATTTCACTGCCCTCCTGTCCTCCCTAAACCTCTCCCTCCATATAATATCTCCTACTCTTATTCACAACCACCCCTCGAGCTTGCCAGCTCGCATGGCCTCGATCACAGATCAGGCCATTTCCGACTACTTCCTCCTGGATCGCCCCTGGACAAAACTCTCCCCAGTTATAACTGCACTTTCAAAATTCCAACAACCAAGCCTTTCATTTGCCACGATACTTCTGCAGCTGCCGACCAACCACTTCCTCACCTCCTCCTTTTGATACCCTTGTCCCCAGCAAAAGCTTTACTCTTTCCCATCCTGGTCATTCCCCCTGGTATGACCCTCACCTTCAAGTCCAAGGGGTGATGACTTGAGCATATCTGGCACAACGGATTTAATTGAGAGGTCGCACAACACCAGGTTATAGTCCAACAGTTTTATTTGAAATCACAAGCTTTCGGAGCTATCGATTTGCTCCTTCCTCACCTGAGGAAGGAGCAAATCGATAGCTCCGAAAGCTTGTGATTTCAAATAAAACTGTTGGACTATAACCTGGTGTTGTGCGACCTCTCAATTTTGTCCACCCCAGTCCAACACCGGCATCTCCGCATCATGACAACGGATTTAGCCATCCATCACCAGATCTGGCTGGACCACATCAAGAACTATTGGGCCTTATTCTCCTTTGCCAAAACTGCCCACAACTCCAGGATCATCCTGGAGACCAGAGATAGCCTGTCTTCTTTTCTCCACTACCAATCATCTTCTTAAACCTTTCTCTCCTGCCCATCCACCTTCACCTGCAACAAATGTGTTTGGAGCTCATGGACTCCTTTGTCACTAAGATTGAGACCATCTGGTCAGCTGCTTTTGTTGTTTCTCTTTTTTCCACCAATCCAAACCTCCCTCCAGGCTCCCCTCTGCCCTAGCCCTGAACGTGTGTCTTTCTCTAGTTTATCTCCGCTCAGGTCCTTTCCAAGCTCATCTTGTCCATGAGACCCACCTCCTGCTCCCTTGACCCCATTCCCATTAATCTGCTGACCACCTAACTTCCCTTCCTGACACCCATGCTAGCTGAGATTGTAAATGGCTCCCTCTCGTCAGGTACTGTCCCCCTTTTTCAGCAACAGCAATAATCACCCCCTCAAAAAAACTCACCTCGACCCCTCTGCCCTTGCAAACTACTGCCACATCTCCAACCACCATTTCCTCCCCTTGATGTCCTCCTTGACCTCTCTGCAGCCGTTGACATGATTGGCCACACTATCCTTCTCCACCGCCTTTCCTCTGTTGTCCAGCTCAGTGGGACTGCCCTCGTTGGTTTCACTGCTTTCTATCTAATCATAACCAGATCACTCCAACAGCGCCTTCTCTTCCCGCACCCACCCCATTACTTCTGGTGTTTCCCAAGGATCTATCCTTAGCCCTCTCATCTACTTACTGCCCCTCGGCGATATCATCCAAAGACATAGGGTCAGCTTTCACATGTATGATGACAAGACTCAGCTCTACCTCCCCACCAACTCTCTCAACCCCTCCACAGGCTCTGTGCTGTCAGAGTGTTTGTCTGACATACAGTTTTGGACAACCCGCAATTTCCTCCAGTTAAACATTGGGAAGATGGAAGCCATCATCTTCAACCCTGGCTCAAACACCATACTCTTACCATGGATTCCATTTAACACCCAGTCACTGTCTCAACTTGTTTGCAACCTCAGACTCTATTCAATCCTGAGCTGAACTTCCAAACTCTGTCACAAAGTGCAGCTAATTCTGCCTCTGCCCCTGCCTCAACCCACCTGCTGCTGAAACTCTCATCCATGCCTTTGTCACTCCAGATTGGATTATTCCAATGCTGTCCTGGCCAGCCTCCCATCCTCTGTGCTCTGTAAACTTCAGCTCATCCAAAGCTCTGCTGCCCATTTCTTGCCCCGCTCACTGTCACCCCTGTCCTCGCTGACCTGCATCGACTCCTGGACGCCCAACATTTCAAATTTAAAATGCTAATTTTTGTGTTAAAATCCCATCACGGCCTTGCCACTCCCTATCTGTTACCTCCTAGAATCACAGAATGATACAGCACAGAAGGAGGCCATTCAACCCATTTGAAAGAGCTATGCAGTTAATTCCACTCCCCTGCTCTTGCCCCACAGCCCTGCAAATGTTTCCCCTTCAAGTATTTGTCCAATTCCCATTTGAAAGTTATTATTTAACTGCTTCCACACCCTTTCAGGCAGTGCATTCCAGATCATAACTTGCTGTATAATTTCTTTTTCCTCATGTCGCCTCTGGTTCTTTTGCTAATTACCTTAAATCTGTGTACTCTGGTTACCGACCCTTCAACACCAGAAACAGTTTCTCCTTATTTACTCTACCAAAACCCTTCATAATTTTGAACACCACTAACAAATCTCCCCTTAACCTTCTCTGCTCTAAAGAGAACAACCCCAGCTTCTCTAGTCTCTCCACATAACCTTCATCCCTGGTACCATTCCAAGCAGTAATTTATAACGGTTTAGCTTAACTTTCTTGTTTTTGTACGTTATGCCTCTATTTAAAAGCCAAGGATCCCATATGCCAATTTAACAGCCTGCTCAACTTGTCCTGCTACCTTCAAAGATTTGTGTACCTTCACCCCCAGTGGCACCCACTGTACTGCGCCTGTCTTGTAATGCGGATTTGTGTTTTATATTAGACAGTTGCTACGTGATTTGCTGGAAACATTTTTTTAAATGGGGTGTCCAAGCTGCGGCCCATGGACGACATGCAGTCCCCGAGCCCTGGCAATGCAGCCCTGGAAGCCCAAGCAACTAGGTCCTAATGTGCTTTTATTTCTTATTCACTAGTTTGACCCGTTTGAATTTTGGAGGTCTGGGAGTTCCTGGCACTGTTGCCTCATTGGTGGATAAATCTTCAATAAGAACACCTGAGATATGTGCAAATTAATGGGAACGTGAATTTAAACTTTGAGTCTGAAATTGCTTGCCATTTCAACAGACTTTGCTGTAACTCTGACAGCAGCTTAGCAAAATAGCCACAAAATCTATCGGGACCTGAAAACGCCAGATCCAGAATAATGTTGGCGTTTCCACTGGTGTTGTTTGGAGTGGAGCCTCCGCCAGCCCAAACAAGGACACTGACTCCGCCCCAAACAAAGACACTGACTCCGCCCCAAACAATAAACACTGGCTCCGCCCCAAACAAGGACACTGACTCCGCCCAAACAAGGACACTGACTCCGCCCCAAACAAGGACACTGACTCCGCCCAAACAAGGACACTGACTCCGCCCCAAACAAGGACACTGACTCCGCCCCAAACAATAAACACTGACTCCGCCCCAAACAATAACACTGACTCCGCCCAAACAAGGACACTGACTCCGCCCCAAACAAGGACACTGACTCCGCCCCAAACAATAAACACTGACTCCGCCCCAAACAATAACACTGACTCCGCCCAAACAAGGACACTGACTCCGCCCCAAACAAGGACACTGACTCCGCCCCAAACAAGGACACTGACTCCGCCCCAAACAATAAACACTGACTCCGCCCCAAACAATAACACTGACTCCGCCCAAACAAGGACACTGACTCCGCCCCAAACAAGGACACTGACTCCTGACTCTGAGGCAAGAGTGCTATTTCTATGCCAAGCTAACACGAAGCTTTGCTTGTAGTACTCTGGTGAATAGTGGGGTAGGCAACTGTCTTTGTGGCTAAGGTAGAGTGGGATATCCAACCCCAGTTTGGGACATGACTATCGTGAAATTAAGATGTCTATAAAATATAAAGCTACTCTTGCTATTGACATTTTCAGCTGCAAGTGCATATAGGAGCATCACAGGGTCCTGGCCGTGCTTAAAAATATATGCTTAAATTGAGAATGTACTAATTAAGCTCCCTCGTATAACCATCGTTACTGGCACAAGATTCACAAATCCCTCTACTTTATAACTGATTCAAACCTACATTGATGTATCAATGTCTAACACTACTAAAGTCCTTCCTACTTTTTTGTCACTGCTGGCAGTCTTGCTGTCTCCCCCTGCTGCTCTGCTGTTGGGAATAGCAGCTTTGTAATCTGCCTCCTGAATTCAATCTTCCTGGTTTGGAGTTGGGGGAATGTGGTCTTTTTTAAAGTGAGGGTTAAGTTTGATCCGAAGTTCTGGCTGAGGGTTCAGCTTGGGGTTTGGGTTTGGCTGAAATTATTTCAGAAAGCAACTTTACTTTGTTGGAAGGAAGTGTTTATTTTGAGGCAAGGTGCTCTGTACTAGATGGATTTGCCATGGAGAATGGAATCTGTTACGGGGACCAATATGTTTAAGATATTGGCCTTACTGCTACCCTCCAAACTTTATTGATCATGCTGTTGCTGCTATCTAGGTCAAAGGTTGAAGGATGGAGTCCAAGTTTTGAATGGGGTCAACCATTACAGGAGCAGGGCCAAAGGTACTGAAAGAAATCAAATTCCACTTTGAACACTGGTTCCACAGTTGAATAACAAAGCAAAGGTGGGCCTGCAACCAGGTGGTAGGAAAAAGGCCTAGGAAGTAGAGCAAGAAGAGCTGAGAGAGGAGGGAGCAGAGTAATTGGAGTTGAGAGAGTGGGGATGTGATGAATGGGTGCAGGAGAGTGGAAACCAAATTGAGTGGAGCAAGATTAGGTACTGCTGGAAAAAAAGTTATAGTATCATTGGTGGCAGACCCAAGGGAATCTATAAACTGAAAGCCACTGATTTCCTCTGTTTGCACGGCCTGCTGTAACCAGCATTTGTTCAGAGCCCTGTCAAACATGAAACAATCAAATTAATCATGTGTTTAACAACAAACAATACAATCGCTACAAAATGAAACTAACAACAGTCATGTGATTACTATTGCCCTATAAAAGTGCCACTAACGTTTGAAAAGTTGCATGATCACCACTGACCAATGCAATTCCTAGAAAATGGCACTGATAGTTTTTCAATTTGTTCTCTGGCTGTGGGTGACACTGGGAAAGCTGCATCTATTACTTATCTTTAGTTGCCCTGAGAAGGTGTTGGGCGTTCTGTTACAGTGATTGTTTTTATAACTGAGTGGCTTGCTATGGTAGTCAATCACATAATGTGGGACTGACACCATTAGTGAATCAGTGGGTTTTAACAATAAAGTTTTTGTGGTAATTTTTCTCGT
Organism: Squalus acanthias; assembly: GCA_030390025.1. NCBI lineage: Eukaryota > Metazoa > Chordata > Chondrichthyes > Squaliformes > Squalidae > Squalus > Squalus acanthias. Next base: position 84,410,186 of record CM059435.1, read on the forward strand.
GCCAGCCAGGAAATTACCAGATTTATTGAATTCAGTTTCACAACTTGACAAAGTGAGATTTGAACTCACAACTGCTGGTTTGTCTTGTCCAGTACCATAATCACTACACTACTGAGCCCCTATCATTATCATAGGCCAATGAAATTGCTCAGAAGATCCCAATTTGTTTTATTATTATAGATTGATGTAGCAAACTCTCAGAACATTATAACTGGTTCATGACATTTATGTGGTCACTGGCAAAAAAATACACAAACCATGAAGGAAATACAGGACTAAATCTAGGCATACAATAAACAACTGATCAGCAACTGAGAATGCTGCCTTCAGGTCTTGCACACAATTTCACGATACTGTATAAAACAATGATAACTTTTGAGTTTGTGAACTATTATAAAGGAAGACTAAGATGAAAAAAACATGAAGATTATCTTTAATCAATGACCTTTAAAATTATGTGTCCATGCTTTTTGGTTTCAGAAATAAAAGGGACTTCCCTCAAGGTCAGAGTATCCAGTTTATCAACAGAATTAAATAAAGTTTCATCGACGGGTCTTCTGATGGCTCAATAGGTAAATGCGCAGGAAGGTTGCAGGTTAGACTCCTGGCCTGTGCTGAGTTAGCTGATCAGTAGGGGCACCTATTATTGGGATCAGGAGAAAAAATAGCCAGGGTTTCTGTAAATGATCAATATCCAGCTATTCCTGCTGGAAAGTTGATACCAGGTAAGAATATCAGAATTGGCTGCAATACCCCTTGCTGTCAAATAACTTTGCAACACTCATTGTCCAGAATGGTTACAGATGACTGCTGGCAAGAAAGAAACTGTAGCCCAGCATGAGTTAACCCTTTCAGGAGGGGAAAGGAGGATTCATCTTTATCATTACTGCATCATTTTCTCATGGGTAGGAGATCACGTGCTCAGATCGCCAAGATTAGGTGCCTACCATGACTAGGGATGCAGAGTGGCAAGCTGTTATTGCTAAAGCTCTACACCTCCAAATGGTTGAAGCATTGTTCAATGGAATAAGGTGTGCGTCCATAGAGTGGTCTGAAGAATGGTGCCAATGCACTCATGGTTAGTTGTGCTGCTCACCATATCGGTTGGGAGGCATTTCTGGTATTTGCTCTTTGCTTAGTGAGGGCTCAGATCTGCATTTGTCAGTTGGCTAATGACCAAGTAGTGACCATTCTCACTATTTAAGAATAGTAGTGAGAACAGTCACTTCTTCGTCAAGTTGACTAAAATGACATGGCTGTCGATGGAAGATCGGAAAATTTTCCCTTTTCTTTGAGGCTCTTCTGCCCCTTTAAACCTCGGCTGACGTTTCTGCTGCTGGTATTTTCTATCGTCGGTAATGGCAGGCCTCCTCTTATGGTGAGGATTCTTCCTGGAGCCCATCCAGCATGTTCAATAACCCCCAACCTAGGGAAATAAATCAGGCTGCAGTGGTGTCAGTGTGGCAGGTGGAAGTCCCACTCTGCTGTGATACCACAGTGAAGAGGGAAATCCAGCCCCTTGTTCAGAACCAGGGAGAAATATTTGATAAGAGGGGTATGACAGGTTTTGAGGGATAGGATACTTGCTAGATACTGGGACTGGCCAGATGGACATCTCTAAATACATACTTTGGTTCTGTCTTCACAAAGGAGGACACAAATAACCTCCCAGAGATGTCGGGGAACATAGGGTCTAATGAGAGGGAGGAATTGAATGAAATCAGTATTTGTAGGGAAATGGTGTTAGGGAAATTGACGGGATTGAAGGCCGATAAATCCCCAGGGCCTGATAATCTACATCCTAGGGTACTTAAGGAAGTGGCTCTAGAAATAGTAGATGCATTGCTGGTCATCTTCCAAAATTCTATAGACTCTGGAATAGTTCCCATGGATTGGAGGGTATCTAATGTAACCCCACTATTTAAAAAAGGTGGTAGAGAGAAAACGGAGAATTATAGACCGGTAAGCCTGACATTGGTAGTGGGGAAAATGCTAGAGTCCATTATAAAAGATGTAATAGCAGAGCACTTGGAAAACAGTGACAGGATCGGACAAAGTCAACATGGATTTACAAAAGGTAAATCGTGCTTGACTAATCTACTGGAATTTTTTGAGGATGTAACTGGTAGGATAGATAAGGGAGAACCAGTGGATGTGGTGTATTTGGACTTTCAGAAGGCTTTCGATAAGGTCCCGCATAAGAGATTAGCGTGCAAAGTTAAAGCACATGGGATTGGGGGTAAGGTACTGACTTGGATAGAGAACTGGTTGGCAGACAGGAAGCAAAGAGTTGGAATAAACGGGTCTTTTTCTGAGTGGCAGGCAGTGGGGTACCGCAGGAATCGGTGCTAGGACCCCAGCTATTCACAATATATATTAATGATCTAGACGAGGGAACTAGATGTAATATCTCCAAGTTTGCAGACGACACAAAGCTGGGTGGGCGTGTGTGCTGTGAGGAGGATGCAGAGAAACTCCAGTATGATTTAGACAGGTTGGGTGATTGGGCAGATGCATGGCAGATGCAGTATAATGTGGATAAATGCGAGGTTATCCACTTTGGTGGCAAAAACAGGAAGACAGATTATTATCTGAACGGCAATAGATTGGGAAAAGGGGAAGTGCAACGAGACCTGGGTGTCCTTGTGCACCAGTCGCTGAAGGTAAGCATGCAGGTGCAGCAGGCGGTTAAGAAGGCAAATGGTATGTTGGCCTTCATAGCGAGAGGATTCGAGTACAGGAGCAAGGATGTCTTGCTGCAGTTGTACAGGGCCTTGGTGAGACCACACCTTGAGTATTGTGTGCAGTTTTGGTCGCCTTATCTGAGGAAGGATGTTATTGCCATGGAGGGAGTGCAGCGAAGATTCACCAGACTGATACCTGGGATGGCAGGAATGACGTATGAAGAGAGATTGGGTCGATTAGGCTTATATTCGCTAGAGTTTCGAAGAATGAGAGGGGATCTCATTGAAACTTATAAAATTCTAACAGGACTAGACAGACTAGATGCAGGAAGGATGTTCCCGATGGTCGGGGAGTCCAGAACCAGGGGTCACAGTCTAAGGATAAGGGGTAAGCCATTTAGGACTGAGATGAGGAGGAATTTCTTCACCTAGAGAGTGGTGAACCTGTGGAATTCTCTACCACAGAACGCAGTTGAGGCCAACTCATTAAATATATTCAAAAAGGAGTTAGATATATTTCTTAAGGCTAAAGGGATCAAGGGATATGGGGAGAAAGCAGGGACAGGGTACTGAATTTGGATGATCAGCCATGATCTCATTAAATGGCGGAGCAGGCTCGAGGGGCCGAATGGCCTACTCCTGCTCCTATCTTCTATGTTTCAATGGTCTTTTCCAGTCCTGTACATTACTATGTTTCTATGTAATGCTGGGTCTGCCATTGTACCATTGTTTAAGATGGGAAGACAGCAGAAATGATCTCATCACAGCATGTTCATACGGTGTGGATGTAGTCATTGTCTTTACTGCTCCTGTTCAGTTTTTAGCAAATGTTTTCCTGCTCTTGCCCATCTTCATTTTCTGGGCTTCTTGTTGCGTCTGCTGTCTCTCTGTTTGCTTCGTGATTTGATTTTTTCCATCAGGCTTACTCTTGAGCAGTTGCTGAGGAAAGTATATACAAGAAGTTAGCGTTTCAAATAGTAACAAAAGATTAGTCATTTCCTGGAACAAAATAACCAAAAATCTAAAGGACACAAGTACAAGATTCACAACCCTCCATCAAGGTCAGAGATTAGAAAAACTCCCCACCACCCCCTCCCCGCCCTCCGTCTCAAGAATAGTGAACTTGTGGAGCAAACTCTAAGAAAATATAGTGGATTTGGGGATCAATTGGCACATTTAAACAGAAGTCCATGATACAATAATCATGCACAGGCTCTGGATGGAGTGGGCTTGATGGGCTAAATGGCCTTTTCTTGGTCTGGTTTATCTTATAGGGTGGATTTTCCTGTCTTTTCCTGCTCCAGTGCTAGGAGCAGCGCAACACAGGATTGCTGGGACTCTCTGCCCAGGCCAACAACATGGCCTATGGGGCACCCTGCACAGACCCACCCCTGAGCAGGGCCTATATGGGAAAAAGGTGAAGGAGAGCAAGGCACAGTACCTTGGGCCTCAGGACCATCACAATATAGCACTACCATTGGCAATTCACTCAAAGGCCGGAATTTTCTGGGGTCCGTGCGGATGCGATCGGAGGCAGGTTGGGTGGGAAATTTGCAATATCTTGGAGCGGGTCGGAAACCTGCCATCATCCTGCCCCCCACGTGCCTTTCCCTCAGGCGCGTTTGCCAGCGCGGCAGCATCCCAAACGGTAGAGGCGGGCGAGCTAATTTAAATCATTATCAGGTAGTTGTCAGACACTTAAGAGTCTTTTTAAACCTACCTTTCAAATTTCCCTGGATCACCACGGGAATCACGCAGCTCGGGAACCACGTCTGTCAACCTGAGACAGAAGTTGAGTGGCCATTGGTCCAGCTGATTAGTGCACAGCATGGAAAGTACAATAAAAACTCCCACCTCACAGCTGATCACTTTCCTCAGGCAGTGTTGCTGACTGCACTGCCAGTACAGATTTAGCTTTCTAGCGGCTGCAGGTGTTTCCAGCAAAGTCGGCATCCATTGTCACCTCATTGTTAGAACATATCACATCATTGACAGATTGCTTCTGTCAGCTCTACTTGACCTGCCATCTATTCCATCAGCATGGGTGCCATTTATACTGTCTCACCTTAGTCCTCAGAATCGGAGAACGATGAGCCCCAACACCAGCAGCACCAACCTTCTCCTCAACCACCTGATGCTGCACAGCACAGAGGCCATCAGCACAGGGCTGCACTGCGCCGGAGGCGATACCCCGAACACAGGGTATATAGGCAGAGGATGAGCTTCTTCAACATGACTGAGCAGCAGTGCCAAAGGAGGCTCAGGCTATCGCTCCAGGTCGTCGCAGACATTTGCACATTGCTGGAGCAAGACCTGCAGCCCAGAGGAGTGGGTGGACACACCTTATCAGTGGCTGTCAAAGTCACCAGTGTCCTCAACTTCTTCGCCTCAGGCTCTTTCCAGGGATCTGCAGCAGACATTTGCGGCATCTCGCAGTCGGTCACCCAAAGATGTATTACACAGATCACCGATGCCCTGTTTGACAAGTCAGCCAATTATACCAACTTTGTTACTTATGAAGCCAATGTTACTGAGCGGGCGCTCGGCTTTGCCGCTCTGGCTGGCTTCCCACGGGTGCAGGGCGTCATCGACTGCACACATATGGCCATCAGGGCACCCCATCATAACCCAGGAGTCTTTGTCAACCACAAGGGCTTCCACTCCCTCAATGTGCAGCTCGTCTGCAACCATAGGAAGCTCATCATGCATGTGTGCGCCAAATTCCTTGGCATCTGCCATGACTCTTTCGCCCTGCGCTTGTCCACCCTCCCTCAGCTCTTCGCTACTCTAAACAGACTTTCCGGCTGGCTGCTTGGAGACAAGGGCTATCCACTGAAGATGTGGCTCATGACACTCTTGAGGAGGCCAAGTCCCACCAGCACCCAAGCACATTGCTGCCCAGGATGCCAGGGATGGGCTCATCATGGCCAGATTTACTTAACTTTATACAGTACACCCATATGGCTGCCACATGCTGTGCCAGGTTGGCACCACTCCACAGCAACACCATAAAACATCCCTACAATGACCAAGCCATTCCTTTCACACTGACCACCATTGCTGGAGGTAACATCATGTCTCACCATTCACTCCAACTCACTAAGCCACTTCCAAAGGTGCACACAAATTTGTCCAAGACCGGAAAATGGTGAAAATAATTTTTTTTATGTGTGACATCAAACTAATGGAAACTTTACAGAAACATTGAATAAAACACCCAAGTGGCTACCCTTGTGAATCTACTTGAGTGTCATCTTTCTCTTACACGTGCTTCTACGAGGTGCTACCCCTCTGGCTTCAGCAGAGGTAGAGGCAGCCTGCTCACTTCACTGCTGCGACTGCTTAGATACTCTTGGCGGACGTCCTCTGGGTTTTGGTGCCTGTGATGGCCCCACCAAAGTCTGCTCCTCCTGTGACTTTGCAGGGGCAGACTCGGCCATCGCTGTCCGAAGAGGCATGGGGGAGAAGTGTGAGCGCTTTGAGAGGAGCCCCCACTTGCATGTGCCCTCTCACCATCATCCCTCTCATGGGCCACCCGCACTTCCCTGCTAGCAAGAAGCTGGAGAGCATCTTGCTGCACATCAGTGGGGCCATGAGGATCCATGTCTACGCTGACATCCCTCCTAGAGAGGAGCTCTATGAGCCATCGATCCTCCATAGAGACCATGTGCTCCTGTGAGTGGCGCATTAGCTGCTCCATGCAGGTGGCCATCCTATCCATGGAAGAGCCTACAGTCGCCATCGCCTGCGACACAGTGATGCTCATTTTGGAGATGGACTCCTCCATTCTCTGCACATTTGCAGACAACACGCTCGCAAAACCAGTCAAAGCCTCCTGCACTTCTTGCTGCACCTCCAGGAACGCTCTCTTTCTGGATGGTCCCCGAGGCTCAGCGCCTGCATGCACCTGAACAGAGCTGGGAGCAGAGCTGGGAGCAGAGCTGGGAGCAGAGCTGGGAGCAGAGCTGGGAGCATCCTGCGCCCTCCGGCAAGGAGTCTCCACTGCTGTCCCTGTCTCCACCATCTGCTCTTGCTCACTTGTGAGTTGTGAGACACCAAGTGACAACACTACTCTGTCTCGCGTGGGACCCACCAAGGTATGCATATCTGCGCTGGTGCTGGGTGCGCTTATGTCTGGTGACGGTGCACCCTCAGAGGCTGGAGGCTCCTCTGAGGAGTCGTCTTCCTCTTCCTCCTGGACAGTGGGTGGGAGGGGGGGGGGCTCTTGATGGACCTGTGGGAGAGTAAAGAGATGCGTTAGATATGTCGTATGAAGAATGGGTACAGATACCATTATGCACATGATGACCATTCACTGGCTGCTGACATCAGTCCCCATATGAGTGACTGATGTATGCCATGTAGCTGTATGATATGTAATTCTGTCACCAGGTTGCTGAGATGTCCCCCTCTTTCTGTCTCCCACCTCCAGTTGCTCGGCGACTCCTGAAACCTCTAAAGCAGCCTCTTCTGCTGATGTTAGGGTCACCAATGATGGCGTTCCATCTCCGGATTTCTCCCTCTCCCTCTTATTGTGGGCTCGCTTTTCCTGCAAGGAGGGAAAGAAGAGAAGGTTGAGTGAGAGCAATGGAATGAGTGTAAGCAATAGATGGGTTAGATCTTTAGAGGGAGATTATGATGGAGTGGGGTGCCAAAGCCAATTGGCCTCCTTGTGTGTTGTTAGTTGGTATGATTTCATTAGGATGAGGGTGAATGTGAGGGGTGGCTAGTCAGATGGGGATGTGAGTATGTAGATAGAGAGAGAGGGATGGGTGGAGGTGCAAGGTATGTTGTGTGAGTAAGGATGTGCAGCAGCAGGGTTGGGAAGGCAGAGTGATGGGGATGTGATGAGAGTCACAGCAGGATGAAGTTGAGTGTGGCTTTCTACTCACCTTTCCTGATCTAATGAGATAATTGAAACATTTCTGGCATTGCACCCACATCCTCCTCACAACAACCCTGCTGATGACCTCCTCTGCTATTTGGAGCCAGACTCGTTTTGCCTCATGTGGAGGTCTCTTCCGCCCATTCGAAGGGAAGAGGACCTCCCTGCGTGCTCGAACTCCCTCCACAAGCATTTAAATTTTTTTTTTAATGGAATGTGGGTGTCGCTGGCAAGGCCATCCCTAATTGCCCTTGAGAAGTGGTGGTGAGCCGTCTTCTTGAACTGCTGCAGTCCGTGTGGTGAAGGTACTCCCACAGTGCTGTTAGGTAGGGAGTTCCAGGATTTTGACCCAGCGACGATGAAGGATCGGCGATATACTTCTAAGTCAGGATGATGTGTCAGTTGGAGGGGAACTTGGAGGTGGCGGTGTTCCCATGCGCCTGCTGCCCTTGTCCTTCTAGGTAGAAGATGTCGCGGGTTTGGGAGGTGCTGCCGAAGAAGCCTTGGCGAGTTGCTGCAGTGCATCTTGTAGATGGTACACACTGCAGCCACGGTATGCCGGTGGTGGAGGGAGTGAATGTTTAAGGTGGTGGATGGGGTGCCAAACAAGTGGGCTTGATGGTGGGAGATTCGGCGATGGTAATGCCGTTGAATGTCAAGGGGAGGTGGTTAGACTCTCGCTTGTTGGAGATAGTCATTGCCTGGCACTTCTGTGGCGCGATTGTTACCTGCCACTTATCAGCCCAAGCCTGAACGTCGTCCAGGTCTTGTTGCATGCGGGCATGAACTGCTTCATTATCTGAGGAGTTGTGAATGGCGCTGAACACTGTGCAGTCATCAGCAAACATCCCCATTTCTAACCTTATGTTGGAGGGAATGTCATTGATGAAGCAGCTGAAGATGGTTGGGCCTAGGACACTGCCCTGAAGAACTCGTGCAGCGATGTCCTGGGGCTGTGATGATGGACCTTCAACCACCACAACCATCTTCCTTTGTGCTAGGTATGACTCCAGCCAGTGGAGCGTTTCCCCCCCCCCCCCCGATTCTCATTGACTTCAATTTTACTCGGGCTCCTTGATGCCACACTCGGTCAAATGCTGCCTTGATTTCAAGGGCAGTCACTCTCACCTCACCTCTGGAATTCAGCTCCTTTGTCCATGTTTGGACCAAGGCTGTAATGAGGTCGGGAGCCAAGTGGTCTTGGCAGAACTCAAACTGGGCATCAGTGAGCAGGTTATTGGTGAGTAAGTGCCGCTTGATAGCGCTGTCGATGACACCTTCCATCACTTTGCTGATGATTGAGAGTAGACTGATGGGGCGGTAATTGGCCGGGTTGGATTTGTCCTGCTTTTTGTGGACAGGACATACCTGGGCAGTTTTCCACATTGTCAGATAGATGCCAGTGTTGTAGCTGTACTGGAACAGCTTGGCTAGAGGTGTGGCTAGTTCTGGAGCACAAGTCTTCAGCACGATAGCCGGGATGTGGTCAGGGCCCACAGCCTTTGCTGTATCCAGTGTGCTCAGCCGTTTCTTGATATCACGTGGAGTGAATCGAATTGGCTGAAGACTGGCTTCTGTGATCATCCACTCAGCACTTCTGGCAGAAGATGGTTGCAAATGTTTCAGCCTTGTCTTTTGCACTCACGTGCTGGGCTCCACCATCATTGAGGATGGGGATATTCATGGAGCCTCCTCCTCCCGTTAGTTGTTTAATGGTCCACCACCATTCACGACTGGATGTGGCAGGACTGCAGAGCTTTGATCTGATCCGTTGATTGTGGGATCGCATAGCCCTGTCTATAGCATGCTGCTTCCGCCTTTTAGTATGCATGTATAGTCCTGTGTTGCAGCTTCCCCAGGTTGGCACCTCATTTTTAGGTATGCCTGGTACTGCTCCTGGCATGCTCTTCTACACTCCTTATTGAACCAGGGTTGTTCCCCTGGCTTGATGGTAATGGTAAAGTGAGGGATATGCCAGGCCATGAGGTTACAGATTATGGTGGAATACAATTCAGCTGCTGCTGATGGCCCACAGCACCTCATGGATGCTTTAGAGCTGCTAGATCTGTTCTGAATCTATTCCATTTAGCACGGTGGTAGTGCCACACAACACGATGGAGGGTGTCCTCAGTGTGAAGACGGGACTTTGTCTCCACAATGACTGTGCGGTGGTCACTGCTACCAATATTGTCATGGACAGATGCATCTGCGACAGGTAGGTTGGTGAGGACAAGGTCAAGTAGGTTTTTCCCCTCGTGTTGGTTCTCTCACCACCTGTCGCAGGCCCAGACTGGCAGCTATGTCCTTCAGGACTCGGCCAGCTCGGTTAGTAGTGGTGCTACTGAGCCACTCTTGGTGATGGACATTGAAGTCCCCCACCCAGCGTACATTCTGTGCCCTTGCTGTCAGTGCTTCTTCCAAGTGATGTTCAACATGGAGGAGTACTGATTCATCAGCTTGACCTGAAGCCGTGAGACTTCATGGGGTCTGGAGACAATGTTGAGGACTCCCAGGGCCATCCTTCCCGACTGTATACCACTGCCACCCTCTGAAGGGCAGGACATACCCAGGGAATGTGATGGAGGACTTTGGGACATTGGCTGAAAGGTATGATTCTATGAGTATGATTATGTCAGGCTGTTGCTTGACTAATCTGTGGGGACAGCTCTCCCAATTTTGGCACAAGTCCCAGACATTGGTGAGGAGGACTTTGCAGGGTTGACTGGGCTGGGTGTGCCATTGCCGTGTCTGTAGCTGGTGCCGAGGTCGATGCCGGGTGGTCCGTCCGGTTTCATTCTTATTATTGTTTTTCGTAGCAGTTAGTTACAACTGAGTGGCTTGCTCGGCCATTTCAGATCCAGTTAAGAGTCAACCACATTGCTGTGGGTCTGGAGTCACATTTAGGCCAGACCAGGTAAGACTTCCTTCCCTAAAGGACATTAGTGAACCAGATAGTTTCATGGGTACCATTACTAGCTTTTTATTCCAGCTTTATTTAATTAACTGAATTTAAATTTCCCAGCTGCCGTGGTGGGATTTGAACTCACGTCTCTGGATCATTAGTCCAGGCCTCTGGAATACTAGCCCAGTGACATTACCACTACGCTACCGTTCCCGTAGTTCCCAGAGTGATGGGGATGTGATGAGAGTCACAGCAGGATGAAGTTGAGTGTGGCTTTATACTCACCTTTCCTGATCTAATGAGATCATTGAAACATTTCCGGCACTGCACCCAGGTCCTCCTCACAACATCCCTGCTGATGACCTCCTGAGCTATTTGGAGCCAAACTCGTTTGTCTCATGGGGAGGTCTCTTCCGCCCATTTGAAGGGAAGAGGACCTCCCTGCGTGCTCTAACTCCCTCCACAAGCATATGGAGGGAGTCATCGGAGAACCTGGGTGCAGCCCTCTGTCTCTGTGCAGTCTTCTCTGGAAATATTTGCAACACTCCAATGGTGCAGTGTGCTGCCTGCACACTCCTAGATGAACCTTCAAATGCAATGTGGCCATGGCTCCTTTAAATATCCGGCTGAAAACGGGTCATCGATGACGTCATCAGACCCGCACCATTTAATTGGGCCGGGTAATGCGCAGGGCGGGCTTAATAGGCCCCATTAATGCAAAGTAAATTTCAGCAGCGGAATGAAATCAACAACAGGGTCACGACCCGCCACAGCAACTGCCTGCACCCGACCCGCCCAGGTAAACAAAATTCCGGCCAAAGTGTGTAAACATGGCTGGGAAATATGAGTTGCCATTGAAGAGCATTAGGAGGTACTTTTTGAAGTTGGGATTAAGGTTCATTGTTGCTGCATATAGGGGAGCTTTACCCTGCAAGTAAGGTATATGATATCCTATATGCAAATACTTGATGGGGCACATAGAAAGAAGTTTATTAACTCATGCAGTATCTGCCCTGCATGTATTTGTGCTATTACCTTATTGGGGAGTGTTATCTGAGCTGGGACTGTTTATTTTGCATCTAAGCCATGCTATAACTGACATGGAAGCACTTGATGTTGACACTGGAGCTCTGAAATGCTGATGCAAACCACTGGAGGTGAGGTAGGGCAGGATGTCTGCCCGCTATAATGTGCCTGTTATATGGTAGTTACCATATGGAAAGGTGCGCAGCCTGTCTAAAGGTAACTTCAGAGTCGCCGACGGGGAAAGACAGAAAATAATGAAGGGGCGGGCATTAGGGACAAGAACAAATCTGCTTCTTACCATTCTGTGGCACAGCGTGTTAGGGCTTCACTCTTCCTGTAAGTTATGTTTAAGAACATGCAATAAAGTCATCTTTTATTTCTACAGTGCTAAAGGGCAGATGAAGTATTATAAGTCCAACAGCAATTTCTACCTCTGTTCCACAGGTAACACATGTTAGTATTTTGGGGGATGAGTAATGTGTCTATAGTCACTATTATGACTGATCAATTGCAAGATGTTACAAGGTTGTATTACGTATTAGTGGGCCTAACATTAGATAGGGGTTTTTTAATTGGCATCTCTGTAAATAGTACAGGCACTATATTATGTTTATTTAATGATAGGAGGTACATCAATCTATCTATATTTCACTATAGAAAAAAATCAATGAAAAAATAAAGTTTTGTTAGTTCCTAAGGACTGAATGGCACCGTGAATTACACACTCCCACCTCTAGACACGAGTTTGAATCTAGCCCAGACTAATGGGATGCTCACAGTGGACTTGAAAGTGAAAAGCGTTCCATTCCCCTTACCTTGCTAAACATTAAAAACAAAAATAAATATAAACTACGTTCCCAGACAGCAAATTGTTCTTTTGGTGAAAAGTGAGACTCATCTCTATTTGCTAAACTTAAAGCTTTTAACCAGTTTTATTTTAAAACTAGGAATCTCTTTAAGCAACCCCAAAGTAACAGCTAATAACAGGGGCAGTCCGAATACCAACAAGAAAAACAGTGAAGCTTGTCTGTGTGGGTCCCTTTACACTGCGTTTCTCCACAACACTGCACTTCAGCAACCACAGTGAGACTCATCTGTCTGTATAGAGTCATAGAGTTATACAGCACAAGTTACCAATTACAGGAATCTCTCTGTAGACCAAGCTGCACTGTGTTGTATAATAAAATTATATTTTAATTTACATAAAATCTTTCACATTGCAACATTCCAAAACATTTCACATAATTAAGCACTGCAACAATGTAAATGTAACTGGCCTAACAGTGATGTGATTGAAGCCATAGGGTGGGCCTGATTCCTATGTAACTGGTTAAAATTTGTGGAAGGATAGGAGACATGGGGCTGATATTCCTCTTTTGTACTTGGGCATAAAGGATCGCCTGGCCATAGCGCACAGAGGAAAGTCGAGCAGGCCCCATCACGGGAATGCGATTCTTCTGACACGATTCCCCTCTATGCGCTCTCCTGTGGTGATTCTTTATACCCAAATGCTACTGGAAGGAAATCCCTCCCATAGTTTGGGGGAAGGATAGTGTTGCTAATAAAAAACATCTGACCATAACCAAAGAGACGATTTAACCTCAAGAGTGGGGTCAAATAGAATCTATTTACAGGGAATTTCTGACACAAAGGAAAAGTGAGACTAACAGGGAAATATTTCAGTTAATAAGGGAAAAGACAGAAGAAGAAAGGTAACTAATTATGTTTGATCTTACTTACCCAGAAATAAAGTAGATGAACGTGTTCCCCTTTCCTAGTTCCCATTAAGATGAAGGAGGGGGGAACTCTACACAAAACGTCTACTCCCACATTACCCCGATCAGCACTTGACTAACAATGGGTGGCGACGTATCAGCAAGTGTACAGATAGTTCCCTCTATATCCTTAATATTATAGGGCAATTTAGATGAGTAGATTTCCACTCTGGTAAACAAAATTAAAAATGAAACAAAGCCAAAAATGATGGAAGTAAAAATGAAATTAAACCTTTGCAGTGTGATGGACTCCCGAGCAATATGTGGGCACAGTGCAGTGTTGAGAGCTAAGATGAAGCTTTCCACCTGCAATGTCTGTGTGGCGAGTGGAACTGTTCCCCAACAATTCCACGGTACTCAGCCTCCATTCACAACTCCTTCAGTAATGCAGCAGCCCATGCTAACCTACAGCAGGAACTGGACCACATGCAGGCTTGTGCTGACAAGTGGCAGGTAGCATTCGTACCACGTAAGTGCCAGGCAATGACACCTCCAAGAAGAAAAGGCCCAGTAACCGCCTCCTGAACTTAATTATCTTGGGGTCATCGCTGGACCAGCCATCTTAACACTGTGGCTGGAAGAGCAGGGTAGAGGATGAGAGGGGATGGGCATCGTCTGTCAATAGGAAACCAGCTGGTGTTAAAATTCCACAACAAATTTGGAACTCATCATGAGGAAGCAAATAAATATGAATGGCAGAGAAGATCAGCAACTAAAACTTGTTGGGGAAGAGGGGAAATGTAAAAATTAAAACAAAATGCTTCTGCAAGCTAACACTGAGCTTACTTGTACCTGAGCAGAATCAGTATTTCCAGGTCTTGATTGGTTCACAGGTGTCCCTCTGGCAATGTAATCAACCTTCAGCGACTGATCAACCGTGTTAAAGATGTCTCTTTGGTTCACAGGCCCGGAGGAGCAAACATTGGGGAAGTAGTTGGTTATCGGTGATGTTGGCTGAAGAGTACCTGAGAAGGAAAAAGGTGAAACAATTAGGTTTTTCAGACATGGGTGACAGATTTTAGGTTTGAAAATCTGGTCTTCGGGGGGGGGAGGCAAATCCCAATGTAGTTTTGATTGGGGCGGGGCGGGTATGGTTGTCATTTGGAAACAATATTATTTTTTGAACTTACATCTCAGCCTCCCCTCCTTGAAGTGGCACAATGCCACTCTGAGTTTCTGACAGAAAAACGGGCTGGGTGCTTCTGTTGTGGCTCGACAGGTGTGGGCCACTCACCTCAAATATTTAAATGACCCTGTCCCTGAGATTTGGGATGGAGTCCAAGTGGTAGGTGGAAGTCCCGCTCCACCGGACTTCCAACACCCTAGATGGGTTCGCAGAATTTTTAGCCTTTTGTGTTTGTTTTTTTGTCATTGATTTGTGCCTACAATATCTGAGAAGGCCAGATTACATTAAATGTTGCTCTTACACGTCCACAATTGCTCAAAATCATGGGGTCAATTTTCCTATATCGCATACATCAGGTGGAGAATCTGTTCCACCCGCCCGTGACATCAGCAGGAGGCCTGGTCCAATTTCATAGTCGGGCCTTGTTATAATATTCAGAGCAAGCTGTCAGTGCTAATCGTGTTCACTGTAGGTTGGGAGGGTGGGAAATCCGATGGGGATGCTCAGTAGTGGAGGTAGGTTTGGCCAACTGGGGTGTTGGGGGGGGGGGGGGGGTGGTCGGAGGAGGTTGAACTCAAGATTTGGCAGGAATGGGACTGAGCTGGGAACTAGGGAATGCCGACTTACTTAATCCAAAGGCTGAGCCGGGAACTGGACAGATTTGCAGGCCGAACCTGGAGGCCGGAAATGGTGACAAAGGTTCTTGGGAGCGAAATGGATGCGGATGGCATCCGGTCCTAAAACTAGTGTCGGACCCCCATTTACATATATGCAATAGGCTCCTGCCTGTTTTGGGTGGGAGTGCTGGCCATCTAAATCAAGGCCAACTTGAAAATGCATTGGGCAGGCCTCGGGGGCAAAATCAGCATGGAGATTTTTTAAAACTTTTGTCCCACTTCTGCCCCTTTCACACATGAATACAGGGCAGTAGGCAAATGAAAATCGCCCCTCACGCCTCTTGGAGTAGAATGCTCAGTTAATGCTAATTAGTGGCATAATATTGGAAGCTCAGTGCTATGGACTAATTCCAGATCTAACAGTGAGGGAGAAACTTATTTCAAGGGAGCCACCAAATAAGCTATCATTAAACGTAGTCACTATCTGGGATTCTTGCTAGGTGGAAGGGTAATAGGTATGAATGAAATGCACTGGTCTCACAACAGAAATAATTTCTCACCAGGTTTTTTCTGAAGTGGAGCTGAAGGGATCCTTTTCCAGTATTTCCAAGTATCCTTTTCCTTCTCCTTCTCTTTTGTGTTATGAAGACCATTAAACAGACCACAGTCCGTGTTTAAAGCACTGCCTACACTTGTGGACTTATTCATGTTCAAATCAACCAGACTAGCAGATTTACACCTTAAGGTCTTCAAGTTATCCAACTTCACAATATCCGTCTCAAGGGAAGTCTTGCTTCCCATCACAAACTCTGCAGACTTAAGTCCCTTTTTCTTCATCGGTGAATTTGAGCAAAAAGGCAGATCATGTTGAGAGAGTTGTTCCGTTACTTTCTGACTCAGTTCTTCTCTAGTCAGAGTTGTCCCAGGGATCTTTTCATCTTCAAGCCCACTTCTCGGGGCAACAGACTTGTCAGGAAACATTACCTCTGGGCCCAAGTGGCTTCGTGGGTTATCAGGGATCCAGCACAACCCTTGGCTGCAATTAGAATGATGGCCTTGGCATTCACAAGGGACCCTGAAGTGGTACACAGGCTCAAACTCATCCACACTACTCCGTGACCCCCTGTACCCAGGTGGCACAATCTGTGGATAATCAGGGTAAGTTTCCAGAAGCTTCTGTTTAGCTGTGATGGTCATCTGGAGTTCCAAAATGATTCGCTCACCCAGGAGCAGAGGGATCCATACTGCTATTCCAGGAGGAACCTTCTCCGTTTTGCCATTCCAGAAATTTACAATCAAACCTTCACTGCCACCATGATCTGAGAACAAAATTAAAATGAAGTTTTTTCCTATTTTTCTGCCGCAAAACTGTCCTTTGAACCTGCAACAAGATATCTTGTACAAATTTATCTAAACTGAGAATTAAAGGTAAACAACATTAAAGATAAAGTTAAAGGCAGGATGAATAGAAAGATGACTGAAGGGCAGAAAGCAGAAGTAGAAATACAAATGCAAGGAGGTGATGATAATCCTGTACCAAATTGTTAGGGCACAATTAGAATACTGTGCAGTTTTGTGTATAATAGGTAATAAAATAGAAAATCCACCAATTTCCACGGCTGAAGCATTGCACGTGCAGTGTGCTCATATGAAACTCATCTCTGCAGAGACAACAGAGTATTTGAGCTGCTACATACGTGCTGAAACCTACAACATTTGGTCTAATATGTGGACTGGATTCAATGCTTCAAGAGTACTGCAGCTGTCTGAGGAGGACCAGGAAGAGTAGCAAAAGACTGACTGATGACAAGGCATAATGTGAGGTGTCACTGTTATGCAATACATCAGTTCTACCATCCCAGACACAGATATCTGGGAATAACTACAGTGCAGTGTCTTAGGAGGCTGCAGCTAGGCAGGTAAATTGGAGCAGGGGTGCGCCATCTTCTTCATAAAGACCTCCAGATGTCAGCCAAGGTGAGTGCCACCACATTTTACCAAATTTTACAATGCTGTCTTACAATGCATTATCACAGCCTTTCACTGTAAGTTTGGTTCAGCATCATATAAGAATGAACAGTTCTCTGGGAACTGCTCACTGACTTCCCTGATGATCAGATATACCCATGTTTCTGCTGCCTACTCTGTACTGCTGTGATGCCAGGGCATTTGCCCTGTGGCCCATCAAACGTGGCAAAATGCAAACAGCAAGCACACTGCTAACGCAAGCTACCTGCATGCTGCACAGAAACTCATATAAAGTAGAGCTGGGATGTGCAATTGGTTGACACACATCTTCTCCCATCTTCACAATTCGAACACATGTCTCTTTTCTAATTATGTGCAAGAAAATGCCACATGTAAAAGGCACCAAGAACTGTAGACAGGTAGAGGCACAGCAAGCAAAACACCTTTGAACCCCTACTAGGAAATAGCCCTGTAGATTGTGAGCTGGGAGGCAATCAAGGGAGTGGGGCAGGAGACATTGGAGGCCACCCCCAAGCTCAGGGCTAGTACCATGCTTTGTTCATAGAAACATAGAAAAATAGGAGCAGGAGTAGGACATTCGGCTCTTCGAGCCTGCTCCGCCATTCAATATGATCATGGCTGATCCTCTATCTCAATATCATATTTCCGCTCTCTCCCCATACCCCTTGATGCCTTTTATGTCTAGAAATCTATCTATCTCCTTCTTAAATATATTCAGTGACTTGGCCTCCACAGCCTTCTGTGGTAGAGAATTCCACAGGTTCACCACCCTTTGAGTGAAGAAATTTCTCCTCATCTCAGTCCTAAATGTCCTACCCCGTATCCTGAGACTGTGACCCCTCATTCTAGACCCCCCCAGCCAGGGAAAACATCCTCCCTGCATCCGTCTGTCTAGCCCTGTCAGAATTTTATACGTTTCAATGAGATCCCCTCTCATTCTTCTAAACTCTAGTGAATACAGGCCAAGTCGACCCAATCTCTCCTCATACAACAGTCCTGCCATCCCAGGAATCAGTCTGGTGAACCTTCGCTGCACTCCCTCTATGGCAAGTATATCCTTTCTTAGGTAAGGAGACCAAAACTGCACACAGTACTCCAGGTGTGGTCTCACCAAGGCCTCGTATAACTGTAGTAAGACATCCTTGCTCCTCAAATCCTCTTGCAATGAAGGCCAACATACCATTTGCCTTCCTAACTGCTTGCTGCACCTGCATGTTTGCTTTCAGTGACTGGTGTACAAGGACACCCAGGTCCCTTTATACATCAACATTTCCCAATCTATCACCATTTAAATAATACTCTGCCTTTCTGTTTTTCCTACCGAAGTGGATAACTTCACATTTATCCACGTTATACTGCATCTGCCATGTATTTGCCCACTCACTCAGCTTGTCTAAATCGCCTTGAAGCCTCTTTGCATCCTCCTCACAACTCACAATCCCACCTAGTTTTGTGTCGTCAGCAAACTTGGAAATATTACATTTGGTTCCCTCATCCAAATCATTGATATATATTGTGAATAGCTGGGGCCCAAGCACTGATCCCTGCGGTACCCCACTAGTTACCGCCTGCCACCCTGAAAAAGACCCATTTATTCCTACTCTCTGTTTCCTGTCTGTTAACAATTTTCAATCCATGCCAGTATATTACCCCCAATCCCATGTGCTTTAATTTTGCACACTAACCTCTTATGTGGGACTTTATCAAAGGCCTTCTGAAAATCCAAATACACCACATCCACTGGTTCTCCTTATCTATTCTACCAGTTACATCCTCAAAAAACTCCAGTAGGTTTGTCAAACACGATTTCCCTTTCATAAATCCATGTTGACTTTGTCTAATCCCATTGATATTTTCTAAGTGTCCTGTTATCACATCCTTTATAACATCCTTCATTATTCCTTCTCCCCCTATCTACGCACTCACTAGTTCATTCATTGAAACAAAGTTATGCTGTGGCCCACAGCAGCATAACATACAAAACCTTGCCATGTTTGAAGTGGTGCCTTACTGGTAGTATTGTAAGCTATGTTCTTGTTCAAGGAGACCCCAAAAGGGCAATGTACACCGTAAGCCCAGCACCTCATAGCACCCTGCATCACTCAGTTCTACAGTGGCAAGTACCAGCCCAGGGAGGGTTTAGTTAGTGAATGGCAGGAGGGTGATTCACTGAGCATGAGTAAGAAAGAGCAAGTGCACATGGAGTTGGAGGAGCAGCAACCCAATAGCCAGAGGACCAGACGTACCTCTCCTTCAGCTGCTGATTTGACTTCAATGGAAAAGAGAATCGGGCGCGGTGTAAAACGGGCTGACAATTCACTATGAGCCTTTTTCGCGCTACTGCCGAAGACCAGTGGAGGGGGGTAATGGCAACCTGTCTTGTAAAACCTGTCTCTCTCATTCATTCTAGTAGCAGTTTCAATGCCTGGTATGGGGATATTTCCCAATGGGCAATATCTTAATGTGTGGGCTCTTTATTTTAAATGGATTAATGCTTGCCTTAAAATAATGCTGACATCAAAACATCACCCATCAGAAAAATTCCTAAGATTCCTTTCATATATATTGCTCACAGTTTTGTTAAATTTCGGTACCTGAATTTAATCCTCGTTGCTCTCTGCCCTGTAACACTGTCCCTGGGCCATAGCGCTCCATGTCAGCCTCCCATGGTGCCAAGACTTTGCATCCAGGTCCAATGGCATGCCTTCTGGCATCTTCGTAGTGTGTGATATCATAAAGTGCCGTTTCCTGCATGCGACATTGGGCCTTTCGTTTTGTCTTCTTACTTTTGTCGAATTGCACCAAAAATCGACCTGGGTGTCCCTAAATATAACAGTTTATCAGACATCGGGGAACTTAAAGATAATATTTCATGTACCTCACTCTGGATTTAGAAGTGGTAGGCTCGCCAGTACTTTTGCATCTCTTTTTTCATGAGATTAAACAGGTTAGATGGAGTCAATGGTAGAGGAGGTTGTCCACGGTCTGTTGGAATGGGCTGAATGGCCATTTTTGGGTTCTTTGCGTCCTTATGTTCTTAATAATTTGCTTTCATTATTTTGGTCTTTACGGGACATATTTCCTCCGCTCACTAGTTTTAGTGAAAAGGTAGATGTACATAAACAGCAGTGCAAAATGGGTAGTCAGCTGTAACAGGCTAATTGTATGTGTAGCACTGCTCTGAGGATTGATCCCATCCAACAACAGGTTCAAGATTAGTAAACAGTACAAAAAACAGCTCTTTACTTGTTAAAGCTGTATCATAGGCCAATCATGAAAAGGCCATGCAGAATTACATGGGGAGGCAGATAACTGAAAAAAGAGCAGGTCAGAATTTTAAATTTCTAACAATTTACTACCTGCAGGAATGAGACTCCACAGTTTCAACTGTTCCCTTTCTGGGTCGAAGAGGTTAAGTGACATTGCAGGAACATAAATCTCGTCATTAAAAAGGTCCTTACGCTGTTAAGTACCATCCCTAACTTTCTGTGGTGAGTTTAATTGGTAATTAATGCGCAAATGCAACAATTGCTTAGACCTGGATGACTGCGAGCTGCCGTTTTCGCTAGGCTAATGGCAGAGCAGTGCAAATCGTCCAGCAATTTGTGGCAATTCGCAACTCATGGGATATCTCTTCCTCGCCACAAATTGTTGGGTTATGCACACACTAACAACGGCATGCACATTAAACTTGCTGTTATGTTTTGGCCCATTTTGGCCCATTGTACTGAAGCATGAAAATAACTGCACAAGCTTAATAAGGAGGAAACGGTATTATTACAATACAATTTATTAAACCAAACAGTTCCATCCTGTGTCCAAAATGTCATTTTGATTGTCATTGCACCACTGTGGTGTAATAGAGTTACAGACTACAGAGGGACGAAGGGCCTAAATCAGGTGAATAGACAAGATTGGGGAAAACGGATTGTTCCTGCTTACAGTGTATTCATTTCATCACTGCTGAGGTGCTGCTTCAAAACCTTCACACTCATTAAGGTGACTACTGCTACTTTCCAATTTGTTCGCCCCCCGACCTGCACAATCTTCTTCGTGATTACCTTTTGACAAGGCCTTAACAAACAGAAGCCGTTTGTTTTATTTTCTGCTAATTTTCTTGAATAGAATTTTCTAAACACAAACAAATAGTCCATTAGTGATTTCTACCAGTGTTGCACCAGTGTTTGGGGTAATTTTATGAGTCTACATTCCAGGGGTGTCAACCCCACCTGGAGTGTATATTGGAAATTCGAGCACAAGCTGTCCACAGTTTTCTGACCATTAAAATAAATGGTCTACAAATCATGGGCAGTGTGCACTCAAATCTTCAATATGCACCCAAATCTCCAATAGGCACTTCCAACAGAGAGGCTTTCTCTTCAAAGAGCCTGGATTTTTCTTTACAAGGATGGCAAACAGAAAAATATGGGCTATTGTTAGGACAGTGTAAGAGGAGCTTTATCATGTGTCTAACCCAGGAGTGCTAAATGCTGACATTAGCTTCAAAATAAAGAGAATTGAAATAGGAAAATGCTGTTTTTTTCATTTTGCACTAAAGCACTCACAAATCATAAGGAACATTGACCATATGCAATGTAGAGCTCTCGCTAAATTCAAATATCTAAAATTGATTAGAGATTGACAGCTCCACCATCCTTTGCCCATCATTCTAGTGTGACCTTTCCATTTCCCACACTCGCTATTCTTGCAACTTATTAATTAGATGGATTGAATTAGTGTCATTGTGCAACTTTGCACTATGGACTCATCACTAGGAATTCCAATTGGATGGAGGGTAGTACATGAGAATCTATTGGACCAGAAGTCACAGAGAAGGAAGTGCCATACCATCTGTCTGGGAAGAATCTGAACTCTCTGTGTCTCAAGTACATGTGAGAACAAAGGAGCATTTAATCTTAGCAAAATATCATATAAACCTAGATCTCAGGAAAGTGCTGCAGTTTCAGGGACATAGAGAATGATCGATGTGGGGAGAAGTAACACAAACACAAATGCATAATCACCTCAACTTCTTGGCCAAGTCTTCCCAGATAATAATATCCATCATTCTCCCTTCGAGCCAAAACACGAGCTCCCCTTATCAGCTCTCTGGCATGGGAATCAATTAAATCTCCTTTTGTTACAATCTTCATACCTCTGAGGTGTAATGTACTCCAGCTACACAAAAGAGAGCTGTTTAAGTCAGACAGCTACAGAGGATATACACCAGATACAGGATACACAGTAGCTACATAAAGACCCACTGAAAACATGAGTAATGGCAATCCATTTAATTACGAGAACTTAAAAGTGTTACCGAAATGCATAGATCTTATTCACGAGTGCAGTACAGTCTGTGCTGTTCACCCTATCTTACAGTATTCTTTTTAAACTACAAATAGACTTAAAATACAAAGTAGAAAATTACATATCTTTTTGGTAAAACATAATTTTTTTTAGGGCTGTTATGCATAGCCAAAAATTTGAACATGACCAAAATCTTGTTTTTGCTTTAGTGCAGTGCAGATACTTTCAATGTAAATGACTCCCCTCTCCTATATGGTGGTAGACATTAGGGAGCGGATTCTCCCCTTCAGGGCGGAGTTCTGGCAGGACAAGACTTCATATCCGCCCCAGTCCCGACCCATTTTCCTGGGTCAGGGCTCATTAAGTATGCACTGTGGAATGCAAGCGGGATTTCCACCGTAAGGAGGGAGGCTGTCAGTGCAAAGGCAGAGAATGCCGCACCAGAAGATCTGCAAGGAGCTTAAAGGGGCTAAGGCGCCCCAAAGATGTCCTCCTGAAGGCCCCATCTCAACTTGGGGCCTTCAACAGCTACGTAACTGGGGCCTACTGAAGAGAGAGGAGGTCTCAGCGCCATCACCACCGCTTTCTATGGCCACATTCCACATGCCAGCCCCAGGAGCGGTGGTAACATGAGCAGGATGAAGGAAATTCCTTTTGGGACCTTGGGCTCCTTGCCCTTTCATTTGCATGTGGTGGGTGGGGAAAGATAACCTTAAGGTAACTTCACTGAGCAGAACCGCCACTTTGGGTTTCCAAACTTATCACAAAATCACTTAACTGATGTCAACTGCAAAATCAGCAGTGAACAATTCCACAGGGAGTGATTTTTTACCTCTAGACTTGACTATTGCTCTCCTGGCCGGTCTCCCACCTTGCACCCTCCGTAAACGTGAGCTCATCCAAAACTCTGCTTCCTGTATCCAAACTCGTACCAAGTCCCATTCACCCATCACCCCTGTGCTCACTGGCATACATTGGCTTCTGGTTTGGCAAAGCCTCGACTTTAAAATTCTCATCTTTGATTTCAAATCCCTCCATGGCCTCGCCCCTCCCTATCTCTGTAACCTCCTGCAGCAATACAATCCTCAGCCCTCCAAGATCTCTGCGCTCCTCCAATTCTGGTCTCTTGCGCTTCTGCGATTTTCTTTGCTCCACCATTGGCATCAATATCTTCAGCTGCCTAGGCCCTAAGCTCTGGAATTTCCTCCCTAAACCTCCCCGCTCTCTACCTCTCTCCTCCTTTAAGACGCTCGTTAAAACCTACCTCTTTGACCAAGCTTTTGCTCACCTGTCCTAATATCTCCTTATGTGGCTCGGTGTCAAATTTTGTTTGATAATCGCTCCTGTGAAGCACCTTGGGATGTTTTACTATGTTAAAGGCGCTATGCAAGTTGTTGTTATTATCGATGGAGATCAACATTTTTTTCAGCCCTTAACGCTGATCAAACATCCAAGCTGAGAAAGTCCGTATCAGCTGAGTAGAATATAAACACCATGTTGGTCCCCATAATACCATACCTGAAAGGCACAGCTACATGTGACAGTCCAGGTGGGCCATAGGGGTCTCTATTCAGTGCTGCAACGGTACTGCAGTACTTCAGCTCTGAGCAATATGGTCTCATCAGGCCAGAGTAATCGAGTTGATAGACCGGGATAAGCTGCAAAAGGAAAGATAGTACTACATTTCCAAGGGCTGTTGTCAAGAAGCTTTGTAATAATAATTCCTTTTGCATTTTATTCTCTAAAAATATTTGTTAAGAAATGTCTTTTAATATTTTGGGGTCATCACAATGTAAATGTCAATGTTGTCTCAAATATTATCATCAAGCAATTTCTGTTGCAAAGGACACAACTCAGGTTGGACACAGGAGAGAGCTTTTCATCGATCTGAAACATTAACTCTGTTTCTCTCTCCACAGATGCTGCCTGACCTGCTGAGTATTTCCAGCATTTTCTGTTTTTATTTGAGCTTTCTCTACATTGCCCCATCAAACATTATCAGGTCAGGTGTAGCGCTGATTAGAAAGGGTGTAACGCTCCCTTTACAGCACTCCATCAAACACTCTGAGAATCCACAGACTTCCCTTAGGGACTCTGTTATGGAGGCCTCCACTGAAGATATAAAGTTACTTCAGAAAAAGTTGAAGAGTTCATGCCTTACCTTGTTTTTGAAGTTTTATTTTTAAAATCAAATTAGTTTAACTGCTTCTAATGAAGGCTTCCCTGGGGAGTTTCATCTGTAGCAATTTCCATTGACACAATGAAGGGGAGGATGGGGCTTACAAACAGTACATCCTGGAATGCTCTGTGAATTCCCAGTCTTGCTGCCAATCATATAACTAAAAATATGCAAATTGTAGGCACAAATGCATGCAGAATGCTTTAGCCTACAATCTGGTAAGCTAAGAGTGATATACTGGGAATCCTCCATGAACCTCAGATGAAGCTTCTCAAAAAGACACAGGTCTCTGAAGGAAAACATTGTTACAAAATCATTTCAAACACAGTTATGCTAATTTTTTTAAGTTAATCATTTTCTTTTAAATGTAATCTGTTCTGTTTTTATTATGTTGCAAACCTTATTTCCAGTAGCAAAAGCTCTGTACTGCAGAACCCAAGATTCTGGCTGAAAGGACTTTCAAAAAATATTTTGAGCCATTTAACTAGTTGCTGTTGCTGATTGCCCATTTCCGATTTGTACATTGTTAAACTTTATGATTGTTGGTTTTCACTCCTGGTTACTACTTGCTGATTGTTATGTTCCCTACCTGTTCAGTGGTGATTTGTTGCTGTCTTCTGAAGACAAAATTTGAGCTATTCATATGCAAATGTAACAGAGAAGTTTGCAAGTATAAAGGACAAAATCATGCACTAGATGCAATATTTTATATATATATATACTTAGTGATTCCCCATGGTGTTGCTTATGTTGAGATTAAGAGTATGCTGTTTTATATCATGCAATATTCAATATATTACAAAGTCAAATTGTATTTTTATTACAGAGTAATATGTATATTAAAGATATTTTCTGGCTCAAATTCCATGATTATGTGCATATTTGTGATCTTGGCTGTTATTAAATGTTTATTCAACTATGTAGTTAATTTATCTCTTACCTTTTTTATGAAGCCTAGGAAACAGAGGAAAATGGTAGGGAAAATGTCGCAGGTAGGGTAGGTGGTGGATTGCTAGAATTACATGTAGCAATCCCAGGGAGTGGAGTGGGTAGTTAGCATTGGAGGGTATTCCTGGGGTCTGAGAACATTGGGAACAGAGATCATGGGATGTGGGAGCACTGGGGAGGGGTGTGAGGGTCTAGTAAATGCAGGAAGGGGAGCACTAGGGGGAGTGGTCTATTTATTTGTGAGTATTCAGCGGAGTCCTGGGATGTGGGAAAGAGATCGCCATGATTTAAGCACATAATGTAGGCAGAGATTTTAGGACAGTACTAAGGTAGTGCCGCATTGTCAGAGGAGCAATCGTGTGGATCAGACATTAAACTGAGGTCCTGTCTGATTGGTCAAGTGGGCATAAAAGATCCCATGATACTATTCGAGAAGAGCAGGAGAGTTCTCCCAGTGTCCTGCCTGATATTTATCCCTCAATTAACACCTCCGGAAGAGATTAACTAGTTATTTATTTAATTGCTGTCTGCAGGAAACTGCTGTGCGCATATTGGCTGTTGTGTTTGCCTAAAAAGCAACAGTGATCACAGTTCACTTTGGGACATTCTGAGGAAGTGAAAGCCGCTTTATAAATTTAAGCTCTTTCTTTCTTCTGGAAAGTTGGAGTTGTGAAAGGAGTTGCTGGGTGGAGGAGTACTGGAAGATGAATCTTGGGGTGATGAGTGAGGGGGGCGTTGCAGGGTGCCACTGAAAGAAGTGTGTTGATGGGTGGGTTAGCAATGGGGATTGAGGAGAAAAGGCATGAGTGCTCAGCATGGGGGTGGGCTCAGCGACAGGTAAATTGAGGGAACAACGAGGTAGAAAAGTTACAGGTGGTCAGGCAGGGTCAGAAGCAGCAATAGGAAGCTGCGGCGAGGAGGGGAAAGGTATATGTGCTCATAGTAGGTGGGGATGAGAACAGGAAGAAGGTCCAGCAGCGGGACAGAAGATTTTTGTGGGGCCAGGACTAGCATTCAAAAAATCATCCCTGGAGCATTTTCGGATTGGACTCCAGGGGTCTCTTTAAGGGCCGCTGGTTTGGCCGCTTTATGTTCCGTTTCACTGGGTGTGATAATGAAAGATAGGTAAAGTAATTTTGAAAGTAATGTAAGTAGGCGTTACTCTAACCAAGGCTTTAGTCACCTCTCCTCTCTCATGCAACTGGGGCTTGAGTTTTGCTCCCTTCCTGTTTACTTGCTTTGCTCATCTTGGCCTTGCCTCGCAATATTTTTCTGGCCACTGCATATCTGTGACAAGTGAAATTTTACACTTTGAAATGTTGCCATTGTTTAATGTTTATATATTTTGTAATGTATTATAAATGGTTAAACCATTTGTATCTCAAAAGCAACCAGCAGAAAAATGGTTAACAAAAGAGTGGGAAATCCTAGGGGGGAAAAATTAGGTCGCGCCCCATTTGGGGCGCAAATATCGTCTGGACGCAAATATTAGCGCCTGGCGCTAATTATCGGCACTGACTGGAAACTTCACTTTTACCGCCCCGGGAGGTGAGTGGAGCGCTAAATCAGGCGCTGCACACCTGTCTTAAGGCGCAAAGGCCAAGGAGTGAGGCGCTAACTCAGAGCGCTGGCGAAGCTCATGTAATGTCAGTCAGCAATGGAACACACACACAATGGCACGGGCCAGTTCTTAAAGGGGATGGTTAATCTTGCTTTCCATCCACATCCTGTTCATTGCAGCCTTGAATCTCGGCCTGGAGAGACTTGCACATCAAATGTGCTGGAAAGAACAATGGAGAGTACCAGGCAAAGAGCTCAGAGTGCAGCTCCCACAGTCTCTGCTAAATCGATACAAGGAATGGCAAATCAAAATGAACCTGCAAAGTGCTGCTCAGTACCCAAAACTCCTTCACACAACGTTGAATCTCTCCAGAAGTCTCTCCCTCTCTCTCTCAGAATGCGTAGTTCAAAAATGCCACCAACAATAAAAGACAGGAAGAGGCCCCCTTTAAATAGCGCCCCCCCCCAGCCCCACAGCGATTGATAGCGTTCCAGTCTTTTGGTCGTTGGATGCGCCAGGCGGTAAGGCAGGGGGCGCCACTCAATTTCCGCTCCGGGGCGCCACAAGGGCGTTGCACCATGGAATGACGTCACAATCTGTGCGCGCAGGTGGTCGCAGCGGTAAAGTTTAGCGCCGCCGCACAATCTCT
The DNA here is from genome assembly GCA_030390025.1 of Squalus acanthias. Lineage (NCBI taxonomy): Eukaryota > Metazoa > Chordata > Chondrichthyes > Squaliformes > Squalidae > Squalus > Squalus acanthias. Next base: position 84,437,834 of record CM059435.1, read on the forward strand.
AGTTAAGTTCCCGAGCGGCGCAAACATCGCTGCGCCCGGGCGTTAGCGGCTTTGCACCCCATTAGCGCCCTCTTAAGGCGCTAACGGGAGGCGCAACCAACTGAATTTTTACCCCTAGGACTCTTATTCAGTTTGAAGGGAAGTACTGAATAAAAGTCCTGAATTTTGATGTTTATTTAAGCAGGACCTTTTTACATTTAGTACTGTTTGCAGTGACATTTGGAAAAGAAGGAAAATCCAAAATAATTTAAACTTTCTTAAAATGTTATATTTCTTGGTCTTCACTACAAAAACATAGGTCTTAAATAGATGGGACTGTCCATTTATATTTTTGGTAAGGAACTATGCTGCACACATTCTCTAACATGTCCCTTATCATAATGCAGTTATTGTCAGGCTGCTGTTGTAGACTGTAAAAGAAGGGCCTACAAATCACTAACATTAAACAATCAGTCAATACAAATGACTGATGTTGTCATTTTAGATATTTTGAAACACACTTGTTCTATTGAGCCACTTCTGCTGAGACTTGCTGCTTGAAAAGAAGCACCCGTCTGCCATGCTATCTTTTCCAAGAACTCATGAGCCTCAGTCTTGCTGTAACTTCCCATCACATAAAGAGTGTGTACTGGTCGACCCTTTGCTGCATATGTTAACATAATGTAGATTTCTTGAGCGTTGATGTCGGGTATCCCATCAGTTATTAGGTAAACAGCATCACTGGCAGGGTCATCTAAGGCAACAGCTAAAGCATGTTGCATGTTTCTACCAGTTTTACATTCCAGAGATTTGATCCATGGGATAGTTTTCTTTACTATCTGAGGTGTGCAATCGACCAAACTGTCACAATATTTTGCAACCTAGTGAAAAGGTAAACAAATAAATATGCATTTAGTCACTCATCAGAATTGCAAGAAATCATAATAAGATAAGAACATAAGAATTAGGAGCAGGAGTGGGCCATACGGCCCCTCAAGCCTGCTCCGCCATTCAGTAAGATCATGGCTGATCTTTGACCTCAGCTCTACTTTCCCGCTCAATTCCCTTATCCCTTGATTCCCTTAGAGTCCAAAAATCTAGCGATCTCAGCCTTTTGAATATCCTCAACGACTGAGCATCCACAGCCCTCTGGGGCAGTGAATTCCAACTCATTGTGCAGCTAAGCAAACAATGGATGCTTTACATAGGGGCAGGACTGGATGGGTGCTACACACTGCATGGGACAATGCAGCTGAACAACTTACAGATGCAGTGGAGTAAATACTTATCTTAAATGTGACAAAACAAAGTACCCAGTGTGGCTTAATAGGAATTTATCTATATTATGGAGAGGCAACAGTAAACATGGCCTGGCACTTCTACTGAAAATAGTCAACACTAAGATATTTTATCAGATGGAATTTGTAAATGAAACTTTGTTAATGAAGGTACATTATTATGAATGATCAATGTATGAGACAACAGAAGTGTAGCAGCAGTCCAGAGTGTGCACATTGTGCTGAGGAAGCTATGATGTCTCAACATTTTGATTGCATACATTGTACTGCCAGTGTCTGTGATATGATTCTTTTTCAACTTGTGTCACATTTGTAACTTCATATCTTGTCTATTATTTATTTGGGGCCCTGGTATTAAGAATATTATATCACAACCATTAACAGCCTCCTTCTTTACTAGCCCTATGCAATTTTCTCTTTCCATATATTAAAGTTTGCAAAACCAAAATAAACTACTGTTCTGTTAAACTGTTTCACATTTTGATCCCATTGTCAGCATCAAGCACTCCTGGATCTGGTAAAGCATAGGTTAGATGCAGAGTAAAGCTTTATACGCTATCCAAATGAGCACTCCAAGGTTGGGCATCATAGGATGAAGGGTAAAGCTACCAATAATGTACATTAATCACAATCTCAGAAAAGTACTCCCTGCTGCACTAGTGTGACTTTTTCATTACTACACCAGCTATCTTATGGCTTCTCACAGTAACACTGTTCAGTTGGTGCCAGTTTAGGCTGAGTATTAGCATTTTTGAACTGTGGGCTTCTTTGGCCTAGTAACTGGATTACACCCAAATTGGGACATGATCCCTGTGCAGCGCATGCTGCACGCACTTAACGGGACCGGTGTTAGGACCACAGAAATTGGTCCACTAGCTTCAGTTGTTTATTACTGGCAAGCTGCAGATCCCTGTATCGGCCCCAGAAAGCACGAAGATACGCCGACTCAGATGCTGGCCAATGTTGTAAGCAGAGGGAGGCAATTGAGACTTGATGGGGGGGGGGGGGGATGGTGTGGTGGGCGCGGCGGCCGCCACCAGCAGCAACCCGCGAATGTAATGTAGAGCCAGGAGCAGCAAAAATGTTATAACTTACCTTTCAGGAGGTAGCCTCTAGTAGTCCCTTTAAGGACTACTGGTTTGGCTGCCAAGCACCTGAGAATACCAACTGCAGCATGCACGGCACATTCACAGCACCATGAATCAAATGGTTGTTGGGGGCGCGGGGGTGGGGAGAGTAAGTGAAAAAACACAGTAGTAATGGGGAATGCCATAGTCAGAGGATGAGATAAGTACTTTTCCAGGACAACTAAGGGTCCCAAATGTGTTTGCCTCTGAGGTGCCATGGTAAGGGATGGCACAGAGTGGGTAAAAAAGATTTGGGGGAAGGAAAGGGCATAACCAAAAGTCATGATTCAGGTCAGAACCAATGACAAAGGAAGAAATAAAACTGGAGTTTTGCAAGGGATTTTCAGCAATCGGAAATAGATTAAAGAATAGGATCTTGAGGGTAGTAATATCAGGATTACACCCAGTGCCATGTACTAGTCAGTATAGGAATGGTAAGATAAATGTGTGGCTCGAGAAATGGTGTTGGAGGGAAGGGTTCAGATTCTTGGGAAATTAGGACCAGTTCTGGGGCAGGAGAGGCCTGTACTGGATGGAAATGCTTCTCCTGAAAGCTGAGAACAATGTTCTCACTGGGAGAGTAACTAGTTCTATCTGGGGGGTTGAGGTGGTAGGGGAGGTGGAACAAGATAAGAAAGAGTAAAAGGGACACAGTGCATAGGAAAGATACAAGAGAAAACAGATAAGGAGGACAGAATAAAATGAGTAGAAATGCCAAACAGACTGTACAGGATTTGACTTATATGTATGCTAATGCATAATATTGTGAATAAAATTGGTGAGTACAGATACAAATTGCTGTGGAGTACATTCTATAATAGTACTAACGGAGACATGGCTTAGGCTAGGGGCATACTGGGAGCTGAATGTTCCTGGCTACAGAATATTCAGGAAGGACAGAGCAGGAAAAAAGAAAGTGTGGCACTGTTAATCAAAGATTCCATTACAGCACTAGAATCTAGGAATGATATAGGGGATGGTGCAGATGCTGAATCTATTTGGTTAGAGGTAAGGAATAAGATGAAAATAGTTACTTTATTGGGAGTATATCATAGACAGTGGAAAGTAGATAGAGGAAGAGAGGCGCAGACAAATTAGAGAAAAATTAAGGAACAACAGACTATAATAAAGATTTTAATCATCTAAAGATAGACTTGGGTAATGTATGTGGCAAAGAAGGGGTGGTGTTTTCATAATGTGCCCAGGACAGCTTTTTAGATCAGTACAATTTTAGTAAAACAAGGAAGGAGGCAGTGTTGGATCTATTAGTAGGAAATGAAGTGGGGCAATGAAAGGGATGGGGAACATCTCAGAAACAGTGACCATAACATAGTTAGGTTTGATGTGAAAATTGAAAAATACAGAGAACGGTAAAGAAACTTGACTGGAAAAATGGCAATTTCAATGAGATGAGGGAACTTGTCCAGATAAATAGGAAAGAAAAATTGCAAACACAACATTGCACAAACAATGCAAAGCATTCAAACAGGATGTGATTAGAGAGCAGACTAGCTGTATTCCCAGAAGTAAAGGTAGTGCAGCAAAAGCTGGAGTTCCTTGGATGAGTAGAGAATTTAAAATTAAGATTAAAATGAGAACTTGAAAAGGAAAAATGCAATGCTATGGGGAAAGAGCAGGGAAGTGGGACTAATTGGATAGCTCTTTCAAAGAGCCGGCACAGGCACGATGGATTGAATGGCCTCCTTCTGTACTGTAAGATTCTATGAGGCTTCAGAAAGAAGCATATGATAAATCTGAAGCCAATAATACAAAAGAAAATCAAGTCAAATATAGAGGGAAGCAAAAATGATTAGAAAGGCCAAAAGTAGGTGTGAAGAAAGACTGACAGTAACATAAAGGAAAATAATAAAGAATGTTATAATCACATAGAAAGTAAAAGAATAGTTATAATGAAAGAATAGGATCCATTAAAGATGAAGAATAAAATCTTATGGAAGATGAAGGAGCGGCACAGAAGAGAGTGAGAGTGGAAATGAAAGGGTACAAGAAGAGAAGGTGGAGCAATTAGATAGGGTAATTATAGTTGGAGAAGTACTACTGATAAAACTGGTGGAAGTCAAAGTGGAAAAGGCACTGGGCCCTGATGACATGTATCTAAGAATAGTCCATTATAAGTTTCAAATAACACTTGTAAGAATTTAAAGAGTTAATAGCTATTTGCTGAACGAGCAGTATTTTTGTGCGAGAATGAGCTTTGACCTTGAATGCATCCTGTTGTTGACTAAAACTGTCTCGAATGCATACTGTTATTGACTAAAACTAATATCTGCAAAGATGATGGACAGTTAAAGAACTCTGCTGCAACTGAACTCAAGATGTGTGGAAATTGCTTGATAAGCAATTTAAAAACAATAGTTTAAACATTTTGTGGACAAACACAATTGGACTTTTTAAGTCATATGATCAGAACTTTGGGGGATAAAAGAGGGTTTGCGAACATTCAAGCACAGGGATAGAAGATCCACGAGGGATGTTGAGCTTGTGTAGGTGGGCGTAATGCTGGCTGGAGCCTAACACCTACCTAGCTAAAGAAGAAGACGACGCACGCTACTCTGTCCAGCAACTGAACGGGCAATAACCATTCAGAACTGTAAATTACTGCCATTGTACACGGAAAGGTATTGATCTCTGCTGTGTATACTAATAAAAGATTTACTGTAACCAATTGGTATCAAGTCCAAATCCTTAAGAATTCCAAAACACTGAGACATATTAGTATGGAGCTTGGAGTGGGGAAGTGCTAGGGTGTGAGAGGAGGAAAAATGAGTCCCTCACAATATGGATGAATAAATTATGCAGGTGTAAACAGTCTTGTACCCCCTTTTCTATCACAAGAGTTGTCTAAACAGGCTTACACTGGAACATAGACTCACTATATAATTACCATAACTGATTTAGTTGAATATGTATTTCTGTCTACAACACTAACCCTAACTCTGCTTTGTTTTATTGACTTAAAACACAAAGGAAGCAACTTGTTGCACCACGTACCTTGCCAGAGAATGCAATGATGTTGAATTTGCAGTCAATCACTGTGTAGGCCCGAGTGAACAGGCTCTGGATCAGGTAGTACTTCACTGCATCTAGTTTGGAATACATACTCCCAGATGCGTCCAGAACAAAGGTTACATTCTTGTCTTTAATATCTCTGAGAAGAATCGATGAACTCCCAGTAAAAAACAATGGACACAGGACTGGCATAATGGCCCCCTGAAATGAAAAAATGCAATTGACTCTGTACCACGAAGTGCTAAGAACTTAGATCCCAGAACTCAGTGCAGTACAGCCCCTGTCATGATGTCTAAAGGAAAATCCTATCTCCAAAGTATTGCACCCAATGGCATTGTTGTACTTCCAAAGAATCACATTTAACACCAATATACATCCTCCAAAACATTACACCCAACAGCATTATACTGTATCCAAAGTATCACAATCAGCACCAATCTGCTATCTCCAAACTATCTCATCAATCAGCATTCCACTGTATCACATCCTACAGTATCCAAACATCAGACCCAACAACAATCTAAGGTCGCCAAAGCAATGAATTTCTATAGCCCACTTCATGTGCAGGAAGATGTCATATAGTGCTTAACATTAGGAAGACAAAACAATGGATGCTGACTGCTGAGCAAGAGGGGGAAAAGGAACAATGAAGAAGGTTGGGGGGGGGGGGGGGAAATGATGGCCAAAGAGATAGATTTCAAGGAGTTTTTAAAGCCGGGGGGCGGGGGAGGTAGCAAGTTGGAGGGAACTCCAGAGAGTTACAGAGTGCAGGTGAGGATGCCGGCAGCAGCATTTTGAAAGAATTGTAGCTTGTAGAGTGTTGGGGCAGAGAGGCTCGTAGGAAGAACATTAGAGATGCAACAACTGCTCTTTTACCTCCTCCCTCCCCACCATCTAGGGCCCCAAACACTCCTTCCAGGTGAAACAGTGATTTACTTGTACTTCTTTCAATTTAGTATACTGTATTCACTGCTCATGATGTGGTCTCCTCTACACTGGGGAGACCAAACGCAGATTGGGTAATCACTTTGCAGAACACCTCCGTTCAGTCCGCAAGCTTGACCCTGAGCTTCCGGTCGCTTGTCATTTTAATTCTCCACCCCACTCCCACTCTGACCTCTGACTCCTACACTCTACTAATGAAGCTCAACTGAAGCTCGAGAAACAGCACCTCATCTTTCGATTAGGCACTTTACAGCCTTCTGGACTCAACATCGAGTTTAATAATTTCAGATCATAACCACTGCTCCCATTTTTTCAGACAGCAGTTGCTGGTAATGATTCTGCTTTTGTCATTTTCAGCTCCTCTGGACCCATCTTTTGTTTCTTAACTTGTCCCATTACCATCCCCTTTTGTCATTTAATCACTCCTGCCTTCCACCCCATCACAGACCTTCCCTTTTGTTCTTTCCTCCCCTTCCCCTTTCCCTGCTTCTGTGCTTGCATAAAACCTGTTACATCTCTAACTTTTTCCAGTTCAGATGAAAGGTCAGCAACCTGAAACGTTAACTCTGTTTCTCTCTCCACAGATGATGCCTGACCTGCTGAGTATTTCCAGCATTTTCTGTTTTTATTTCAGATTTCCAGCATCTGTAGTATTTTGCTTTTGTATTGGAGAAGTTGAGCCTTGATGTAATTAAGGAAGTTATTAGGGTTTCAGTAGTGGGGGTGGGGAGTGAGTTGGGAGGGTAGGAATGGAGACAGGCAATGTTGTGGAGGTGGAAGAAAAAGAAAGACTTGCATTTATATGGCGCCTTTCATGACCACCGGATGTCCCAAAGCGCTTTACAACCAATGAAGTACTTTAGAAGTGTAGTCACTGTTGCAATGTAGGAATTGCGGCAGCCAGTTTTGCACACAGCAAGCTCCCACAAACAGCAATGTGATAATGACTAGATAATTTGTTTTTGTTATGTTGATTGAGGGATAAATATTGGCCAGGACACCGGGGATAGCTCCCCTGGAAGAAAATGGAGCAGATGTTGGGGAGGAAGCTATGCTTGGAGAAGAGCATGCACCAAATTGCACACTTCCTGACTCAGCCTAGGATGGCATCTAGGAGGTTAGTAGAGTCAAAACCAAAGGCACATAGGAACTGGGAGGAACCAAAACATTGAACTGGAGGAGATTTTGGCTCATCCAGGTCTTGATGTTGGGCAGGCAATTGGAGAGCATAATAGCAGCCTTTGGATCAAAGAAGAAAGCAGAAAGGCAGAGCTGGATGTCATCAGCATACACATGGAAGCTGACCCCATGCTTCTATATAATGTTGCCATGGAGCAGCATGTTGATGGCAAAGAGGAATGGACCAAAAATGGACCCATGGGCTACACCAGAGGTGACCGTGCAGGCAGAAAAGATGAAGCTAATTGAGGCTGTGTAGTGCTTGCATTGCAACAATTATGAATGGAACCAGTAAGGAGCACTGAACTGCAGAGGGCAGATGTTGGCAGGGAATGGTCTAGACAACATATTAAACCCAATCTATGGCCTCCACAGTTCACACCCAACAGCAATCTATAGTCTGCAAAGAAAAAAAACCCATTTGCAATCTACAGTCTCTGAAATATAACACCCAAATGCAATCTACGGTCTCCAAAGTACAACTCGACTGAAATCTGTGGTCCTCAAAGTTGACATCCAACAACAATCTTCAATCTCCAAAGTATTACTTTTATTAATAACATTTACAGCATATACTTTCTGAATAATGGAAAGTAGAATTAATATCCTAGATTGTGATAAATACTGCAGTTGTACAACATATGGATATATGGCTCCACTGATGGCTCATTTGGTGAGTACATTGCTCAGTGTGGAATTAAGAAAAGCAAACTTGCAAAGTCCTACATTAGATCCCCAGTCTGTGCTGGATTCATTAATCTCTGCTTGAGGTGCTAGAAATGGCCTCAATGCCTCTGGGCTAGAGAAGAGAAAAATCAGCCAGGATTCCCACTCCTGATCCATTGTCCAGTGACACCTGCTGGAAAACGAACATATGGACATTGGGTCCAGACAAGATTAGACACAGCTGTGGTGCCCCCACCATGGTCAAATAGCTAGCTGACACTTGCTATCGGAACGTGCATCATTAAGAATGGTCATTTGGATGAGCTCCTAGGGAGCAGTCGACACCTGTGGAACCATAACCCAGCACAAGTCAGCACCTTCAGAAGAAGGTATATGAGTATAGAGACATACACAGAAACGGCTATCTAAGAAGATTCAAAGTTGCTCCTAAATAGCTGAATTCTCAATAAGAAAACCTGAGTTTAAATTGAGATTTCCAGTATCCACACTTGGCCTCCTCCAGGGCATGAGCCTGCACCTGGGGCACAGAGATAAAAGCATTTAGCTTTAGGTTGTTTCAAGGATGCTCCATTGCAAGTGCTGCCAGCAACTTGAATAAAGAGTGGCATGACCAGCATCTGTGGCCTGCACCATCCCAGCCATCCACTGAGCAGAAGTGAAGGAGGAATATGCTCAGGAAGCATTACTTCATAACCATTGTAAAATAAGGAACAGTACACATGCTGCATTCATATAATGCTCACCCATTACAAATATTGAACAGAATTCGTATACAATATTCTACAGTGAAAAGGGACTCACAGCAGGATGGAATAATCTTTTTGCCTGTTAATGTCTGGATTACTTCTTGCCTTGTGCACACTTGTTCCATCCAGTATTCTGCTTGCAGCTGTGGGGTGTCCACCTCGATCTCTCTGTGTTTGTATAATTCTCAATCTGTAAGAATACTTCTCTCTCAGTTTGTCATTTTCTCTAATGTTTATGTCTTTCTCTGAATATGTCTTACTTTCTGTTATGTATGAGTTTCTCTCAGTCCACAACTCTGCGTGTCTCACTTTTTCTATTTGTCTGTATTATTCTTTTTCTGTAGCATGTATGTATGTGTCTCTATCTGTACGTCTGTAACTCTCTGCATGCAGTCTCTCTATGCTTGTACTTTTGCATGCATATCTCTCCTACGAGTGTTTCTTTCTTTGTGTGCATCTCACTGTAACTGCGTGTATCTATTTCAAAATACCTATCTGTATATGTGTCTGTTTATTTCTCACTCTTTTTGTACCTCTCTGTGCGTCTGTTTGTAACTCCGTACCACTCTCTCCCTATAACTCTCTTTTTCCTTCTAGATATTAATCTCAGTAACTCTCTATATCTATCCCCTTCTGTCTCTCTTGGTTTCTATGTTCAAGCCTCTCTCTAATGAGTTTGTGTTTCTGTGGTTACCTGGGAGACCACACACACATGGACTGTACCAGTCTCTCACTACAGAGGTGGTTTTAAATTACTCTTACTACCCATATTTTATGATTCTCCAGTTAAAATTTCAGGTGCTACCTGCACCATGTCAGTTACAATTGTGGGAATTAAAAAAAAATCAAAGTGAACAAACAAACTTCAGTGACCGAATCACAAGATGAATTGAACTGTTAATGTACCTACTGATTTCAACTGAGTAATATCAGGTTTTTATTTCATTGCATGTTACACAGGCACAGCCAATCCTGTATATATGACACAACAGTTATCAAATCTAGGTATCGGATGACATCACGAACCAAGAAACCGAAAACCAAATGGTCTCCCACTGAGGTTACAGCGGGAGACCAAGACAAATCCCTGTGGAATTTCATGGCCTGATAATGTACAGTATTTAAACAAACAAATATGGTGCATTCTGATATACTAAAAAGGTTAACATTCAACAATTTTTCCATTACTGACATTGAACTTATTGGCCTGTAGCTACTTGGTTTATCCCTTCCTCCCTTTTTGAATAATGGTGTAATATTGGCTACCTTCCAATCCTCCAGTACTATCTCCGACTCAAAGAAACTTTGGAGGATTAGAACTAATGCATCTCCAGTTTCCTCACTGAATCTTTTCATTAACCCTTGGGTTGAAATCATTTGGGCCTGGAGGTTTTCATTTGGGCCTGGAGATATTTCGGGTTTCAATCCTATTAGTGTATCCATTACAATTTTTTCTATCTATACTAATCCAAGTTAGTTTCTCTTCTTTACTGAACTCCAGTTTTTCATGTACCTTTGGTATTAACAGATGTGGCCTGGCCCATGTTCCAAGAACAACAACGACGTGTATTTATATAGCGCATTTAACATAGTAAAACATCCCAAGGCGCTGCACAGGAGTATTTTAAGACAAAAAGTTTGACACCGATCCACATAAGGATAAATTAGGGCAGGTGACCAAAGCTCAGTCAAAGAGGTAGGTTTTAAGGAGCGTCTTAAAGGAGGAAAGAGAGGTAGCAAGGCGGACAGGTTTAAGCAGGGAATTCCAGAGCTTAGGGTCTAGGCAACAGAAGGCATGGCCACCAAAGGTTGAGCGATTATAATCAGGGATCCTCAAGAGGGCAGAATTAGAGGAGCGCAGATATCTCGGGGGGTTGTGGGGCTGAAGGAGATTACATAGATAGGAAGGGGCGAGGTCATGGAGGGATTTGAAAACAAGGATGAGAATTTTGAAATTGAGGCGCTGCTTAACCGGGAGCCAATGTAGGTCAGCGAGCACAGGGGTGATGGGCGAACGGGACTTGGTGCGAGTTAGGACATGGGCAGCCGAGTTTTGAATGACCTCAAGTTTACGTAGGGTGGAATGTGGGAGGCCAGCCAGGAGTGCGTTTGAATAGTCAAGTCTAGAGGTAACAAAGACATGGATGAGGGTTTCAGCAGCGGATGAGCTGAGGCAAGGGCGGAGACGGGTGATGTTATGGAGGTGGAAGTAGGCGGTCTTTGTTATGCTGCGGATATGTGGTCGGAAGCTTTTTCAGGGTCAAATATGACACTAAGTTTGCGAACAGTGTGGTGCAGCCTCAGACAGATGTTAGAGAGAGGGATGGAGTCAGTGGCTAGGGAGCGGAGCTTGTGGTGGGGACCGAAAACAATGGCTTCAGTTTTCTCAATATTTAATTGGATACATTTTTTTGGAGATCAGACAAAAAAACTACAAGATAATTACAAATGAGTAAGCTCATTCAGCCCAGATGGTTCTTCCAGCTAGAAAGACCCACCCACTCCACCCATCTTGGTTTGTCCTTCCAGTGAAACCCTAAAGTTCCCCCCATTGCAGCAGCCTACTAATAAATGATTCCAGAGTTTTCACCTCCACTAGTCTATCCGGGAGTCCAATCCAGGTATTGATCACTCTTTGTGTGTAAGAAGAAGTTCCTGATGGCCATTTTAAATTTGCATTTTACTAGATTGAACCTATGTCCCTTGTGCTAATCTTGAAATTTACTTTAAAGTAGTTTGCTGGATTTACCTTTTCCATAACTCCCTTTATACCCCTATAAAATCAGCTATTTGATGTCTTCTTTTAGGGCTGTAAAACCTTTGTTTCTCCAGACCTTTGACACTAGGGATCAATCTCATGGCCCTTCTCTGCACTGCTTCCAACGTGTGAATGTTTCCCCAATATATCTTCCTTTTCCTCTGTGAAGGCCAAAGCGTAATATTCATATAGAGGTTCTGCCATGTCCCTACCCTCTACTATTGTCATAGCTAAATCTGTTTTTAACAGGCCTACTTCCTCCTTTACCACTTGTACTTATAAAAACCTTTACTATTATTCTTGAAAGCACCTGCAAGATTTTATCATAGACCCTCTTTGCTCTTATTATTTTCTTGGTTTCCTTTGTTGCTTTCTATAATCCTCCCAGTTCTTATTATCCCCACTTTACCTTGCCTTTAAATAAGCCTTCTCCCTTTCAGTCCCAGCCATTCTTGTAGATTTATCTATGTAAAATTTCTCCCATCTTATTGTAGTCAATTCCTTCCTCATAGCTTCAAAGTTAGCCTTCTTTAAGTCCAAAACCTTGGTTTGTGATCTTTTCCTCCTTCAAGCCCGATAGATATTTTGGTCAATATTCTAAGAAGCTCCCTTACCACTAGGTAACTATTTCTGACTCATTTTTCATAATTAAATCAAGTATTGCCTTGGAATAGGAAATTATGTTGGAGGAGGTGGAACAGATAATAATGTAAAATGAAAAGATGAACTACCTTCAGGGTTGTGTGGAATATGTTCAAAAAGGTACAAGTCAAATCACCACTGAAGAAAGGATTGTAGAAAAGCAGTAAATGACACACAACTGTCAAGTCTCACTTATTGTCATTGGACTTGCTTTGTTTAAAAGAAAATGTGTGTCTCAGTTAAGGGGAAGGTTTATAATTCATCTATAGATGTGTTTAACTGTTATAAAAACACAGAAAATGCTGGATACACTCAGCAAATCAGGCAGTATCTGTAAAGAAAGGAAATTAATGTTTCAGACATAGCCCTTCATCAGAATCACTGTGTAGTGCCACTTGGGGGAGCTTTACTCAAAGATTTATACTATGTGTTACCAGACCTTCCAACCTGAGGAAAAATTTCTAGGGGTGAAAACCCAGCCAAGTGAGCACCCAAAGTGTTTCACAGCCAATTAATCACTTCTGAAATGTAGTCAGTTATTTTGTTGGCAAATGCAACAGCCAATTTGCACACAAGGTCCCACAAACAACAATAAGATAAATAACCAGTTAATCAGTATTTGATGGTGTTGCTTGGGGGATGAATGTTGGCCAGGACACCTGGAGAACTCCCTGCTCTTCAAATAGTGCCCTGGGATCTTTTACACCAACCTATATAGGCATTCAAGATTTCAGTACAGCACTTCCTCAGTACTGCTTTGAAGTGTCAACCCAGATTTATGTGCTCAAGTCCAGGAGTAGGGCTTGAACCCACAACCTTCTGACTCAGAAACAGAGAGACCTGCCAACTGAGCGAATCTGACACTTAAAGGTAAATATTTTAGGGATCCATGAGCTGCTTTTGGGTCCCTGACTACTTGGAGCTGTTTCATGTATTCTGTTTGATATAAAATATACCAGTTAATACAGTAGTAAAGGCCATTTTATTAGGTATACATACATTTTAAAGATGTGAGTGTTCAGAAATTAGAATTGAGTTGTAAGGTTTGTGTTTGCCTAAACAAGGTTACCACACTGACTCTGAGCGTCAGGTGCCTGGAGTGGTCTGCAGTAGCCCCTGGTAACTATCAGGTGAGCACATAACCACTCATCAGGTGAGCAGATCTTTTGCAGAGAACATTCTCATCACAAATAGGGTTGTCAACCCTCCCGGATTAACCTGGAGTCTCCCAGAAGGGCCGACTGATCTCCCAGGCACTGCTGCTGGCGAACAGATAGAAAAGTATTTCTGGACCTGCAATGGCCCAACTTGAGCCATGTTTAAAATCTATTTAAAGTTCATGTGACTGCACTTTCAAAAGGTAAGGTGCAACAAGTCCTCTAGCTTCATTTGGACTCAGTAATATAAGCTCAATGCTGCTATTGCATTTTTATACATATTTATTATGTGTGTTGTGTCTTATTTACCTTCCTATCCCCTCATGATGTAATGGGCTGACATGTCACAATTATATTCTGCCTGAACAGTGACTAATTTCTCAAGACCACAGCCCTCAGAATGCAATTTGCTATCGGTCTCCCTGCAACTGAAAGCTTGGATTTGAGAGAGCAGTTATCAAACCCCAGTGCGCAAATAGGCTGCCGTGTTTTTTACATTACAAGTGACTACACTTCAAAAAGTACTTCATTGGCTGTGAGGCGCTCTGGGACGTACGGTGGTCGTGAAAGGCGCCTGACGAAGGAGCAGCAGCTCCGAAAGCTTGTGATTTCAAATAAAACTGTTGGACTATAACCTGGTGGTGTGCGACTTCTCACTTTTGTCCACCCCAGTCCAACATCTCCGCATCATATAAATGCAAGTCTTTCATTTTAGGGAAGGAAACCTGCCCTCTTACCTGATCTCACCTATAGGTGACTCCAGTCCCACACAACGATGTTTGGCTCTAAACTGCCCTAGCCAGTCACTCAGTTGTATGAAACCGCTACAAGAATAATAAAACCAAGCCATTAGTTAAATGCAATAACATTTGCAGAGTGCACCTAATATCATGTGAGCGAACCTCCAGGAATAGGTGCCGCTGAAGGTGGCCAAGGCCAGAGTGGCCGTGCGCTGCTCCGGGATGGAGCTGACCGCTGCTCCGTGAGCGGGCCGAGCGCTGCTCCGGGATGGAGCTGACCGCTGCTCCGTGAGCGGGCCGAGCGCTGCTCCGGGATGGAGCCGAGCGCTGCTCCGTGAGCGGGCCGAGCGCTGCTCCGGGATGGAGCTGACCGCTGCTCCGTGAGCGGGCCGAGCGCTGCTCCGGGATGGAGCTGACCGCTGCTCCGTGAGCGGGCCGAGCGCTGCTCCGTGAGCGGGCCGAGCGCTGCTCCGGGATGGAGCTGACCGCTGCTCCGTGAGCGGGCCGAGCCTGGCGCTGGATGATTTGATGAAGCAGGTCCCGGGCCGCACCAACCGGCCCGACAAGCGGGTACCGGCACAAACCATCAGCACAGACAAGGGAAGCCGAATTCCTCCATTCAGCTCAGTGGCGAACCGCTTCTGTCAGCGACATTTCGGCCGCACTGACAGAAGCGGACCTGCTGGTTTACGGATTATTTTGGAGCTGAGTGATACCCCTTCCTGTACCATCTCCCCCCCGGGGGATGAATGCGGCGGCCTGGTGTTGTCCAATAGCGGGTGCTGTTACTGGCGGCTTGGCCAGTGAGAGCAGAGGTTGTTGGGAGGTAGCGGAGGTTGTTGGGAGGTGGCGGAGCTTTGGCTTGGAGACAGCGGGCACCATGTCCTCGCTGAGGGCTGTCGGGGCCGCGCTAAGGAGCGGGGCCCGGCTACTGCAGGGCCGGAGCACGGGGAAGGCTCCCAACAGGCGGTGAGTGTCGGCGCTTTGTATCTGGGCCTGGTCACTGTAAAGGATGCGGATCAGAGAAAATCCCGCTGTGGCCGTGGTTAGCGGGGGGGTGGAGGAAGGGTAAGGGGGCAGAGGGTGAATGGAGGGGTGGGAGATTCTAGTAGCACGACAATGTTTTGGGTGGGAGACCATTGGTTCGTCTAAGCTTTGATCAGGTGCCTTCTCTAACTCTAGAACTGATGCCCCTGGATCCCCTTTATTAACAAATGAATCCAGGTCCTTTTTAAAAAAACAACTCGTATATTTGTTTCATTACCCCCGCTGTTTAACATTAGAACATAAGAAATAGGAGCAGGAGTAGGTCATTCGACCCTTCGAGGCTGCTCCGCCATTCAACAATATCAATGCTGATCTTCGACCTCAACTCCACCTTCCCACACTATCCCCATATCCCTTGATTCCCTTGGTATCCAAAAATCTATCAACCTCAGCCTTGAATATACTCAATGACTAAGCATCCACAGCCCTCTGGGGTAGTGAATTCTAAAGATTCACAACCTTCTGAGTGAAAAAATTTCTTATCCTCTCAGTCCTAAATGGCAAATCCCTTTATGCTGAGGCTGTGACTCCTAGTTCTAGACTCTCCAGCCAGGGGAAACATCCTCCCAGCATCTACCCTGTCAAGCCCCTTCAGAATTTTATATGTTTCAATCAGATCACCTCTCATTCTTCTAAACTCTAGGGAATATAGGCCTAGTCTACTCAATCTCTCCTTATATTACAATCCCCCCATCCCAGGACTCAGTCTAGTGAATCTTTGTTGCACTCCCCTCGAAGGCAAGTATATCCTTCCTTAGGTAAGGAGACCAAAACTGTACACAGTACTCCAGGTGTGGTCTCACCAAGGCCCTATACAACTGTAGTAAGACTTCCCTACTCTTAGCCTTTATTACAAAGGGATTGGCGTATAACATCCCATTTGCTTTCCTAATTGCTTGCTGTACCTGCGTGTTAACTTTTTGTGATTCGTGTATAAGGACATCAGGTCCCTCTGACTACCAACATTTCCCAATTTCTCACCATTTAAAATATATTCTGCTTTTCTATTTTTCCTACCAAAGTGGATAACTTCACATTTCTCCACATTATATTCTATCTGTCATGTTCTTGCCCTCTCACTTAACCTGTTTATATCCCTTTGCAGCCTCTTTGCGTCCACCTCACAACTTACTTTCTCACCTAGCTTTGTATTGTCAGCAAACTTGGATACTTGTTCCACAATTCTGTCTCCCTCTTAAAGTATTGCTTAAGTTTCTTTTCCTTCCACACCTATAACCTTAAACTGTGTCATCAAATTCTGTGCCAGACACAAGAACTTCCCTGAATCCAAAGACTCCATACCTGTGAAAATCACAAAGACCTCTTTGAAAATCATAGACATCTCTCAACTTCCTTGTTTCCCCCCCCCACCCCCCAAATCCTCCTCTCTAGAGAATAATGCCACAGGATAGTTTATCTTTCCTTGTAGATCATCCCTTTTTTCCTGTGATGTGAAGACCAAAACGGAACGGTATTCCAGATACAGCCTCCGCAAGGTCAGGTACAACTTGGGTCAAATCTCAGCTATATATCACAATGTTTTATTAACTTTCTTGACCACCTATGAATACTGAACAGATTGTTTGAATGACCTATCAACCAAAACCCCAGAACTCTTTCCTGCTGTTACCTCAAGCATGTAATCATTTAATACTACTTCACATTCTTGCTGCCTCTACTTCATCTCTCGTGACTTTACATTTGTCTGTTGAATTCCATCTGCCCATTGACCTAGCCTATCCAGGTCCTTTGGGTTGTTACATCATTGGCCACTGCAGCCAGTTTGGTGTCAGTTACAAACTTAGATACCAAGGGGCTAAATGGCCTACTCATGTCCCTATGTTCTTAGTTATAATAAAATAAAATGGACGCCAATGCAAATGTTTTAAACCTGAAAACAGAATCTGCTGCAAAGACATAATGGTTCTGCCAGCATTCGAAAATAGTAAAGACAAATTAACATTTTGGGTGTAGCTGCTTTTCCAGAATTGTCTCCAGTTAGAAGTATGGAGATAAATGCTGTGCGGAATATTATTCCTAGACTATTGGAAATGACGTGTGAGTACTGGTGCTCAGGATCCAATTGTATGGGTTGCAATAGTAAACTGAAATCCTGGAGAACTTATCTTACTCCTGAGAATTTCTGTGGGAGGTTGCAGACCGTACTACAGGGAGTAGTGAAAGAGATGTGCACTGATCCAACCGTTCAGGAGAGAAGAGAAGCCTTTTACATATGGCTCTCATCATCTACTGTTGCTTTTCAAGTCTTCGCTCAGCTCAAAAATAACTCCAAAAAATTGAAAAGAAGGAAAGCTATCTTTAAGAGGCTTTTTTGCTCCCTGAATGTCTGATCAGTGAAGTCCTCTCTTTCACTGGTCTGTAACCTCGATTATCTGCCAAAGCGGTCTCCACCATTATGGCGGCTAATTGAGGTTCTGCTGTAACTACCTTCTGTGGTCTGGTGAAATTTCAGAGGTTTTCTTCTTGACAATTTTACCTGTGTTTATCCTCTCCCTCAGGAGATTAATTAATTTGGTGTAAATCCTTGACCATATTAATATTTATGGCCACATTTTCTAACATTTGCATATCTTACCCCCCTTTCCCAGAGCTGGTGGTGGGGCCCATATTGAGCCCCGATATCGACAGTATCCACAACTGACCAAGAGTCAAGTAATGCAGGCCGAGATTCTCAGTAGTTTCATGTGGTTCTGGATTTTCTGGCACCTATGGCACGACCCTGATGCAGTCTTTGTGAGTACTTCATGACCTCCAATGTTCCTCGTTACTGTAGCATCTTATGATTTTCACTTCACAGCTTAGGAGGGAATGAAGAATTGTTTCTCTTGCCTGGCTCTTTAATATTCAAATTATAGATTGTTTTAGGGGTGGTTCTGTAAAAAGAAACAAATGTATTTTGGCAGTTCTAGTACTTCAGTGTTATTCCAGGCAATGCTTCTTACAGAAGTGGCAGTGGTACAATACCTCAAATTACAAATTTAAGGAAATTCAAAGCAAATTGAGCACATCTTGAGCTTCTAACATTTTGAGTTGGAGATGGTACTGTGGAAGGGAAGACAACAATGCAGAAAAGTGTGAGATGATACATTTTGGTAGGAAGAATGAGAAGAGACCATACGTACTAAATGGTACAATTTTAAAGGGAGTGCAAGAGGAGAGATACCTGGGGGAGTTGGTGCAGGACAGATTAATAAAGCAGATGGGATCCTGGGCTTTATAAATAGAGGCATAGAGTAGAAAAGCCATCAACAAACTTTGCCCTAATATAGCAGTATTCATTGTACTGGCAGATTGTGATGTAGAAATTCATGATGTTTTAGTAGACTTGAAAATTCCTTTTGATGCTACTTCCTGACCCCAATTCTCATTCTACTCTAGCCTGAGGGCTGAGTGGGCCCAAAACTACAGCCGGCACTTTAGATACAGGAATAAGAAGCCTTATTGCAGAGCTAAATGGCTGTGTTGAAAGCCGCATCCTGACTAAATACAAACATTTATGCTCTATTTGTACCTTTTTATGGAAATAGTATAAACTCATTATCCATATAAAGTAGCCAACTTAATGTGCACACAATAAATAAAAGTACACACTTGAGCCACTGACTAAAGCCACCATTGCCTCAGCCTGTTATCCAGAGAAAGTTTAAAAGAATGCACTGCAAGAGGTGTCTGTTGTAAAAGAGTTAACTACAGTAAAGAGTTAATTTTCACTCTTTGTACCTGCAGCACATGGAAGACAGTTTATTTATGCTTGATGGTTTCCTGTTAATATCAATCTTTATTTCTCCATAAATCCAGCAGAATTAAAGTAAGCTGTAATAAAAATGTCTCCTTGGCTTTCCTTGATGTATTACTGATTTAAATGGAAGATTGTGTTTAAGCTCTCACCACCCCCCCACCCCCAATTTATTAACAGCGAACATTTTATGTTATAACAGGGTCATTTCCCTTATCCTGATCCCTCCAAATGGACTGATGAGGAGTTGGGCATCCCTCCAATTGATGAGGAATAACTTGAACTTGCTTTCCTGAAATGGTAAGTTCAGTGGATCTACAGTATCTACTTCGAGTTGGAGAAGTACCTACTACCATTATTAAGACTGAGCAAACATGAGTTTTTGTTTATTTCTCCTTTCTTCCCTTGTAACCCGCAGTGTACCATTTCTGACCAAGAATGGGCAGTTGCTTCCGGACTTTAAATACTGACTCCTTACTAGGAATTATGCAGTAATGATAGGTTGTTTGCCTCCCTCAATGAAAGCTCCTTGACTCTACACAGTGCCTTGTTCCCTCTCTTTCCCAATCACAAAGGTCAGACTAAATACATAGTCTCTCCCTGACCAGAGTAACTGCATGCAAGAACCAGTATCCCATAATAATGACAAGCACAGACACTTCCACACAGGACCATGTGTGTATCTTTGTCATGTCTAAGCTGAATCATGTTATTTTGTTGTCATACTGCCTTCTACTCAGAATAGTTTGGTCACCTGCCTTCTCAGTAATTTTTCCTTCAGATAAATATAAACTTGGAGATTGGCCTTGTGTGTGTTATACTCCTCGGAGGTTGAGAGACTTCTACTCATAAGTTACTACTGTAGATTCTTTTAGTCTAATGTTTTGCTCTCTATGACTATGGTAACTGCTGGGGTTTGGTTCCATGGGAGCCAGCAGTTCTCCAGTACCTCCCTCAAGTGACCATTCTTCATGTTTGAACCAAGATGCCATCTGCCAGAAGACTATTTGACTGTGGTGAGCACCACCACCAAGTTTGATCCTGTCCTTGCCCAGCATCCAAATAAACACACTTTTCAGTTGGGGTCAGTGACTAGCAATCTGCTTTGTTTTTTTTTCTTTTCCTTCCAGGCTCCCCACCTAGGAACAGGAGTAGGCCATTCAATGAGATCGTGGCTGATCTGTGACTTAACTCCAAATACCTGCCTTTGGCCCATATCCCTTAATACCTCTGGTTAACAGAAAGCTATTAATCTCGGATTTAAAATTAACAATTGATCTAGCATCAATTGCCGTTTGTGGAAGAGCATTCCAAACTTCTACCACCCTTTGTGTGTAGAAGTGTTTCCTAATTTCACTCCTGAAAGGTCTGGCTCTTAATTTTTAGACTATGCCCCCTAGTCCTAGAATCCCCAACCAGCAGAAATAGTTTATTTCTATATCCTACCTGTTCCCCTTAATATCTTAAACTTCAATCAGATCACCCTTTAACCTTCTAAATTCTAGGAAATATAACCCTAATTTGTGTAATCTCTCCTCATAACTTAATCCTTGAAGTCCAGGTATCATTCTGGTAAACCTACGCTGGACTCCTTCCAAGGCCAATATATCCTTCCTAAGGTGTGGTGCCCAGAACTGCTCACAGTACTCTAGGTGTGGTCTAACCAGGGTTTTGTATAGCTGCAGCATAACTTCTACCCCCTTGTATTCTAGTCCTCTAGATATAAAGGTCAGCATCCCATTAGCCTTTTTGATTATTTTCTGTACCTGTTCATGACATTTTAATGATCTGTGTACCTGGACCCCCAAGTCTCTTTGGACCTCCACTGTTTTTAGGCTTTTGCCATTTAGAAGGTATTCTGTCCTATCCTTTAGGTCCAAAGTGGATGACCTCACATTTGCCTACATTGAAATCCATTTGCCAGTTTTGCCCATTCACTTAATCTGTCGCTGTCCCTTTGTAATTTTGTGCTTCCATCTATATTGCCTACAATTCCACCTATCTTTTTGTGTCATCAGCAAATTTGGATATGACTTTCTATGCCATCATCTAAGTCGTTAATAAATACTGTGAATAGTTGAGGCCCCAACAAAGATCCCTGTGGGACACCACTAGTCACCTCCTACCAATTTGAATACCTACCTGTTATCCCTACTGCTGTCTCCTGCCACTCAGCCAATTTCCTAACCAGGTCAAAAATTTGCCCTCAATTCCATGAGCTTCTACCTTGGTTAACAGTCTCTTATGTGGGACTTTATCAAATGCCTTTTAGAAGGCCACATAAATAATATCCATGGACATTCCCCTGTCCACTACTTTAGTCACCTCTTCAAAAAATTCAATCAGGTTTGTCAGGCATGACCTACCTTTCACAAATCCATGCTGGCTCTCTCTGATCAACTGAAAAATTTCGAAGTGTTCAGTCACCCTATCCTTAATTATAGACTCTAGCAATTTCCCGACAACAGATGTTCAGCTAACTGGTCTTTAATTCCCTGGTTTCCCCCTCACCATTTTTAAATAGCGACATGCACAATTTTCCAATCTAAAGGAATGGTTCCTGAATCAAGGGAACTTTGGAAGATTATGGTTAGGGTATCTGCAATGTGCTCACCTACTTCCTTTAAAACCCTGGGATGGAAACCTGGGGATGTGTCACTCTTTAGTGCCATTATTTTCTTCATTACTGTTATTTTACTTTAATTTTATTGAGTCTCTATCCCTGATTTAGTTTCCTTGGAATTTCTGGCATTTCTCTTCCTCTACTGTAAATACTGGCGCAAAGTAATTAGTCAACATGCCCGCCATTTCCTTATTATTGATAAATATCACCGCTTTCAGTTTTTAAGGGGCCAACATTGCTCCTGACTACCCTCTTTTTCCTAATATAATTGTAAAAAAATGTTGTGTTGATTTTGATATCCCTTGCAAGTTTCCTTTCATACTCCCTTTTTGTAGCTCTTACTATCTGTTTTGTGACCCTTTGCTAGACTTTGTATCTTTCCCATTCACCAGGGTCTGTGCTATTTTTTGTATTTTTGTATGCTTTTTCTTTGTTTTATGCTGTCCCTCACCTCTTTAGTCATCCATGGCTGTTTTTTTGGCAAGTAGAGGTCTTGCCCCTCAGGGGTATAAACTGGTTCTGTATCACCTTAAATTCTTTTTTGAACATCTCCCATTGATCGTCTGTCATTTTACCCATTAACAGATTTGCCCAGTTTACTGTAGACAGTCTCGGGTCTCACCTCTTTGAAGTCGGCCTTGCCCAAATCTAGAATCTTAGTACAGGTTGAGCGTCCTGAATCCGGCAACCTTGGGACCAAGGTCGAGCCGGTTTTCGTGTTTTTCTGGACTTCGGAATGTGTTTCTGATGTCCGAAGTCCGGAAATATCGCAACCTGGGCTCGGGCATTTCTGGACTTTCGGACATCAGAAACACGTTCCGAGTCCGGAAATGCCTGGGCCCAGGTTGCGGTTTGACAGGGTGTCCGGATTCCGGAACATTTTACGGATTCCAGACAACCCTGCCACCAATCGTCCCGGATTCCGGAACTCCGGATTTTAGACGCTCAACCTGTAGCTGTTTCGCGTTTCTCCTTTTCAAACGCTACGTTGAACTCGATCACATTATGATCGCTATTGGATAAATGTTCATGCACAGTTAGGTGTGCTACAATAGAAAAAGTGTAGCACGCCTACCTCAGCCTTGATTAAGATCAGCTAACAGCCAGACCAGGGATCAACCCTGAATCTTTCTGGTCTGCATGCCTCAGTACTGCATTACACGGTGCACTTACCTGCTGAGCCATTAGGCAACAGAGTAGAATTTTCATGTAAATATTTGTACTTTTAAAACCTTGGATGTCTTAACAGTGTGTTTGTGTCTTTCTTCCACAGTGTTTCCTTTGTGGGCATTTCTGGGGAAGTTCATCTGACACTTGGAGAGACCACTTTATTGTAAATTAAATAATTGGAATAAATATATTACCTGGACAGTCACCTTTTGTGCAATTTCTTTCAGGATTTTCAGCTGTAACTTTGTACTGTGCCAAACTTGGTGTTCTTTGGTAAATGCTTCAGTGTTTGTTAGCTCTTGTGATGCCTTTGCTTTAGGTCAGGGGTTGGAAAGCTGTCTCACCAGTGGTTTATTCTATACCTCTTATGACTGTTAAGAATAAGAATTAAGTCATTTAACGAGAACCATCACTTGGTAAACATGTACCGATTTCAGCGCAGACTTTACTACTTCAGTGTGAATATCTTCAAGTATCAACTACAGAATGTTTTACCTGCTAACAAAATAAAAGAAAATAACTGCTCCTGTTATTAGGTAGCTAGGAATTCTTTTAACTTGTAAACCAGTGGAGCTGTATAAGTGCAGTATGATATAGTATGAACACCTTGCTGAGATTACTGTCAGGTAATTTATGATCCATATTGGTTATGGGTATGGCCTCGAGCAGAAGAACCACCAGGTTACACACAGTTACTCTTGTATATCCAAATTTCAGGGGGGGGAGGGTGGAGAAACTAAAATGCCCAAATTTAAATGTGAAAATCAACTTAAAAACAATCCCTTCAAGCAGCACTTTCATACGGAATAAACCTCACTGACCTGAATGTCTTAAACTGACCTTCAGGAACGTGCCCAATATTGCGCCTATCTGAATACAGTCCCCACCACTTAAAACATCTGTTTAAAACAGGTAGTCATTTATATTGGCCAAAAAGAGATAACCATTTAGAAATCGCCCTGACCCAAAGTCACAGCAGCGTTTGTGTGATGGGTAGAATCCCAGAATCAGAGGGAACGCACTTACTGGGCCCGGAGAAAGGGAAACACACAACCGATGGGAGGGAGCTGGAAAATGCCGATTAGCTCATCAGAGTCCCAAGCAACACTCCATAAACTAAAATAACAGAAAATGCTGGAAACACTCAGCAGGTCAGGCAGCATCGAGGAGAGAGAAACAGAGTTAACCTTTCGGGTCAAGGACCCTTCGTCAGAACTCCATAAACTAAACTTGGCTGCCTCTCTGCAGCCAATAACCAGCCCTTTCACAGATACAAACAGAAAATGCTGGGACTACTCAGCAGGTCAGGCAGCATCTGTGGAGAGAGAGTTAACGTTTCAGGTCGATGACCTTTCGTCAGAACCCTTTCACAGATACAGTGAGCGACTCTGAAAAGAGTCTTTAATTTGTAGATTCATTCTTGACCGCTTTACTTGCTCTTGGTGCTCGTAGCGCTGAGGATGGTCCTGGTCTTCTTGCTGTCACGAGCCGTGTTGCCCGTCAGCTCTACGATCGAGAATAACAGCCAGGTGGTCCGGCCCAGACATGTTAACATAAGAAATAGGAGCAGGAGTAGGCCATTCGGCCCTTCGTGTCTGCTCCGCCATTCAATGAGATCATGGCTGATCTTCTGCCTCAACTCGATTCACCGGCCCTATCGCCATATCCCTTGATGCCCTTACTAGTCAGAAATCTATCGACTTCTGTTTTGAATATACCCAATGACTCAGCCTCCACAGCCCTCTGGGGTAGAGAATTCCAAAGATTCACCACCCTCTGTGTGAAGAAATTTCTTCTCATCTCAGTCCTGAATGGCCTACCCTTTATCTTGAGGCTGTGGCCCCTGGTTCTAGACTCCCCAGCCAAGGGAAACATTCTCCCAGCATCCATCCCATCAAGCCCTGTAATAATTTTGTATGCTTCAATGAGATCCCCTCATTCTTCTGAATTCAAGAGAATACAGGCCTAGTTTACTCAATCTCTTCTCATACGACAGTCGCGCCATCCCAGAAATCAATCTCGTGAACCTTTGTTGCACTCTAAGGCAAGTATATCCTTCCTTAGGTAAGGAGACCAAAATTGTACACCGTACTCCAGGTGTGGTCTCACCAAGGCCCTATATAATTGGAGTAAGACTTCTTTACTCCTGTACTCAAATCCTCTTGTAATGAAGGCCAGCATACCATTTGCCTTCCTAATGGCTTGCTGCACCTACATATTCACTTTCAGTGACTTATGTACAAGGACAACCAGGTCCCTTTGAGCATCTGCATTCCCCACTCTTTCACCATTTAGGAAATACTCTGCCTTTCTGTTTTTTCTACCAAAGTGGATAACTTCACATTTATCCACATTATATTCCATCTGCCATGTTCTCGCCCACTCACTGAGCCTGTCGAGATCCCCTTGAAGCCTCTCCACATCCTCTTTGCAACTGACACTGCCACCTAGCTTTGTATCATCAGCAAATTTGGAAATGTTACATTTAGTCCCTCATCCAAATCATTGATATAGATTGTGAATAGCTGGGGCCCAATCACCGATCCTTGCGGTACCCCACTAGTCACAGCCTGCCATCCTGAAAAAGACCCGTTTATCCCTACTCTTTGTTAACCAATTCTCAATCCATGCTAGTATATTACCCCCAATTCCATGTGCCCTAATTTTGTTCACCAACCTCTTGTGTGGGACCTTATCGAAGGCCTTCTAAAAATCCAGATACACCACATCTACCTCCTCAAAGAAGTCCAATAGGTTTGTCAAACAGGATTTCCCTTTCATAAATCCATGTTGACTCTGCCCAATCTTACTATTAGTTTCTAAGTGCCCAGTTATTGCATCCTTTATAATAGATTCCAGCATTTTTCCAACTACTGATGTGAGGCTAACAGGTCTGTAGTTCCCCGTTTTCTCTCTCCCTCCTTTCTTAAATAGCGGGGTTACATTTGCTATCCTCCAATCTGCAGGAACCGTTCCAGAATCTATAGAATTTTGGAAGATGACAACCAATGCGTCCACTATTCCAATGGCCACCTCTTTCAAAACCCTAGGATGTAGGTCATCCGGTCCTTGGGATTTATCGACTTTTAGTCCCATTAATTTTGCTAGTACTGTTTTTTTACTAATAATTTCTTTAAGTTCCTCATTCTCGTCACACCCTTGGTTTTCTCATATTTCTGGGAGGTTTTTTGTGTCTTCCTCTGTGAAGACAGAAACAAAGTATTTATTTAATTTCTCTGCCATTTCCTCATTCCCCATTATAAATTCTTCCGTCTCTGACTGTAAAGGACCTACATTTACCTTCGCCAGTCTTTCCTTTTCACATACCTATAGAAGCTTTTACAATCCGTTGTTATATTTTTCGCTAGTTTGTGTTCATATTCCATTCTGCATATTGACCCTTATACTGGCCATCGCGTTCGAACAAACATGCCTGCTTTAAGTGGTGGGGACTGTATTTCTAGTTCCAACAATAGCTTTCCTATGATCATAGACATTACAACTTAGTGCTCTGGTCTTGTACTCTAGTAATGGGTCACGGTTGTCCAAAATGACTTCCCATCAGTCTGGGCTGGATTGGAATCCAGATACAAGATGTAAATGTCCCAAACCTTAACTGCAATACAATTGTTAAAAATATTTTTACAGGATAGAGTGCCCTCCAAAGCATCATCTTTGCTGTTATTTCTGGTCACCTAAAGCACTTGAGTTACATGCAAGTTATTGGAACAACCACTTGCCCCTCCATTACATTTTCAATTAAAGGCTAAACTTCCTCATTGCTACTCTCTGATTTTGAATGAAATACTTAGCTGTGAATTCTCACTGGGCGCAACCACCATGTTATACACAAGCACAACTTGTATAAAGCCCACTGCTAAATCCACAAGGATTTGTACAAGAGTTCAGTTCGCACATAATGTCTCTACAGTTCCCCACATGGTTACCGCCTTCAGTGGAGCAGGTGGATTTGCACAGAAAGCAAGGACTTCCAGTGCTGGAAACTGAATAGTTTATTTGGCTTTTTTTTGTGGATCAGTTTCTGAAGGCAAAAAGTTGAAACACCAGATTGTGTCTTTTGCCTATAGCATAAAAACAATGCTATACTTTCAATTTGTCTTTTTTTATATTACATTTGACTGGAACGTAAAAGGAAAATATGTTACAGAAAGATTTACAATATATTACACCTAGACGCACAGGTTAGCGCTGTCCATTTTGGCGAACAACCCTCTTGTCTGTCCGTCCATAGCCTACCTGCTAATGTGCATAAATATATTTTTTAAAGCTATTACAGTATCACAAGTACTAAATAGGTATGAGGCAGCTACACAAGTTTGAGAGATGAGATCTACAATCTACTTAAGCTTTGCTTTCGCTGTTTATTTCCAGTTAGCAGAAAGTGCAAAACTGCCTCATATGCCACATACTATCAATTATCTTCCAGTGCAGTGCGGCACCTGGTCCCGTATGCACATGGAAAGGTGTTTTTAAGATGAAAAGTTAATTTCTAAAATATTAATATAATCACCTATACAAGATAACAGCTGTGATACTGGTATTTAATAGGCACACACTTGTCCTCCACTGGGCTGGTTCGCACTGGACTGTGCAGTCTAGCGGCAAACAGTAGAATGTGCTGTTTGACTTGAATATACCATCATGAACTATCTGAGCTTTTATATTTAATACCTTGAAGCAGTGTTAAAAGGCTTCAAGTGCTTCAATTTACTTTGCATGTTGACCAAACTCTAAATTGGTTCTTCTGATCTTGCTATTAATGGGCAGCAAGGAGCTATGCTCCATCTCCCAGAGCAACAATAACTGTCACAGGTTAGTAAGTGGCCACTCCCTTTGTCAGCGTGGCAGAGATTGTCGTAGGTCCCCAAAGCTGGCATCAGTGAGCTCACTCTGGACAGTAATCACTGCGCTGGTCAATCAGTGATGTGTGTATGTATGATTCTATATAGAAATGAGAAGATACACATCAGGGTACAGTAGGATTTGAAAATATATATATATTATGAAATCTGCATGTTTGGATTGACCCTGTGGGAACTCACCATTTTAGAATCTCACTGAACATAATCTGCTTATTCCATATTCCGCAGTATCAGATGCGGACTCCCTGATAGCACCTCTACTGCTGCATCACTGCTCTGTGTGCTCATCTACTTTTGCTTCATGTGCTGTACTGGGACAACAATTCTGCATTTGGTGCACTTCTTAGATCAGGGAATGTGAACTCCAAACTTTTATGCCAATCATTTACGATTCTTTAACCTCTCAGATGGCACCCATTAACCTCTTATTCTTGAGGCAACGAAAACTGTGCATTAAATCCATGAACAAGTTCTTGCTCAAAAGGACAGCCAGCTTTTCATAGTCCTATCTCCTGCTATGTTCTGTGCACCTGGTTGGACAACCACTAAAGTAATTTGCAACACACTGCTACTACTGAGAGCTGTCTTCTGTGGTGTAATCTTCATTGTTCAACTGGCAGGTCCCACCACCAGATTGCAACAGTTCTTCATCTTCACTATCTACTTCCTCATCCTCCTCTTCCTCCAGATCTTGTATGGGCAGGCATGTCTTGGAGCCTTTGCAGATCTTTAGATGTCTAGTCAAGTGATACTTTGTCAAGAATGCCTTTGAGCACTTCTCGCAGATGAAATCTCTCCTTCCTTCATGTGAGTTGAGATGTTTCTTTAAGTGAGTTGTCCTCCAGAAGAGCTTGTCACAATTTGGACACTTGATTTGCCGCTCTCTGCACAAAAACATACAAAAACAGTTCTTTAAAAAAAAAAAGTTCATTAAAATGCAATGCTTATTTTTAGTAGATACCACATACGGTTATATATAATATATATTGAAGACAAAGATCCCCCACCCCTAATCTTCACTGATGGCCTAAGATACACATTAGCAATATGATCATTTCAGCTAACCTACTTCCTAGGGTCTTCCCATCATTCGAAGCTACAGCAACTTGCACGAGTGAGCAGTAATGCTGCCATTAGATTTGGGGCTGCTTTGGCCCACATCGGCTCTTCCCAAAGAAACCAGGTGACATTGATTTAACCCCTTTTGAGGTGATCCTAGTGGTAGGTGTCAGCCGTGGCTAAGAGATAGTACTCTTGCCTCAGAGTCAGTAGGTTGTGTGTCCAAGCCCCACTCTAGTGACTCGAGCGTATAATCTAGACTGACACTTCAGTGCAGTACTGAAGGAATGTTGCATTGTCAAAGGTGCCGTCTTTTGGAGGAGTCATTAAACCACGTCTGCATGCTCAGTTGACATGAAAGATCCCATGGCACTATTTGAAGAAGAGCAAGGTAGTTCTCCCACTGTCCTCAACCAACACCTAAACATTATCTGGTCATCTATCTCATTGCTGCTTGTGGGACAAAGGCCAGGGCAAGTCTACCCAACATTTTGGAAATGGTGGGTGTTGCTGAATATGTGAAGTCTTCTTATGAACTTGTCATGGTAAGTTAATGCCCAACTACACAATTGTTACTGGCTGGGCTGGGGGCATGGGGAAGACCAAATGATCACTGAATCAATGCCACACTGCCAACAGCATGGTGTAAATTAACAATGCCTCAGGTTCTTGCTGTTCATGCCACTTCTTAAAAGCCTTCGTCTTATGGGGTTATTGGGTTCAGTGGACATGTGGCTGGATATCCTGCTATCTTTTAAAATTTAATAAAAAATAATTGATCCAGCTGCAGTTAGTTGTGTAATTATACTGTATCAGGGAGAAGATATATTAATTGGACGATGGCTAGTTACATTAAAACTCCCATTATTACTACCGTATCACATTTTAAAACTTTCAATTTTGTATCATGCCCAAATAATAACTCAATTAAAACCTCGAATTACTAATGTGGTGGTGCAGGAGAGCAAGAAGCTCATATTAACACTATATATGTGCAATGAGAATGTATTCAATAGTTTCTCTGTGTAAAATGTTAAGCATTTGTTTTGCAATATAGTGGCTAAGAGAATCATGATGTATTTTTCCAGGTCCCTTTGCCACTTTCAAGAGAAGCACAAACAGTGCACGGCTTGCCAGTGGTATACAATGCTCCATTCCTGCAGCCAACATGCTGAAGGGGGTGATTGGTTTAGTGTTAAGAGCATATCTGGAGGGTATGTTTGGATTCAGTTTGAACTATACCTGATCGGGACACTGGATTCTGCAAATACCCTTATCAAATACTCAGTGCTAATAGGAAAGGGGAGCCAAACCTCAATCAGCTCGTGGTTGACTTACTGTGTGTGGGTCAGCATGTGCTGCCGGAGGTCCTGCCGCCGCATGAACATTTTCTCACAGTAATCACATTTCAGGTTCTTTTCCCCTGTGTGGATTATCATGTGTGAGGCCAGGTGAGCTTTCTGAGTAAAAGACTTGTCACACATTTCACAGCGGTAGTTTTTTTGACCTGGAAAAGAGAATGTAAATATATGTATATATTTTAAAAAGTTATTCAGGGTATAAGCCACTTCATTGCATTACACTCATTTGCATTGATATCCTATTACCTTTCGTTTGTTTCAGTTCAAAGGAAGAATAAACTTGCATTTACATGCTGAAACCTTTATCCATGCCTTGGTCACCTCCAAACTCGACTATTACAATGATCTCCTGGCCGGCCTTCTATCCGCCACCCGTTTGTAAACTTCAACTCATTCCAAAACTCTGCTGCCAGTAACCTATCCTGCACGGTCCCACTCGCCCATCAACACTGTCCTTGCTGAACTATATTGGCTCCTGGTTCCCCAATGCCTCAAATTTAAAATTCTCATCCTTGTGTTTAAACCCTTCATGGCTTCATCCCTCCCTACCTTGGTAACCTCCTCCAGCCTTACAACCCCCCCGAGATCTATCTATTCCTTTGAAATCTTACCTCTTGCACATCATCCCTCCCTTTACCGCACTTTACCTCGGCCCCAAGCTCTGGAATTCCCTCCCTAAACCTCTCTGCCTCTCCATGTACCTCTCTCCTTAAAACCCATCTATTGGACCAAACTTTTAGTTACTCCTCCTAATATCACCTTCTAGGCTCAATATTTATGTCTTTGTAAGGCCTCTGGTGAAGTGCCTTGAGATGTTTTCTACATTAAAGGCACTATATGAATGCAAGTAGTTGTAGTAGCGCCTTATTCACATCTTTCAGAAGCAAGTGTTTCAACAATAATTAATTACGTTGAAGTTCAATGACTGTAGCTACGTGGGCAAATGTGCACACAGCAAGATTCCACACCTAGCATTGAAGTCAATGACCAGTAATTCATTTTTTTTCAGGTGCTATTAGTTGAGGGAGAAATGTTGGCCAGGACACTAGAACCGCATGCTCTTCCTTGAATAATGCCATGGGACCTTTAACATCCATCTGAACCACCAAAATAGGCAGGTGCACAGCACCTCCAGCAATGCAACACTGGTGTGTCAGCATAGATTATGTGCTCAAATCAACTACATATATCACTTATCCAGATTAATTTAATAAATTGCATGAAGGAGGTGTTACAATGTGGAGGGTTATATGGTCTAGCCAGTAGTGGGGAACACAACAGCGTTAGCACCCAATTTCATTATTTGGCAGCTGATTCCTGGTGAAATCCTGTCCTACTTACAGAGTGGGTTTAGTATTTGCCTATGTATGAAGGGCAGACATTTCCAAGCTGTGAAGTGTCAATGAATGGGTCCACAGGTGGAAGTTCACCAGTCTCAAGAAGTATTGGATTTAAAAAACAATTGTTCAATAAAATATCAGAACAAATGCACTGTTCTCTTCCTTTATTTTCATTGTTCTGGGTGCACAGGGAAAATTGAAGGAAAAGAAATGTTTAGTGTATTGGAAACACAGGTCCCTGATAGGTTGCGATGCCCAACGGTAAATGGAGCAGGAAGTTGAGCGTAGTGTGCCTACCTGTGTGGATTTTGAGATGAGTTCGCAGGTTGCTGGGGTCGCTGAATGCCTTGCTGCAGAACTCACACTTGTGTGGTTTCATCCCCATGTGCCCCATCATGTGAACGTTCAGTTTGGTGGAGGAGGTGAATGCTCTTGGGCAGATGGAGCACTTCCACTTCCTTTCCCGGCTCTGTCCATGGCTGCTCAGATGCGACTTCAGCTCACTGTATGTCCCGTACGCCTTCCCACAGTGACACATGTGCACATCAGGATGCTCAGGAACTCCTTCAACAAAATAAATGCACATATGTACACATTCCACTCCTCTGGGTCGGTAGATGCATCTCATGGTATGATACAGAGCCACACACAAGAATAAATGCTTTTGTAATCTTGGTTAGGGAAGGAGGAAAGAGAAGGAATTTTTTTTTACTCTTATAGTGGTGTTGATATATCCTGGAACTGGTGAGAACCAATGAAAGAGGAGGTAACATAAATCCAGGTTTCCCTCCCACCCAGATCTGAATTTCCATGAGGGAGTAGAGCATATAAAACAGGGACCTCTATTTATACAGCAACATACGTCATCAGAAACAACATAGCAGATAGCTCTATTGCTCACAGCAACGTTTCAAAGAAAATCAACATTTTGAAGCCATAATGCCAACTTCTAATTCCCAGAGATGCCAAACTGTGTGGCTACATACAGTAAAGGTCAATAACAAACATTAACATCCATATTAGTGTTTCAGACTTTGCAAGCCTAAACTGAATTTCCTAGCTTTTGTATGAATCGACTCAGAAGATAATTAAAGATTAACAAGTAAGAGGAGAGGCTAAAAGAGGCAAGTTGAACAAAAATCAGAGAAAGAATGGACAGTACAATATTTCAAAAGCTTACAAGGCATACCCACACTTTTTCTGTGATGTCAGTCTCTGGTCTAATGACTTTGAAATCAGGCCCCTGGGTTTCTGTACAAACAGGTCTTTGACCAGTAACCCAGAAAAATAACAGCTGACTCTCAGAACATTTGCATACTGGATACCCAGGTATACAACAATGGCCCGGAATTTGCGGTCAGTAGCGAAGCGAATGGTGCTCGCTGCTGACCTCGAAGAAAGCTGCCCACAAAGATCTAGCGATCTCTGTGGCGTCAATTTCAGCTTTCTCAACCTTTGTTTGAATCTGGCACCAAAACAAGCGCATCCTAAGTGTCTAGCAACAGTCATCAAGCTGGTTAAGCAGCCAATCACATTGAAGAATTCTCACAGTAAACCAGGAAGTAAAATGTACAGATTCTAATTTACTTTTTATAAATTTTACAGAGAGTGAAATAAAGATTAGGACATACACATATGATTAAGATAGAAGCTGAAATATCATAAACAAACTTAAAAAATTAAAAACTTGTAATTCTTAATCATATTAATGGAAAAATCTGACATGCCACAAATATAAATTTAGTTTTTCAGCGCCAGAATGGTTGGTCAGCAGTCAGTACACATTAAAACCCCAGTTACACCTCTTTCAACAAGGCTTAACGTGTTAGAGTTTTTTTTAACAGCGATATTCCATCGTAAAAGGGGATGGTTTCATCCTTATATGTGATTTCAACTGATTGCCGGCTCTGGGGAGTTTCACAGCGCAACCTGTGGCGGAGCAGTGAATGACTGACCGCAATTTCAGGATTTCCAAGTTTATTTGCGCATGCGCTAAACCCTGAAGTTGCGGTCAGTTCCAGAGGGGTAATGATGGCAAAAGCTGACAGCTTCGCCGTCATTACTACCGCAAAATCCGGGCCAATGTTCCACAGAGTCCCAGTACACTGTGCTCAGAAGCCCAATAGGATATCTAATGGAGAGATTTCAGCCCTGCTAAGGTGCATGGGTAATAACTACCACTATTTAAGCGCGACCTCAAAACTCATTTTGAGTTGGGATAAGCTTCCTAAACTATCCATAGTAATTAACTAATAGAAATCTAACACAAGTGAATGGCAAGACTGACCTTCCAATTCCACTTACCAAGTTGCCTTGAATAGTCCCTGCTGTAGTAAAAGAGTAGCTCATGGTCAGGAGGGACCTCCCTGGATGTACAGAAATAAATCTTCCCATTGTGAGGATAGGCCACCAGGTTTTGCTCCTCCCGAGTCCTAGAGGAAATGTAACAGTTGTAAACCTACTAAAAACGTTTCAATTTTAACCCCCCCCGCCTCCAATTCAGGGTGCCACACCTCCGTGTTTTCATGACACTGGCAGGATAAGGAACCATGGATCTACAGCCCTTTGACTAGCACATCAGCAGGAGGCTCAGAGATGTCGTGACATTAAAAGAAACCTGGGTTGTGGAAACAAGCTGAACCCAATCTCCTCAAACAGGCTTCTGATGAATTAATCCTTTGAAGCTGAGCCTTGTGTCACGGGGTTGTGGAGCGTGCACCTGCCTTCCCCCACGCAAGCAACTGTTAATCTCGGTCAAGGCACCTTCGAGAAAAAGAGCTGCATCTTTACATAGAGGAAAAGGGAAAGTTTATTATAAACGCTATTGGTATTTATGGGCATATGCAGATCTGGAAACACGGTTCCCTGCATTCCCCTCTCCTATATTTCATAAGGAATCCAGTGGCTGAGAGCAAGTCACATGGCAAAAAGTATTGATGTCAAAAGTTGTTACAAGACAAGGCTTGCAACGCAGACTCAATTAATCAGACAATGAATTTCTAGGACTAGTGTAAAAGACTAAATGATTGTCCATTATTGGGGGGAATGTTAAGTGGCAATCTGATTTGCCAGGATATCCCATTACTCAGTGCAATGATGACATTTTACAAGCAGAGATTGAAATGATTATCATCATTAGTTGGCAATTACATGGAGCAGCAAGGGTAGCGAACATTAAATACTCAATCTACTGTGTCTGTTTGGACAACTGTGTTAGAGACATAATTGCACTGTAGTCGCCCCCTCTCAGAAGGGGAAAGAAAACAAAAAGAAACCTGCATTTATATAGCACCATTTATGTCCTCAGAACTTCCCAAAGCATGTCACAGTCACTGAAGTGTAGTCACTGTTGAAAACACAATAGCTAATTTGCACACAGCAAGGTCCCACAAACAGCAATGAAATAAATGACGAGATGGTCTGTTTTAGTGATGTTGGTTGAGGGATAAGTGTTGGACAGTACACTTGGAGAACACCCCAATCTTCTTCAAATCAGGCCATGGGATCCTTTATATCCATCTGAGAGGGCAGATTAGGCCTCAGTTTAAATTCTCATCCAGAAGACAGCAGTTCCTCAGTACTACATTGTCAGCCTAGATTATGTGCTCAAGACCTGGAGTGATCCTTCTACCATTGAGCCAAGGCTGACACAAAGAATAAAAATAAATAGAACCAAATTCAAAATTTACAAAGTCAATGAGCCCAGAACAATTCTGACACCAGGAATAGAGACATCGCCCGCGAGGCCAGCTCTAACCAACTGGTGTTTGTATAAAGTGACTGCACCACATGAAAGAAGAGGAAAGAAAGGGAGAACAGAAAATAAATAATTGTGACAATTTTTTTTAAATTCTGGAAGAGGTATGCAAGTGTCAGCAAATTATACTGGATTATGCACAATAATAAGATCCACTGAGCAATAATTTCAGACTAAATTGGTAAAGGACATAAGCACTGGGAATGGAATATCTTCTGCTCCCAGCATCAAGCACTCACAGTTCAGGTACACTTGAAGCCTCCTCTACCCAGCCCCATCAAGTACTATCAGCCCAAGTAAAGCACTCCTGGCTGGCCTCCCATATCCTACCCTACGTAAACTTGAGGTCATCCAAAACTCGGCTGCCCGTGTCCTAACTCGCACCAAGTCCTGTTCACCCATCACTCCTGTGCTCGCTGACCTACATTCACTCCCGGTTAAGCAATGCCTCGATTTCAAAATTCTCATCCTTGTTTTCAAATCCCTCCATGGCCTCGCCCCGCCCTATCTCTGTAATCTCCTCTAGCCCCACAACCCCACCCCCCGAGATATCTGCGCTCCTCTAATTCTGCCCTCTTGAGCATCCCTGATTATAATCGCTCAACCATTGGTGGCCGTGTCTTCTGTTGCCTAGGCCCTAAGCTCTGGAATTCCCTGCCTAAATCTCTCCGCCTCTCTACCTCTCTTTCCTCCTTTAAGACGCTCCTTAAAACCTACCTCTTTGACCAAGCTTTTGGTCAGCTGCCCTAATTTCTCCTTATATGGCTCGGTGTCAAACTTTTTGTCTTATAATAATCCTGTGCAGCGCCTTGGGACGTTTTACTATGTTAAAGGCGCTATATAAATACAAGCTGTTGTTGTTGTTATTAGTTAAATACAAGAGTTAAACTACAGTGCATCATCATGCACACTCAGGGCAGGTATAGGTTGGGATGAAACTCCATCTATAGTCCCACATGCCTTAACCACAGCCTCTGAAGAGCACCCCCGTCACATCAATATGATATTTCCATTACCCCACATAAATCATCCACCAGGAATTGAGTTGAAACTGTCCCAAACTTCCTTCACTTAAGACCACTATAGCTCACGAGAGAGGAAACTTTCATCCCATTCAGTCTGACTTTCAATGTGACCCAGAGATAAAATGTCAGTCCTATAAGCAGCCCTGCCACTCAATCTCCAATTCTATTCAACAGTTTTTTTCACCGTGGAGGGTCTGACGTAAACTTAGGGTTTTTTGTACTTAATGGGCCAGAAATTGCTGCAATGGCGGATTTAGCGGCGAACAACATTAATTGGACTTTTATGCTCACCATTGACATCGGACTATATGTGTAAAACTGAGTGAATTATCAGGAGTAGACTGTATACTTTCCCCGACACAAACTCAATCTGTTTCAGACCCTAAACACCACTGAACTTCTAATTCCCTCCTAGAATCTAAAGGTTTTTAAAACCGAAATTTTGCATCACCTAATCACTGCTTCTTGCTTTACCTTATTTCTCTTCTCCTCTTTCCAGCTTTGGTGCTGCTCTGACCTGCAGTATTGGCCTTGGCACTTTTCCAAAGTATTCAGTGACAGGATATTAAAGAATAAACATCTCATCACCCAGGTGTCAAGTTTGAGGATGTTATCCCAGGCCACGCAGGGAGTGAGACAATTTTTTAAATTCCAAGGTTGCACTAATATACAGAGAAGGGTTGAGAATGGAACATTTTCCCATATTTTTTATCTAATATCAGCAACAAACACTTTTAAGGGATGAGCAGGAATAGTCAAACTCTGTAGCCTGCCAACAGTCAGTATATTATCCTTTGTACGATCCGCATTGCTCACTGCCTTACATTTCACAGGTCTAGTGGAAATTGACTCACCTAGCTCTGTGCACAAACATCATCCAGTTACAAATGTTCTCATCTGCTGTCACTATTAGGAACTCCAGAACATAATTGCGAAATATCTGGATTAAAAAACAAACAAAATTACACCATATGGCAGAACGTTCAGGGGCTATTTCTCAGCTGCGCAGACTTTCACCAAGATAAAATTGAATCAGAATTTTAAAAAACTGGACGAGAGTCGCAAAAACTACAAAATATGATTCCAGACTCAGATCAGTTGAATACGGATTTCTAAAATAAACTGCAGTATTGCAGTGCTCCATTTGTCACCAAAGGGCACTGCAGTATCTATACTCAGAAAGATAAGTGCAGATGAGGGAGGCCATTCAGCCCATCTAGCTCATCCTTGTCTAGAAGTCTATGTTCCCCACCCCATCACAGCATCTAAGTGAACAATTTTTTGTACCCAGAAGACTATTCGAGATATTAATCACGCTTTATGTCAAGCTCTTCCTGACATCAGTCTTGATCTTCCTTTTTGCCAGTTTATACCCAAGTCCCCTGTCCTGCAGTCGTGTTTTAACTTGAAGCAGTGCTCTGGGTTAACCTTTCCTATTCCAGTTATTATCCTATACACCTCCATATGGTCCACTCTCACTCATCTCCTTTCAAGGATGAAGAATCTAAATTTTTCTAATCTTTCTACACATCTCTGTCCTCTGGTACTAGGGATTAGCTTTGTGGCCCTTTCCTGTTTCCCTTGTGCCTCGGTTCATGAAATGAATGCAGTACTCATGGTGTTGTTCTGACAAGAGCACAATAGAGCTTCAAGATGACTGTCTCAGACTTGCATTCTGCTAATCTGGCAATAGACCTCAGCATTCTGTTTGCTTTGTTAATCACTGCTCTGCAGTGACTTGGCATAGTCAATGTTGGGTCAACTTGCACGCCCTGATCTCTGTGACCCTTTTTCCTAGCTAATTGATCTAATGCGCAAGATAAAGTACACATGCATATGCCTTGCTTATAGGAGTATTGAGGTCACATGCCTAACGACAGTATCCATTACTCATCTTTTTATCAACTAATCGGAAAGTCAATTAGCCAGATCTGGATTCCCAATCAGCCACATGTGACCAGTGGCTAACGTATTGGACAACACTGTATTAGAGAAGTGAATGCGCGCCCCTCCACTCACTACTGTATTTTAGTGTTAACGTTTTAAGAAACTATCAAGAACAAGGGTTGATTTTATGGTATATTTCAGTCACACTAACCTTCCAGATATTGGTGCTGCTTTTGTTTGACCAATCAGCGATTTCCATCGAGTTAATCTGTTGTCCAATCAGAGGTCCAAAACACGTGCGTACAGGAATTGCTTCTTGACTCCACACACCTGCCAGTGAACAGACACAGTCAGTGCACTCGGATCAATCTCAGTGAACAGACACAGTCAGTGCGCTCAGGATCAATCTCAGTGAACAGACACAGTCAGTGCGTTCGGATCAATCTCAGTGAACAGACACAGTCAGTGCGCTCGGATCAATCTCAGTGAACAGACACAGTCAGTGCGCTGGGGCAATCTCAGTGAACAGACACAGTCAGTGCGCTCGGATCAATCTCAGTGAACAGACACAGTCAGTGCGCTGGGGCAATCTCAGTGAACAGACACAGTCAGTGCGCTCGGATCAATCTCAGTGAACAGACACAGTCAGTGCGCTCGGATCAATCTCAGTGAACAGACACAGTCAGTGCGCTCGGATCAATCTCAGTGAACAGACACAGTCAGTGCGCTCGGATCAATCTCAGTGAACAGACACAGTCAGTGCGCTGGGGCAATCTCAGTGAACAGACACAGTCAGTGCGCTCGGATCAATCTCAGTGAACAGACACAGTCAGTGCGCTCGGATCAATCTCAGTGAACAGACACAGTCAGTGCGCTCGGATCAATCTCAGTGAACAGACACAGTCAGTGCGCTCGGATCAATCTCAGTGAACAGACACAGTCAGTGCGCTCGGATCAATCTCAGTGAACAGACACAGTCAGTGCGCTCGGATCAATCTCAGTGAACAGACACAGTCAGTGCGCTCGGGCAATCTCAGTGAACAGACACAGTCAGTGCGCTCG
The DNA here is from genome assembly GCA_030390025.1 of Squalus acanthias. Taxonomy (NCBI): domain Eukaryota; kingdom Metazoa; phylum Chordata; class Chondrichthyes; order Squaliformes; family Squalidae; genus Squalus; species Squalus acanthias. The sequence continues at coordinate 84,477,093 of CM059435.1, forward strand.
GATCAATCTCAGTGAACAGACACAGTCAGTGCGCTCGGATCAATCTCAGTGAACAGACACAGTCAGTGCACTCGGATCAATCTCAGTGAACGAACAGTCAGTGCGCTCGGATCAATCTCAGTGAACGAACAGTCAGTGCGCTCGGGCAATCTCAGTGAAGAGATACAGTCAGTGCGCTCGGATCAATCTCAGTGAACAGACACAGTCAGTGCACTCGGGGCAATCTCAGTGAAGAGACTTGGTTAGGGGACAATCGCAGTGATCAAACGCTATTAATGTTGCTAATAGATTTTTCTGTTGGTGCTGGAGTGAGGTGCAGGTTGGCTGGGTGAGAGGGATGCAGAGCTAGGAGGAGGCACCAACTAGGTTAGTGGGTACTGGGAAAAGCATGGATCAGCTGAGCATGGAGTAGGATGGAAGGAGGGAGCAGGTAGGTTTGCGTGATTTGGAGGGAGAAGATGTAAACAGCTGGGTTTAGGAGAGGAGTGGTTGGTTTTGGAGTATGCTACAGAGAGAAACAGTTAGATTTGGGCCCTCAAGGGAACGGTTGCATAGTTGTAATGTTACTGGACTAGTAATCCAGAGGCTTGGACTAATAATCCGGTGACAAGAGTTCAAATCCCACCACGGCAGCTGGGGAATTTAAATTCAGTTAATTAAATAAATCAGGAATAAAAAGCTAGTATCAGTAATGGTGACCATGAAACTACCGGATTGTCGTAAAAACCCATCTGGCTCACTAATGTCCTTTAGGGAAGGAAATCTGCCGTCCTTACCCGGTCTGGCCTATATGTGACTCCAGACCCACCGCAATGTGGTTGACTCTTAACTGCCCTCTGAAATGGCCTAGCAAGCCACTCAAGGGCAATTATGGATGGGCAATAAATGCTAGCCTTGCCAGCGACGCTCACATCCAGTGAACGAATAAAAAAAAATGTTGGAGGTAGCTGAAGAGAATACATTTTAAAATGATACTTTTGGAGGATCGGAGTGCAATCTCCATTAAAAGGAAAGAAAAAAATACATCATACTCCCATTAAAATAGACAACAGCTTGACAGAATCACATTGAAAAGATCGAAAGCACAGAAGATAGCACATCTACTACAGTTTAATTTGTTCCACAGAAGCCAACACAATGAATTTTCAGTATAGTCTGTTCCAGGAATTCCAGAAGCTTCTCAAAAGAATCCTTAAGATGACAACCTCCTCCCTTTTTATAAATAGATAGAACATATAATGAAATGAAACCACCTGCATACCAACATCTTCTCCCGTGATGGACTGCCTGAGGGTCAGCTGTCTAGGAATCGACAGTCGGGCTCGGCTGTTGACTGGTGTGTCTGGAATGAAAGTCATCGCTCCATGTTCCGGACAGTCGGCAGGGTAAGCTCGGTCACACAGAGTACACCCTGAAGGACAGGGAAAAACAGACTTGAACATCAACAGTGCACATTTTCATCAGTGGCTATTAAAGCTGCTTTTACATTGGTTTTCGGCTGCCAGCTCCCAGGTCTCATACAGCTTGCAGCCATCACGATAAACCTACCAGAACTTTTTTAGGCCAGAAAGACCAATTTGTTAAGCAGGGTCTTCCTGACTGCCACCGGTCCTCCTCGGGCCAGTGAACAGGCTGCTCCCTGGTGGGGATATTGTGACACATCACAATGTTAAAATGTCACACCCAGTCTGCACTTGAGCAGAACGGCGGATTCAACAGTGCGGCTGGTTTACATAAGGCCGGCAAAGATAAATGGTGTAGTTAGCTCACTCTCCTAAGGCCCAGGCCGTAATGTAAAAGCAGCTTAAGTATCACTAGAAAACATTTGCTGTCGTTGACGAAACACATCCAAATTTAAGGCAAGATTGCCATGCAAGGAAGGTGACAGGGTACCACGACTATGAGTTGCCAGGCTGTGACACTTAGAGAACATCACCGTGTTGGCTACTGGACTAACTATATAAACTGACACAAAAAAATCTGGGTTTTTCAGATTTCTTGAAGTTGAAATAACACAAACAAACCATCACAAGATCAACCCCACCAATGTAAATACTAGAACAAAAGGCACCAAACAGAAATAGTCCCGCATGGGAGACTGGTCAAGAAGGTAAGAGCCCATGGGATCCAGGGCAATTTGGCACATTGGATCCAAAATTGGCTTAGTGGCAGGAGGCAGAGGGTGATGGTCGAAGGTTGTTTTTGTGACTGGAAGCCTGTGTCCAGTGGTGTACTGCAGGGATCGGTGCTGGGTCCTTTGCTGTTTGTAGTGTACATTAATGATTTAGATATGAATGTAGGAGGTATGATCAGTAAGTTCGCAGATGACACGAAAATTGGTGGAGTGGTAAATAGCGAGGAGGGAAGCCTCAGGCTACAGGACGATATAGACGGGTTGGTCAGATGGGCAGAACAGTGGCAAATGGAATTTAACCCTGAAAAGTGTGAGGTGATGCATTTTGGGAGGACTAACAAGGCAAGGGAATACACAATGAATGGTAGGACCCTAGGAAGGACAGAGGATCAGAGGGACCTTGGTGTGCATGTACAGAGATCCCTGAAGGCAGCAGGACAGGTAGATAAGGTGGTTAAAAAGGCATATGGAATACTTGCCTTCATTAGCCGAGGCATAGAATATAAGAGCAGGGAGTTTATGATGGAGCTGTACAAAACGCTAGTTAGGCCACAGCTGGAATACTGTGTGCAGTTCTGGTCACCACACTTATAGGAAGGATGTGATTGCATTAGAGAGGGTGCAGAGATTCACCAGGATGTTACCTGGGCTGGAGCGTTTCAGCTATGAAGAGAGACTGGACAGGCTGGGGCTGTTTTCCTTAGAGCAGAGAAGGCTGAGGGGGGACCTGATTGAGGTGTACAAAATTATGAGGGGCATAGATAGGGTAGATAGAAAGGAACTTTTCCCCTTAGTAGAGGGGTCAATAACCAGGGGGCATAGTTTCAAGGTAAGGGGCAGGAGGTTTAGAGGGGATTTGAGGAAAAACTTTTTCACCCAGAGGGTGGTTGGAATCTGGAACTCACTGCCTGAAAGGGTGGTAGAGGCAGGAACCTTCACAACATTCAACAAGCATTTAGATGAGCACTTGAAACGCCATAGCATACAAGGCTACGGACCAAGTGCTGGAAAATGGGATTAGAATAGATAGGGCTTGATGGCCGGCGCAGACACGAAGGGCCTCTTTCTGTGCTGTATAACTCTATGACTATGACTCTATAAATATGTGTGATTTCAACTATCATTTATATTACAATGAAAATATTAAGACTGACTAGTGGGTTCAACAATACCCAATCGCCTGTGTGACCCATGTTTGAATCCAGCCTAGACTAATCGGATGAAAATATCCACTCCATAAAGGTCCCAGATGGAAAATTTGGGCAGTTTCAATCTGATGATAGATACCTCATAATTCAACACAAATTAGCACAGTCAATGAGAAGCCAAAAAGATGGATTATGAGTAACATGTAAATATTATATAAGGGAGTACTCTTCTGAGTCAGGAATTAAAAGGTATTCTGTTTGGACAATGCAGAGGGAGCTTTATATTGCATCTATGTCCACGCTGTTCCTCACCTAGGGAGTACTGGATATGAACACCAGCTGCAAAAAGAAAAATAATGCTCCACTTCCCAATACTAACATTCCTTGATAAGTATATTATTACCACCAGCCCCCTTCCCCAACCATAACTTCTAGAAAACTTGTAGAAGTTAGGTGAGGCAGGAGGCGACATTAACAGTTCACATATAACTTGGAATGGGAGGGTTCCCAGCACCCAGTGAACCAAAAGGGGTCAACACCTTCAGAAGAGGAGGTGGGAAGTGGAGAAAATTGGTGAGACAGAAAGATGGTACCTTGCATGTCCTCAGGAAATGTCAAACAGCTTCACAATCAATGAATTACTTTAGAACTGTACTCACTGTTGTATTGTAGGCAAATGCGGCAGCCAGCGAGATAAATAACCAGTTAATCTGTTTTGGTGGTGTAGACTGAAGGATGAAAGTTGGCCAGGACATAGGAACTCCTCTGCCTTTCTTCAAATAGTGCCATAGGATCTTTTACGTACATGTCAACACCTCAGTTTAGCATATCATCCAAAAGATGTCACCTCTAACAATTCAGCATTCTCTCAGTATTGCACTGAAGTGTCAGCCTTATATTGTGTTGCTCAGATCTCTGGAGTGGAACTTCAACCCAAGACCTTCTGACTCAGAGGCAACAGTGGTACCACTGGGCTAAGCTGACACTAGAAACCTGCTCAAATGAGCTGCTTTACCAAGCTTTCATCCATAAAGGTTTAGAGGAAATCAGCCAGGCAGATGTTGTAAAAAGAAAAAAGGTACTCTAGGTCTTCAGAGACAAATGTCTTTCAGGACTCAAAGGTTAATAAAGATTTCATCCTACAAACACTGATGTTAACAAACAATATACTTACAGATTGTAAAAGAATCTGTGAGGTTCTCTTTGTTGGAACTGGAGTCCTCCATCTGCAGAGATCCTGACACAAATGAAAGATTTTCTGAAGACACGTCAACCTGGTTGGAATTCATGGAGACCTCTGTTGTAATGGTGGAAACAGAGACTGTGTCCAGTCCCACGCTGGACCCATGAAGAGGCACTGGCTCAAGTGAAGGCAGTGAGTGAGAGGAAGAAAGAGACACTCGTACTGGGTTTGAGTTCATCGCAGCAGCATGGATGGAATCATTCAAAGAATTCTCCGACATGTTGCTTACGCGACCAGTCATTGGTTCTGGTTCCATGACAACTGGCAACTCCAGCGAGTTAGCATGAATTGGAATCACTGTATTCTGCCCTACTACTGCCTCTGGTTCCAAATTATTCCCCACCGAGTCCACAGTTATCGTTTCGTGGTTTCTGGAGCCAGAGGGCAATGTTTGAGGCTCTCCTGTGACCCCATTCATTGTCAAGTCTTCACTCATCCCTTCTGTAGAAATGGGACTGTTTACTCTGGAAACCGTTTCCATGGAGATATTAGCATCCAATGGGACCTCCTGGTTGTTGCTCTGATGCAGATTCTGAGAGTTGTGAGTGCCTACTTGTCTTGAGTCTATGGAGACGATGCTGGACTCCAAGCCAACTCCACCACTAGGTTCATAATGATCAAGGGTAGGCGGGTTGCTGGAAACGGGCAGTGCAGGGCTGCCATCCACACTGATAGCACTGGGATGGATGTATTGGGGAGGTGGTCTGTCAGCCAAGTAAGACAAAATACCTGCAGGAAGTAACAAATATAAATCAGTGAGAAAGTGAGAAACATTACCTTTACTTCAGATCAAATCATTACTCTCCATTATCGAAGCTAGGTATAGGAAGAAAAAAGAGCAGAATGGGGAGAGGCATCACCATTTCTTGGGCAGAAATAGAACTTCTCATCTGTGAACTATGAATATATGAAGTGGAAAAGGATTTGAAATTTTTGTTGTTCATGTGCCCAAAAAGTAAGCGGGTACTTAAAAAACGAATATAACTGTTGGAGGAAAAAAAAATCTCATGTAACAATAAGGCCAGTGACCCAGCTTGCTGGAGCTTTCAACGTGCTCAGAGATATAACACAGGTCGCACCCATCTGTCTCTGGACAATGCGTTCTCAATTTCAGCCCTACCATCATGAAGCTGTGGCACGTGGAGTCCAGGCCTTTCCCAACAGGGAGGGAGGTCCTGCCAGGATGCTGTCACAGTCCTCGTGGTGGCCAGTTATACAATAGTATTGGTGAGACACAGGAGCAGGTAGTCTGCTTGTTCTGGTCATGGAGGATTAGAGTTTAGCTTAGAGACTAGGAATTGGAGACAAAGTAATAAATATCATCAGCAGTAACAGAAAGGGTGGCAGCTGTTGAAGAGTACTGTCATCAGAAGACATTAGATTATAAAAACAACATGGTGAGGAAGAAGAGTCAGGTATTGGAATTACAGCAGAAAATTATGAAAATGCACAGCAGGTCAGTAAGTCAGTCACCATCTGAAAGGGAAAGAAATTGAAATATACTCTCTAAAACTGCGAAAGAACAGCAGTGCAGACGAGGCAGCACAGACAGATGAAGGGAACGTGAAAAAGAAAAAAAGACTTGCATTTGTTTAGCGCCTTTCACGACCTCAGCTTCATTTACAACCAATGAAGTTTTTTTGAAGTGTAGTCACTGTTGTAATGTAGGAAATGTGACAGCCAATTTGCGCACAGCAAGCTCCCACAAACAGCAATGTGTTAAAGACCAGATAATGTGTTTTTGTGATGTTGATTAAGGGATAAACATTGGCCAGGACACTGGGGAGAACTTCCCTGCTCTTCTTCAAAATAGTGCTGTGGGATCTTTTACGTCCACCTGAGAGAGCAGACGGGGCCTCGGTTTAACGTCTAATCCGAAAGACGGCACCTCCAACAGTGCAGCACTTCCTCACTGGAGTGTCAAGTCTAGACTTTTGTGCTCAGGTCTCTGGAGTGAGCCCTGAACCCACAACCTTCTGACTCAGAGGCGGAAGTACTACCAACTGAGCCACGGCTGACACTAAAGGAGGTAGTACAGACAGGTGAAGGGAACGTGAAGGAGGTAGTACAGACAGGTGAAGGGAACGTGAAGGAGGGAGTACAGACAGGTGAAGGGAACGTGAAGGAGGTCGTACAGACAGGTGAAGGGAACCTGAAGGAGGTAGTACAGACAGGTGAAGGGAACCTGAAGGAGGTAGTACAGACAGGTGAAGGGAACGTGAAGGAGGTAGTACAGACAGGTGAAGGGAACGTGAAGGAGGTAGTACAGACAGGTGAAGGGAACGTGAAGGAGGTAGTACAGACAGGTGAAGGGAACGTGAAGGAGGTAGTACAGACAGGTGAAGGGAACGTGAAGGAGGTAGTACAGACAGGTGAAGGGAACGTGAAGGAGGTAGTACAGACAGGTGAAGGGAACGTGAAGGAGGTAGTACAGACAGGTGAAGGGAACCTGAAGGAGGTAGTACAGACAGGTGAAGGGAACGTGAAGGAGGTAGTACAGACAGGTGAAGGGAACGTGAAGGAGGTAGTACAGACAGGTGAAGGGAACGTGAAGGAGGGAGTACAGACAGGTGAAGGGAACGTGAAGGAGGGAGTACAGACAGGTGAAGGGAACGTGAAGGAGGGAGTACAGACAGGTGAAGGGAACGTGAAGGAGGTAGTACAGACAGGTGAAGGGAACGTGAAGGAGGTAGTACAGACAGGTGAAGGGAACCTGAAGGAGGTAGTACAGACAGGTGAAGGGCACACAGAAGGCAGCATAGACAAATAGTAGCACAAGGAAGCTTGGCAGACAGAGGAGAGGCACATGGAGGTTGCAGCGCAGTCAGACAAGGGGCACACGGGGGAGCAGGACTGAGAGACAACAGGCACAGAGAAGCAGTGTGTGTCTGGCAATTGTTGGAACACACGGTACATTTCTGACTGGATGTCAAGTTTAGAAGAAAGCAAACTCTAAATGTTTCCCTTCCGTTGCCAGGTCTTCACTTACCTGGCAGAATGTGCCGAAAGTAGCTGTTCTCCAAGTGTGGATATGGAGGAGGAGGTAAAGTATAATTTCGCTCCGGAATGCTGCACATTACTCCACGTTCTCCAATGCTCATTGGAAGCATTAATGAAAGGGCAGACGGAAGGGAGCCTAAGGAAGGACTAAGGTTTGGTATTGCCACTGGCATTCCTGCAGTTTAAACACCAAGAAATGAATTAAAATAAGCAAACACGTACTAAACACTTCACAAACATACTGCACAACGCAACTATATGTTTTGCTTGAATAACGCTTTTATCGACACCAACACCTTGGCTGCCTGTGCTTGCAAACATCGTACCACCACACCTATGCCGCAAATATGCAGTCTCCAGAGGATACAACCGCTACACCAGCAAAGACATGCCGATCCAGGCTGACCTGAACAACCTACCACCAACCCGTCTCAAATCTAGAAGACCATTTTGGACCGTCGCCGAAGCCCTTCACGATCTCCCCTCGGTCTTGATGATCGATGGTGAAATGCTTGGAAGAACTGTGACATATGGAATGGATTCCTTATAGAGGATCACACAGTACAACCTGAAGGATCAAACCTTCCTTGCAAACAGTTGACAACCATCAACCGCCTCAGAACCGGTCATGGTAGATGCTGCCACCTTCTCCATAGATAGAAGATTAAAGCATCCCCATCATGTGACTGTGGAGCTCCTAATCAGACCCTGGAGCACATCATTGAGCACTGCCTTCGGAGGAAACTCACAGGCAGCCTACAAGATATCCACGCTGTTACACCGGAAGCTTTGGCCTGGATATCCAAGTTAGATATTGACATTTGATTTGCTTTGCTACTACCATACGAAAGAAGAAGCTTGAACAAGCACAGGCCAACTGCTAGCCCTTCCTATGGCCATCACACACTATTCTTGTCTATAGTAAATGCACACTAATTCTGACATTACACTATGATCGAGGCCGCCAATTTATGGTTTTGATGGAAAGGAAGATGAAATCGCAGAATTAGATTCTAAAATACTGGTAAGACTGCTGAATCCTATGTTACGAAAAAACTGAATTTGACATGTTCAGTTACTGCAAATCAGTGACCCTGATCATGATTCCACACGTGACTAATTTGCAGCACTGTAACATTGCATGAATCTTTCAGCAGTTACCTGCCACTAAAATTACTCAGGAGGCAAAGCATCCTGGTTACAATGCATCAAAACTTGATAAATCATGAGACCCGAGAAAAATCAAATTACCTACTGACATCTGGATTAGTCTTCCTGTTTTTTTTTTATTCGTTCCTGGGATATGGGCATCGCAGGCAAGGCCAGCATTTATTGCCCATCCCTCATTGCCCTTGAGAAGGTGGTGGTGAGCCGCCTTCTTGAACCGCTGTAGTCCGTGAGGTGTAACTTGGAAGGGAACTTGCAGGTGATGGTGTTCCCATCATGCACCTGCTGCCCTTGTCCTTCTAGGTAGTAGAGGTCGCAGGTTTGGGAGGTGCTGTCAAAGAAGCCTTGGCGAGTTGCTGCAGTGCATCTTGTAAATGGTACACACTGCAGCCAGGGTGCGCTGGTGGTGGAGTGAGTGAATGTTTAAGGTGGTGGATGGGGTGCCAATCAAGCATGTCCTGGATGGTGTCGAGCTTCTTGAGTGTTGTTGGAGCTGCACTCATCCAGGCAAGTGGAGAGTATTCCATCACACTCCTGACTTGTGCCTTGTAGATGGTGGAAAGGCTTTGGGGAGTCAGGAAGTGAGACACTCGCCACAGAATACCCAGCCTCTGACCTGCTCTTGCTGCCACAGTGTTTATGTGGTTGGTCCAGTTAGGTTTCTGTTCAATGGTGACCCCCAGGATGTTGATGGTGGGGGAAATCGACAATGGTAATGCCGTTGAATGTCAAGGGGCAGTAGATAGACTCTCTTTTGTTGGAGATAGTCATTGCCTGGCACTTCTGTGGCGCGAATGTTACTTGCCACATATCAGCCCAAGCCTGATTGTCGTCCAGGTCTTGCTGCATGCAGGCATGGGCTGCTTCATTATCTAAGGAGTTACGAATGGAACTGAACACTGTGCAATCATCAGCGAACATCCCCACTTCTGACCTTATGATGGAGGGAAGGTTATTGATGAAGCAGCTGAAGATGGTTGGGCCTAGGACACTGCCCTGAGGAACTCCTGCAGCGATGTCCTGGGGCTGTGATGATTGGCCTCCAACAACCACAACCATCTTCCTTTGTGCTAGGTATGACTCCACCCAGTGGAGAATTTTCCCCCTGATTCCCATTGACTTCAGTTTTACTAGGGCTCCTTGATGCCACACTCGATCAAATGCTGCCTTGATATCAAGGGCAGTCACTCTCACCTCACCTCTGGAATTCAGCTCTTTTGTCCATGTTTGGACCAAGGCTGTAATGAGGTCTGGAGCTGAGTGGTCCTTGCAGAACCCAAACTGAGCATCAGTGAGCAGGTTACTGGTGAGTAAGTGCCGCTTGATAGCACTATCGATGACACCTTCCATCACTTTGCTGATGATCGCGAGTAGACTGATGGGGCGGTAACTGGCCAGATTGGATTTGTCCTGCTTTTTGTGGACAGGACATACCTAGGCAGTTTTCCACATTGTTGGATAGATGCCAGTGTTGTAGGTGTACTGGAACAACTTAGCTAGAGGCGCGGCTAGTTCTGGAGCACAAGTCTTCAGCACGACAGCCGGGATGTTGTCGGGGCTCATAGCCTTTGCTGTATCCAGTGCGCTCAGCTGTTTCTTGATATCATGTGGAGTGAATCAAATTGACTGAAGACTGGCTTCTGTGATGGTGGGGACCTCAAGAGGAGGCCAATATGGATCATCCACTCGGCACTTCTGGCTGAAGATGGTTGAAAACACTTCAGCCTTGTCTTTTGCACTCGCACGGTGGGCTCCGCCATCATTGAGGATGGGGATGTTCATGGAGCCTCCTCTTCCCGTTAGTTGTTTAATGGTCCACCACCATTCACGACTGGATGTGGCAGGACTGCAGAGCTTTGATCTGATCTCTTGATTGTGGGATCGCTTAGCCCTGCCTATAGCAGGCTGCTTCCGCTTTTTAGCATGCATGTAGTCCTGTGTTGCAGCTTCCCCAGGTTGGCACCGCATTTTTAGGTACGCCTGGTGCTGCTCCTGGCATGCTCTCCTGCATTCCTCATTGAACCAGGGCTGGTCCCCTGGCTTGGTGGTAATGGTAGAGGGAGGGATATGGCGGCAGAGCTTCAGAGACATACAGTAAAATTTGCACTCGGACTCTGAGGAATACAGAGGCAGAATGAATTTGGGCACCAAGATCGCTCAAGAAAGAAGCATTCTGAGACATCTTAGAAATTTCAGTTGAGGTTTCAATAAAAGCTTAATCCAAATGCAAATAAAACTACTGAGAGAGCCTAAAGCTCACCGATTCCACAGACAAAGCTGTTTCAATCCCGAAAATAGGTTTAAGACCATAGTGACATAGGCTCAAAAAGGCACACAAAATTTCAATATCATCTACAAAATTCCCAATCTGGAGGTGGGGGGCGGGGCTTGCTAATTACAGCAAGGAGTTAAACTTATGTATTCAATGAGGCAAGTACATTGAGAAAGATAAGCACCAAAAGCAGCAGGAGACACTTGCAAGAAGTGGTACCCCAAAGGAAAGAAAATGCAACTGGCATTCAGAAGTTTGCTGGGTGACTAGTTAACAGGGAATGCGCAGTCTGCTGACTGACTGTGAGCAGGGAATATTAGCTCTGAATTCTCCCAGTTTAGATCAGCATTTCCTACCTGGAGCTGGGAGAGGGTTGTGAGTGGGTGAACCCATGCTCAGGTGACTTCCCGTAACAGGTAAGGTGCTGCTAACAGAAGAAGCACTCAGCTGATCCATCCCCACAGTGCTCAGGTTGATGTCATTCATGCTGAAAAATACACAATGTACACGTTATTAATTAGTGACTGTGGCCTGAGATTAACTGCAGGTGTAGCATTCTCTCACAAACAGTTCATTTCAACAAAATTATGCAAGAATACTTAAAATACAGACAGTATAACACAAGGAATTTCTGGCATTTCTTTCTATTGAGTCCACGTAGGCACCAACGACATAAGTAGGACTAAGAAAGAGTTTCTGCTGAGGGAGTATGAGCAGCTAGGGGCTAAATTAAAAAGCAGAACCACAAAGGTAATAATCTCTGGTTACTATCTGAACCACGAGCAAATTGGCATAGGGTCAATAAGATCAGAGAGTTGAATGCGCGGCTCAAGGATTGGTGTGGGAGAAATGGGTTTCGATTCATGGGGCACTGGCACCAGTACTGGGGAAAGAGGAGCTGTTCCGTTGGGACGGGCTTCACTTGAACCGTGCTGGGACCAGTGTCCTGGCGAATCAGATAATTAGGGCTGTAGATAGGGCTTTAAAATAAATAGTGGGAGTGAGGGGAAACTTAGAAAGTTAAAAGAGAAAAGACAAGGCAATAGTGCAGGGTAGCAATAGGGGTAATGATAATCAGAGTGTGACAGGAAGGGACAGAGCGTACAAACATAAGAGTGCACCAGCAAATAGGGTCAGAGTAGGTAAAAATGGTAAAAAGACAAAATTAAAGGCTTTTTTATCTGAATGCACGCAGCATTCATAACAAGATAGATGAATTGACGGCTGGAGAAGAACTTGGAGTGGGAGGGGGAGGATCCAGTTGTCGTGGTCCACGTAGGAACCAACGACATAGGTAGAACTAGGAATGAGGTTCTGCTGAAGGAGTTTGAGGAGCTAGGATCCAAATTAAAAACCAGAACCTCAAAGGTAATAATCTCTGGATTGTTACCTGAGCCACGTGCAAATTAACATAGGGACAAACAGATTAGAGGTTTAAATGCGTGGCTCAAAGAGTGGTGTGGAAGGAAGGGGTTTCAGTTTATGGGGCACTGCACCAGTACTGGGGAAAGATGGAGCTGTTCATTGGGATGGGCTCCACTTAAACCGGGCTGGGACCAGTGTCCTGGCGAACCGAATAACTAGGGCAGTAGACAGGACTTTAAACTAATGAAGGGGAGGCGGGAAGATTCAGGAAAGAGTAAATTTAAAAGCAGCGAGAGAAATGTCAAGGCTCTAGAGCTGAGTAGAGTTTTGGGTAAAAATAAGCAGAGTTGGTCAGGAAGGGACAGAGAGAGTAACAGAAGCAATCAGTGACTAAGGTGACATCAGGGAAAAAGAGAAATAAGTCAAAGCTAAAGGCACTATATGGCTGAGACAGGAGAAATTATAATGGGGAATAAGGAAATAGCAGAGAAATTAAACAAATACTTTGGGCTGGATTTTGATACTGGGGCGGGTTGGGGTCGTGTCATCCGTATTTCGTGTTATCCACCCGACTGCAATTGGATGTGGGAGATTGATGCAATTTTCACCTAATTGGGCAATTGAGTTCTAGCATGTGGGAACCCATGAACCAATTAGTGTTTTCAGTCTGAAAGTCGCCTCTGATGATGTCATCATTGCTGCTGCATTGACGGTCAGAGACTGCCTGGCCTTTGCTGTGAGAGGACCTGGATGCAAAATGAGCAGCAGCTCTAAGGGGAGAGAGAGAGAGAGAGAGAGAGAGAGAGAGAGAAAAAAAAGAGGGGGGAGGAGGAGAGAGAGAGAGAGATTTTTTTTGCATCCAGGTCCTCTGAAGACCTTCAATGCAGCAACATCAGAGGCGACTTTCAGACCTAATACTACTACTACCTTCATCACATCTCCGTTGTAATAGTGGACCTGCAGCTGATAGTCAGCTATCCAAATGTGCTCCCGCCAGGTTTCACAATCGTGGTTCAGAACAGGCGTGCTTCACGTAGATCAAAGGTTAAAATCACAAAGGCCTTTCAAAATGGCATTATAGAGCCAATTTAGTGCTTGTTAAGGGCCTTAACAGCCTATCCCGCCTCTTAAAGGCGGGACGGAGTCGGGACCAGCAGACACGATTTAATGAAAATTGCGTGGAGGCGGGATGGAGGCGGACTTGTGCCCGCCCGCCAGTTTTCGCAATTTTAACCCCCCACACGCCTCCAAACCCGCCTCCACGGGTCAATGAAAATCCAGCCCTTTGTGTCTGTCTTCACGGAAGAAGACACAAAAAACTTCCCGGAAATTGTGGACAACCAAGGGTCTAGCGAGAATGAGGAACTGAAAGATATTAGTATTAGTAAAAAAGTAGTACTGGAGAAATTAATGGGACTGAAAGCCGATAAATCCCCTGACCTGATGGCCTACATCCTAGCGTTTTGAAAGAGGTGGCTATAGAGATAGTGGATGCATTGGTTGTCATTTTCCAAAATTCCATAGATTCTAGAAGGTTCCCGCAGATTGGAAGGTAGCAAATGTAACCCCACTATTTAAGAAAGGAGGGAGAGAGAAAACGGTGAACTACAGACCAGTTAGTCTGACATCAGTAGTAGGGTAAATGCTAGAATCTATTATTAAGGACGTGGTAACAGGGCACTTAGAAAATCATAATAGGATTGGGCAGAGTCAACACAGATTTATGAAAGGGAAATTGTGTTTGACAAACCTATCAGAGTTTTTTGAGGTTGTAACTAGCACAATAGATAAGGGGGAACCAGTGGATGTGGTGTATTTGGATTTTCAGAAAGCATTCGATAAGGTGCCACACAAGAGGTTATTAAACCAAATTAGGGCTCATGGGATTGGGGGTAATAGCATGGATGGAGGATTGGTTAACGGACAGAAAACCTAGAGTAGGAATAAACGGGTCATTTTCAGGTTGACAGGCTGTAACTAGTGGGGTAACAGTGCTTGGGCCTCAGCTATTCATAACCATTTAGGACTGAGATGAGGTGAAATTTCTTCACTCAAGAGAGTTGTGAATCTTTGAAATTCTCTACCCCAGAGGGCTGTGGAGGCTCAGTCGTTGAGTATATTCAAGACAGAGATCGATAGATTTTTGAATATAAGGGAATCAAGGGATATGAGGATAGTTCAGGAAAGTGGAGATGAGGTAGAAGATCAGCCATGATCTTATTGAATGGCGGAGCAGTCTCGAAGGGCCAAATGGCCTACTCCTGCTCCTATTTCTTATGTTCTTAAATAGAAATAAATGGGTATGATCTGATAGCCATTACAGGGACGTGGCTGCAAGGTAACCAAGGCTGGGAACTGAATATTCAGGGGTATTTGACATTTCGAAAAGATAGGCAGAAAGGAAAAGGAGGTGGGGTAGCTCTGTTAATAAAGGATGAGATCAGTACAGTAATGAGAAATGATCTTGGCTCGGAAGATCAAGATGTAGAATCAGTTTGGGTGGAGATAAGAAATAATAAGGGAAAGAAGTCACTGGTGGGAGTAGCTACACTGTGGGACAGAGTATAAATCAAGAAATAATGGGGGCTTGTAAGAAAGGTACTGCAATAATCGTGGGTAATTTTAATCTTCATATAGATTGGACAAATCAAATTGGCAAAAGTAGCCTTGAAGACGAGTTCATAGAGCGTATTCAGGACAGTTTCTTAGAACAATACATTGTGGAACCGACCAGGGAACAGGCTATTTTAGATCTGGTAATGTGTAATGAGACAGGATTAATTAATGATCTCATAGTAAAGGATTCTCTAGGGAATAGTGATCATAACATGTTGGAATTTCACATTCAGTTTGAGGGTGAGAACCTTGGGTCTGAAACTAGTGTCTTAAACTTAAATAAAGGCAATTACAAGGGTATGAAGACAGAGTTGGCTAAAGTGGACTGGGAAAATAGATTAAAAGGTAAGACGGTAGATAAGCAGTGGCAGACTTTTAAAGAGATATTTCATAACTCTCAACAAAGATATATTCCAGTGAGAAAGAAAGACTCTACGAGAAGGATGAACCATCCGTGGCTTACTAAGGAAGTTAAGGAGGGTATCAAATTGAAAGAAAAGGCATACAATGTTGCGAAGATTAGTGGTAGGTCAGAAGATTGGGAAATTTTTAGAAACTTGCAAAGGATGACAAAAAAATAATAAAGAGGGAGAAGATAGATTATGAGAGTAAACTAGCAAGAAATATAAAAACAGACAGTAAGAGCTTCTACAAGTATATAAAAAGGAAGAGAGTAACTACAGTAACATTGGTCCCTTAGAGGATGAGACTGGGGAATTAATAATGGGAAACAAAGAAATGGCAGAGACTTTGAACAAATATTTTTTATCTGTCTTCACAGTAGAAGACACTAAAAGCATCCCAATAATAATGAAAAATCAAGGGGCAAAAGGGAGGGAGGAACTTAAAACAATCACTATCACTAGAGAAAAAGTACTAGGCAAACTAATGGGACTAAAGGCTGACAATTCCCTTGGACCTGATGGCCTGCATCCGAGGGTCTTAAAATTGGCTGCAGAGATAGTGGATGAATTGGTTGTAATCTTCCAAAATTCCCTAGACTCCGGAAAGGTCCCAGCGGATTGGAAAACCGCAAATGTAACGCCCCTATTCAAGAAAGGAGGGAGACAGAAAGCAGGAAACTATAGGCCAGTTAGCCTAACATCTGTCATTGCGAAAATGCTGGAATCCATTAAGGAAGTAGTAGCAGGACATTTAGAAAATCATTATACAATCAAGCAGAGTCAACATGGTTTTATGAAAGGGAAATCGTGTTTGACACATTTATTAGAGTTCTTTGTGGATATAACGAGCAGGGTGGATAAAGGGGAACCAGTAGTTGTAGTGTATTTGGATTTCCAGAAGGCATTCGATAAGGTGCCACATAAAAGGTTACTGCACAAGATAAGAGCTCATGGTGTTGGGGGTAATATGTGGATAGAGGATTGGCTAACTAACAGAAAACAGAGAGTCAGGATAAATGGGTGCCACAGGGATCAGTGTTGGGGCCTCAACAATTTACACTCTATATTAATGACTTGGATGAATGGACCGAGTGTACTGTAGCCAAATTTGCTGATGATACAAAGATAGGTGGGAAAGCAAGTTGTGAGGAGGACACAAAGAGTCTGCAAAGGGATATAGATAGGTTAAGTGAGTGGGCAAAAATTTGGCAGATGGAGTATAATGTGGGAAAATGTGAGGTTATCCACTTTGATAGGAAGAATAGAAAAGCAAAATATTATTTAAATGGAGAGAGACTACAGAATGCTGCAGTACAGAGGGATCTGGGAGTCCTCGTACATGAAACACAAAAAGTTAGTGTGCAGGTACAGCAAGTAATTAGGAAGGCAAATGGAATGTTGGCCTTTATTGCAAGGGAGATGGAGTATAAAAGTAGGGAAGTCTTGCTACAACTGTACAGGGCGTTGGTAAGACCACACCTAGAGTACTGCGTACAGTTTTGGTCTCCTTATTTAAGGAGGGATATACTTATATTGGAGGCAGTTCAGAGAAGGGTCACTAGGTTGATTCCCGGGTTGAAGGGGTTGTCTTATGAGGAAAGGTTGAGCAGGTTGGGCCTATACTCATTGGAGTTTAGAAGAATGAGAAGTGATCTTATTGAAACATATAGGATTCTGAGGGGGCTTGACAGCGTAGATGCTGAGAGGGTGTTTCCCCTCGTGGGGGAATCTAGAACTAGGGGGCATAGTTTCAGAATAAGGGGTCGCCAATTTAAGACGGAGATGAGGAGGAATTTCTTCTCTCAGAGGGTCGTGAATCTTTGGAATTCTCTACCCCAGAGAGCTGTGGAGGCTGAGTCATTGAATATATTCAAGGCTGAGATAGACAGATTTTTGAAATACAGGGGAGTCAAGGGTTATGGGGAACAGACAGAAAAGTGGAGTTGAGGCCAAGATCAGATCAGTCATGATCTTATTGAATGGCGGAGCAAGCTCGAGGTGCCGAATGGCCTACTCCTGCTCCTATTTCTTATGTTCTTATGAGCGAAAGACATCAATCCGATATCTCCAACGGGATTCATTGCCAAACGTAACTTTGTACTATGGCCACCTCCACACCACAAATCCAACAGGGAACAGGCCTACATTGCAAATCTGACCATGCATTTACTGAATCAGAGATCTGATTTTTATGTAAACTCTGGAAAATCCTGTATTGTAATGATCCTCACTCTGTGCTTCTGAACAGCACTAACATACTTCCCTCCTGGGTCAGAGACCAGGGCCAAATGAGTTGACTGCACTAAACCAGCTCCCTGCCCAAATCCCATGGGTTTTAATAAAAATCCTATGCTTACACCCATCGTCGTACAGAAGACTTACTTACTCACCTCCTTACTGTGTAACCAACAAAAACACCAAATAAAGAAAAACATCCAAGTACTGCGCCTTAGAGAAAAGAACTTGGTTCCCTCAAGAAGTAATCATGTGATTCCAAGACAAAAGCAGGGATTTACCTGAAAGAGTCTCCTGGTTTATCCTACCCCAGAAGGTTTTCACTGCTGAAGCATCCATCTGTTCCCACTGTGGAAAACAAGAGAATATCAAGGTAAAGACAATGTATGGACCTCAGTCCACACACAACCCAGTCCAGCCCAGTTCCAACACAAAACCACCCAGTACATGTTTGCCCACACCAGCCCTCGTATAATTCCACCCAATACAGACACCAGCCCAGAACACACCTATGCAGTATAGAAGCACCAGCCCAAACCCAGCACAAATCCATCCCACTGAAACCCACTGAGGAGACACACCAGCACAGCACCGACCCTCTCAGTATACCAAGTTTATCAAGTACAAACCCAACCAGCACACACCAACAAAACCCACTAAATACCCGCAGAAACCTAGTACAAAGACTAGCACAAACACAAACCACCATGATAGACCCACCAAATCCACTAATATATATAGGTGTTTGATCACAGGCTTTCAGTCTGTGGATCACACAAAGGTTGCGTAGATATACGTCCTGTCCACAAAAAGCAGGACAAATCCAACCTGGCCAATTACTGTCTTATCAGACGCAGGCCGTGCGCAGAGTCCGAGCAGACACGGGCCGTGCGCAGAGTCCGAGCAGACGCGGGCCGTGTGCAGAGTCCGAGCAGACGCGGGCCGTGCGCAGAGTCCGAGCAGACGCGGGCCGTGCGCAGAGTCCGAGCAGACGCGGGCCGTGCGCAGAGTCCGAGCAGACGCGGGCCGTGCGCAGAGTCCGAGCAGACGCGGGCCGTGCGCAGAGTCCGAGCAGACGCGGGCCGTGCGCAGAGTCCGAGCAGACGCGGGCCGTGTGCAGAGTCCGAGCAGACGCGGGTCGTGCACACGGTCCGTGCAGAGGCCCCACACAGTCAACACAGCAACTTGTATTCATATAGCGCCTTTAACGCAGTAAAACATCCCAAGGTGCTTCACAGGAGTGATTAGCAAAAACATTTGACACCAAGCCACATAAGGCGATCTTAGGGCAGATGACCAAAAGCTTGGTCAAAGAGGTAGGTTTTAAGGAGCGTCTTAGAGGAGAGGTAGAGGTTTAGGAGTCTGTGCAGACACAGGCCGGACACACAGAGTCGATGCAGACACAGGCCGGACACACAGAGTCGGTGCACCCAGTTACGTTAATACAGCAGAGGCAGCGCGGGGTCAGTATAAATATTGCACAGTAACAGTCACAGGGCTGGGACTGTTGCTCTATCAAAGCGACAGTGTTTACCGGGGGTTGTCATGGGTCGCTCTGGGATGTTGGAGAATGAATCTCACTCCCTGGCCTCAATGTGCTGATCATTGCAACATCTGATGGGCATTTTCTGGGAGCGGGGCTGCTGCCTGGCCGGGACAGGCCTGGGTGAGCGGCGGGTGCGGTGCAGTGCCGGGCTCGGGGCCCGGGTTTGATTCTCTCTCTCTCTCTCTCTCTCTCCTATTGTTGTTGTATCCAATGTTTCTCACTGACCTGTCGGCGCGCGCAGCTCCACATCCACCGCCAGCCCACCGTGCCGCACTGCGCCTGCGCCGGCCCGACAGCGCCCCCCTCCCCCGCTGCTCATGGCCGGAACTGACAGAACTCCACGGTCCAATCCCCACCATTGGAGCAGGATTTCAGTCGTTTGCTGCCGCCTTCGCTTTCCTACTGTTACTATATTGAGAAACTTAGGTGAAGGGGCAGAGCCCCTAGTGCAGGTCAGGATGATGAGAGATTGTGTAGAATGGGCATATACTCTCTGGAGTTTAGAAGAATCAGAGGTGATCTCATTGAAACATACGAGATTCTGATGGGTAGATGCTGAGAGGTTGTTTCCTCTGGCTGGAGTGTCTAGCACAGCAGTTCCCAACCTCTTCCTTTATGCGGACCACTACATCATCATCATCAAAAGCTTTTGCGGACCACTAGCCATTTAAAACATTTTTAACATCGCCTATGGCTGACGAGAGTCAAACTTATATATCAACAGGTATTAAAAACGCAGTTGTTTCTAATCATTTATTGTGCTCACTCACAAATACATTGCACTCGTCACAGCACATTTACCTGCAGTAGGCCTACCAGTGGGGAAAAGATAACACTTACCCAATGAGAAGGCTGATGTTGTTTTGCAGACGTCAAACGCTGGATGTCAGGTTCCAGCAATGACAGTCTCAATAGGAGATCTGGTTCAACATGAAGTTTATTCCGAAATTTGGTCTTCAATGCGACAAGCGCAGAAAATCCAGTTTCGCAAAGGTAGGTTGTGGTAAAAGGCATTACAAACTTTACTGCCTTGTCAGACAGTGCTGGATATTCCGAATCAACTTCCAGCCAAAAGTCAGTCAGGTATTGCCGAGAAAAATCCTGCTTTAAAGCACTGTCACAGGACAGTTCCACAAGGCTGTCTTGCTCTGTCGAGGTCAGGCTTGCGAGGATGTCATCATCAAGGCTCGCCAAGGGATTTCGTATCCAGTTGAATTTTGTGTAGGGCACAGGGAAGTACTCGCGTAGGTTTATTTTCAAACTTTGGAGGTGCTCTCTGATGATATGTTTCACACTGTTTGGAAGCTGCATCTCTGCCATGACCAAAAAATCAGACAGATTCGCAAACGAGTCGTAATTTGACTGCTCAAGTCGTTTGGCCCACATCTCTATTTTCTTGATCATCGTTTCTATTTTGTCCTGCACGTGAAAGAATGTCACTGATTTTCCCTGAAGACGCAGACTGAGACCATTCAAGTGATCGAAAATATCTGCCATATAAGCCAATACAAGCCACTGAAAATCACCGAAGCGATGTGAAAGTTTAAACTTTGAGTCCAGTAAAAACATTCTCACCTAGCAGGCATTTTCTTTGCAGCTAATGCCTCCCTATGGATGCTGCAGTGAATGGATGATGCTGGCGGAGCCACTGCTCTTACACGTGCAACAACCCCACTGTGTTGGCCTAACATCGCACGGGCCCCATCTGTGCCAAGTCCGTCACATTTTGACCAATGAATCCCATTTTCAATAATGAAACTGTTCAACATTCCAAAAATAGCCTCTGCAGTTAAGCGTGTGGGCAACGATTTACAAAAGAGAAAGTCCTCATGTATCTCTCCATTGTGTTCATACCTTACATAGGTGATCAGGTTTGAAAGGTTTGCAATGTCCGTTGATTCATCCAGTTGAAGTGCATAAAAACGACTCGCTTGCATTCTCGCTATTAGCTGATCACATAAGTCCTGAGCCATCTCATCAATTCTGCGTTGAACTGTGTTATCTGACAATGAAATCATGTTAATCTGCTTGCAGGCCCCCTCTCCCAGCATAAAATCCACCATCTCCTTAGCCGCTGGCAATATCAACTCCTCCCCGATTGGGTGCGGCTTCCCTGTCTTTGCTATGAGCCTAGCTACCCGGTATGAGGCCTTAGCATTATCACTGCCTTTAGATGTGCATTCCATAATTGTCTTGCTCCGTTGAAATTCTTTGAGCTGGTTGTAAAAAAATCCAATTGGCTTGGACACGTATTCCCCATGCTTAGTCTCAAGATGACGGCGAAGATTAGCGGGCTTTAGGCTTTCATTCGACAGAACATCATAGCACACGACACATACTGGTAACGGTTCGTTCTCCGTTCCAGTGTAAGTAAATCCCAGTTTTAAGTATTCACTGCTGTATTTTCTCCTCACTTTTCGCTTACTTTTGTTGTGCTGAGCTTCATTTGCTGATGTCTCACTGTCATTTTGACCATAGTAGAGAGTTCGCTTATGTGTGCCAGATAAAAGCCACCGATCCATTTTTTGATTCCCGCGCTCTAACCGTCGAATTTTCTAAGAGCGTCGGTTCACATTGACGTCACGCAAAAGCGCCACACTATTTAAATTCAGAGAATCACAAGGATGTTTGTGAAGCATATTACATTGCGAATAATAATGCAATATCGAATATGATACATACGAGGTACACGTGATTATATTATTATTACAGTATCATCATTTTTTTTTTCACGGACCACCTGCAGTACCCTCGCGAACCACTGGTGGTCCGCGGACCACAGGTTGGGAACCGCTGGTCTAGCACACAGTCTCAGGATAAGGGGTCGGTCATTTAAGACCAAGATGAGGAGGAATTTCTTCAGTCAGAGGGTTGTGAATCTTTGGAATTCTCTGCCCCAGAGGGCTGTAAATGCTGAGTCTTTACATAATATTCAAGGCTGAGATACATAGATTTTTGGACTCTAGGGGAATCAAGGGATATGGAGATCGGGTGGGAAAGTGGAGTTGAGGTCGATGATTAGCCATGATCTTATTGAATGGCGGAGCAGGCTCGAGGGGCAGAGATTTACATGCAAGACATCAGACTGTTATGTTCTAATTTAATTTTAAAACACAGCTGTTCAATTAAACATAATGAAACTTGAGAGACATAGCGAGCCTCCTTACATATGTTTGAAGGAAAGCTCTAGAATACATCTGATGATGGTTACTCAGCAATTCTTTTCCTACAATACATTCCTGCTCCTATTTCTTATGTTCGTAGGACATTCTTACCAAGGCTCAGAAGAGTAACATGAAAAAAAAGAAAGACTTGCATTTATATAGCGCCTTTCACGACCTCAGGACATCCCAGAGCACTTTACAACCAATGAAGTACTATATTTTTAAATGTAATCACTTTTGCAATGTAGGAAACGCGGCAGCCAATTTGCCCACAGCAAGCTCCCACAAACAGCTATGTGATAATGACTAGATAATGTTTTAGTGATGTTGATTGAGGGATAAATATTGGCCAGGGCACCGGGGATAACTCCCCTGCCCTTCTTCGAAATAGTGCTGTGGGATCTTTTACGTCCACCTCCCATTCGCTGCTGGGTTTCCCGAGCCCTGGAAACAATCCACGGCAGCTGTTAAATTTAAATCAGGCTCCCAATTGCACATTTCTTGAGCTTTCTGCCTGCTGTCTCTGCTTTAAGAGTAGTTCAGCTTGAAGTGCAGCAACTGCACTCTTACAAGCGCTCCTTTTGCTCCCCCACATTATTTTCTGGGCCTTCTGGTGTAACTGACAATTGCTGGTGGGACTTGCATTTTTGTGCTGCCCAGCAATATTCTAATTAGCTGACCCTGGGATGTCTGATGGGGTGAGTGTCAGGCCGTTGGGCAAGTGGAAGTGCCACACCTCTGGTCTTGCGGATTGCGGGACTTGGAATTTCAGGGCCCATGTTTTTAGAATATTAATTATGGATTAAATATAACAAGTTCAGGGCAGCTCTAATCAATTGCAATCGCTTATTCAAAATGGAGCCCAGATTGCAGCATCAGATTGACATAAATAGGGGATATTATACATGTTCTTGCCCAGTAAATGTGAGGCACCTCCCAACCTAATCCTGTCAGAAAGGTGCCCTTTCTACATTACAGTGCTGCTGCTAGTGGCAGCCTTGACTTCAGCAGCACTTTAGCAATGTAGATAAGACGGGGCTACTGCCACTGAGAACAGAGAACAACCTCAAGAGGCAGCAGTGCTCCACTCAGTAATAGTAAACGCTTGCTGTTGGAGGGAAAGTACTCAGCCTACCCAGCCATAAAGGGTAGTGATGTGGTTTTCACTTTGCTTGCATGTACACACCTTCCCCAGTAACAGTTTGTGACTTTTAAACTCTATGCCCAGTTGTTTCTTTGTTCCTGCCACTTTGGTGCAATGCAAATGGGATGGTTCCACAGCACTGGCAGTCCCAACATATTACAGAACTGTTTCTTCTTGATGTAAAGCGAGCATTACATCACAACAGTGCTGTTGAGTTCAGTAAAAGGTGAGTTGTGAAATTCCACATTGCTGATTGAAAGAAAGACTTGCATTTATATCGCGCCTTTCATGACCACCGGACGTCCCAAAGCGCTTTACAGCCAATGAAGTACTTTTGAAGTGTAGTCACTGTTGTGATGTAGGAAACGTGGCAGCCAATTTGCACACAGCAAGCTCCCACAAACAGCAATGTGATAATGACCAGATAATCTGTTTTAGTGATGTAGATTGAGGGATAAATATTGGCCAGGACAGTGGGGAGAACTCCCCTGCTCTTCTTCGAAATAGTGCCATGGGATCTTTTACGTCCACTGAGAGAGCAGACGGGCCTCAGTTTAACCTCTTATCCGAAAGATAGCACCACTGACAGTGCAGCACTCCCTCAGCACTGCATTGGAGTGTCAGCCTAGATTTTTGTGCTCAAGTCTCTGGAGTGGGACTTGAACCCACAACCTTCTGACTCAGAGGTGAAAGTGCTACCAACTGAGCTACAACTGACATTCCAATTGCTTCAAGGATGTGTGTAATTGTCGGCATTGTTCTATCCCAAGATACCTTTGTGATTCTGTGAGTCCCATCGCGCAGTAACAATAATTCAACATTACCTGAGTATAATCAACAGATACATTCTAATAACTGCCCTCATCATCATAATCTATCTGCTGATCTTTTTCTATCAGTCTACCTAGCCTTCCAGCTATCACTTTAGCTACCTCTTTGTATCTATCTTTATTAATGTATCCATCTGTGTTTATCTATTGCGCTATCTTTCTGTATCTATCTCTCCTATCTATCACCATGTGTATGTGTGCATACATTTGTCTTTATATTTCTACATCTCTATATTTCTGACTGTATCTGATTTTCTAGCTCCCTGCCCACTTATCCATCTCTTCTGTGATCCACTCTGTAAAGCTGAAATCTGATCACTGATCTATGCTGCAGTGAAGTTATTTCAATCACCGCTATTCAAACATTTCCAAGTGTCTGGGTGGGAGGAGGCAGGACTCTGAAGAGTCTGTGCAGCTCTTTGATCTGAGAGGAATTACCTGATTCCCAAAACGCAGGAGTCTGACACAATCCTCAGTCTACCTTGAAAAACAGAAAAAGAGGCCGACTGTTTGCTACTGGTCTGTGAAGCTTTCCTCAACACTTTGAGGCCAGAAGGAAGGGACTTGAAAAGTTGCTCAAACACTGGGAAAATCTTTGAAGACATTCCAGGTCCTAAGAAACCAGAGAAGCCTGTGCTCCCTGCTTCCCTCAGAGAGATATCAACCTGGAGAGAGTGGAAAACAGTAAAAATGATGAGAAAATCTTAGAGTCAAAAAGGTAAGGAAAATTGTACACAAAAAAATCACAGCAATTGAAAATAAAATCCTTGAGTATTGTGCTTTTTCTCTTCAAACTTTCTTTTTTTCCTTACATTCTATATGTGACCTATCCTTTTCCTTTTCATCCTCTTTATCATTCTCTCTTTCTTTACCACCTTTTTAAATCTATGTCTCTTGTCTTTCTTTTTCCTTTTTTCTCTTTATTGTTTGTCTTTCTCATTCTCTCCCCTTATTCTGTTCTTTAATTCTTTTCTGATTTTATTTCCCTCCACCTATGAATTTTTTTTCTGCTTTTTATTTTCTCTGGTCTTTTCATTCCTCATCCCCAGTTTAATTCCCCAGGTGCTTTTTGATGTTATTTAATTTTTCAAACCTATATCTTTTATTTTTTTTAAAGCGTAAAAGCACAATATTGCACTTTTTCTAAATTTTGCAAGACTTGGTACAAATTTCCTGGTCAGAGTCATTCATTAATAGAAATCAGCTTCTCTTTATTTCTGTCTCATTTCTCCTTTGCTGTGCTCAGTAACAATTTATCTCATTCTCTTCATTTTCTGAAACAGATTAAGTACGATTTCCTCTTTATCATCTTTATCCTCTGTTGTCTACCTCCCCTTTAATACATTTCATTGTGTTACATTTCTCATTTTACTCCATTTACTTGTTATTAAGATTTACTTCTAGTCCCACTCATTTTAATGCGCTGGCACAGAGAGATTTTGGTCCCTTCAATTCCTGATTAACCGTGAGCAGTAAACCCACAAGGTAAATCATTGAACCCATTACACTGATTCTCCGACACCGTTTCTTTATGTGGTATTTGTACAAAACAATTCAAGCAGTGATACAAGGCAAAAAACAAATAAAAATCTGCTCAAAATCGACAGGAAGTCACATCTAGCCTTGAATTTCAATGCTTCAAAATCTCACTGATCTCTTGCTTTGAATAATTTTTTTCTTGATATAATCTCAGCCTCTGTCGCATCTGAGTGAGTTAGTGAGGAGACAAATACCACCTGAGCATCACTTCCATTTTAACTTAAGGAAAATTTAGCGATGTGTAACATTCTTGAAGGAATATCTGTTTGGGCAGGTGAGAACTATGGAAATCACCGAGTTTTAAAGCAAACAGAGTGGTAGTTTAAAACATCATTAGAGCAATATTATCAGTAAGGAATATTTTTCACATTTTGCAGAGACTGGGGTCAGTTTTAACTCCTGGGTGGGAACGCGGCCTAGCGAATGGCCGGCCTGTCCAGGAGCACAGCTGGGAGGCCCAGCTGATTTTAATGGCCAGGCCTCATTAACATTCTGCAGGACGGACTCCCGCCCGAACTCGGCAGGAATGGGAGTGGAATTTTGGGCGGAAAGAGGCCGCACCTGAGGACCCAAGGGAACAGTCTCCAGCATCAGGACAGGGGAGGGGAGTCCAGAGGCAAACTTGGGTGTGGGGGGTGGTGGGGGTTGGAGGGGGAACAGAGGCCTGGGGCAGCGAAGGTCCAAAGTTTCCTTGTGAGACACAGCCCTACACTCCTGCTCCTCCTGGCCCACAAGAAAACTTAATTTTTTTTAAAAATCCTATCTTGCTGGGTCTTTTCTAGCCTCGGTTCCTGTTCTCAGCAGGTTTGGCCTGGCAGGGAAGTGGACACCTGGGGTTAATATTGCAGTCGGGTCCTGATCATGTCATCGGGACTTGATTTGCAGATTTAAACAAGGACCCCGCTGGCTTTGGGTGGGTGTCCTTGGCCAACAGTTATGTTTCCTGCTCAATTTTAACTGCCCCCCCCCCACCAACCCAGTTTCTGCTGGGTAAGGAAGGGTTAAAATTCCCCATTGTCACAATTGAAAACAGATGAACAAATAATATTTGTTCAGAACATCTCCCTAGAAGCATAGCGCATCAAACAAACTTATAGACCCAGGGTTGTTGGGGCATACATTAGGACCAATGTTCCCTTTAAGCATGGCCGCGCAGCACTCTGGAGGTCCCGCGCAGCCAATGAGTCAGCTATTAAATAGAAAAACTGCGCATGCGCGGAATGTTGGATAGCCCACGCAGCCCGTTAAAGGGGCTGCGCGGGCCAAAGAAAAATTAGAGGGAATATTGATTAGGACTCTAGCCTCTGCGTCAGAAGGTTGTGGGTTCAAGTCCCATTCCAGAGTCTTGAGCACAAAACTCTAGGCTGACACTCCAGTGCAGTGCAGTGCTGAGGCAGTGCTGCACTGTCGGAGGTGCCGTCTTTCAGATGACACATTAAACCGAGGCCCCGTCTGCTCTCTCAGGTGGACGTAAAAGATCCAATAGCACTATTTTGAAGAAGAGCAGGGGAGCTATCCCCGGTGTCTTGGCCAATATTTATCCCTCAATCAACATTACTAAAAAAACCGAATTATCTGGTCATTGTCACATTGCTGTTTGTGGGAGCTTTCTGTACACAAATTGGCTACCGCGTTTCCTATATTACAACAGATTTAAGTACAGTACCGACATAAATTCAGAGAAAACCAATTTAACTTTTTAGTGTAACTGACACTCTTTCCATTTTCATTTTGGGACAGACTACTCCATCAAGGACAGACAGAACGGCTACTGTCCTCTCTGCCATTTAACATTTATCCATCTTTTTCCTGATGTTTGAGAGAGACTAATGTGATCTGAGGTGTGTTTGAGAAGTTCAAACTGGGAATATTGCCATTACCAACTTTTACAGAATCTTTGACAGCAAATTGCCATAAAGGAGGAAGTGAGCTACTGTGCTTAAGCACCTGAATTTGAAATGGATGGAGATCAGCAAGGATCAACACTGGAAAGAATCCCCTACCCAAGACCCATGGGGGTGCCCTTGGCTAGGGTACATGACTGCTTTGGGGTGCCCTTTGCAGAGGGTTTGCCATTACCTTTTCCTGTTGACCCTGCATACCTGGAAGGCACATACCGTGAAGGATATGCCAGCAGGCTGTCTTACCTACCTTTCCGCAGCCACTTGGGGATCTACGATTATTCTTTTGAGCCGGCTTTTATCAGGAAACGCAATGAAAGGGAACGGCAGAGGGTGCGCTATGTCAATGAAGGCTACGCACGGCTCAGGGAGCATCTCCCTGAGGATTTTGCAGACAAAAGACTCAGCAAAGTGGAGACCTTAAGGGCTGCTATCAGCTACATCAAACACCTTCAGGAGTTACTGAACCCCTCGGAGACCAAAGAGAGAGGGTCCCTGTCTCCAAGGGCTGTGGAGATCCATAAGCTTCCCAGCCCTGCACCAAGGAGAGAAGGCAATAGTGACGGAGAGTCAAAATCCTCCTCGCCCTTCAGTGAACTTGGTGAGCTAAGCAGCTAACCAGCTACTTGATGCAATAAATCCAACCCATTCAACATGTAGTAGTCCATTGTCTTTGCGAAACAGTGTTTGCCAGACCATTTTTGGGACGAGCTATACATCTTTTCCATTGGACACAGGTGGTGCAGAGATGCATTTCCACATCAAGTACACTATTGATTTATGCACCATGGATGCTTTCTCATCAAGCCAATGCACCTCTAAGGATTGGCGGGTGAATAAATGGAAACAGGAAGGTCAGAACGATGAAGGGTCTCTCACTGCTTTTAAATATAAAATTCACAAAAATATAACAAAGTGAAGACATATGTGGACAAAAACTTGCTGTACAAACAATGGATTGTGTACGTTTTCATCTGGAGCCTCAATTATTTCTC
Organism: Squalus acanthias; assembly: GCA_030390025.1. Taxonomy (NCBI): domain Eukaryota; kingdom Metazoa; phylum Chordata; class Chondrichthyes; order Squaliformes; family Squalidae; genus Squalus; species Squalus acanthias. The sequence continues at coordinate 84,505,796 of CM059435.1, forward strand.
GCCTCCCTCAAGGCAAGATCTGTATATAAGAAGCCTGAAGAGGAGTGAAGAGGGCACAGCAGAAACTTTCTTAGTGACTGAGATCTGGGTATGATGCAGATATTTAACAGTATGTTTACACCAAAAAAACTTCTTTATGAAGCCAGTATCTAATGAAATTTGTGTCGATGGTATAGTGAGGGAATAAACCTTGTGAGGAAATAATATGAACTTATTTTTATTTGTATAGAACAATTGCAACTTCACTATTGCATTTCAAAACAAGAAAATAAATGACACGAGGGGATCACACTGGGATCAGAATTAGCACCGGGACTGGCAAAAGGACCTTGCAAATAAGCAATGGATTTACAAACACTTTCCAGTCTCTGGGCAGCTTCCCAGTGCATACAATACCTGCTTACAAACATACAGAGACACAGACACGCAACAACAAAACTTGCACTTATATAGTGCCTTCGAATGTAAAAGTCATCTCAAGGCACTTCACAGGGGCATAAGGAAAACAGATGTTGAGCCAGGAAGGGAGAAATTAGGTGAAGTGACCAAAAGTCTGGTTGAAGAGATGGGTTTGAAAAGGTTTTTAAAGGAGGAGAGGGAAGTGGAGATGCAAAGAGGTTCAGGGAGGGAATTCCAGTGAGTGGGATCCAGGAGGCTAAAGGCTCTGCCATCAGCGGTGGGTGAAGTGAGGGGGATGATGCACAAATCACCAGAGTCAAAGAAGCAGAGTGTTTGGAGGAGAGAATGTAGGAGTTGGAGAAGATAGCGTGGGGATAGACCATGGAGGGTTTTAAAGACAAAGATGAGGATTCAAAGTTTAATGTGTCAGGGGATGGGGAGCCAAAGCAAGGATGGGGTGATGTATGAACGAGAATTAGTAGGGGACAGGATGCATACAGCAGAGATTTGGACAAGCTTAAATTTATGGAGGATGCAGGAAGGGAGGCTAACAAAGAGAGCATTGGAGGTAACAAATGCCTATATCAGGGTTTCAGCACCAAAGGGGCTGAGATAGAGCCAGAAGCAAGTAATGTTGCAGAAGTAGTATTTGTGATAGAAAAGAAATTGAGTCTTAAACTAAGCTCAATCTTGAACAGGACCTCGAGACTATAGATGGTCTGGTTGAGCCTAAGCTAGTGCCCAGGGAGGGGGATGGAATCGGTGACAAGGGAGTGGAATTTGTAGTGGGGGAATAAGATGATGACTTAGGTCTTTCCAATGAGCTAGAGGAAATTGTGAATCAGAGAAGCAGTCCGACAGCACAGAGGTAATTGAGGGGTTGAGAGAAGTGATGGAGAGGAAGAGCTAGGTGTCATCAATGTACATGTGCAAGCTGACGCCATGTCTGTGGATGATGATACATAGATGAACAAGAGGAGGGGACCAAGATCTTTGGGAGTCCCCAGAGGTGATAGTGCAGGGAGGGAAGAGAAGCCATTGCTGGCGATGCACTGGCTACATTCAGAGAGATAGGAATGAAACCATGCGAGAACAGTCCCACAAAACTGGATGATGGAGGAGAAGCATTGGAGGAGGATGGTATGGTCAAGCATGTCAAATGCTGCAGAGAGGTAGAGGAGGATGAGGAGGGATAAAGCACCCTGGTCGCAGTTAGAGGATGATGTTTGTGATGTTGACTCTTTTGATACAAAAAAGAGCAAAAGTCAGAATTACAGGAGCAATGGGCACAAAGCTGGGAGGCGATAACATGTTCAAGGACCTTAGAGAGGAAAAGGAAGTTGGAGATGGGACAGTAATTGGTGAGAACATATGGGTTGAGGGTGAGATTTTTGAGGAGGGATTGATAAAGGTGGTTCTGAAGGGGAAAAGGACAGTGCCTGAGGGGGTAATATCAGCTAACATGGAAGCTAGGAAAGGGAGTTGGGTAGTTAGAAGTTGAGTAGGAAGGGGAACAAGGGGGCTGAAGCGGATCTCATAGACAATATGAACTTGGAGAAGGCAGGGGGAAGATGGGGGAAAGTTGCAGAAAATTGGGGATTCAGGGCTAGAATGGATGGCTATTATCGAGAATGAGGAATTGTGCAGTGCGCAAGCTAAGGGACGAGAGAAAGAAGAATATATTAGAGAGTGAATCAGTATGGGTCGGGGGGGGTTCAGAAAAATAATGAATTGCTATCCTAAAATTGAAAAATATTGAATTTCAAACTAAAATTGTGCATTCTGATTCATTTTATGTACTTTTATACTTCACAATTATTGTTAATCCTTGAGAAAGGAAAAATTGAAAATTGATTTTCAACATAAAATCCATTTCCACCCATTCCCCTTTCACCCCATCCACTCCCCTTTACTGCCATCCACTTCTCCATCTTTCACAGCCATCCATTCTCTCCCATGCTCTTTCCCTGCTCTCCATTGCCCTCTCCCCTTTCACTCCCATCCATTCTCCTCTCTCCTCTTTCACTCCCATCCATTGTCCTCCCTCCTCTTTCACTCCCATCCATTGTCCCCCTCCCCTTTCAATAACGTCCATTCCCCCCTCTTCCACTGCCATCCAATCCCTCCCTCTTTCACTGCTGTCCATTCTCCCCTCACCTGCGCATACCTCAGTCTGATGGCTAATGTAGGTCCCTGTTTCCTCTCAACAGCACTCGCAGCACTAATAACTAGGATTGTGGCCTCTATAGACTGTAAGCAGGATCTCCTGTTCTTGCAGAAGTTCCCATCTACAGTACACAGAGGCAGCAAACCCAGATTGAGGGATTGGAGGGAGAGGAGCTCGGCTACTATGATTTTTTTTGTCATTGACATGCTGAGTGAGCCAGCAAAACATTGATGTCAGCATAAAATGCTGATGATTGGCATGTATGAGTCCAAACTCGGTTTAGGACTGTGACCTACTTTGATGTATCTAATTTCAAACAAAAACCACAGCACCGTGTGTTTACGTGGGTCTGAAATCCATCTCATTGTTTTGATCATAATTACTCATTCCACGATGAAAGTAATTAAGATGAAAGTCAGCCTTTAAGTAATTTAATTGTGTCTTCCTTGTAAGGAACAATTTTAAAACATTACCGATAGAAGTTTTGGGGGGGGAAATTCAGTATCGCCCCGTTTGGGGTGCAATTATCGGCCGGGTGCAAAGGTTAGCGCCTGCCGCTAATTATCGCCTCCGACTGCAAACTTGACTTTTATTGCCCCTGGAGGTGATTGGAGCGCTAAATCAGGCGCTGCACACCTGTCTTAAGGCGCAAAGGCCGAGGAGCGAGGCGCTAACTCAGAGCGCTGGCGAAGCTCATGTGATGTAAGTCAGCAATGGAACACAGACACAATGGCACGGGCCAGTTCTTAAAGGGGAGGGTTGATCTTGCTTTCCATCCACATCCTGCTCATTGCAGCCTTGAATCTCTGCCTGGAGAGACCTGTACATCAAATCTGCAGCAAAGAACAATGGAGAGTACCAGGGAAAGAGCTCAGAGTGCAACCCCCACAGTCTCTTCTAAATCGATACAAGGAAGGGCAAATCAAAATGAACCTGCAAAGTGCTGCTCAGTACCCAAAACTCCTTCACACAGCATTGAATCTCTCCAGAAGTCCCTCTCTCTCAGAATGCGTGGTTCAAAAATGTCACCAACAAAAAAAGGCAGGAAGCGGTCGCCTTTAAATAGCGCACCCCCAGTCCCTTCCTGACTGCAAAACGCTCCCCTCAACCTGTTGTTGCTAGCGGCAGGTGGTAAGGCAGGGGGCGCCACTCAATATCCGCTCTGGGGCGCTACCAGGGCGTTGCGCACTCTACTGACGTCACGATCTGCCGGCGCAGGAGATCGTGGCGGTATGTGTTTAGCGCCGCCGCAAAATGTCTACTTAATTTCACGAGCGGCGCAAACATCGCCGCGCCCTGGCGCTAGTTGCTTTGCGCCCCATTAGCGCCCTCTTAAGGCGCTAACGGGAGGCGCAACCAACTGAATTTTTCCCCCTTAATGTCTGACACAGGGATAGTTCCTGTGATCCTAATGATTAGTAGGTCATGTTGTGACGTCCATGATGGTTTTTTATGTCAGTCACTGCACCAGACTGAAATGTGATTGCCTGTGATGCTGCAGGTTTCTCCCTGTATGTGTCTGGGTGCGTACACTGCTTGGTAAGGATCCGCTGATACTTCCCACTGGATGTTTTTGATTGCTGTCCCTTTGCTTTTTCAGCCCAAATGAAGCTATTGTTATTTCAGGGACTTTAAAAAAATCTTCTTCACTTTAGTTTTCCATTCCTTTTGTTAGGTTTCCTACAAAGACATACAAACATGCAAACCAGTACACACATATGTGGCCAGTAGCACATAGCACATGCCAACACATATATGCACTAACACACACATGCACCAATATGAGCAAAACATGCATACTAACATACAAGCATGCACAATATCACCAGTATATAATGGTATATAATGTAACAAATTGCTGTATTGGAGGCTCGGCTCCAAAACCCAACTCCCTCTCTTGGCAGGGAGGCTTACCCGTTGAGAACAGATATTAGAAATATGGGCACATACTGCACACAATTTTCCAGCCATTTAAAATAATGGTCAGAAAATCACACATAACATGTGTTAAAATTTCTGATATGGATTCCTGATGGGTGAAGCACAATTGGGAAATTACCCATTAAGTATAAACTATCCAAACTCCTTGATTAGATTCTATGCTGTAACTCACTCCTGGGGATCCATTATCTATAGCCCCAATTTTGTGAGATTCCACTCTAGGCACAGAGCCTGGCTGCCAGTGAGCGTAGTTTGCAAAATTGGGTCTGCATGTCAGTGCACCTGATTTACAGAGGGTCACATTAAGTGGTGAATAAAGATCGCCAGTGAGAGTCTCATTAACACTCCAAATTTTACTGAGATAGGTCCCTCACTGGATCTCTCAGCACATACTCACCAGCAGCACTGCTCATCCAATTGAAATTGGCCAGGCCCATGGGAGTAGACTTCTTAAAGGTGAAATTTATTTATCATAAATGAAAGAATAGATTCCTAGAAATCTATTGCTCCATATGAAAACCATCCAAATCTCTCGATTAGAGTCCAGCCTGCAACTCAATCCTGGAGATCCATTATTCTATATATAAAATATCCGAACCCCATGATTAGATTCAAGGCTGTGACCATTTTATTGAATTATGTACCACTGGAAGAGAAAGGGAAGAAAAATAAATGATTGTTTATGGGTTGGGATTAATTTTATTTCCTTATTTTTTTATTCAAAGTCCTGATACCCAAAAGTGTTGGGAAAGGATTGTGTTTCCTTGTCTCCATGACCCATTTGAACACTTCAATGGTCAGGAACCAAATAAGGGTCTCATTGTTGTACTGCTGGTACACAAAACATTGGAAAATAATCTGGCTGAAAAATCAACTTTTGCAAAGCTTTGCCTGACCAAGCACACACACAGCAGAAAGTTTCACTTTGAAAGAATGAGTTTGACACTATTCCCCATTCTGTGATTTCAACAATTTTAAAAATGTGTTCGAAGCTGTTTTCCCCCTCCCTTCCTATCCTGAAGGTGCTGTGGGGATTTTCTCAACTACACTGGAAATTCTGCCCTGAAGAAGCCTCCAGGGAACTCTTGCCAGCTGGGAGATGGCCTGAGTGAATTTGAGCCCTTTTGAAACATCCCAAACCTTACCCAGACTAAGGGAATTAATCTGGGAGGGGGTCAATTACCTTGTCTTGAAGGAAAATGGCTCATCTTAAAGACAAAGGCTTCTGCAGCCATTTTATTATCTTTGGCCCATTAGGGCCGTGGGGGACACATCTGCCTTACAAGGGTGCCGCTGAAGCTCCCTTGCAGCCCAACCGAACTATGCAAATGACCCTGTCCCTCCATTTCAGATGGGGTTGCCAGCCAAGCAGGTGGATGGATGGGCATTCTGCTCCACCGCTCTTACGCCAGCAGAGCAGCCCCGCAGAATTTCTGGCCCTGTGCCAACACCAATAGGAAAAACAATAAGATTAAAACCAGCATCGACCTAGGCACCAGATTTGGACACGACAATGGCACACCCAGCCCAGTCGACACTACAAAGTCCTCCTCACTAACATCTGGGGACTTGTGCCAAAATTAGGAGAGTTGTCCCACAGACTAGTCATACTCACAGAATCATACCTTTCAGCCAACGTCCCAAACTCCTCCATCACTATTCCAGGGTGTCCTGTGTGTCCCACTAGCAGGACAGACCCACCAGAGGTGGCGGCACAATGGTATACAGTCAGGAAGGAGTGACCCTTGGAGTCCTCAACATTGACTCTGGACCCCATGAGGTCTCACGGCATCAGGTCAAATACGGGCAAGGAAACCTCCTGCTGATTACCGCCTACCACCCTCTCTCAATGGATAAATCAGTACTCCTCAATGGTCACATTACTATTTTGGGTCTCATGTACTGCATTTGGCAAATCTGCCTGGTTTTCAGCTTTATTTCCCTATGATAGTTTACAATGGCAGTAAATGCTGTCTTTTAATACTCCTGTGAAGCGCCTTGGGACGTTTTACTACGTTAAAGGCGCTATATAAATACACGTTGTTGTTGTTAAGGGTAGCAAGGGCAAAGAATGTACATAAGAATATAAGAAATAGGAGCAGGAGTCGGCCATTTGGCCCTTCGAGCCTGCTCCGCCATTCAATAAGATCATGGCTGATCTTCTACCTCATCTCCACTTTCCTGCACTATCCCCATATATCCCTTGATCCCCTTAATATTCAAAAATCTATAGATCTCTGTCTTGAATATACTCAACGACTGAGCCTCCACAGCCCTCTGGGGTAGAGAATTCCAAAGATTCACAACCCTCTGAGTGAAGAAATTTCACCTCATCTCCGTCCTAAATGGCCGACCTCTTATTCTGAGACTGTGACCCTTAGTTCTAGACTCCCCAGCCAGGGGAAACATCCTCCCTGCCTCTACCCTGTCAAGCCCTGTAAGAATTTTGTATGTTTCAATGAGATTACCTCTCATTCTTCTAAACTCTAGAGAATATAGGCCTAGTCTACTCAATCTCTCCTCATTGGACAGTCCCCCCATCCCAGGAACCAGTCTGGTGAACCTTCGTTGCACTCCCTCTATGGCAAGTATATCCTTCCTTAGGTAAGGAGACCAAAACTGTACACAATACTCCAGGTGTGGTCTCACCAGGGCCGTATATAATTGCAGTAAGACATCTTTACTTTTATACTCAAATTCTCTTGTACTCCGGGTGGGGGCCTTCAATGTCCATCACCAAGAGTGGCTCGATAGCACCACTACTAACCGAGCTGGCCGAGTCCTGAAGGACATAGCTGCCAGACTGGGCCTGCACCAGATGGTGAGAGAACCAACACGAGGGAGAAACCTACTTGGCCTCATCCTTACCAATCTACCTGTCGCAGATGCATCTGTCCAGTATTGGTAGGAGTGAGCACCGCACAGCCCTTGTGGAGACAAAGTACCATCTTCACACTGAGGACACCCTCCATCGTGTTGTGTGGCACTACCACCGTGCTAAATGGGATAGATTCAGAACAGATCTAGCAGCTCAAAACTGGGCATCCATGAGGCGCTGTGGACCATCAGCAGCAGCAGAATTGTATAGCACCACAATCTGTAACCTCATGGCCCAGCATATCCCTCACTCTACCATTACCATCAAGCTAGCGGACCAACCCTGGTTCAATGAGGAGTGTAGAAGAACATGCAGCACCAGGCGAACCTAAAAATGAGGTGCCAACCTGGTGAAGCTATAACACAGGACTACATGCATGCTAAACAGCGGAAGCAGCATGCTACAGACAGAGCTAAGTGATCCCACAACCAACGGATCAGATCAAAGTTCTGCAGTCCTGCTACATCCAGTCGTGAATGGTGGTGGACAATTAAACAACTAACGGGAGGAGGAGGCTCCATGAACATCCCCATCCTCAATGATGGCGGAGCCCAGCACGTGAGTGCAAAAGACAAGGCTGAAGCGTTTGCAACCATCTTCAAAGAAAGAAAGAGTTGCATTTATATAGTGCCTTTCACGACCACCAGACGTCTCAAAGTGCTTTACAGCCAATGAAGTACTTTTGGAGTGTAGTCACTGTTGTAATGTGGGAAACGCAGCAACCAATTTGAGCACAGCAAGCTCCCACAAACAGCAATGTGATAATGACCAGATAATCTGTTTTTGTTATGTTGATTGAGGGATAAATATTGGCCGGGACACCGGGGATAACTCCTCTGCTCTTAAGAACATAAGAACATAAGAAATAGGAGCAGGAATAGGCCACTTGGCCCCTCGAGCCTGCTCCGTCATTCAATAAGATCATGGCTGATCTTGGGCTCAAAGCCACTTCCCAGCCCACTCCCCATAATCCTTCACTCCCTTATCTTGCAAAAATTTGTCTATCTCCACTTTAAATGTATTTAATGGCCCAGCCTCCACAGCTTTCTGGGGCAGAGAATTCCACAAATTTACGACCCTCTGAGAGAAGAAGTTCCTCCTCATCTCAGTTCTAAAAGGGTGACCCTTTATTCTGAGACTGTGCCCCCGAGTTCTAGATTTCCCCATGAGGGGAAACATCCTCTCTGCATCTACCCTGTCGAGCCCCCTCAGTATCTTATATGTTTCGATAAGATCACCTCTCATTCTTCTAAATTCCAATGAGTATAGGTCCAACCTGCTCAACCTTTCCTCATAAGTCAAACCCCTCATCTCTGGAATTAACCTAGTGAATCGTCTCTGAACTGCCTCCAATGCAAGTATATCCTTCCTTAAATAAGGAGACCAAAACTGTACGCAGTACTCAAGATGTGGTCTCACCAATACCTTGTACAGTTGTAGCAGGACTTCCCTGCTTTTATACTCCAACCCCCTTGAAATAAAGGCCAACATTCCATTTGCCTTTTTGATTACTTGCTGCACCTGCATGCTAACTTTTTTGTGTTTCATGCACAAGGACCCCCAGTTCCCTCTGAACTGTAGCATTTTGTAATCTCTCTCCATTTAAATAATAGTTTGCTTTTTTATTTTTCCTGCCAAAGTGGATAACCTCGCACTTTCCCACATTATACTCCATCTGCCAAATGTTTGCCCACTCACCTAGCCTGTCTATATCCCTTTGTAGATTCTTTGAGTCCTCTGCACAACTTGCTTTCCCACCAATCTTTGTATCATCCGCAAACTTGGCTACATTACACTCGATCCCTTAATATAGATTGTAAATTGTTGGGGCCCCAGCACCGATCCCTGTGGCACCCCACTAGTCACCGTTTGCCAACCAGAAAATTACCCATTTATCCCGACTCTCTGCTTTCTGTTAGTTAGCCAATTCTCTATCCATGCTAATATATTGCCCCCAACTCCGTGAGCTCTTATCTTATGCAGTAACCTTTTATGTGGCACCTTATCGAATGCCTTCTGGAAATCCAAATACACCACATTCACTGGCTCACCCTTGTCCACCCTGCTTGTTACATCCTCAAAGAACTCCAGCAAATTTGTTAAACATGATTTCCCTTTCCTAAAACCATGCTGACTCTGTTTGACTGCAGTATGTTTTTCTAAATGCCCTGCTACTGCTTCCTTAATGAAGGACTCCAGCATTTTCCCAACGACAGATGTTAGGCTAACTGGTCTATAGTTTCCTGCTTTCTGTCTCCCTCCTTTCTTAAATAAGGGTGTTACATTAGCGGTTTTCCAATCTGCTGGGACCGCTCCAGAGTCCAGGGAATTTTGGTATATTGCAACCAATGCATCCACTATCTCTGCAGCCACTTCTTTTAAGACCCTGGGATGCAGGCCATCTGGTCCAGGGGACTTGTCGTCATTTAGTCCCATTATTTTACCGAGTATTATTTCCTTAGTGATAGTGATTGTCTTTAGTTCCCCACTCCCTGTGGCCACTTGATTATCCATTATTGGGATGTTGTTAGTGTCTTCTACAGTGAAGACAGATGCAAAGTATTTGTTCAGAGTCTCTGCCATTTCCCCGTTCCCCATTATTAATTCCCCAGTCTCATCCTCTAAGGGACCAACGTTTACTTTAGCTACCCTCTTCCTTTTTATATATCTGTAGAAGCTCTTACTATCTGTTTTAATGTTTCTTGCCAGCTTACTCTCATAATTCATCTTCTCTCTCTTTATTATTTTTTTAGTCATCCTTTGCTGGTTTTTAAAAATTTCCCAATCCTCTTCTTCGAAATAATGTCATGGGATCTTTTACATCCACCTGAGAGAGGAGACAGGACCTCAGTTTAACGTCTCATGCGAAAGATGGCACCTCTGACAGTGCAGCACTCCCTCAGCACTGCACTGGAGTGTCAGCCTAGATTTCTGTGCTCAAGTCCCTGGAGTGGGACTTGAACTCACAACTTTCTTGACTCAGAGGCGAGTGTGCTACCCACTGAGCCACAGCTGACACCAGCCAGAAGTGCCAAGTGGATGATCCATCTCGGCCTCCTCCTGAGGTCCCCACCATCACAGAAGCCAGTCTTCAGCCAATTTGATTCACTCCACATGATATCAAGAAACAGCAGAGCGCACTGGATACAGCAAAGTATGGGCTCCAACAACATCCCAGCTGCAGTGCTGAAGACTTGTGTTCTAGAACTAGCCATGTCTCTGGTCAAGCTGTTCTAGTACAGCTACAACACAGGCATCTACCTGACAAAGTGGAAAATTGCCCAGGTATGCCCTGTCCACATAAAGCAGGACAAATCCAATCCGGCCAATTACCGCCCCATCAGCCTACTCTCAATCATCAGCAAAGTGATGGAAGGTGTCATCGACAGTGCTATTATACGGCACTTACTCACCATCTCAACTCATCTAACGTAATTGTTGCTGCCCAACTTTGGGTCATAGATCATGATCTACCCAGTACCCACCTGCCCTGTGTAGTCTGGCCTATAGCTTAGGCTCAGGCCTACCCACCTGACCTGTATTTGGTTGCTGGACTGGTGTTGCTACTGCCTCCTGCCCACCCTTTTGATATCTTCTTTTGTAGCAGTCCAGCCTCATGTCTACCACCTCAGGCCTCATGCCCCACCACATTGTGACCCAAGGCCTCTGACCCCAACCTCACGACCCCTGTGCCCCCTAACCCCTCTGCAACTCCCCAGTCCAACACCTCTATTTACCTGCATGGCTCTTTCTCCCTTGGCGCTCCCTGCTAAGCAACCACTGAATTTTTAACCAACATGAATTCTTTACGAGTATTTAAACTCATTACAAATATACAAATGAACTGTTTAAGCATATTCACAAACTAAGAACCTTTGGGGTAGAAATATGTTGGTGCTGCTAGGCCAGCACACACTGGACACAGGGAACGATCCCTGCACCCAAGCAGGTGGGCCCAAGGCTTGATCAAAATGGAGCCTCAGGCCTCATCCGAATAATTGTGGCGAGCTGCCAGAACCTGTCACCCCTCCTGAGGCAGCTTGTCCACGTCAACATATCCAATTTAGTCCACCTGCCTCGCCGCATAAGCTCGCCGCATAAGCTGACCGCCTGCCCTCAGTTAAGTACTGGGCGGGATAAGAAGAACAAAAGAGGGGGTGATTGCAGGCTGGCAGCCGCCATCAGGAGTGCTGTGGAGCCGGGTTGAGCACTCCTGCTCCTGCTGGCTCCATATAAAAGTGTTTTTTTTTTAAGTTACCTTTTTTGGCGGAGCAGACACAAATATTATTCAAAGGCCAGGCTCAGGCTTAGTGTTCAAGCTGTAGTTTACCTCTAATTACAGTCTCAAGAGTAAAAAAAATCCTATGTTGGATGTCCAGATAATAAAGCATTTCCTCTGCCTTTAATGATATAATAATACTTAATGAACAGTTGTACATGCACAATCAAAGGATTTGATGAAACACTTTCTACAAGTTACGATATAAGAAAGTGTTTCATGTCAATTGCCTGAAGCAGGTGCCACCCTTGAAAATTCAGCTGCTAAACAGGAGATTGAGGCATTTATAGCATTCCCATTCATTGGTACCTGAGGGAATCAGCTGCCATCAAAAACAACAGTGTAAGGATACAAGGCTCTAAAGGGTATATTACCCGCACAAAAAATGCAGAATTCATTTGATTCTGATGGTGGGAAATACAGCATATGAAATTTGATGCCAGTCTAATTTAGTTGTATTATTTTTTGTCAGTTTTCCCCCTCCCCTGAAAGTATTGATTCCTTGTGGGGAAGGGTTCCAGGGTCACTTAAACCAGTAGCCATAAATTTCCCTCTTCCTAGAAATTCTTACGTAGTGATTTTGTGCGGTGATCTCACCCTTGCTGTATCTGTATCTGAAATGGGAATGGTGGGGGATGTTTTACCCTGCACCAACCCATGCTGTAGTACTAGGAGTGCTGAATGCTATTGTTCAGTGAAAAAGTGAAAACTTTAATTCTGCAGCAATGCCATATCTCAATTTGACGGTTACAAAACACACAACAAACTTTGGGACTACATATAAATGTAAGTTGTTATTATTTTAAGGACTGAATGTCTGAGGGTGACAGCACACACCATCTTTCATGTATTACACTAAAGGGTCTCAGCCTATCTGGTCAAACTTCAGCCACTTTATTCATAATTTGTGCTGTGGATTCACACCAACTATGAACCTGGCTGATAATATCCCAATCTCATTTCATGTAGAAGCTGGGACACTGGTTCTGCACCCTCAAGCCTCCCAACATTCAGCTGATGAGCTCACTCTGGCAGTTATCAGACAGTGTGTGCTGAAAGCCAAAGATATGATCTGGTGCTGGTCTATCTCTAATCTCATGCGTGTGGTAGAGGCATAGGGGTGATTGCTTCATTCAATGAACAGATAAATCATTTTAAAGGTACAGCATCAGTGGGTATTTTTACTTGTAAGCCAGAAACTTCTCAGTGTAAACAATCATGTTGATTTTAAGTATTTGTGATAATTCGCAGAAATGAATTCTGTCCCAACTCTTTACTGTAGATGTTGTATAGAAGATGCAATGATGATCATTTGTCACAGGAGTGAGACAACTCTTTATTCTGCACTCAAATCCTTGGCTGCACTAAACTCATGTGATAATCACATTGGTGCCACACACTTGTGGAACAGGCTTTAAATGAGGCCCGTGTATGTCTGCCAGTGAGAGAGAATATATACAATATATGAGTGTGTATATGAATGAGTGCAGAATAGATAGCATAGTTCACAAGCATTGATGAAATGCCAATTAAGTAACATCAGAGGCCAAAATTGTTCTGCTTTGAAAGCTGTCAATCTGAGTGACTGAATTGATGGAACTGTTTTGAGATATCAAATTTTTAATGGAAGAATTTGGACATTTCAGTTGCTAAACTGCAACATAAGCAGCTATTTCCATCAAGGAGCAATTTTAATATATTGACCTGGAAATCATACTGTGTGAGGTTACCATACAAGTTCCACGTCTGATGTCAAGACCTGGATGAACCAATACATCCACCAGTTGAATGTCCCATCTACAGCTCTGAGTCTCTGGCCTCGAGTCCATCAACCTTCCAGCTGCCATCTCAAGCTGAGCCAGGATGTGAGGAACCTTAGTGCCCTGCTTGACCCTGAGCTCAGCTGGGAGCACCATCACCAGTTTAAGGAGAAGGGCTACCATCACCTTCTCAGAGCAGCTAGGGATGGGCAAAAAATGCAGCCTTACTAGCATCACTCCCATCATGAAAATAAATAAAAAATAAATGATTTTTCTCCATTCTACCTCTGCAACATTGCCTGCCTCTGTCCCTTTCTCTTCCCTTCTGCCGCTGAAACCTGCATCCATACTTTCATCACCTGAAAGCTTGGCTTGTTCAATGCCCTTTTAGCTGGGCTCCTCTGCCCCTACCTCAGCCTAACTGCTGCTGAAACACTGAACCATGCTTTTATCACCTCCAAACTCAATTACTCCAAAGCTCTCCTGGCCAGCCTTCCATCCTCCACCATCTGTAAACATTCAGCACATCCAAAACTCTGCTGCCTGTATCCTATCCCACACCAAGACTTGTGCACCCATCATCCATCTGTGGTATCTAACAGTCACCTTATTTATTCATAGTCTACCATCTCCAGTGATTTCCCACAATATGAGTCATGAGTTTTCAGGATTAGCTTCTTATAAATGGCAGCAAGTCCTTCCAGCAATTCTCCCAGATTCCTCAGAGTCTGAGCTGTGGGTTTCCAGGTTTGGTCTCACTATTAAGAGTAGATATCTACACCTCTTCTGACTAGTCTCTTAGGTTTCTAGCTTCAGACGTTCCCACTGATTCCTCAGAGCGTCTTTCCATTGAAGAGCAAGTCCAGTTCCACTTGTCAGTCCCTCAGAACCGTGAGTATCCGGAATTTGGCCTCCTTATGAAGTATAATAGATCCCATCCTTCCCAATGATTCCTCAGAGCCTCCGTCAGGGTTTCTAGCAGCATCCCTAAAAAAAGTGCAACCAGCCTGGCATTTCCTGGTGGCTCCTCATAATCCTTGGCTGAGGGTTTTTACAATTTGTTTGTTGTTTGTGAAGCACAACCTGTGCTTTATGCTTTTTAATCAGGCTTGCAATCTTGCCATTACTAGGTTAGAGCCACACATCTTTGAATGTCAGTGAGAGAGCTGGAAGCATTAAGCAGCTTACATCAAAGCCCTCTCTTTAAACCTGTAAGAGGCTTTGATTATGTCTCCCAGACTTTATTTTTGAAATGTTACTAAAATCTTCAAAAGGAGCCAAAACAAAGAGCAGAGACTGAACTCCAGTGGAGGGAGGGACTGTGGTCTCATAACAGTTTTGGGGAAGTCTTTGGAAAGATTATTGGGATCTTAAGCCCTATTTACATCAAAGCCGTATGGTCAGAGTGGGTTTCAATTGACAATTCATTCAAATCAAAAGTAGTCTGTAATTAACATTAAACAAAGCATAATGGTGGCCATGCAATACCTAACATATACCATGGTGTTTGTTATACTCATTGCCATATCTGAGGCAAAGTAATAGTTTACAGTGGCTTAAGAATCCATGTTGGACACATCAACAGATCTTCACATATCATACACATGCCACTGTGATGACTTGACATAGATCCCCGCGTGTCTCTGAGGCAGACACCTGCTGTTGCTATGGTATGTTTCTAAGTCTCCAATATATCCCTGAGAAATTGTGCTGCTATGGCACCTAGGTAAGGCATTTGCTATTACCACGGCACTCTGGTACATCTCCAGGTAGCTCTGACATGTAGTTGTTATAATGCACTGTCATGTCCTGGGTCAAATACATGTTGTAGCTATGTTGCATTATGAGCCCACATATCATACATAACCAATAGCTATTATTTTATGGTTCCTTTGATCACCTTTTTCATTTCTGTCGTGTTCTGTCCTACATTTTATTCAGTACAGCTTTAATTTGTGTTCTAATCTTCAAAATTCGGTTTGTGTTATTTGGGAGGGGGAAGAGTTAAAAAAAATCAAACAATTGGTTGGTCAGTTTGTGATGGGGGAAGAGACCCATTAGAAAATGGACATCAAGACATTCAATGATAAAGTATTTGTATTTATCCCTCAACCAACATCACTAAAACAGATTATCTAGTCATTATCTCCTTGCCGTTTGTGGGACCTTTTCGTGCGCAAATTGGCTGCCACGTTTCCTACATTACAACAGTGACTACACTTCAAAAGTACTTAATTGGCTGTAAAGCACTTTGGCACATCCTGAGATTGTGAAAGGCGCCATACAAATGCAAGTCTTTCTTTTAAGCGTCTATACCTGCAATATTAATTCATCTGTTTTCTCCACAGATGCTAACTAACCTGCTGAATGTTTCCAGTATTTTCTGTTTTTGGTTCTATCATTTCTTGCCCGGATATTGCAGTTTTCTAAACCCATTGAAGCCTTCTCAGATTTCAAATGCACTAAGGTGGAGTGTGGTCCTTAGCTAGTTCAGTGTTGCTTAGCCTTCTTTCCATATTCAGCAATTTTTCTTTGCTTTGCTTTGTTTTTTTTCTATTTTCTGAAAGCAAACATGTTCTCCCTGTCACACTGAGAGGAGCAGTTCCTGTCTCCCACCCTCTATCCTGCTCCTACATGCACACAGGCCTGTGCTGGTGGTCCTGCATCGATGTACTTGCTCGATAAGCTATCTGCATGGTTGACACCCAGCCAGCTCGAGCAGCGACCATCCTAAGGCATTGTTCATCCCGGGGTGTAAACACACTTAACAGTTCCCTTGAAGCACTACTTCAGTGCAGTCAGACAAAATAATATCATTTGTAGCATGTAGGCACACGCCAATCCTTTCAGGAGGAAGAATTCAATTAATCAGGGTGACTTTGGTTGCTTTCCTTCTGGTTTTCAAGAGCGTGTCTTTGGATCACCTAAACACAAGGCAAGTCAAAGCTATCAGTGGAGAGATCTAAACACTCTTTCCCAATCAGGTAGATCAGTTTTCTCGTCCAACGCCACCTGACTTTTATTTTCAAAAAGGAAAATAGCTGCACGAATGAAATTTGTACCATGGGGCAGCTCTCTCGGCCCCTCAGGTAAAGCATGACTGCTATATTTTGTTTTTTGCCATCGCTACTTTTGTCCCATATGTAGGAAGATGAACAAGAGACTAATTTGCAAATGACTCCAAACAGAGTATGATATTGAACAGCCCTTCCCTGAACAGCACTTTTGAGCACATAAAAAGAAGGGACAGCAAGGCATGTCCTTACAAGTTGCTCTTGTTGCCGTCCTAATAACCAGTAGCAGAGATCAAGTCTAATAGATTACTATGCAATGTACAGTACCCTATATGGAAATCAGTTGGAAATAGACACTAAAAGTAAAGGAAAATATTCCAGAGAAATTTGGGTGAAAAGAAAATGTGAACCTGAACTTGCATCTTTCTCTTGTTTCTCTCCTATTTCCCCTATGCCCTCTCCGAGCTTATCCTGCCCATGAGACCCACCTTCTGTTCCCTCAATCCTATTCCCACCAAACTGCTGACCACCCAACTTCCCTTCCTGGCCCTCATGTTAGCTAATATTGTTAACAGTTCCCTTTCCTCAGGTACTGTTCCCCTCCCCTTCAGATCTGCCGTCATCACCCCCTTCTTCAAAAAACCCACCCTTGACACCTCTGTACTTGCAAACTATTGCCCTATCTCCAATCTTCCTTTCCTCTCCAAAGTCCTTGAACGTGTTGTCGCCTCTCAAATCCGTGCCCATAGTTCCTGCAACTCCATGTTTGAAGCCCCCCAACCAGGTTTCCGCCCTTGCCACAGCACCAAAATGGCCCAAAAGACATCCTATGTGACAGTAACCATGGTAAACTATCCCTCCTCATCCTTCTCGACCTGTCTTGAGCCTCTGACACGGTTGTCCAACGCCTCTCTTCCGTCGTCCAGCTGGGTGGGACTGCACTCGCCTGGTTCCATTCTTATCCATCCAGTCGTAGCCAGAGAATCACCTGCAACGGCTTCTCCTCCCGCTCCCACACCATTACCTCTGGTGTCCCCCAAAGATCTATCCTTGGTCCCCTCCTATTTCTCATCTACATGCTGCCCCTCGGCGACATCATCCGAAAATACAGTGCCAGTTTCCACATGTCGTAGAGTCATAGAGTCATAACGGCACAGAAGGAGGCCATTCGGCCCATCGGGTCCGTGCTGGCTCTATGCAGAGCAATCCAGTCAGTCCCATTCCCCCGCTCTATCCCCGTAGCCCTGCAAGTTTATTTCCCTCAAGTGCCTATCCAGTCTCCCCTTGAAAACATTGAGTGTCTTCGCTTCCACCACTTCCGTCGGCAGCGAATTCCAAGTCATCACCACTCGCTGTGTAAGAAAGTTTTTCCTCACATCCCCCTTGTATCTCTCGCCCAAAACCTTAAATCTGTGTCCCCTAGTCCTTGTGCCATCAACTAGTGGGAACAGCCTTTCCCCGTCTAGCCTATCCAAACCCGCCATAATCTTGTACATCTCTACCAAATCACCCCTCAACCTCCTTTGCTCTAATGAAAACAAATCCAGCTTCTCCAACCTGTCCTTGTAGCTAAAATCCCCCATCCCCGGAACCATTCTGGTAAATCTCCTCTGCACCCTCTCAAGGGCCTTCACATCCTTCCTAAAGTGTGGTGACCAGAACTGGACGCAATACTCCAGTTGTGGCCTAACCAGCGCTTTATAAAGATTCAGGATAACTTCTCTACTTTTGTACTCAATATCTCTATTTATGAAGCCCAAGATCCCATATGCTTTGTTAACCACTTTCTCAATATGTCCTGCCACCTTCAGGGACCTATGCACATTAACTCCCAGTTCCCTCTGTCCCTGCACACTCTTTAAAACTGTGCCATTAAGTGTATATTGCCTCTCCCTGTTCCTTCTGCCAAAATGCATCATCTCACACTTCTCTGTATTAAGTTCCATCTGCCACTTGTCTGCCCATTCTGCTAGCCTTTCTATGTCCTGTTGCAGTCGATTGATGTCATCATCACTGTTTGCCAGACCCCCAAGTTTGGTGTCATCGGTAAATTTAGAAATTCTACTCTGTATTCCAGTATCCAGGTCATTTATATACATCAAAAAAAGCAGTGGCCCCAGCACTGACCTTGAGTAACACCACTGTCTACCATCCTCCAGTCTGAAAAACAGCCATTTTCCACAACTCGCTGTTTTCTGTCCTTAAGCCAATTCCTTATCCAAGCTGTCACTGACCCACCTATACCATGAGCCTCAATTTTGTTAACCAGCCTTCTATGTGGTACTTTGTCAAATGCCTTCCGAAAATCCATGTAGACAACATCCATTGCATTCCCTTCATCAATCCTCTCTGTTACTTCATCAAAAGATTCAATTAGATTAGTCAAACACGATCTTCCTTTTACAAACCCATGTTGGCTTTCCTTAATTAGCTTAAATCTCTCCAAATGCCCGTTAATTTTTTCCTTGATTATTGTTTCTAAAACTTTACCCACCACTGATGTTAAACTGACCGGCCTGTAGTTACTAGGATTGTCCTTACACCCTTTCTTGAACAATGGTGTCACATTTGTCACTTTCCAATCCCCAGGCACCTCCCCCGCATCTAGGGAAGATTGGAAAATTTTGGCAAGCCCTTCTGCTATCTCCTCCCCCAATTCCCTTAGCAACCTGGGATGCAAGCCATCTGGACCAGGCGACTTGTCCACTCTAAGCATGCCCAGCCTTTCTAGTACATCCTATCTATCAATTTTCACCCCTTCCATTCCTTCTACCTTTTCCACTTCTACTGATATTTTGTCAGCATCTACCACCTTAATAAACAGCGATACAAAGTACTCATTGAGTATTCTAGCCTTGCCCTGCGCATCTAAGCATATATCACCTTCTTTGTCTCTAATAGACCCCACCCCGCCTCTTACTACCCACTTACTGTTTACATGCTGGTAGAAGATTTTTGGGTTCCCTTTTATGTTAACCACCATTCTACTCTCATATTCTCTCTTTGCCAATCTGATTTTCATCTTCACATCCCCTCTCAACTTATTGTATTTGGTCTGGTTCTCCCTTGAAGAGTTCACCTGACATGCATTATACATAAGAACATAAGAACATAAGAAATAGGAGCAGGAGTAGGCCATTCGGCCCTTTGAGCCTGCTCCACCATTCAATGAGATCATGGCTGATCTTCTGCCTCAACTCCATTCACCGGCCCTATCGCCATATCCCTTGATGCCCTTACTAGTCAGATATCTATCGACTTCTGCTTTGAATATACCCAATGACTGAGCCTCCACAGGCCTCTGGGGTAGAGAATTCCAAAGATTCACCACCCTCTGTGTGAAGAAATTTCTTCTCATCTCAGTCCTGAATGGCCTACCCTTTATCTTGAGGCTGTGGCCCCTGGTTCTAGACTCCCCAGCCAAGGGAAACATTCTCCCAGCATCCATCCTATCAAGCCCTGTAATAATTTTGTATGCTTCAATGAGATCCCCTCTCATTCTTCTGAATTCAAGAGAATACAGGCCTAGTTTACTCAATACACCCTCTTTTTTTGTTTCATCATCTTCTCTATCTCCCTCGTCATCCAAGGAGCCCTTGCTTTGGTTCCCTTACCCTTCCCTCTTGTTGGAATGTACCTAGCCTGTAGTTGGAACATCTCCTCCTTAAAGATCACTCATTGTTCCGTTACAGTTTTTCCTGTCAGTCTTTGGTTCCATTTTACCCTGGCTAGATCCTTTCGCATCCCATTGAAGTTAGCCCTATTCCAGTTTAGAAGTTCCACTCCAGATTGTTCCTTGCTCCTCTCCATTGCTAATCTAAATCTTATGATACGATGATCACTCATACCCAAGTGTTCTCCCACAGACACTTGGTCGACCTGGCCCACCTCATTTCCCAGCACCAGATCCAGCAATGCCTCCTTCCTAGTTGGGCCAAGAACATATTGGTCAAGGAAATTCTCCTGAACACATTTCAGAAATCCTTTCCCTTTACCCTAGCATTATCCCAATCGATATTTGGGTAATTAAAGTCACCCAATATCACCACTCTATAGCTCTTGCACATCTCTGCAATTTCCCTGCAGATTTGCTCCTCTACCTCCCTCTCACTATTTGGAGGTCTATAGAATATCCCCAATAGCGTGATCATAACCTTTTTGCTGCTCAACTCTAACCAAATGGATTCTGTCCTTGTCCCCTCAAGAACATCCTCCCTTTCCAACACTACAATGTCTTCCTTAATCAGCACTGGCACCCCACCGCCCTTTTTTCCTTCCCTATCTTTTCTGAACACCTTGTACCCTTGAATATTAAGCAGCCAGTCCTCACCGTTTTTAAGCCACGTTTCCGTTATTGCCACAGCATCATATTGCCACACAGCTAATTGTGCTTGTAGCTTGTCAACCTTATTCACCACACTTTGTGTGTTTACGTACATGCATTCTAAACCCATTTTTGAATTTTTCATAGTCTTTCTTAGTCTGCTCCTATCTAATATGGTACTACTACCGCCTCTAGTACTATCTTCTCTAGTACTATCCAACATACTCACTCTTTTATGCACCTTATTCCTCTTTTCTACTCCTTTTTGCTAGTACCCATCCCCCTGCCAAGTTAGTTTAAACCCTCCCCAACAGCACTACTTCATGTATGCTGACGACACCCAGCTCTACCTCACTACCACTTCTCTCGATCCCTCCACTGCCTCTGATTTGCCACACTGCTTGTCCAACATTCAGTACTGGATAAGCAGAAATTTCCTCCAATTAAATATTGGGAAGACCGAAGCCATTGGGGTAGAAATTAGGTCGCGCCCCATTTGGGGCGCAAATATCGTCTGGACGCAAATATTAGCGCCTGGCGCTAATTATCGGCACTGACTGGAAACTTCACTTTTACCGCCCCGGGAGGTGAGTGGAGCGCTAAAGCAGGCGCTGCACACCTGTCTTAAGGCGCAAAGGCCGAGCAGTGAGGCGCTAACTCAGAGCGCTGGCGAAGCTCATGTAATGTCAGTCAGCAATGGAACACACACACAATGGCACGGGCCAGTTCTTAAAGGGGATGGTTAATCTTGCTTTCCATCCACATCCTGTTCATTGCAGCCTTGAATCTCGGCCTGGAGAGACTTGCACATCAAATGTGCTGGAAAGAACAATGGAGAGTACCAGGCAAAGAGCTCAGAGTGCAGCTCCCACAGTCTCTGCTAAATCGATACAAGGAATGGCAAATCAAAATGAACCTGCAAAGTGCTGCTCAGTACCCAAAACTCCTTCACACAACGTTGAATCTCTCCAGAAGTCTCTCCCTCTCTCTCTCAGAATGCGTAGTTCAAAAATGCCACCAACAATAAAAGACAGGAAGAGGCCCCCTTTAAATAGCGCCCGCCCCAGCCCCACAGCGATTGATAGCGTTC
This sequence comes from Squalus acanthias, assembly GCA_030390025.1. Classification (NCBI taxonomy): domain Eukaryota; kingdom Metazoa; phylum Chordata; class Chondrichthyes; order Squaliformes; family Squalidae; genus Squalus; species Squalus acanthias. Next base: position 84,527,648 of record CM059435.1, read on the forward strand.
CAGTCTTCCGGTCGTTGGAAGCGCCAGGCGGTAAGGCAGGGGGCGCCACTCAATTTCCGCTCCGGGGCGCCACAAGGGCGTTGCACCATGGAATGACGTCACAATCTGCGCGCGCAGGTGGTCGCAGCGGTAAGTTTTAGCGCCGCCGCACAATCTCAAGTTAAGTTCTCGAGCGGCGCAAACATCGCTGCGCCCGGGCGTTAGCGGCTTTGCGCCCCATTAGCGCCCTCTTAAGGCGCTAACGGGAGGCGCAACCAACTGAATTTTTACCCCATTGTCTTTTGTCATGGCCACAAACTCTGTTCCCTAGCCACTGACTGTCCCTCTCCCTGGTCGCTGTCCGAGGTTGAACCAGACTGTTCGCAATCTTGGCGTCCTATTTGATCCTGAGCTGAACTTATGACCCTATATCCTCTCTATCACCAAGACACCTACTTCCACCTCCGTAACATCACCCATCTCCACCTTTGTCTCAGCTCATCTGCTGCTGAAACCCTCATCCATGCCTTTGTTACCTCTAGATTCGTTTATTCCAATGTTCTCCTGGACAGCCTCCCAACTTGCACCCTCCGTAAACTTAAGCTTATCCAAAATGCTGCTGCCCGTATCTAACTCGCACCAAGTCCTGTTCACTCATTGCCCCTGTACTCGCTGATCCACATTGGTTCCCGGCAGTGCCTTGAATTTAAAATTCTCATTCTTGTTTACAAATCACCTCCATGGCATCGTCCCCTCCCTATCTCTGTAGCTTCCTCCAGCCCTACAACCTTCCAATTCTGGCCTTTTGCACATCCCCGATTTTCTTTGTTCCACCATTGGTGGCCGTGCCTTCAGCTGCCTAGGCCCTAAACTCTGGAATTCCCTCCCCAAACCTCTCCGCCTCTCTACCTCTCCCTCCTCCTTAAAGACGCTCCTTAACACTTATCTCTTTGACCTAGCTTTTGGTCACCTTTTCTAATATCTTCTTATGTGGCTCGGTGTCAAATTCTGTTTGATAATCTCTCCTGTGATGCAACATGGGACTTTTTATTACATTAAAGGCGCTATATAAATGCAAGTTGTTGCTGTTGTTGAAAGTAATAAGAGGAGCTCAGAAGAAATGTTAAACTACTGAGAATATCTCAGGGAGCAATAAAGTTTTTTTCTCAAATATATAAGCACTGAACAGAGTGAAAGAAAGTATTGGTCCACCTCAAAGTGAGAAGTTGGAATCTGGCAGCAAAGAAATAGCAGTTGTTTCCCAGGAAAGGAAAGTTGCCTAATTCATTATATCAGAGCACAGGAGGAGCTAAACAGTATGCAAATAACAAAGGATATATATCTAAATATTTTTAAATTAACATGTCCTGTCAAGCAGCACTTCCTATGAACTTTTCAATGTAAATTGTGTCCACAACCTTGTTACATTGGCAACTGATTATGATGCTTATAGGGGGCACTGTAATAGGAGTTTCCCATTTAGAGTACCTTTGACATTCGATTCTCTAGGAGTCGATTCTCACTGCCTTCGTCTGGTGTTAACAACTTCAAAATGGGGACTGTAGCTTTATCGCCTCGTTAACACTGGCGATGCGGCCGGCTCCATTTTGAAAGCCAACTACTGCCGGGTGTCTAAAGCATCTGCCTGTTTCAGACAATAGGCCCCTTTTAATATGGATATCGGGCTCCTATGACGAAAATAGGAACTGTTCGGATCCTGTGCCAGGCACACTTGGACCAGTTCCACAAGCAATAGAACCGAAGAGGCCTACCAAAGGTAAGTGTCAATTTTTTTTTGTGCAGGAGTGCTCTTCAGCCCACAAAAAGAAACTGGATCTGCCGCACCAGAACCCCCACCCCTCCACAACATACCTTGCTGGCAGCCGCTGCGGCCCGATCTTGAAGCCTCAATCTGGCAAACATTTGACACCTGTTTGGCGCCCCACAGCTTGCCTGCCAAATTTAATTGAGGCCCAATAAAGGAACAGACAGTCGGCCAGCGCGCTCCGCCAGTCGGTCACCCAAAAGTCAAAATCGACCTTTATCGCAAAACCCCTGCAACTGTGCAATTGCCCTATTAAAAACAATTGGTTTGATTGTGTACTTGCAGGCTATGGCCACTGGGTTCCCTAGTAGAGCAGGTTTGTCAACCTTCATCTGAAAATTTTTGATCCACCGTTTTTTCTCAGTCACTGACATTTCAAAATTAATGTTTAACCAGAATTTAAAAAATACATCTTTTATAATAACATGATTAAATTTATCTATTGATAAATAATTTTGAAAAATAAAAGGACTAATTTCAAAACCTTTAACAAGGTAAAGTTTATATTGAGAGGAGCTGTGTGTTTGTGTGAGCATGGGAAAATGGTAAGTGCTCTGATTGCGCACTTGTAGCTTTTGTTTTGTACTCCATAAACTTCAATAAGTGTATTAAGCTGTGAGAGTGAGAGAGAGAGAGAGAGAGAGAGTGGGGTCAGAGAGACAGAATGAGATAAGAGAGAATGGTAAGAGGGACAGTATGTCTACCTTCATGTTAATAGTTCAATTTTGAAAAAAAGTTGAATTTTGAGAGATGCAGAAAAATAGAATCTTTCATCATTCTAATTTGATTTCTTTTTTAAACTACAAGTAAGTTGAAATTTGAAAGCAAACACATCTCTTTTAGGGAAGCAGGTAACCAGGGGAGTGAACACAACAGAACCATCCCATGCATGGCCACTCGGTGCCCAATAAAGTAAAAGGAGTCAGCCACACCTTCCAGGAATGCACCATGTCTGCATCTTACAATGACCTCCCGCCTCACACTGCTAAACTGCTTGAATTGCTTACCATTAATGCTGATCAGACAGCCTTTACATCCCAGCTTTTACCTGGGAGTATTCCTTTATTCACATCCTTACATACATTCATCCCACAAAAGCCTCACATGGAATGTAATTGCTAATTGCATTCATGCAATTATGGCTGCATGGTGATCCCGGGGTTTTACTGCAAGTCAGAGGAACAAAAGATAATTTTCACTTTTTGCATTTTGCTTCAAGTGGAAGACAGTCCACAACAGCCTAGAGAGATCAGCTACAGGTGGCAAATCCACAAACATGAGACCTCTCACCTCCTGTGAGGAGGAAGCTTTGTAGATCCTGGGGAGGGAGGCAATAGAGGGTGTTGGAAGTGTTTGTCATAGCATTCTGCTTCCTGTCATTCTCTTCTTATTGTACTCTGCATTAACTGCCAGTGAACCATATCATGTAATCCTCATTCCGCTCCTCTGCTGAGACTGAATGGTACGCCATGCTTTTCAGGGAGCCATTCTAACCTCTTTTCCTCTTCTAGATGTGCTGAAGCAAGAGGAAGAATCAGGCTGCTCAGAATCTGGCGATGCCAACATTTCTCAGCACGTGCCATCTTCTATTCTATCCTTCCCAAGCACCAGCTCAGAGGCATCTACCCATGGGGGAGTTAGACAGTGAGGTAGAGGGAAATGCACTGGATGATATAGAGAGCGTGAGTGAGCAGGAACAATTGGTGGCAGGCACATGAGTAGAAAGATATTGTTGATTAGAAAGTCAGGAGGTGGCACCTCTTGGCTGAAGATCCTGATGATCTGCATTAATATAACAATGCTGGCATAGCTTCAAGGGTGGGTGCAGGCAGTGGGAGCCGTGTGAGACAGCCTGCTGCAGATGGTGTCTCAGATGGTATTATAAGCAACATGTAAAACAACATTGGAGGATGGTTTAACACAATGTCATTACTGCCTCATTTTTGTGGAACTACCATAAATGGGCGGGTACTTTCCCTGCCTGATGGAAGTGACAATAGAAAATGGAACTCCCACCCACTTTTCTCTACAGACATCCTCTGTGTAGAAATAAGAGAGGAGAATCAGCAGGACATGACTGTAAGCTCAGGAAAGAAAACCAGAGCACACCTTTTTCGGCCATGTAGCCCACAGGAGCTGACTGCAGAGAAATCTCTGTGAGCCTGATCCTATTTCTACCCTCTCGAGTGGAAGACCCGGCAGGGAGAAAATGAGAAACAGAGAGAAGGGGACCTGCACACAGCTTCTCTCATGTTATCAACTAGCCCTCCAAGTATTTTCTGCCATCAGCCACACTGAGGTTCAGGCAAAAGGAAACCTTTCCAAAAATCTTATTATATTCACAATGTTGTTAAGATCCCACAAAAGATTGCATTAGAGTTCTTGGTGCAATATGAAGAGCGGTGAAAAGAGAATAGAGGTTATCAGGAAGCCCTGTTATTAAAGAAGAATGTGAGCAGGCTGCAAATCAGGAATTTTATATCTGATAAGTATCTTAAACTGAACAAAATTCTTTAAAATCACTGTAGTGAAATTAATTGAACCTCCCTTTAAGCATTTGCCATCAACCATCATGACCATCACAGCCCACTGAATCTAGTCATCTTCTCCAATTCATAACAAAACCTATAACTTAAATAGTTATGTTTTGCTTTTTGAACCTTTTCAGCTTTCCACTTAATGTTCCCTTGGCTGTTGCAGTAGGAATGCCAGTTCAAACGGTGCTAGGTTTTAAAGGACCTTTGAGAAATCTGATATAAACCAGTGCAACTATAGCCTTTAATGTCCTGGTATTGATAAAGTGAGCTCAAAGTACTACTTCAAGGTAAGTCAGACCAATAGGAAAATTTAATTTAAAAAGGAATGTAGGAACATAGGATCAGAAGTAGGCCATTCAGCCCCTCGAGCCTGTTCTGCCACTCTATTAAATCATGGCTGATCTGTACCTTAACTCCATTTACCCAGCATTTCTCCAATACCTTGATACCCTTACCTAACAAAAATCTATTGATCGAAGTCTTAAAAATATGAATTATAGGAACATGACTAGCAGATTTCCTCTGGCATTGCGAATGTGAGTCAGAGATTACATTGTTTCAAGGGGGAGTGCGGTGTGGAAAGAACCATTGACCCCTCTGTCCTTGCAAACTGTCGCCCAATCTACTTAAAGGTAAATGGCTGCATATGGTGGAAAAATTCTTTGAGCCTTAATAAAGTCTCATAATTGAATTTAAACAGTTTGCCAAGAACGTCTAGGAAGGAAGGTAAAGAAACAAAATGAAGTGAGCTAGACTCAGTATGGAGGCAAGACACAACGTCTGTGACAAGTGACAGAGCAGCAGAGCACTCGACCCCGTGTTCGATGGCTGCTGAAGCGGGCATGCTATTGCATGAGGTAGGTGCAAGGAGGGTTTCCCTGTATGGCACGCCAGCACACCCTCTTAGAATATAGCAATGCCTGGCAGGAGGTGATAATCAGGCTCCACGCTGTATACAATACCCACAGGATCTGGGAACAGATGCAGAAGATGACATACTTTAAGGATTTTAGCAAGACAAGACTATCTAACAGTACCACATAACAGGTAGCTGGACTAAGATTGCACCCCACAAAGTGTTTCTTGTCAACATATTTTACATTTATACTGGGCCATGCCACACCCTTGTACAATATTATTACTCTTTTATAAAATTTCATGCATACCCATATTTCAGGGCACACCTTCAAGTTGTAAACTTACAATTGAAAGATATACAACACTGACATCTTTCAAGGGCTTTGCACATCAAATCATTGTAACACAACACACCTGCATGGTAACTCACTGATAGCCTGGATAGGGTACAGATTGGACACGTGATTGTCAACGTGTGCGTTCAGTGATCAGTTATGCTGATTCCCCTTGCAGCCGTCACTTAGGAATCTTGAGTTAAGGTCATCCTGATGCTCTCTTCCATATACATCTGCTTCCAAAGCAGCTAGGGCCACCTCCCCAGGCCTTATTGTATGGCAAAGTTGTACAGGGCACAGCAGGCTACAACTATGCATGAAACAAGAGTTGGCGCATACTGCAGAGCCCCTCCTGACCTGTCCAGGCAGTGAATGCACCCCTTTAAGACATTGACGGTCACTATAGTAGAGACATATGTCTCATTATAGCACTCCTCTGCTGGTGTTCGGGCCACTCTTAGTAGGGTCATTATCCATGGGAACTGGGGGACGGTGGGGGGTGGCGGTGGTAGGCTTGTATCACATAAAAATATCGTTGACATATTGTCTTCCCTGAAGAGGTGATGGTCAGATTTCAAAGTCTGAATACATCTTAATAACTTACAGTGTATTCTGCATTGAAATAAACGATCCTTTGCTTGTTGTCACACACAATATTCATGGATTGGACATCTTTCTCTTGAGAAAGTTGTGGGAGTTTTCTGTAGGATCTTGCAAAACAACATGGGTGCCCATCCTGGACTTTGGGAAAGCAAGCAACCCCCTTACAATTGGATGGTGCCATCTCGCTGCTGCCTTGCTGTGATGATAAAGGTGATGGATTTTCCAGCTCTCCTGTAAAGTGCATCAGTTACTTGATGAATGCATAGCCATACTGTACCCCAGCTGATATTAGAGCTACTCCATGGCTGCCTGAAATGACCCTGTGCCATAGAAGTTGGGTTTTGTTGGCACCGTCAGAGCCACAGAGAGACAAGTGTGGTGAGGTGACCATGGCTGCAGGTCCTCTTGCAGTAGCTCTCCTATTGCTTTTTGGTAGAACGTATTCTTCTTATACACCCCTCATCACTAAGGTCCTCATATGATCTGTGTTGCCTGTATGTTCTATGGGGAGATTAATATCCATCCTCCTCCAATGCTGCCTGACTCTTCTTTGCTCAATCCTGTGCTCCTCCTCCTCCTCCATGGTCTACACAGTATGACCATAGGGAATGCCATACCTGCTCCTGAGAAGGCCTAACAGTGGAGGGGGGAGTCAAAATCTCCCAGTGGTCTTAAACTGTCAGAAGCGGTGAGAAGCAAGTCCAGGTCTATGCAGGAAAATTGCCAAAGAAAACACTGCAGAAAGTAATTCCCAGCTGCAGAAATCACTATTGAAACTGCACATTCTTCAGATTCACAAACTCCTCACTTTTGCCTGCAAAATAAGCGTAAAAGCGAATACCACCTGGGCATCCCACTGCTGAGATCAGGACAATTTGCTGCTCACTTTGACCCTGCCCGACCGATTCCTGCCCGAGTTAAATTTGGGGCTATAAAAAAGAAAAATAAAGGAGGCTATTAGCCATGAGCTTGGGAAGACCTCTGACCTCACCCTCCTGTACTCCCTCTATTGCCTCCAGTCCCACAATCTCCAAGAAATCTCTCCTTGTTTTTATGAGGACATTGCCTTTATAAAGGCAGTGGCATAAAGTTAAAACTTTGTTTTTAAATAGAAATGATGTGAAGAGGTGAAGCAAGGTAACAATGTCAGTACATCAACTGCATCAGGTACAGCTAATTTATGATCTTATTCCAGTTTATAAAACACCAAGAAAAGCTTAAGCAGAACCAGATTTAAAAAGGTCATAAATTAGAGACTGTAGCATTCTCTACAGTGCAGACTTGGCACAGCTGCCAGCATTGCAAATGGTAATGGAGATTTTGCACTGAGAAGCTTCAGGAACTGAAATAAGTTAAAATCTCACCACTGAGATTTATAATAATTAAAATTAAAGTGATTTATCATTGGCAGTATGCAAAGAACCCTGTGATGTAACCAGATCAGTGACTCTATATGATGAGTGCAGTACTGGGGGGCACTGCACTGCTGGAGGTGCTGTCTTATGGAAGGCGCTGCCTACCCATTCAGGTGGATGTAAATGATCCCATGGCATTATTTGAAGAGCAATGGTGTATCTCCCAGTGTCCTGGCCAATCAAAAAGACATTAACAGGCCAATTATCTAATTGCTATTTGTGGGACCTTGCGGTGTGCAAATTGGCTTCCATGCTTGCCTGCATAACAATGACTTAAAAATAATTTCAATGACTGCAAAGAGCTCTTGGATATCCTGAGAAAGTGAAAGGTGCTATATAAATGTGCATTCTTTCTTCATAAATTAACCACAGCTTCTCGCTACATTCTTCAATCCCTTCTCTTTTCAGCATCTAACTGCGCCTTCAGTCCATTTATGCATTGTTTTAATGGCTTTTACACAACTCTATTATGCTTCAAGTAAAAAAAATGTACCCGCTGACTTTTTACTCCTAACTTCCTAATATTCAACATATGCTGGAGTGCAGTATGGAAAGAGGGGTCCAAGTTTTACTGCTATGAGACAGTCTGCAGCAGGAATGTAGATAGACAGCACTACGTCTACCAGTACCACAAGATAAGCTTTGGTTCAGTGAATCTCATCATTCAGCACTGGTTGCAGTTTAGGCAGAGGGTATTTTACATTACACCGTTAGACCAGATTCACAATGGTAGTTCCCTCATGGGGAATAAAGGCTTAATTGTCAAATTTAAACTGTTTTAAATGCCCTTAAAAAAATTAATCAGATCCAAATTCTTCACTTCAAGCCTTTAAATGTCTGTGCAATGGAAAACATAAAATATTTCACCAACTCATATCTGACATGGTAGATGTTAGAATCTGGACAAGGCTGCCATCTAGGAATAGGGAATGTGTGTAGCAAGTAAACAGATTAAGTGACAAGTATAGGTAGCATGAGGGAGAAGCCTGCTCTTTGTTCAAGATATTCCTTTTTAGGTGTTTCAGACACTTAAATGAAAGGATGTTGGTTATACCTACAGTTTAAGTTACTTAAGTGTAATTATTTTGAGTGGTCAGCTTTCACTAGTTTTCTAAGTTGGCATTTATGACTAATAAACATGCAAGATGTACAGGACTGGATAAGAGTTACTAGTTTCTTTTTACTTGGTGTGTACTGAATATGTACAGTAGCTGACAACAACAATAACTTGTATTATATAGCGCCTTTAACATAGTAAAACGTCCCAAGGCACTTCACAGGAGTATTATAAGACAAATATTTGACACCGAGCCACATAAGTCGAAATTAGGACAGATGATAGATAGGTTTTAAGGAGCCTCTTAAAGGAGGAAAGAGAGGTAGACAGGTAGGCTTAGGGCCTAGGCAACTGAAGGCACGGCCACCAATGCTGGGGCGATTATAAGCAGGGATGCTCACGAGGGCAGAATTAGAGGAGCGCAGATATCTCGGGGGTGGGGGGTGGTGTTGTGAGGCTGGAAAAGATTAGAGATAGGGAGGGGCGAGACGAAGGATTTGAAAACAAGGCTGATTTTGAAATCAAGGCGTTGCTTAATCAGGAGCCAATGGAGGTCAGCGAGCACAGGGGTGATGGGTGAACAGGACTTGGTGCGAGTTAGGACATGGGCAGCTGAGTTTTGGATGACCTCAAGTTTACGTAGGGTAGAACGTGGGAGGCCAGCCAGGAGTGTGTTGGAATAGTCAAGTCTAGAGGTAACAAAGGCATGGATGAGGGTTTCAGCAGCAGATGAGCTAAGGTAGGGGCGGAGACGGGCGATGTTACGGGGGTGGTAATAGGCGTACTTAGTTATGCCGCGGATGTGTGGTCGGAAGCTCATTTCAGGGTCAAGTATGACACCAAGGTTGCGAACAGGGATGGAGTCAGTGGCTAGGGAACGGAGTTTGTGGCGGGGACCGAAAACAATGGTTTCGGTCTTCCCAATATTTAATTGGAGAAAATTTCTGCTCATCCAGTACTGGATGTTGGCCAAGCAGTCTGACAATTTAGAAACTGTGGAGGGGTCGATAAAAGTGGCGATGAGGTAGAGCTTGGTGTCATCAGTGTACATGTGGAAACTGACGCTGTGTTTTCGGATGATGTAAGGGGCAGCATGTAGATGAGAAATAGGAGGGCCAAGAATAGATCCTTGGGAGACACCAGAGGTAACTATGCAGGACCGGGAAAAGAAGCCATTGCAGGTGATTCTCTAGCTACGATTAGATAGTTAAGAACGGAACCAGGCGAGTGCAGTCCCACCCAGCTGAACAATGGTGGAGGGGCATTGGAGGAGGATGGAGTGGTCAACCGTGTCAAAGGCTGCAGACAAGTCGAGAAGGAATAGTTTACCTTTGTTGCAGTTACAAAGGATGTTATTTGTGACTTTGATGAGAGCCGTTTCAGTACTGTGGCAGGGGCGGAAACCTGATTGGGATTCAAACATGGAGTTCCGGGAAAGATGGGCACGGATTTGGGAGGCGACAACACAATCAAAGACTTTGGAGAGGAAAGGGAGATTGGAGATGGGGTGGTAGTTTGCAAGGATGGAGGGGGTCAAGGGTTGTTTTGAGGAGGGGTGATGATGGCAGATTTGAAGGAGGGGGAACAGTACCTGAGGAGAGAGAAGCGAACGACCACACAGCAGCAGACAGGAGCAAATGATTCCCATTATACTCGAAGTGCCAGAGTCTGCAGCCGACCAAATTCTTTTTCTTTGCTTTTTACTCACTAGGAAGGGGAAAAAAATGTAGGACCCTAGAAATACACTGCAGCATTCCAGCAAATAAAATGTTTTAACGCATTTATCTGAAAGCCCTCTCAGCAATTTGAGTGAAGGCTTAACCCATTTATTTTGAAATGGTTAAAGGGGTAGATTTTCAACTTGCCACCTGGGTGTAAAACTGATGTTGAGTGGCCGCCTGAGAAAAACCTGATTCTATCAGAATCAGAAGCCTGATTCACTTTCATTGGTCAGTCTGCAGCTCTAGCTTTACACCCAGGCAACAAGATGAAAATCTACCCCAAAGCTTCCACTAAAACAGCAGAGTGCAATTTCAGATGAATATGTTGAGCATTTAACCACTAGTATCCAACAATATACTTTCATGAGAGTTCAGCACTACAAAATCTAGAGGAGCTTCAGTGCACAGAATCACACTGTAGTGATATCACACTGACATTAAATAAACATAAAGGAAACAAAATTAAAGTTACAGGAAACGACAGAATGGTATTAGAGCAGATGGTTCCAATTCATTGGCAGGATAGGCCAAATGTCCTTCTATGCTGAAGTTTTTATGATCATATGGGCAAAATTGCATTATTTTGTTTTACTGATGGCTGTTTAACAACTGCTCAGCACAATGAGATGGTTTCATTTCATACAAATATTTAAAAATTTAGGAAAGGGGCTCACCAGGAAATTCATTCCATCTGCCTGAACTATTGCAGTCAGAGGCTTATGACGCCAGTGAAAGCTAGTAAAGCATCTGGACTGAGTCTGTGGACAACCTATTATTCACAACTGGAGTTTTGTTCAAGGTTAATGTAAATAAAATGTCAGTGTTAGCAGCCTCCATACTACGAGCAGCAGTTCCTCTAATTTGAAGCCTTGGGACTGGATGTTCCTTTGCTATACTACTCAAAATCAGGCAGTATAGGAAATTAGGCAAGGAGGTCTACAACCACATCCCAGCCCCTACCAGCATTGCCATTGATTTTCCACTTCACGCCCCAACAGGTAAGGTGGCCGGCTACTTACCTGCCCCTCTGCATGTAAATGATTGCAGGGAGATGGGGCCAGGAGCCCAGCCGACTTCCATGGCTGCAGCTGATCTTCGGAACTACCAGCAGAGGGGCTGCAGCTGGTGTCTCACTATGGTGCCATGGCATTTTCCCAAGCAGCAGTGGCAAAGATCCCACTGTGTATGCACCCTGACTCAGGAAAGTAAGTCTGCACCACTGCTGTGGTTTGGAATGGTGGGCAGAGGTCCCATCCACCTCATCTCCAGCAGTGAATGCCTCTGGAGAAAATCCAGCCCCAGGTGTCATTGCCATCTGGTCAAGGACTAAAACCCTGATGTCTCAAGAAAGGAACCACCTTGTCAGAGGATTATCTTCCTGTGCCCGGTCAAAAGCTAAACAGCTTTAATTAAAAAAGAGGTAGCAAATAAAATACAGTCTGTTGCACATGTAATTATTCAGTAAATTTACAGTGAAAAATCACCAGTCTTCCACACCATGCGCAGCGGATTGTTCGGAGAAAGAATGATCACTTCCACCGAGAGATGAATCTGGATCAGCACTTGGTGGGGGGTTTGCTGTCGAAGATGAGAGCAAATATTGTGTTTTCCTGTGCATACAAGAGTTCCTTTGGTATGTGGGAACCTTAGAACAGTAAGTATACATTGACAGGAAGGTGATCCAAGTCTTTCAAATTAAATTTCAATAATCCCATTCCTGCAAACCCAACACACATATGCTGCTTGGAGTGTTTTAAGTTCCTGAATTTTTATTATTGGTTTTAGTCCTATGCTGCCCTCAAACAAAAAAAAAGAGTATTTACATACAATCACCTTTTGGTTGTAAGCCAAGCTGAAGAACAAAGAAGTACTGGATGCAGATCTTGCACAATAGTTTTTCCACCAGAAGATCAAGCACTTAAGACAGATGTTACTGTATTGCATAGAACTGGAACTGCAGCCCCTTTCTTACAGACTCGTTCTCTAAATAATGGCCTATTAGAGTATCCCAAAACAAAGCAGATAAGCCTTGTATGTGGCTTAGCATCAAGACAAAGCCTGTAGGAGCCATCAATGCTAAACACTCTGGGAATGTATAACACCTAAATTTACATCCATTTTATTCACAAAATGAACAGCTTTGCATTTAAAAAAAAAAAATAAAAGTAGAGTTCTTCTGGTTTTATTTTGAACTGAAATTTCTAAGGAATCAGTGAAATTTCAACGCTACAAAAATTCTCACCAGGAACTTTTTGCATTTATTGGGGGTAATTTTAACTTTTGGCGATAGTGCAAAGCGGGCAATACCCCCATTCACTTTTATTCATTATATAATTTTGCTCTTTAAATTTTGTTGAAATGAAGCCAATATTAAATAATTGTACAACCTAAATAATACCATCTTTGATTTTGGATGGGCAGTTTATTTAAAAAAATCTAGGTGGTTTCAAGAGCACTCGCTTTGGATTAGAGTGAGTGTTAAAAACCACGTAGACACATGTATAACTAGGGCAAAGCTGATGAGAAGGCAATAGAACACTGAATTTCTGTGGCAAGTTACACAGCAAAGAGATGTAAATAATTATGTATGTGTGTCTTTTTTGGTGTACTAGAGAGATTGGAGGAAATACTACATGGCGAAGTGTCAAATCTTGGGAGGGAAATCAAAGGAGTTGAGAAAATCTGGTTCATCGGCAAGAGTCTCAGTTTGTTAGGTAAATATTCATTAGGATTGATGGGGGGCATGGGGAAAAATTAACAAAAATCCTCATGTATAAACAAGTGATGTAAATCTGGTGACCATCATCAGGGTAGAGTTTGTTAAAACATAATGGGCCAAAAATTCGGCACTTGCCGGGTGAGTACGCACTGTGTACTCACCCGCAAGTCCTCCTGAAGTGCTGGTTTCCTGCATGAACTGCGCATGCGCGGGAAACCGGAACTTCCGGTCTGGTGAAGGGAGCGGTTCAGAGGTGAACCGCGTGCGCGGTAGAGGCTGCGCGCACGCAGCAAACTTAGGTTTTTTTTCAGGTTTCTCCGGGAGGGTAAGTATTGAAGAACCTGTGCTTTTAAAGAGGCGCAGGACCCGTTTTCAACAAGGTAAGTGGTTAATTAATTATAATTTAAATTTTTTTTCAACAGTTTTATCTTTTTTAGATACTTTAAAGAAAGGTAAGTTTATTTTTAGCACTGTTAAAAAGTATTTTAATTTTTTCAAAAATTTTAATTTTTGTTTAAAGTAGTTAATTTATTTAACTTATAGTTATTTTATAAATGTGATGGTTTAAAAAAAAATTTATTTGAAGTTTAGCTGTTCTTTTGGGGCCGATTTCAATTCATAGATTTGACAGGTCTTCCTGGTCTGCTGCCATTGGCTCTCCATGGCCCACGTGATCCCAGGGGACGCATCGCACTAACTACGCCCCGGGACACGCAAGCATTGCGCGCCGGCACTTGGAGCAGGCCCAGGAGCTGAAGTTCCCGTGGGCCCAGAGGTCAACGGCAGGCGCGGTAGGTAAGTGCGCGCGCGATCCTTACCCCCGCAGCAAGCCGGAGAGGCGAATTTCAGGGCCAATGGTTTAATTTGGTAAAAAGGTTAACTCAAAGTGCCAAAACGAACAGAAATGGAGAGGGAGGGAAAAAAAGCAAATCTTAAGACTATCAGAAATAATTTAAATCTTATCTTGAGATAAGCTCTGGGTGGATAAATTAAGGTGGTCGGAAGAGCACTACCATTGGGATTAGATTTAGCAAGTGTTGAAAACCATTTAGACAGTCATATGAGGGACGCAGTGTTGATGTGAGGATGGGCTGTATCTAACTGGTTACCATTCCTTGGATTAAATACTACTGAAGGAACTTCCTTGTAGGGCATTCTGAAATACGTGTGGTAGATCTCTTCCCTCATTAAATTATGGGGAAATTTGGGCTGAGCAAAAACTTGCTGGATATAATATACTTGATGCTCCTACAAAGGATATAGAGGCACTTGGGAAGGTGCAACATTTTTTTAAAGAATGATACCATAAATTAGAGGTTTTAACTATCAGGAAAGACAAACAGGCTGGGGCTCTTTTCTCTAGAAAGGAGAAGGCTGAGAGGTGACCTAATAGAGGTCTTTACAATTATGAAGAGTTCCATAGGGTAGACGTAAAGAGATGTTTCTACTTGTGGGGGAATCCAAAACTAGGGGACATAAATATAAGATAGTCACTAATAAATCCAATAAGGAATTTAGGAGAAACTTCTTTACCCAGAGAGTGGTTAGAATGTGGAACTTGCTACCACATGGAATAGTTGCATTAAGGGGAAGCTAGATAAGGACATGAGGGAGAAATGAATAGAAGGATATGCTGATAGGGTTAGATGAAGTAGGGCGGGAGGAGGCTCATGTGGAGCATAAACACTGGCATAGTCCAGTTGGGCCGAATGGCCTGCTTCTGTGCTGTAAATTCTATGTAATACAAGGCCAACTCCCCTCATATTTGCCATTTTGATGAGGGACAAGGAACAACCATCAATGTTTAAAAATAAAAAGTTGTCATTCTGTGGAATACAGCAAGTCTGCATTACCTGATGATACTTATAACATACATAAGTTACAGACAGCAAAACATAAAGTTCTCCACTTTAAAAAAAACAAAGTGCATCTCAGTAGCACAGCAGTAACAGCACCAACATCACATCTTTACCTAAGTCCCAGGAGCATGTCACACTAATCTGTCAATTTTCAGGTACATCCTATAAGCAGAAGAAACTTATCACAGTAGACAATTCATTACAAAAAAGGGAGGGGGTGGGGAAATGACACCACCATGCAGGAGGAATACATTGCAAATGTATGGAATTAAAAATAATGAAGATTTTTTCCCCCCCAAGTTAGAATAATTCACACAGAGCTACCAACTGCTCCTTCCAGTTTCTATTTCCTACATGCTTTTAAGAGTGGGCTCATCTCATTTGCCATCTAACAATGCCACAGGCCGGCCATGAAAATGGACTGTTGCCAATCCAGTGTGACCTAGAAACTCAGCAATTCCAGCAGGTGCAGTCAATTTTTTTTTAAATAGCTTGTGTGACTAAGGTGAGTAGGTAAGTAAAACTCTTTACTGGTGCATACATTATACACACAGGATACTGTACTATATCAAGGCTTAAAAAAAAAATCAAACAAGTAATGCAGCTTCAAACTCCACACCACATTCATGCTGTAGCATCCAATTCCTGGGACTTGTGATTGGTTTCCGTTTCCATGGGTTCTCCTTTGCCACCTTCATCTAGGTTCTCCTTATTCTCTTCTTCCTCTGTTATCACCACTGCAGCTTCCTTTTCAGATGTTGTTTTGAGAACTTCTTTCTGCTAAAATATAGTCATAAATTATTTCAGGAAAAAACTTTATGTTAAGAATAGAAACGCTGTTAGGAAGTTTAGATATTACTTGGGACTTTGAAAGGCTTACCCCATAGCCATGTCCTTTAGTGTGTACCTATCAACAGTCTACCTCTGAGGAAAAAGGATCCGCTTTATGGCTGCATCTTACTGCTCCACTTTGATCCACATTTTTGCCCATTTAAATATTCTCCCCCGTCTGTGATTCATGCTGGAGTACAAATCCACTTAATGCTTCTCGATATCCAAATTACCATTTTGTGTGTGAACTAAATGGGTGTTAAAAGCGTGGGGGACATCATAGCTGAGCCCAATTCTGACCTAGTTGTGCATTCATATATACATATTTTTGAGCAGGGGGGGGTCTCTAAATTGCATTCAGTAGTGGGAACTCAGGCTCATTTCCCCCCATCCTCCCTAACTCAGACACGGAGACCAACTGAGGCACCCAGTTAAGGTCAGTAAACTCAGTACCAACCAGGGATTAAACACGGAACCTTCCTGTCTATATGCTTCAATACCACATCAAAAAGTTTATCTACTGACAAGCTGCACAAACCCAGGAATCTCCAAAATTCAACCCCCGGTCTGTGCTGAATTAGCAAAGGCAGCAGTAGGAGCCCAACAACCGTCTTCTGCACAGCTGGTGAGGGGGGAAAAAACTCAGCTAGAATTCTGGTCCTGATCACAAAGCAGCAACCCTTGCTAAAAGTTTGCTTGTATGGACTTTTTGAACTTATGAAGCCCTCCCCTTGTTTGACACACCGTCAGGTATGACATATTAAGAATGCCACTTGGATGAGTACTGTAGGATGACAGTGACCATCAAACTATATACAAGCAAGGAGTTGATGGCTTTGGGAAGAGATGGAAAAAAGCTATAAATAAAATGTCATTTTACAGTCCTCTGGTGTATGATAGCAGGCAGAGTAAGGGGGGGGGGGGGGGAGGAAAGAGAAGGGCTGCAATGGTACAAGCTAAAATAGGAGGAAGTGTAAACTCTCAAAGATTGAATGACCTCACACACTGGTCAGCTCAGCCTGTGAAAGAACCACCTTCATCTGCATACCTCTGACTACACCCATTATTAGCAAATGCCATGGGGATAGATGAATGAAATGAGAAGGTATGAAAGGGATAAGCCAAGCAGGCGGGCTTGTTGGGTTAAATGATCTTTTCTGGTTCCAGATTTCCTACAAAATAAACTTTCCCACCTTATTCCCTCTGCATTCTGTTACCTCCTTCCCTCGGTCTTCCTTCTCACTTCCATTGAGCAACAGGTCACTCCTTCTGAGCACAAGTGTTGTATATGTAATTACTAAAAGTATCATACTGGTATTCCATTAAACAGATGCACCTCAGAAACTGACATAACAATGGTCAAGAAGTAGCTAGACTCCAGCAAATTTATGATTTTAAGAGATCTGGTGGCTGAACACATGGAAAAGCATAACTTGTTAAAGGTCAGTGAACATTGACTGAGGAAAAGGTCATATTTAGCTAACCTGCTTGAGCTTTTTGAAGACATTATTGAGACAGTGGGGGTAACATTCCACATAATCAATTACTGACTAAAGTGAGAAGTCACGTTTGAGCAGGTAAAGTATGGTTAATGCTCCTGGTTTTCAGATTAAAGTAATATTTCCTCTCCTCCAGACAGAATATTTTAAAATTGGTGTTTACTGATAAACATTGAACAAATTTATATGATGCATGCAATGCTTGATTACTGATGCATTCTTGTGAAAACCTTTATTACTGTATGAGGAATAAAAGCATATTCAGCAGAATTAAAATCAATATTCAACTGAAGTAGAATTCGACCTCCCACCTTGGACTCTGTTCCCAGGCCCTCCTATTTTAATGCTTACTCCCCTAGGCTGCACAGTGCAACACTGATACTCATTTCACTTTTGAAAAAAAATATACAAAACTTAAAGCAATGACTTTGGTACAAATGGAAAACTGCTAAACAAAAAAACGATACTAAAATCCAAAAAAAAAAGCCACTGAAAACTGGAATTCCCAAATAGCTGGAAAACTAGCTGAAATACCAGAAACAGAAGATTGCCATAAATGGGAACTTTTCATGCTGGAAAGAAGTTGTTAAATGGGGTAGCCCAGTGATCAATCTTGGAATCCATGCTACATTTAATATATTTTTTATTGATTACTTGGAGTGGGAAAACAAAACTTTAAAGTTCACAAGATATACCAAAATAAGAGGCAGTGCCAATAATGAGGAGAAATAGAACCAGAGTCAGAAAGATTTCGATAACTCAGCCAGCAGGTGGCAGATTCAGAACAATAGGGACAAGTGCAAAACAACTTATGTTGGAGCAAATTAAAAGAGGGAAATGCATTCAAGAAACAGAAGTGCAGATTGCCGATTGGGTAATAGATTTTGGGATTATATGTGGATAAATCTTATGAAAGTCAGTATGATATTTAGCTGAAGTAGAAAAGGCAAATCAGATACAGATTGGATTCCCAAAGAGACGAAGAGTATTTAAAAAAACAAGACATTGTATTGCTGCTGTGTAAGGCATTAGTAAGACCCTATCTGGAATATTGTGAGCAGTTCTAGTCATCTAATCGTAAGAAGATTATCCTCGAGATAGCCCAGAGACGAGCAACAAAAGACGATTCTTGATATTAGGAAGTTAAGTTAGGAGAAAAGATTAAAGAGGTTGGGCTTGGCTTTCTTTAAAACAGATTTTGAGGTGACCCTATTAACATTTTCAAGATTACAAACAAAACTGACTAAATTGCTCACTATAGTGAAGGGTTCAAGTACTAGGGGAAGCGAGGCAAAAATTCAGAAGTTTGGAGTTAGATGGAACTTCTTCCCATCCAAAGGGTAATAGGTTTATGTGATGTTACCAGGTAGCCACTGAAGCGTATAGTACAAATTAGTTTAAGAGGCACTTAGATGCATTCCTGGACAGAGAAGGGATTATGAGATCAATCAAGAAGAGATGGCTTAAATACATTTTCCTGTTTTTAAAAATTCCTATGCATACCGTATAATTTTCCCCCTTAAAAGGATATTGGCCCAGAAATTCTGTTCGCAGGCCTCTCGCGGGCGGAGGGCTGCGATCTGGAAAAATCTGCGCCAAGACCGGAGGGCTCCCGGGAGGCGCACAGTTTTGCTGCTGGGCCTCTCCAAACTGCCGGTGCGCAGGGCCCAAGTATCCCAGAGGCGCAGGCGGTTCGCAGCGTCCCTGGGATCACATGGGCCATGGGGAGCCAATCAGAGAAGGGAATCTCCCTTCATACATTTGACAGGAAGACCTGTCAAATATATGAAGAGATCACCCCCAAAACATAGTAAAACTTAAATATTTTTTTTTTAAAAATCACATTTTAAAAATGACTTTAAATTACAATAAATTAAGTATTTTAAACAAAAATTTTATTTTTTGAAAAAAATTTAAATTTTTAACAGGGCTAAAAATAAACTTACCTTTCTCTAAAGTTTTTTTAAATGATAAATCAGTGGAATTTTTTTTTTTTTTACTTTATTCAACTCTTATCCTGGTAAAAGCAGGCCTTACGCCTGCTTTTACCAGGCGCAAGAATTGTAAGTGTTTTCTGCGGGCGGAAGGTCTCCAAAAAACGGAACTCTCCCCCCGCAGAGGCCCTGCTCCCGGGCAGCCGGAGGATCTGTCAAGAGCTTTCTTGACAGATCGGAAATGCCGGTTTCCAGCGCATGCGCAGTGCATGACTAAAACCGGCATTTCCGTTGGCCCTACGGGTGAGTACACAGCACGTATACACCCGTAGGGAACGGAATTTCTGCCCCAACGTCTTTAACTCATCACTTACCTTGGCATCGGTATTTCCAAATCTTGGGAACATTTTAGCATAGATCTTTTTCTCCCGATCCAACTGCTCCCTTATTTTTTTCTGACAGATTCCAATCTGCACTTTGGCTGCTTTGTTGGGGTAGAGCTGCAGAAGCTTCTCGAAGTTTGCTTTTGCCAGTTCATAATCGTTCATTGCGAGTCTTGCCTCACCCATTCTGAAAAGGGCCTTTTCACTGTTTGCATCCAGCTCTAATGCCTGAAGTAAAAGCAGAATCAGAAGCATTCATTTTAGAAACACCCTCGCCCATCCTATCAAGCAATCCCAAATCAGATTTGGAACATAGGAACAGGTGTAGGCCATTTAGCCCCTCGAGCGTGTTCCGCCATTTAATGAGATCATGGCTGATCTGTGACCTAACTCCATATACCTGCCTTTGCCCCATATCCCTGAATACCTTTGGTTAACAAAAATTAATCAATCTCAGATTTAAAATGAACGATTGACCTGGCATCAACTGCTGTTTGCGGAAGAGAGTTCCAAACTTCTACCACCCTTTGCATGTCGAAGTGTTGCCTAACTTCACTCCTAAAAGATCTGGCTCTAATTTTTAGGCTACGTCCTCTAGTCCTGGATTCCCTAACCAGCAGAAATAGTTTCTCTCTATCAACCCTATCAGTTCCCCTTAGTATCTTGAAAACTTCGATCAAATCACCCCTTTAACCTTCTAAATTCCAAGGAATATAACCCTAGTATGTGTAATCTCTCCTCATAATTTAACCCGTGGGAGTCCAGGTATCATTCTGGTAAATCTACACTGCACTCCCTCCAAGGCCAATATATCCTTTCTAAGGTGTGGTGCCCAGAACTGAACACAGTACTACCATAAATCAGTGACTGCATCCAAGGCTTCTCTAATTTGGATAGCTTAGTACCACGTCCCAAATGGTCCATTAACTGAGCTATCAAGGGAACTTGTGTGCCATACATCTTTACAGTTGATGGTTTCCATATTAGGAGATATAGAGAATTTACTCACCTTTTCACAATTCTCTACAGCTTGCAAATTCTCATCCATTTTGATATAGCACATGGCAAGGTTGAGATGGGCTGCTAGCCTCAGTGCATTGGATTGTTTTAGCATTTCCTCAGAGAGTCCGCTCTCATGTTCCAGCCAAGACACAATTTTCTTGTAATGGATGGTGGCCTGCTTGTACTTGCCGACCTGGCAACAAGAAGAACTACAAGTTACATGAATAATGCAGTTACCAGAAGGAAGAATAAAATAATTCTCAGTGACTAAGAACTGTAGGAAGCCCAGCAATTCCCCACACTGCTTCAGTCACCACTGCATTGCCAATTCTTACAGATAACCTCCTACATTGTAAGAGCGCTTACAGGAATGCAGTACAAGCTAAATATTTTGGTATGCATTTTAAATTTCAGTCCAGATGCAATTCTTACAGTAACAGAAAATAGCTTTTAAATCACTGTAATCAAGTATCAACATGTCATATTGCACATGTAAATGGGAAAGGAAAAGGTTAATGTTTGTGGTACATGTTAATATCTATATTTAATTAAAAAGAGTTCAGACTATTTTCTTTTGTACTTGCATCCAAATTTATAAAATCTGGAATCCCACTTAAAAAATCCCCCACAGCTTTATCAACTTGTACTATCATTTTTAAAGATTGGTGTACCTGAATCTTTGAGTCTCTCTGCTCTTACACACCTTTAAAAGTTTTACCATTACCATTTAGTAAGTATTTCTTCTCCTTGTTCTCTGCCCAATAATATATCACTTCACATTTCTTGGCATTAGGTTTTATTTGGTATCAATCTGCCCACTCTTCTAACCAAAGTTGCTTATGGTCATCTTCACAGTTAATCAGACACCCTATTTTTGTGTCATCTTGCTTCACAAAGCAAGCTTTAAAAATTACTGTTACCTCATAGTATTTTAAGATTATTTAGTTGCTGTTGCTTTGACTTATAAAAAATCTAAGCATGGAAATTCCTGGGTCTCCAATGTGGCGGCATAAGTGCGGCAGAGCAGAACCATATTCCATGTCCCAGAAACAAAGTCACTTGCAGCACTCATGTCAAGTATCTTGCATCCTGTATTGCATTCTAGCACACTGAAGTCTCACATCCTACGCACCTGCACCTACCTTTACTTCCATCCATTCCACAAATCTTGACTTCTTGGGACTGTAGAATTTGGAGACTATAGCAGCCAATTAACAGTATGCATTCCTCCTACAGAAGACAGCACACAATGCCTGGAAATGCCAGGCTACTGGACGTGGATGTGCCAACATTCAGTATTTAACAGCACATGAAGAGGAAGCAATGGTAATCATTTCTGGCAATGGAGATGTGGGAATCTCTGTACCTTCAGCTGGTTTGTGAGAATGTATACTGTTTCTTACATAGTGTTTCTATGCATTCTTTGATCTCTTCACCAGCTACAACTGTCCTCATAAGAGTTCCACAAAGTAGACAGAATACTGCTAAAGCACACCAAAGTTAACAGTACTGGTTTTTTTTTTTTTACCTTGAGAGGCTGAAAGCCAGGAGACAAGGGACAAGATTTGTGAAGAGCAAGACCACACAGTCACCTCTACCTTGGGCAACACTGGTGACCACTCACCCATCCGGTCATTCACACTCTCCTTTGCACCTAGCAGCCCAGGGACCCACACTTGAAGGGATAGAGATAGTGTAAATGAGCAATTAACACGCAGCGAGACACAGCGGACAAGGAAACCAGAGGGCGCAAATGTGGAAGTGAAGCCTGATGTAATTGAGCAGAGGTATAAGACATGTCAGCCCCTGGCTGCAGAGCAAACAGATGAAGATCTCAGGGTCTCGCCATGAAGCGAAGGAAGCTAGCTTCATACTTATGAAGGTTCTACGTGGCCTTTGAAAGATGTACGGTAAATAGCTGGGATAGCAGTGGAATCTACTACTCTGCTATGCGCCAACACGAGAAAGGAGTTCAACTCATCACAGGGCAGGTTGGAGAAAATGCCCATTGCAGGAGCATCAGCAATCCTTCCCTTCATGAGAGATCCAAGCAAATCAGTCAACTCAATGTGGAGGCACTGAATGAAGGACTCTTAACACGAATCAAATTTGACTTATTCAGTCACTGTAAATCACTGTCCCCGATATTATTTCCTATATTGCATAAACACCCAATTCACCAGGACCATTGCCCGGGGGATCTGTTAGTCTATTAAAAATCTTGCATCTGCATACTCTTTCTTGTCCACATATCTTACTTTCAGTTGTCACAATGTTTGGTCACATTTTTTACATCAACATTTAACTGAAATTGCTTATGTAAGCAATTATAATTAGGAATTTCCAATGTAAACAACTGTCGATTGTGTTTTTTAATGAACCAAATAAATTACTCAAAATGCTTTTTGAAAAGAAATGTCCACTTTTTCCTCAGTAGCTTAGATTTCTGACGTACAAAATAAGGGTTTAAACAAAATTTAAAAAAACAAGCATCTTTCACAACAACAGGATTAAATTTATCCACTGAACTGTCTTTTAAAGGTACAAATTTGTTTGAAAATTTCTCATTTGATTGTTCAGTCAATTTTTCTATCTAGTTTATTTGGGCTTGCTCCCTTTTTATTTAATTGAAATTTGCTTTTACTAGCCAAATCCATTTATCTCTGCCCGTTGCCTCTCCTTTTCAATTTTTATATCAAAGCTAATGATGCTATGGATATTTCCCTGCATTCTATACTTGTACCACTTAGTTTCTTTGAACCAGATCCAGCACTGCCATTTTCCGCGTTGGCCTAAAATATACTGATCTAGAAAGCAGTTCTGAGCACAATGTGGAACTACTCTGTCACTTACATTACTTTTACTACAATCTAGGCGAAAGAACAGTATGCCATTCAGTTTCTCTCAAACATTTTCAATGAAATAATAGTATTTATCTTCAGTTTCTTTAATTTTTTTTCAGGTGAACTATGTGACTGTGACAAAGGTAAACTATCCCTCATCGTCCTTCTTGACCTGTCTGCAGCATTTGACATGGTTGACCACACAATCCTCCTCCAACGCCTCTCCACCGTTGTTCAACTGGGTGGGACTACATTCGCCTGGTTCCATTCTTATCTAATCGTAGCCAGAGAATCATCTGCAAAGGCTTCTCTTCCCGCTCCCGCATCGTTACCCCTGGTGTCCCCCAAAGTATCTATCCTTGGTCCCTGCCTATTTCTCATCTACATGCTGCTCCTTGGCGACATCATCCGAAAACACATCATCAGTTTCCACATGTACGCTGACGACACCCAACTCTACCTCACCACCACCTCTCTCGACTCCTCCACTGTCTCTAAATTGTCAGACTGCTTGTCCGACATCCAGTACTGTATGGGCAGAAATTTCCTACAACCAAGTATAGGGAAGACCGAAGCCATCGTCTTCGGTCCCCGCCACAGACTCCGTTCCCTAGCAACCGACTCCATCCCTCTCCCTGGCAACTGCCTGAGGCTGAATCAGACTGTTCACAACCTTGGTGTCATATTTGACCCCAAGATGAGCTTCAGATCACATATCTGCGCCATCACTAAGACCGCCTATTTCCATCTCTGGAACATCGCTCATCTGAGGCTGAAACCCTCATCCATGCCTTTGTTACCTCTAGACTTGACTATTCCAACGCACTCCTGGCTGGCCTCCCACCGTAAACTTGAGGTCATTCAAAACTCTGCTGCCTATGTCCTAACTCACACCAAGTTCCATTCACCCATCACCACCGTGCTCACTGACCTACTCTGGCTCCCAGTTAAGCAACGGCTCGATTTTAAAATTCTCATCCTTGTTTTCAAATCCCTCCATGGCCTCGCCCCTCCCTATCTCTCTAATCTCCTCCAGCCCCAAAACATTCAGGTATCTGTGCTCCTCTAATTCTGGCATCTTGAGCATCCCCGATTGTAATCGCTCCACCATTGGCAGCTGTACCTTAAGCTCTGGAATTCCCTCCCTAGACCTCTCCGCCTCTCATTCTTCCTTTAAGACGCTCCTTAAAACCTACCTCTCATCTGCCCTAATATCTCCTTATGTAGCTTGGTGTTAAATTTTGTTTTATAACGCTCATGTGAAGCGCCTTGGGACATTTCACTATGTTAAAGGCACTATATAAATACAAGTCGTTGTTGTTGAACTTCAACCTGTAAAATCGTATCAGTCAGCATTCTAGATTTTCCTGCACAGTGATATCCTGATCTTAGCCATGGAGTCACAGGTAGGCAGGGGGCAGTGGCTGTACTCTCCTATTGGGAGGAGGAAAGAGTATGATCTGAGGCTGGCCACTGCAGATTGCTCCAAATTACCAGTCAGCAATCTCCTCTACAGTGGAATCAGCTGAGGTCTGAGTCGCAAGTGCTCTGTTGACAGCTCAGATCAAGAACTCAACAGATGTGGGGAATTATGGAGTGCAAACCTGCACACTATCACACAGAAAAAATCTACTGGACATTAAGTGATGCTTCCAGCTTCTTCTGTTTGTTAACCAGGGAGCACTGGCCCTTTACAGTGAACAGGAGCCAGGAAGACTTGTTTAGCTACAATCTCGTTACCTTGAAATACAACGTTCCCTTCTCCTTGACGATGGCAGACTGCTCCAACTTCTCGTCTATGTTCATCTCCCAAGACTCTTTTGCCTGATAAAATGTAAAAAAATGTCTAATTAATTTATATATAGCTTAAAAATTACTACAGGGCAACTAATCATAGATTTACTCCAACAGGAATGAGCTACGGAAAGAAAATACATCCCCCAGGGTTTCTACTTCTGGTGGTTATCTAGTAGTCCCCCTGCTGGAAAGTGTGCAGAAGTCAATATTAGGCAAGAACAAGATTGGCTGTAACACCCTCTCCACAAATAATTGAACCTTGACCCCCCACTTCCTCACATTAAAAGCTGAATCCTTTCCAATGAAGATAGTTAGTCCCAACTTCCCCATGATATACATTAGAAGCTTCAATGATAATCATTTGCTTGGCTTCCCCATCCCAATCTGGAATGCAATTAATCTCGTAATCACTTACATCAGTAACAGTGATAGTACAGAGCTTCAAAGCTGAAGATGCCTTGGGACTGCAGCGGAACATCTGGTGGCACAAGCATTAATCTGGTTGTTTCTTACCTTTTCGAAGTTCTTCAACACAACTTCATACACCAGGTTTGCACTGGGTGGGATGTTAAATTTTGGGTTTCCCGCTTCTCCAAATCCATACCTGTTTGAACAACACTAGGTCAAAGAAATACTCAAAATAATCACCAAATGCCATAATGTTATTCTATACATAAATAATCCAAACTCATGATTCAGCCCATAACTCAGTCCAGGGGATTCCTTATTTTTCATGTAAACCATTGATACCTTCAATTATATTACAGCTTGCAACTCACTGTATTCTACATTCTTCTATTCACTAATAGTTCCAGTCTCAATGTAGCAAGCCCCTTCAAATCAGACACCATCAAGGCACGCAACTTCCATTCTTTGTGCAGTGTAATGGCCGTATTACTTGATCTCCTGCACGTCTTTTGATGGACAATGCAAATCAGAGAGGCCGGTGTCGGGAGCAGCAGGAGAGTACAGTGAGTATTTAAACTCACATTCGCGGGCTTTTTTTCCCCCAGAGGCTTACCAATCTCACAGACCGGCGGCAGCGTTCCAGAGCCACGTCACGATTCAAAAAGTGACGCGGGCAAGAGGAAGCAGCTGATTGGGTGAGTACCTATACTATATAGTTTGACAGTTAAGGTTAATAGTTTATAAAAGTTTAGATGGTCTTAATTTTTGTGGTTATAGTTTCTACGGTCTCTGTTGTGTAGCGGGGAGTGCTAGTAAACAAGGGCCCTTGAGTATATCATTTAATTGTAGTGTAATTAGTGGTATTGATTTGATTTAATTTAATTTAAATTAATTAAAGGGTAAGTCATGGCAGCACAGTTCGGCCCCGTGGTATGCTCCTCCTGCACTATGTGGGAAATCAGGGACACTCAAGTGGAGGGAGCAAAAAGAAATGTGGTAGTGGTAGGGGAAAGTCTATTAGGGGGATAGACACTGTTCTCTGCAGCCAAGAGTGGAAGTCCCGAAGGCTGTGTTGCCTGCCCCGGTGCCAGGGTAAAGGACATCTCCTCTGGGCTGGAGAGGAACTTGAGTGGGAGGGGAAAGATCCAGTTGTCGTGGTCCATGTAGATACCAACGACATAGGTAGGACAAAGAAAGAGGTTCTGCTGAGGGAGTATGAGCAGCTAGGGGCTAAATTAAAAAGCAGAACCACAAAGGTAATAATCTCTGGATTACTACCTGAGCCACATGCAAATTAGCATAGGGTAAATAAGATCAGAGAGATGAACGAGTGGCTCAAAGATTGGTGTGGGAGAAATGGGTTTCGATTCCTGGGGCACTGGCACCAGTACTGGGATAAGAGGGAGCTGTTCAGTTGGGACGGGTTTCATTTGAAACAGGCTGGGACCAGTGTCCTGGTGAATCGAATAACTAGGGCTGTAGATAGGGCTTTAAACTAAATAGTGGGGGGGGAGGGATACGCTGAGCGGAAATTAAAAAAGTCAAAGAAAAATGAGAAGGCAAAAGTGCAGGGTAGCGATAGGGGTAATGATAACCAGAGTGCGACAGGAAGGGACAGAGCATATACACATAAGAGTGCATCAGAAAGAGGGGTCAGAGTGGGTAAAAATGGTAAAAAGACAACATTAAAAGCGCTATATCTGAAAGCACGCAGCATTCATAACAAGATAGATGAGTTGACAGCACAAATAGAAATAAATGGGTATGATCTGATAGCCATTACAGAGATGTGGTTGCAAGGTGACCAAGGCTGGGAACTGAATATTCAGGGTATTTGCCATTTTGTAAGGATAGGCAGAGAGGAAAAGGAGGTGGTGTAGCTCTGTTAATAAGGGATGAGATCAGTGCAGTAATGAGAAATGAAATTGGCCTAGAAGATCAAAACATAGAATCAGTTTGGGTGGAGATAAGAAATAATAAGGGTAAGAAGTCACTGGTGGGAGTGGTCTACAGGCCCCCAAACAGTAGCCACACTGTAGGACAGAGTATAAATCAAGAAATAATAGAGGCTTGTAAGAAAGGTACGACTATAATCATGGGAGACTTTAATCTTTATATTGATTGGACAAAGCAAATTGGCAAAGGTAGACTTGAGGAAGAGTTCTTAGAGTGTATACGCATATGTTGTTGAACCAACGAGGGCGAAGATTATTTGCGCAACGAGGCTGGATTAATTAATGATCTCGAAGTGAAGGATCCTCTTGGGAAGAGTGATCACAGCATGGTAGAATTTCAAGTTCAGTTTGAGGGTGAGAAAGCTAGGTCTCAAACTAGTGTCCTGAACTTAAACAAAGGTAATTACAAAAGTATGAAGGCAGACTTTGTTAAAGTGGATTGGGAAAATATATTACAGGGCAAGACGGTAGAAAAGCAGTGGCAAACATTTAAGGAGATATTTCATAACTCTCAGCAAAGATATATTCCAGTGAGAAAGAAAGACTCTAAGAGAAGGATGAACCATCCGTGGCTAACTAAGGAAGTAAAGGATGGTATCAAATTGAAAACAAAAGCATATAATGTTGCGAAGAATAGTGAAAGGCCAGAGGATTGGGAAATTTTTTAAAACCAGCAAAGGACGACTAAAAAAATGATAAAGAGAAAGAAGATAGCTTATGAGAGTAAGCTAGCAAGAAATATAAAAACAGACAGTAAGAGCTTCTACAGGTATATAAAAAGGAAGAGAGTAGCTAAAGTAAACATTGGTCCTAGAGGATGAGTCTGGGGAATTAATAATGGGAAACAGGGAAATGGCAGAGACTTTGAACAAATATTTTGTATTGGTCTTCATGGTAGAAGACACTAAAAGCATCCCAATAATGGATAATAAAGGGGCTATTGGGGTGGGGGGGAACTTAAAACAATCACTATCACTAGAAAGTACTAGGCAAACTAATGGGACTAAAGATGGACAAGTCCCCTGGACCCGATGGCCTGCATCCTAGAGTCTTAAAAGAGGTGGCTGCAGAGATAGTGGATGCATTGATTGTAATCTACCAAAATTCCCTGGATTCTGGGGAGGTCCCAGTGGACTGGAAAACTGCAAATGTAACACCCCTATTTAAGAAAGGAGGGAGATAGAAAGCAGGCAATTATCGACCAGTTAGCCTAACATCTGTCATTGGGAAAATGCTGGAGTCCATCATTAAGGAAGTGGTAGCAGGACATTTAGAAAATCATAATATAGTCAAGCAGAGTCAGCATGGTTTTATGAAAGGGAAATCATGTTTGACAAATTTGCTGGAGTTCTTTGAGGATGTAACGAGCAGGGTGGATAAAGGGGAACCAGTAGATGTCGTGTATTTGAATTTCCAGAAGGCATTCGATAAGGTGCCAAATAAAAGGCTACTACACAAGATAAGAGTTCACGGGGTTGGGGGTAATATATTAGCATGGATAGAGGATTGGCTAACTAACAGAAAACAGAGAGTTGGGATAAATGGGTCATTTTCAGGTTGGCAAACTGTAACTAGTGGGGTGCCGCAGGGATCAGTGCTGGGGTCTCAACTATTGACAATCTATATTAATGACTTGGATGAAGGGACAGAGTGTAATGTAGCCAAATTTGCTGATGATACAAAGATAGGTGGGGAAGCAAATTGTGTGGCGGACACAAAGAATCGCCAAAGGGATATAGATAGACTAAGTGAGTGGGCAAAAATCCGGCAGATGGAGTTTAATGTGGGAAAATGCGAGGTTATCCACTTTGGTTGGAAAAATAAAAAAGCAAATTATTTAAATGGGGAGATTACAAAATGCTGAGGTACAGAGGGATCTGGGGTCCTTGTACATGAATCACAAAAAGTTAGTATGCAAGTAATTAGGAAGGCAAATGGAATGTTGGCCTTTATTGCAAAGGGAATGGAGTATAAAAGTAGGGAAGTCCTGTTACAACTGTACAGGGCGTTGGTGAGACCACACCTGGAGTACTGCGTACAGTTTTGGTCTCTTTATTTAAGGAAGGATATACTTGCATTGGAGGCAGTTCAGAGAAGGTTCACGAGGTTGATTCTGGAGATGAAGGGGTTGTCTTTATGAAGAAAGGTTGAGCAGGTTGGGCCTATACTCATTGGAGTTTAGAAGAATGAGAGGGGATCTTATTGAAACATAAAAGATTCTGAAGGGGCTTGACAGGGTAGATGCAGAGAGATTCCCTCGTGGGGGAATCTAGAACTAGGGGGCATAATTTCAGAGTAAGGGGGGCACCCTTTTAAATCGGAAATGAGGAGGAATTTCTTCTCTCAGAGGGTCATGAATCTTTGGAATTCCCTTCCCCAGAGAGCTGTGGAGGCTGGGTCATTGAATATATTTAAGGTGGAGATTGACAGATTTTTGAAAGGTAAGGGAGTCAAAGGTTATGGGGAGCGGGCAGGGAAATGGAGTTGAGGCCAAGATCAGATCAGCCATGATCTTAATAAATGGCAGAGCAGGCTCGAGGGGCCAAATGACCTACTCCTGCTCCTATGTCTTATGTTCTTATGGTTATTCTTTTGTTGCCCTGCAGTTTTGGTTTCAGCTTCATTTTCTCCACTGCTTGGGATTGCAAGAGATTCCTCTTCTCGGCCTTCCTACTGCTTTTACAAAAGTGGTTTTGCTGTCAGCGTCCATCCATGACAATTTCTACATTAAAGGGATTATACAAATTTAGGTTGTTTTGAAGATAGCTCTGTCCTGGGCCGTTTTGAATCTACCAGAATTCTTGGCCTCCACCAGCTCAAATCTCAAACAGAACTCCCATATTTTTTCATTGTGAAAGATGCATCTTTTTTGTGAAACACTCCATTCTTCCTCAACAACTCTTAACTTTCTATGAAGACCTCTCTGACCTCTAGCCTCCAACTTCTCTGTCCATCATAACCTTTCTTATCTCTAATTTACTGATACTACTATTGTAGACCCATGATCATCTGTACTTTTCTCTCTCATGCCTCCGAAGCAGCAAATATTTTATTCTACACATTTTTCCTCCTTCCTGCATTCTCGGTGTGTTAAAATCAAGATTCATCAAACTGTCCCCTACTCTGATGTACTCTTCTCAGGACACAAACACTTGATTTCCTTCAGTCTTCCATTCTACCTGCAATTAACAGGCTTTTAAAACTCACGCTTGGCATCACCTAATTATTTATTGATTTACCTCGTCTTCTCTCCTATCCTTTTCAACCTTGACAGGCCAACGATCTTGGCCCTTCATCTAGGTTTCTCAATAAAAATGCTAGGTTAAAGTTTTGGGCAGGACAGTGAATAAGTAGTCTCCAAGAGCATTATATTCAAACTTACTTTGGTTTTAGCGATATAATAGCCTCCTCTCCTTTTTCCATTTCCTGCAGTGCCTTCTCAATCCCTGGAGGAACACTGTGTTCTTCAGCATCTCCAATGATAAATGACACATCTCGATTGTCAAAGACTGTATCCTGATATTTGCCTTCCAAATGGACTGAAATAAATAGAAAGAAAGAGAACTGTTTAAGAGATTATCAGCTCTGAGCATATGTACACTCTCAGTATTCTACAGCTGTGGAGCAGCCCTGATCTAAGGTCCACCACGTTCCATTTCATTTGTGTGATCTGTACTCAAAAGGGGAAAGTGAATAGCTGTGCTTCACGTTTTGAAGAGCAATTACTTTAAGTTGGAGTTCTGAGTGAACTAGCCACTGAATAAAACAGTGCTACCATATTTCTTTTTATCTACTGACACTTGGAAAATGTTGGTATTGCTTGATACTTCATCTATCCATCTAATAAAAATGTTGCCAATTACAACGTTCTGAAAATATTGTACCTGTAGTTGGCACTGTCAGCAAAATGTTACACTGAATGGGTCACCTAAAGTAAAAATAAGTAAACGACCGTTGGAATTATGTACGAAGGAAAATAATTGTAAAGAAAGGGTTTTTAAAGAAACCCAAATGTAAGGAAATAGAGAAAACCTTAAAAAGAAAACAGCAAGATTCCGGACTTCAAAAGGTATTGAAAAGACCAGTTAACAAAAAAAAACACCTGTCAAGCAGTGATTTTATTTGCATTCCAAGGGTATTTCTACATTTACAGCAAACTATTGGGTTGAAATTGTGCTGGGTGGCAAGTAATAAGAGGTGCAAAAAGGAAATATGAGAAAAAACTTGCAAGGGATATCTAAACAAAAGATTTTATAAATATATAAGAGAGAGTGCTAAAGGGAAATATGGGCACATTAGAGACAAATGTCGGCAAGACTATAATGGATAATAAGGAAACAGTAGACTTGTTAAATGAATACTTTGTATCCATTTTCACAGTAGAGAAAGAGGTCAAAATGCCAGCAGTACAAGGGAACTTAAAATAAGTCAATGGGAGGAACTTAGTAGTACAAGTAAAAAAAAAGGTAATGTAGAAAATAATTGGACACAAGATAGACAAATCTCCAGAACTTGATGGTTCCCACCCTAGACTAAGAAATGTGAGGAAATTGCAGAAGTGTTAGTCACAATTTTCCAAAGCTCTCTAGATTCAGGAATTGTGCCTTTGGATTGGAAAATTGCAAATCTCACACCATTATTTAAGAAGGGAGGGAAGGAGAAACCAGGTAACTACAGACTTGTTGTTTAACATCAGTTGTGGGAAAGTTACTGGAATCTATCATCGGAGACAGAGTGACTGAGCACTTGGACAAGTATGAGTTAATCAAAGAGTCAGCATGAATTTGTGAAGAGTAGGTCATGTCTGACTAATCTAATTGAATTATTTGAGGGGGTCAATAGCATGTTGGTCTTTATCTGAAAGGGGTTGGAGTACAAAAGTAAGGAAGTGATGCTTCAGTTATACAGAGTCTTGGTCAGACTCCATCTGGAGTACTGTGTTCAGTTTTTTGCCCCAATCCTCAGGAAAGTTATATTGGTCATGGAGGGGGTACAGCGCCGATTCACAAGAATTATACCAGGGCTTAAAGGGTTAAATTAGGAGGCCAAGTTGCATAAACTTAGTTTATATTCTCTTCAGTTTAGAAGGCTAGGAAGTGATCTAATCAAGGCCTTTAAAATGATAAAGGGATTCAATAGGGTAGACACAGAGAAACTATTTCCTTTGGTGGGGGAATCCAGAACGAGGAGGAATAATCTTAAAATTAGAGTTAGGCCATTTAGGAATGAAATCAGGAAGCACCATCTCACACAAACTGTAGTGGAAATCTGGAACACTCTTCCCCCAAAAGGATGCGCGGTTAATTGAAATTTTCAAGACTGAGATCAATCGATTTTTGTTAGGTAAGCATATCAAGGAACTTGGAGCAAAGGCAGGCAACTAGAGTTGAGGTACAGATCAGCCATGATCTAATTGAATAGAACAGGCGAGAGGCTAAATGTCCTACTCCTGTTCAATATTCCCTCTAATTTCTTTTCGTGCGCAGTCCCTTTAACTGGCTGCGCAGCCCATTCAAATTTTTGCACATGTGTGGTTTCTTCCATGCGAAAGCTGGTGAGCGGCTTGTGCGGGACCTCCAGACGGCTGCGCGGCCACACAATTTAGCAGGAACATTACTCCTGTTCCTATGTGACATCAGCAATAAATGTGTTTGTATGTAATTTCTCTACAGCATTAATCCAAAACATGGGTTAACAATTTGTTAAAAAGTAAAGTCATATAAAGTGAGTCAACACATTCTTTATACTGATATTGCCCAGCATAATTTCAATCCGACAGATTGCCGTAAATTTATGAATACACTTACGCGGCAAATCAGTTTTTCCATAAGAACGTGTTAATGCTGTCGTTACCCATTATCATCCAGTGTAATTTCAACTCATTTGTTCAGTTAGCAGACCCCAGGCTCACTTAACACTTGGTAAGTGGACCTCCAGACAAAGCAATTGAGTACCTATGCTGTATGCTCTCAGACTATAGAATTAAGACAACAAGGAGGTTGATCAATCAATACCAATGAGCCATCTTGAACTGCTTTTCTGCAGCTGCTACAGAGTGCATCAAGTACAGCATGGGCAGAGGCCTAAGAGCAGATTTCCTGCTGCATGCTTGGCTTGAAACTGGTTTAAGGAATACGAGACAAAGGAATAAGACAACAGAATAAAATATAGGGAACGTGGGTGCTATGCTTCAGGATTTTTCATCGAAAAGATCTGGAATGAGTTGTGATTATGTGTCTTTATATAAGTGAATTTGCGCAGGTATAAAAAGCCACAGGCTGCAGCCACTGAGACAGGGGATGGGGTGTTGATGTGTTAATGAGCTAATTGTCCACAGTGACTGGGAATATTAAATCAAGTTCGCCTAACAAGACAACTACAACTATTATGGTGGAGATAATTCTATTCATATAAACCCAACATGGTGTCAGGAGGCCTACGAGAAAATCTATGAACAGGGAAGGAGTTTAAGACACTTTCTGGAAAAGGAAAAAAGATACATAGGCAGCAACGTTCCCTTTAAGCTGTGCAGTGCTCTGCAGGTCCTGCACAGCCGGTGAGCCGGCTTTTAAATAGAAAAACTGCGCATGCATGGAATTTTGAATGGCCCATGCAGGCCCTTAAAGGGGCCACGAGGGCCAAAAAAAATTAGAGGGAACATTGATAGGTAGTCAGTCATGTTTTTAAATAGGAGGCTGAAGTGCAGGCTTGGGCCTAGAGCTGGAAGCTAAGCTGCAGGAGGACAGTTTTCGCAGTTAGGAGTTGCCTAGAAAGAAAGGTAATGCCAAAAACAAGGAAGTCAGCCCCACGAATGGGACTGGGCAAATGGTTTACTTTTTTTCTCATTTTTTGAGACGACAAGTGAAAATTGACTGAAATTTGTAAAAGTTGATTGCATCTGTTACTCTGTATGTTCATTTGCCGTCTGCAAAATAAAGCAGTTTAACAGTTCGTAACTGACCTAATCTCACTGAAGTGTTTTTCTGTCCGCCGTCAGAACGATTGGAGAAGTGCACATGCAGAAAACACAATATCCAGTTCAGATCATAAGAGGGTCCTATTGTTATACCCCATG
Organism: Squalus acanthias; assembly: GCA_030390025.1. Lineage (NCBI taxonomy): Eukaryota > Metazoa > Chordata > Chondrichthyes > Squaliformes > Squalidae > Squalus > Squalus acanthias. The sequence continues at coordinate 84,562,283 of CM059435.1, forward strand.
GATTATGCTCTCGCGCAGATATTGAGCCATACAGGCACACCACTGAACGCAAGACGCTTACGGGAATATACAGCACTGCTGTAGCTGACAGAATATCTACGGCAGAATTGAAACTTATAACAAATGTATACAGAATGGAGCGGAGTCTCTCTAAAGCTTATTGAGGTATATTATAGTAAATGGTATTAAAAAGATTAATCCGGAATACTACTTCAAATTAAACTGCGGGAATCGGACAAGGCGACATACAGGTTTCAACCAGTAAAAGGCAACTTTAGGACTGATATCAGGAGGGTCTTCTTCACCCAGAGAGAGAGATATGAACATCTGAAAATTTCAGACAGAAAAGGCCAGCTGGGCCATCGATCCTGTCACATACTGTCGTGGTGCAACCTAAGTAGACCATGATACCCCCCCGCCCCCCTCACCCAAACCAACCCCAGCCCGCCGTGCGATCTCCTGGGAGAGGCAAAAAAACTCTAGGTCAATTTAGGGGGGAAAAATTCATCTGACCCCTGAAGGTGATCAAACAAGTTCCAGGAGACCACAATGAACAGGGGCCCCATACCCCAGTACTCTAACTACGTTTTGAACGCTGTGATGTCACGTGTCACTCAGAGTTAGGAACTTGTCAAGCTCGCTTTTGAATGTTTGCAGCAAATCTGCACTCACTGCAAGAGCCAGCAATTTGTTCTAAAGGGCGACGACGCTCTGAAAAGTAAAACCTCCTGACAACTAACCTAGTTCTATGCTTACGTAACTTGTACTCATGTCCCTTGGTCCTCCTTAACCTACCTAACTCAAATAGCCTATCCACATGGGCTAAATCTAATCTTTTCATTACTTTAAAGACCTCAATTGAATTTCTTCAGTCTACATTTTTCCTGAGAAAAATAGAGACACCTCTAAGCCTATCATTCTAACTAAGGGCCTCTAAACCAGCTATCAATCTCGTAGCCCTCCTCTGAACCTTTTCTAGGGTCTCTTTATTCCCCCACCATGTGAGGGGACCAAAACCGGACGCAGTATTGCAGATTAGGCCTAACCAAGGTCTTATACAAGGACAGGATAGTTTTCTTTGTTCCGTCCTTTTGATGCGTCCTAGTACTCTATTTGCTTCTGCTATAGCCTTGTGGCACTAACCAACATGTGGAATGGACTTTCGAGCAGAATAGTGGAGGGGAAAATCCTGATGAATTAAGATGGGCTGAATCAACTTCCTCAGCTGTAAGGATCTTCTGAAATAGAAGGGATCATCTTATTTGTGACTCTCCAGATATCATCCTTAGTGGAAAAATAGATACTATGTTTTCCTCTATGGATCAGCATTTTCCCCTCACTGCCTGGGAGGAGTCGTCCTTCCCCCCTCGCCAACCTTTCACTGTGGTGCTCAAATGACGTACACACAGAGAAGAAAAGACAGGAGCAAGAAATTACAAGGGCAAAAGGTAGTTTCTTACTCTCAACTGAGGCTCCCTCATTGGGTTTGGAATAACTTTCTCCCTTCTTTCGGATTCGGCGAATGATTCCACCATCCTCATCCTCTGTCAGATCTTCTGCTTTGATTTCAAAAAGCTCAATCTTAAAAAGGTAAGAAGAAGAATGGAAATAGTTTCAAATCTAACCATCAAATACCAGGTCACCTTCATGGAGAATTCAACAGCAATTCAGGCTATATTCTTTATTTCAGACATCCTTAATCTTCTCCACCCAGCGTCTGTTCCTTGATATGCGAGTATGGGACATTTAACCATACACACAATAAAATTCCCATGTCTGCATAGGCTATGGCACAAACAAACCTTGTACAGCAACAGAAATAAACCCTCACTGCGTCAGTCGATCATGCAGCAACGAGACCAAAGCTTGTACATGTGAGTCAATGTCCTGATGTCATGCAGCAATTGGTCTGCCCTGTGATCGGCTGTCCCTCAGTTAATCACATAGCGATGAGGCTGTTACATCATTAAAGACAGTTGACAACTTTTAGAAATAAACTTAAAATTCAAACAGGAAAACAGACAAACTTTCAACAAAAAGCAAAAAACAGTTAGGGTACAAACATTTAGATATCATCCCTGATGAAAGGAGAGAATGTTGATTTTAGAAAAAAAGTGGGTACCTCAAACACGAGAATGGCGTTTGGTGGAATTTTTGGTGGGCTGCCAGCAGAGCCATAGGCATATTCTGGTTTACAGATGATCTGACAGACTTCACTGATCTTCATGGTGGCCACAGCAATATCCCATGCTTTAATAACTTGCCCTGTTCAAAACAAGGAAAATTGTTACTTTACTCCCTTTGTCAATGTGTAATTACCTCAAGAGAAACAATGAAGCAACTTCAGTCCAAGTAGACTCTCGGGTGGGGAAGTAATTTTATGTCACATGGGAATCAGTATCAATGGAAGCTGGCTGCCACCTTACTTGATACAATAAAATATCACACATGTGGAAATAAGCTTCCATGGGGACTGCATGGCGCAATGGGTTCTAATACTGTATTTGCACTTCTAGAATCAGGTATGAACACTGCCCAGACTGATATGATGATGATACCATCACTCTGATGCTGCAAGGTCCCATCTGAAATGACTGGGGGGGGGGGGGGGGGGGGGGGGTTAGAGAGACACGCAGTCTCAATCTAGTTCCCAGTAAATATTGTTGGTACAAGAAACGAAATAATGCATTGGTATAATATGCTAAGTACTTCTGAAGATAAGATTAATGCACATTACAGGAGTAATGTAGAAGTGAGATTTTCCATGCATAAAACTTGTGCTACATCTCACGTGGGAGTACTTAACAGGGCAATGTTCAGGAAGGTTTACTCTGCATTTAATGTCTCAGTACCTGAGAGTGCTTAATGGGAAAGCTTTGAGGCAAGACATTGTACCCGTTTCTAACTCATGTTACGAGACACCTTCAAGTATTTGACGAAAACACTGGGGACACAAAGTATTTATTCCACAGAATCAACATTCCTTCTCTTGAGGAGTGCAAAGCTTCACCAAACCCTGCATTGGTCAGATGCTAATACCCCATCAAGAAGTTCTAGATCAACTACAGTAAAGGTTAAATAAAGGGTATTCTAACAATATTGCACACAGCCTATACCTAGTCTGCAATACTTATCCTTTTAACTGGCTGGCAAAAGGCAGTGAAGACTACCCAGAAATGACTCTCTCCTCCAATTCCCCCCCTGCCCATTTGGAGATGCCACAGCCTCTATATGGTACTTTCCTGCTCAATGCAGCTTGGATCAAGAAATTCAGGTTGTAACCAAAAACAATAATCATAATTTAAACAGTAAGATCAGTGTTGATATACAAGCCCAGTGTACACAATACAGTACCTCTGAAAAGCCTGAATATCCATTACATAAACCTCCACCACCCCAAAACTGAAAAGGTGTTCACTAAACAAAACCAGTTAATTCCCGCTGTCTCTGGTCCTCATTTTGAACAGACGTGTGTAAATGGGGTTTCCAATGCATCTCTGGTGAAGTTACAGCAGTGGAGCGGGAGCAGCGCTGAGGAAATTCCAGCCCTTGCTGTTCTAACGGCAGGAAAATTCCAGGAACACTTCTATCAAAAGAATCTTACCTTTGCCGAGATCAAATGTGAAATAATCATCTCGGTCTCTGCTCGAGTCAAACTTAGTTCCATCTAACAGCACTCCAGTGTAGTGGACGGAGACCTTATCTCCTGTCATTGGGGTCTCATCACCAGTGCCCTCTTTTTTTACCAGCTGAGAGAAGAAAGGAAGGAAAAGATTAATGGTTAAACATATTTTTAGGATTAAGGGCACAAGTCATCCAAAGTTATAAATGACTGCAAGTTAAAAGGTCATTGAGGGATTTTAAATATGGACACAACTGCTGCCAACGAAATAAAGTAGTTGCACATGTGCAGTTCCAGTGGTTTTTTTGTTTGTTCTCGCCGGACTTCCCAGATTAGTGATAGAGTAGGGTGAGGGGTGGAAATTTCAGCTATTGTGAGGTCTGTAATGTGACTTGATGGTGATATTAGGATGTTGTCAGATTGAGAGAGTTTTATTGTAATCTCACGGTTGTGGTTTGAACACACGGTTGGTGAACAGAATGCAAGCTGTTAGGGTTTAATCAGCTGGGAAAAGGATCATTGAGAAAGAGAGTAGAGACACTGTGGAGAGATAGAGGAGTGCTAGACAAAGAGACTGGGGAGGAAAATGAGAGGGAAGGCAGAGAAGGAACGCGAGAAGAGAGTGGCAACGGTGTGATTAATTCAACAGAATGAACTGCTAAAACTTCCAGTACAATTTAACGAGGAAATGTGACTTGAAGGTGATATTAGGATGTTGTCAGATTGAGAGTTTTATTGTACTCGCTGAGTGTGTTTATCGCTATCAGGTTATCTGCCGGTTGTGGTGAACGTTACTTTTTCATATTTGGGCCCTGACATTTATGCACAGAATGCTTCAGTGCAGCTTCTGATTCGTTGGCAGCAGTCACTGTGTTTAATTATATCCTTATCAAAATATTTTAAGAGCGTATCTGCTTACTCTTTATTTTTCTCATTCTCCTATTATTCTCTGTTACCAGATCTTGTATGTATAAAGTTACAGCACGGAAGGAGGCCATTTCGGCCCATCGTGTCCACGCTGGCCAACAAAGAGCTATCCAGCCTAATCCCACTTCCCAGCTCTTGGTCCATAGCCCTGCAGGTTAGAGCATCCCAAGTGCACATCCAAGTACTTTTTAAATGTGGTTAGGGTTCCTGCCTCTACCACCCTTTCAGCCAGAGAGTTCCAGACCCCCACAACCCCCTGGGTGAAGAAATTTCCCTCAAATCCCCTCTAAACCTTCCACCAATTACTTTAAATCTGTGCCCCCTGGATTTTGACCCGTCTGCTAAGGGAAATAGGTCCTTTCTATCCACTTTATCTATGCCCCTCATAATTTTATATACCTCAATAAGGTCTCCCCTCAGCCTCATCTGTTCCAAGGAAATCAGACCCAGCCTATCCAGTCTTTCCTCATAGCTAAGATTCTCTACTCCCGGCAACATCCTTGTAAATCTCCTCTGTACCCTCTCTGGTGCAATCACATCTTTCCTGTAATGTGGTGACCAGAACTGCGCGCAGTACTCTAGCTGAGGCCTAACTAGTGTTTTATACAGTTGAAGCATAACCCCCCTGCTCTTGTATTCTATGCCACGGCTAATAAAGGCAAGCATTCCGTATGCCTTCTTAACCACCTTATCTACCTGGCCTGCTACCTTCAGGGATCTGTGGACATGCACTCCAACGTCCCTTTGTTCCTCTACACTACTCAGTATCCTACCATTTAATGTGTATTCCCTTTCCTTGTTCGCCCTCCCCAAATGCATTACCTCACACTTCTCCGGATCGAATTCCATTTGCCACTGTTCTGCCCACCTGACCAATTTATTGATATCTTCCTGCAGTCTACAGCTTCCTTCTTCAGTATCAACCACACAGCCGATTTTAGTATCATCTGCAAACTTCTTAATCATACCCCCTATATTCAAGTCAAGATCGTTGATATATACCACAAAAAGCAAGGGACCTAGTACTGAGCCCTGCGGAACCCCACTGGAAACAGCCTTCCAGTCACAAAAACACCCATCAACCATTACCCTCTGCTTCCGGTCTCCGAGCCAGTTTTGAATCCAACTTGACACTTTGCCCTGGATCCCATGGGCTTTAAACTTCGTGACTAGTCTGCCATGTGGAACCTTATCAAAAGCCTTGCTAAAGTCCATATACACTACATCAAATGCACTACCCTCGTTACCTCCTCAAAAAACTCAATCAAGTTTGTCAGATACGACCTTCCCTTAACAAATCCGTGCTGGCTATCCTTGATTAATCCATGTCTTTCTAAATGAAGATTTATCCTGTCCTTCAGAATTCTTTACAATAATTTTCCCACCACCGAGGTTAGGCTGACTGGCCTGTAATTACTCGGTCTATCCTTTTCTCCCTTTTTAAACAAGGGCACCACATTAGCAGTCCTCCAGTACCACACCCGAGGCCAGAGAGGATTGAAAAATGATGGTCAGGGCCTCTGCTATTTCCTCTTTTGCTTCGCTTAACAGCCTGGGATTCATTTCATCCGGGCCTGGGGATTTATCCACTTTTAAAGCTGCTAAACCCCTTAATACTTCCTCTCTCACTGTGTTTATTTCATCTAATATTTCACACTCCTCCCCCCCCCCAAATAGCAATGTCTGCTTCGCCCCTCTCCTTTGTGAAAACAGATGCAAAGTATATTCATTAAGAACCCTACCGACATCTCCCGCCTCCACACACAGATTACCCTCATATCTCTAATAGGCCCTACCCGTTCTTTAGTTATCCTCTTACTCTTAATATATTTATAAAACATCTTTGGGTTTTCCTTGATTTTACTTGCCAAGAATTTTTCATGCTCGCTCTTTGCTTTCCTAATATCATTTTTAATTGCACCCTTGCACTTTCTGTACTCCTCTAAGGATTCTGGAGTATTTAGCCCTCGGTATCTGTCATATGCCTCCCTTTTTTTCCCTTTATCCTACCCTGTATGTCTCTAGACAAAATTGAGAGGTCGCACAACACCAGGTTATAGTCCAACAGTTTTATTTGAAATCACAAGCTTTCATTTCATTTCATTTCAAATTGTGATTTCAAATAAAACTGTTGGACTATAACCTGGTGTTGTGCGACCTCTCAATTTTGTCCACCCCAGTCCAACACCGGCATCTCCGCATCATGTCTCTAGACATCCAGGGGGCTCTAGATTTGTTAGTCCCACCTTTTTCTTTAAGGGCACATGTTTGGGCTGAACCCTCCGGATCTCCTCCTTGAATGCCTCTCACTGCTCTGACACTGATTTACCTTCAAGTAGCTGTTTCCAGTCCACTATGGCTAAATTCCCTCTGAGCTTAACAAAATTTGCTTTTCCCCAATTTAGAATTTTTATTCCTGGTCTATCCTTGTCCTTTTCCATAACTACCTTAAATCTAACAGAATTATGGTCACTAGCACCAAAATGCTCCCCCACTGATACGCCTTCTACCTGCCCAGCTTCATTCCCTAAAACTAAGTCCAGAACCGCCCCCTCCCTTGTTGGGCTTGCTACATACTGGCTAAAAAAGTTCTCCTGGATGCATTTTAGGAATTCCGCACCTTCTATACCCTTCACACTAATTTTATCCCAGTTAATATTGGGGTAGTTGAAATCCCCTACTATTACTGCCCTATAGTTTTTGCACTTCTCAGACATTTGTCTACATATTTGTTCTTCTATCTCCCTCTCACTGTTTGAGGGTCTGTAGTACACTCCCAGCAGTGTGATCGCCCCTTTTTTGTTTTTCAATTCGACCCATATGGCCTTGTTTGATGATCCCTCCAACATATCATCGCTCCTCACAGCTGTAATAATTTCTTTAATCAATACCGCGACCCCCCTCCCTTTTTACCTCCCTCTCTATCCCGTCTGAAAATCCTGTAACCAGGAATGTTGAGCTGCCATACCTGCCCCTCTTTCAGCCACGTCTCTGTAATAGCTATATCATAGTCCCAAGTGTCTATCTGTGCCCTCAGCTCATCTGCCTTGTTCGCTATATGTGTGGCTTTTAAGACAATAACTTTGGTTGAATTTTTGAGCTCGTCCGGTAAGGATGTCAATCTTCAGGAATGGAACATTAAAAAAAAATGTTTAGACACCCAGAGTCAGTGTCAAGCACATCGAAGTGCCCTAACCAGAAGTCTTATTGAACCATTTCATGGAGAAGCCAAAGGACAAATCTTATAGATAATGAATGGTTATGATAGATGTAACAAGCGTGCACAAATTTAAAAATCACAAAAATTAAACGGAGAAAAAGCTATTGAAGCAGAGTCAAGAGTCCTTTTTTTAAATAATGGGAATCAGATAGGTAAATGAAAAAACTATTGAAGTGTAACAGAAGTGAGTAGGAGTGGGATTAGAATAGGTGGCTCATGTAGAGAGCACCGGCCAAATAAATAGATCTGATAAACCAAATAGCCTGATTACGATTACATTCTATGAGGGCATCTTTCCACACCAACGCAACTGACTTCAGGAACTCACCATATAGAGTACTAAGGGCATGAATTGTTGCATTATCCATGGATATATAGACCCCAGTTTGGAGAAGGTTGCAAACCTTGTTTTAAATATTTGTTCAACCATACCCTTCCATTGTCAGTGATCTGGGATGGTTGGGACAGTGTAGATGGAGCTTCAGCCTATATCTAACCTATGCTGCACCCTAACCTGGATGTTGCAGACATCCGGTACCTGGAGTGGGAAACTATTCCTTCATACTGCACATTGCCTTGGATGGGCACCTGGGGCAGCAGGAAAAAGTGAAGCTCTTATTTTTAATTGAAGTGTAGGAAGATCACAATACCAAGGTTTCAGGCCTGTGACAGCTTGTACAACTCGTGACATCACCTCCCTTCCTCCTTCAACTGTCGTAAACTTAGCATTACCTAAATATCAACTTTACCACGATCACCTGATGCTGCAATCCAGAACTAGTTTTCAGCATGTGTGTCATAGTTTCAAAACTCACTATTGCAATAAAATGTGTTACATTTCATTGTGAGGTTTAGTTTTTTTTTAAAAATCCTTTCACTATCTCAGATAAGGTATATAGCGAGTGGATGGAAAACCTAATTTAACTAAAATGCAGGGATTCATGTGGGGAGGAAAAGGGAAACAATAGACAGATAGACGAAAGGGCGCTAGGACCCGCGAGAAGCCGGCGGTAAACTCTGCTGCATTCGGTGGCCGGCTATTGGAGCGAACATTCTGGAGAGGCGCCGGCCGGTGTCTGCAGTGTGTTGCCAGGGGGGTTGATGCAGCAGGAAGGTGCCGCGGCGGCGGAGTGGGACCGTTCGCGCCCAGACCCCGTGGAGAGATCACCGACCGACGCTCAGCAGCGGCACCTTCCTGCCATTTAACCCGCTCGACGCCACACACACACACCACAATCCCGCCCGGGGAAATGCAGTGCAAGACGGCGTATAATTAATTACACTTCAATATCTGGATGTGAGGCACACGCTTGAATCAACCGCTTTATAAACACTGGCAAATTGGCCTTGAATACAGCTCAAGCTTTCATGGTTTAGATGAAAACACTTAAGATACCTCGTGTATATGGTGACCTAACGTCAATCTCCTGCTTTATGTTGCTTTCAAAAAAAAATGCTCTATCCAGATGCGATTTTTGGTCAAAGCTGATGAGGATTTATCAGCTAACTATGATCTCCACCCACCCATCCCCATTATTTGAGCAGTCGGATTGCTGGCTGCTTATTCCGGCTCTTACCTTCAGAACTCCTCCATCTTTCTTAGGGCTGATATCTTCGCCCTCGATAGGGATCTGCTGCTCGGCCTTCTCGTCTCCTGCAGTCATCGTTCTGGTGAAAACAGATTATTTCACCAAGAGCTTTTTGTTCAGATACAGGGACGGCTGTAATATGCTGCAGCCTCAACGTTGCCGAAACTCTCGACCGTTTGCGAGTGTGATAATGGGAGGCGGGTCACAGAACTTTCCAGAGAGAAAAAAAAGCTGCAAAAAGCTACGCCTACCTGCCTGCCTCTAGCACATGGCTGTCTCGCTCTGGAAAATTCTCTGCTGTGGATTAAACCGAGAGATATTCCTCATCTCTGGCTGAGAACTCATTCACCTTTAGACTCAATCCAATCCTTTACTCACAATACAAAGCAAACCCATGTCTTACTCTATCTCGTTCGTCCCCATTATAAATCTCAGCGCTGGTGAGACCCCCCAACATCCTCCCCGTGACGAGTCTGTTGGTCTCTCTTGTGTGTGAGGGGGGGGAGTAATGTTGGCTGAGGGAATAAGACCAGTTTCCGCAAGGGTCACTTTGATAGAGTTTTGTGCTTTGAAGCGAAGCGAGGTTTGCAGTCTTGATTCCATTGCCCCCACCCCTCCCCTCCATTATTAAGGACCTGTCATTTGTGAAAGAAAAACTGCAGATGCTGGGAATCTGAAACAAAGATAGTGTGAAGAACTATACAGGTGTACAAGATATTCAATGCACCTATCTGCAATTTGTAAAGCAGCATCTTTCTGTACTTGATCATTACCTGATAAAGTGTAAAGATTTTTCTACAACTGAATTATAATCAAGGGTCACAGAACCCTTGTAAAAAAAGACTTGCATTTATATAGCGCCCTTCACGACCACTGGACGTTCAAAGCGCTTTACAGCCAATGAAGTACTAAGCCACGGCTGACAGAATTAATTACAAAATAGCGCTTTAGTTTACAGATCCTCTGTCTTCAGTACCATTCACTGCAGAAAATGAAGACAGATGGCCTACTTCTAGGCCTTTCTGAGTGGTGTCCTGGTTGACTGAACACATGAACTGTCATAATTGCCATAATCAGGCTGCCAATAGATATCAAAAGACCTACTCATTGTGCTCTTCTCTCAGTCAGCTCTTGCAAATGCTGTTCTTCCATTCAGATTCTCAATACAGTCCAAACATCGTGGCTTTAGTCTACTATGTGGTCTTTTCCTCATTGCTACTCATTCAATTGCTTTCCAAGAATTCTCTTATAATTCATGATTTGTGAGCATTTAGAAAAGCATAGGTTAATCAAAGTCAGCCAGGATGGATATTTTAAAGGCAAGTTGTCTGACAAATCTGATTTTTTTTAAAGAAATGATTGAATAAATAAAAGGGAATGCAGATGTGGTTATATAGATTTTCAGATGTTCGATAAGGTGTTTCACAGGAGAATAGTTACAAATATTCAGGTGCATGGTATAAGAGGAAATGCAGCAATATGAATACAAAGTTAGTTACTGACACAAAACAAAGGATTAGACTTAATGGGTGTTTCTCAGGTCGGAGAATGGTTGGAAGTGATGTAGCCCTGTGGGTCAGTGCTGGGTCCACATTTGTTCTTGGTGTGTATAGATGATTTGGACTTAGTTACAGGGAGCATAATATCGAAATCTGCTAATGACAGAAAAGTAGTGGGTTGGCAAACAGTGAAGGGGACTGAAAAAGACTTCAGGAGGATATGGATTAGCAGAATGGTGACTGATGCAATCCAATGTGGATGAAAAATAATACATTTTGGGAGGATAAACAAGTAACAGGTGAATACACTCAAAGGAAAGACACTGAAGGGCATGGGTGAAAAGGGCACCTCGGGGTTTAAATATATAAATCAATGAAAGCGTAACTGGGTGGTAAAACCATTAGAAAGGGCACTATAAATAGGGGTGCAGAGTACAAGAGTAAAGAGGTAATGATAAATGTATACAAAGTAATGGTTAGTCCACAGTTAAAGTAGTGTATGCAGTTTTGGAAAGGACATTGGTGACAGAGTATACAACGTAGATTCACTAGCATGATGATAGGGATATGAAACTATTTAGTTGGGAAGAGAGACTGGAGATACTGAGGCTATTTCCACTGGAGCAGAGAAGATCAATAAGAAACTCAAGAGGTTTTTAAAACCAACATCACCAAAAAAAATTATCTAGCCATTGTGTTAGTGCAAATTGGCTATGTCTCCCTATATTACAATAGTGACAACACTTTACAAAACTGCATTGCAATGCCCTGAGGGTCAGAAAGGTGCTATATAAATGCAAGTTTATTCCTTCTATCAAGCCCTTCAAGCAAGAGTGCTACCACTGAGCCAAGGCTGATATCTAATATGGTGACTAAGGAAAGATCATTTCATTTTGGTTGGGGGAGTCAGTGATGAAGGGTCATCAATTCTCACCAGAAATCAGAAGATCGTGGGTTCAAGTTCCACTCCAGGATTTCGGCACATAATCCAGGCGGACACTTCAGTGCAGTACTGAGCGAGTGTTGCACTGTCAAAGGTGGTGTCTTTTGGATGAGATGTTAAACTGTGACCCCATCTGTCCTCTCAGGTGGATGTAAAAAATCCTGTGGCACTATTTTGAAGAGGAGCAGGCGAGTTCTCTAGAATCTCGGTCAACATTTATCCCTCAAATCAACATCACCAAAACTGGGTATCTGATCATTTGTCTCATCTGCTTATTTGTTTGTGATATCTCGCTATGCACAAATTGGCTGCTGCGTTTCCCTACATTATAACGGTGTCTAGACTTCAAAGGTTGTGAAGCGTTTTGGGATGTGCTGAAATCATGAAAAGCGCTATATAAATGCAACTTCTCGTAACACACTTTGGCACTGCAGGGAAATCACTCCTCATTACTTAAGTATGGCTGACTCGGTCCTCCTAAATGATGGCTAATGTCCTCCTAAATGATACCCAATATCCTCCTTATAAAGTACATTCTGAAAGCATCTAGGCTCTGCTTCCATGCCCTCGTCAGGGTCCACCTTTCAGCACTATACACAAGTACTGACTGGACAATAAACTTATACATTTTCCTTTTTCAGAACCCATGTTGCGTGTCTCCCCCAGAAAGTGATTTCATAATACATCAGAAACACTTCCAAATAGGAAAGTGCATCTGTTCACCTCTTTCTCACAACCCCATAGCAAGGAAAGGCCATCACATGTAAGTTTAACCAATTCCCAAACCACAGCAGATTTAAAAACAAACAGCAAATACTGAAAATCTGAAATAAAGAAAAGGCTAGAAACGCATAGGAGGTCTATCAACATCTGAATAGAATAGATGGATTAACATTTCAAATATTGAACCTTCTTCTCTGCATTTTGTGTTTTTATTTCCCAATCCATTCACATACAATTCACTTCCATTCCATGCATATGACTTCTTGCCTATTTCCAAATATAAAGGTTGGGGGGGGGGGGGGGGGGGGGGTGTGGACATAAATGCATGGAAAAAAACAATCTTCCAAACCATTGACACCTTGCTTGTGACATTCTACAGCAAACAACAAGGAAAGACTGAAATAAAAGTAGAAAATGCTGGAAATACTCAGCAGGTCAGGCAGCATCTGTGGAGAGAGAAACAGAGTTAATGTTTCAGGTCGATGATCTTTTGTCAGAACTGGAAAAAGTTAGAGATGCAACATGTTTTAAGTAAGTACAGATGCAAAGAAAGGGAAGGGGGGGGAAGAAGAGGAATGAACAAAAAGGAAGGTCTGTGATAGGGTGGAAGGCAGGAGAGATTAAATGACAAAAGGAATGATGGTGCAAGCAAAAGGGAGTGGTAATGGGACAAGTAAAGAAACAAAAGATGAGTCTGGAGGAGCTGTAAATGGCAACAGCAGAATCATTACCAGCACCTGCTGTCTGAAAAAATGGGAGCAGTGGTTATGAATGTTGAGTCTGGAAGGTTGTAAAATGCCTAATTGAAAGATGAGGTGCTGTTCCTCGAGTTTCTGTTGAGCTTCATTAGAACCGTGTAGGAGGCCAAGTTCAGAGTGGGACGGAGAAATAAAATGGTAAGCGACCGGAAGCTCAGGGTCATGTTTGCAGACTGAATGGAGGTGTTCAACAAAGCGATCATCCAATCTGCTTTTGGACTCCCCTATGTAGAGGAACTGCATCGTGAGCAGCGAATGCAGTATACTAAATTGAAAGAACAACAACAACTTGTATTTATGTAATGCCTTTAACATAGTAGAACGTCCCAAGGCGCTTCACTGGAGCGTTATCAAACAAAATTTGACACCGAGCCACATAAGGAGATATTAGGGCAGATGGGAGGTGGGTTTTAAAAGCATCTTAAAGGACGAAAGAGGGGTAGTGAGGTGGGGAGGTTTAGGGAGGGAATTCCAGAGCTTATGGCCTTGGCATCTGAAGGCACGGCTGCCAATAGTGGAGCAATTAAATTTGGGGATGCTCAAGAGGCCAGAATTGGAGGAGAGCAGAGATCTCAGAGGGTTGAAGGGCTGGAGGATATTACAGAGATAGGGAGGGACGAGGCCATGAAGGGATTTGAAAACAAGAATGAGAATTTTTAAAATCGAGGCGTTGCTTAGGTCAATGTAGGTCAGCAAGCACAGGGATGATGGGTGAACGGGACTTGGTGCGAGTTCGGACACGGGCAGAGTTTTGGATGACCTCAAGTTTACGTAGGGTAAAACATGGTAGGTTGGCTAGGAGTGCGTTGGAATAGTCAAGTCTAGAGGTAACAAAGGCATGGATGAAGGTTTCAGCAGCAGATGAGCTGAGGCAAGGGCGGAGTCAGGCGATAGTGGAAATAGGCGGGCTTAGTGATGGTGCAGATATGTGGTCGGAAGTTCATCTCATGGTCAAATATGACACCAAGGTTGCGAACAATCTGGTTCGGCTCAGACAGCTGCCAGGGAGAGGGATGGAGTCGGTGGCTAGAGAACAGAGTTTATGTCAGGTACTGAAAACAATGGCTTCGCTCTTCCCAATACTTAGCTGGAGGAAATTTCTGCTCATTCAGTACCGGATCAAGTACAAGTAAATCGCTGTTTCACCTGGGAGGAGTATTTGGGGCCCAGGACGATGGGAAGGGAGGAGGTGAAAGAGCAGGTGTTGCATCTGCTATACTTACATGGGAAGGTTCTGTGGGAAGGGGAGCGAGTGTTCGGGGTGACTGAAGAGTAGACCAGGGTGTCACGGAGGGAATGGTCCCATCGGAATGCTGAAAGGGGAGGGGAGGGGAAGATGTGGTTGGTGGCAGAAATGGTGGAGGATGATCCGCTGAATGTGGAGGCTGGTGGGGTGGAAGGTGAGGACAAGGGGAACCTTATCGTGGTTCTGGGAGGGATGGGAAGGGGTGAGAGCAGAAGTGCGGGAAATGGGATGGACTCGGTTGAGGGCCTGGTGAACCATGGTGGTGGGGAATCCTCGGTTGAGGGAAAAGGAAGACATATTGGAAGCATGGGTGTGGAAGATGGCATCGTCAGAGCAGGTGCAATGGAGACGAAGAAACTGGGAGAATGGAATAGAGTCCTTACAGGAAGTGCAGTGCAAGGAAGTGTAATCAAGGTAGCTGTAGGAGTCAGTTGGCTTATAGTAGATATTGGTTGACAGCCTATCCCCAGGAATGTAAATAGAGAAGTCGAGGAAAGGAAGGGAAGAGTCGGAGATGGACCATGTGAAGGCGAGGGAGGGGTGGAAATTGGAAGCAAAGTTGATGAGATTTTCCAGTTTGGGGCGAGAACAGTAAGTGGCACTGATACAATCATCAATGTACTGGAAAAAGAGGTGAGGAGGAGGACCTGTTCCACGTGTCCCATAAAAAGGCAGGGATAGCTAGGACCCATACACGATCCCAAAGCAACACCTTTTATTTGGAGGAAGTGACTGGAATCAAAGGAGAAGTTGTTCAAAAAGAAAGAAGGGGAGGGAGGAAGGAAAGGAATTAATTGCATTTATATAGCGCCTTTCACAATCTCAGGATGTCCCAAAGCGCTTTACAGCCGATGAAGTATTTTTGAAGTGTAGTCACTGTTGTAATGTAGGAATCGTGGCAGCCAATTTGTGCACAGCAAGCTCCCACAAACAGCAATGTGATAAAGACCAGATAATTTTTTTAGTGATGTTGATTGAGCAATAAATATTGGCCAGGACACTGGGGATAACTCCCCAGCTCTTCTTCGTATAGTGCCATGGGATCCTTTACGTCCACCTGAGAAAGCAGACAGGGCCTTGGTTTAACGTCTCATCCAAAAGACTGCACCTCCGACAATGCAGCACTGCCTCATTACTGCACTGGAGTGTCAGCCTAGATTTTTGTGCTCAAGTCTCTGGAATGGGACATGAACCCACAACCTTCTGATGTAAACAAGTTCAGCCAGAAAGAGAAGGGTGGTGGTGGATGGGGACTGGTTGGGCCTCTGTTCAAGGAAGAATCGGAATGCACTAAGGCAGTCCTGCTGTAGGATGGAGGTGTAGAGCGACTGAACGTCCATGGTGAAAAGGAGATGGTTCGGTCCAGGAAACTGTTAGTGGCGGAGGTCGTCGGAAGAGTCGTGGATGTAGGTGACAAGAGACTGGACAAGGGGAGAAAAAAAGTGTCGAGGAAAGACTGACCTCGATCTTCAAGATTATAACAGAAAATCTCACAGTTTAAGGACATATTAAGCAAAAGATCAAGCTTTCTATAATGGTTCAGTGAGTAAATATATCATATACTATCCTACTGAGCTATATGGAACAGGAAGGACCCACGTTCAATCCAAGCCTGTGTTTAGCCAGCAAATCCCAGCTGGTGTAGATGTGCAGATATTCCCATTGGACATAGAGTTCAAGCTGCGGAAGAGTGAAAAATCAGCAAGGGTCCTCCTGCTCCTTATTGTTTTCCAGTGACCTATGCTGGAAAGCGTGTACATGCATTGGGTGTAGACAGCACTGCCTTAGACTGTAATGCCTCTACTGTTGAATAAACTATCAATATTCACTGGTCAGGCTCATATGAAGGTTAGTCAATTGGACATGGTACTGAAGGGCTGCTGGCACCTGTGGATCTCTATGCCAGAATGTGTTAGTTGCTTTCTGAAAGGAGGAAAGAATAGGGGACATAATTGTAGAGGTGGGGGAAGAGAACTTATAGAATGTTATTCTAACATTATTTTGCCAGATATTCAATTAAAAGTTTTACACTTAGAGCACACTGATGGTAACATTCACAAAATAGCAACTGATCAAAAACATTTAAACCACCTTTTCAGTATCTCTGAAAAAAACTCCTATTCAAGAAAAAGCAACCATTCATGTTCCTGAATATTTTTTTCAGTCATTTAAGCAACCAAGTTGGTTCCATACCCACTCTGCTATATATCTCCAAAACAACATATGAAAATATAATTCTGAAAAATTACAAAACTTACCCATAGACTCATTCCATTTTCCAATATTACCAATAACTTTCATCAATACAGGCCTCCTTGCCCTCTGCTTTGTTCTGGAGTTCTGATCCTTGAACTGGGCCTTGGTTTACAAAATTTTTTGTACCTCTGCCTTTGCAGAACCAGAGCTCAGTGCACATCATTGCTGCTTTTTTGCCACTCTGGACATTTTGAATCGCAATGTTTGCTGGGCTTAATTGCATGTGGAATTAAGTCAAAATCGAGAGTAAAGAGGAATGGAGGAGGAAATGAGTAAAGGAGGGGAAAAAAAGATAAAAACCTAAAGAATTGGAAGAGAGGAAAGGCAGCCATGAAACAAAGCAGGGAGAAGGAAAGAAAGAAGACAGACAAGACAGAGAAGGAAAACAACTCGATAAGTTTTTAAAAAGACCTATCTAACCTGTGCTCAATACGAGGTTGCAAAGGTTCATACTCCTTGTGATGATTTTGTAAGTTCCACCTCTCCCTTTTACTTACATCTTCAATTTATTTATTTTTAAATGTTGATGTTAGCAACACCATAGAAGATCCACTCGTCTTTGCTAAATATGGCTATTAATGAAATGTGTCATTAATGGCAAAATAAAGATGTTGGTAAGTGTTGGCAGGACAATGCCCTGCAGCAAGGATACATGTAGAAAGATAAACACTTCTAAGCGTAGGTGTGGCCTACTGCAACTTTACTGCCCATGTCCTAACTCACACCATTCCTGTTCACCCAACACCCCCGTGCTCGCTGTGCTCCCAGTTAAGCAACACCTCTATTTTAAATTCTCATCCTTGTTTTCAAATCCCTCCATAGCCTTGCACTCCCTATCTCTGTAATCTCCTCCGAGAGTACAACCCTCCGAGATAGCTGCGCTCCTCCAATTCTGGCCTCTTGAGCTTCCCCAGTTTTAATCACTCCACCATTGGCAGCCGTGCCTTCAGCTCTGGAATTCCCTCACTAAACTTTTCCGCCTCTCTACCCTCTCTCTCTCCTCCTCTAAAATACTCCTTAAAATCTAACTCTTTGACCAAGTTTTTGGTCATTTGCCCTAATATCTCCTCATGTGGTTTGGTGTCAAATTTTGTTTTATAATGCTCCTGTAAAGCACCGTGGGACTTTTTACTATGTTAAAGGTGCTATATAAATACAAGTTGTTGTTGTCAGACAATGCTGTAAAATTCTATTCAAGGCATTGCTCATGGCTGTCTGTAATCTTAAAAAACACAAATAGAAAATACTGCTGCTTCCCCACCTTATAAAGCCATCAGATGTTGTAATTGCAGGTTTGGCACCTACAATATTACTGTTTAACTTGTGGGCAGGGGCACCACTTGAGTGGAATGGTGGACAACTTCACTTAAAAAATTTTGGTCACACTTTCCCATGACCTTGTTTATTTTTGGTTACCCTGTATGCAGGGTGTACAAATTTGAGGTTCTTCCTGGCCAAGTCTTCATCCACAGGTCCAGGATGTGAAAGATCACCAAGCAAGTCTTCATATTTTCAAGCCATAATTCACACCTAATGACGCTTGAACAGCAACATGGTTATCTAGGAGTTTGCTGGATGCCTTTGTGGAATTTTTGATTTGATTTAATTTATCATTTGTGGATTTTTTTAAAATCAATTTGGAAAGATCAAGTCTAATAGGAAATTTTAGTTGTATCATCTCTAAAGGGGAGGCGCATACTTGTATCCATGTAGGGCTCGGCTCTGCGTTTGTGCCTGGCACACAAGACAGGATACCTACCAACCCCAACATAGTTATTCTTGCCCTGAACCTTTTTTCATGGGGCAGATAACAATTTTGACCCGGAGGCTACATTCTCAACCCTGCATTGGACTTTGCTCCCGTTAGCCCCAGTTCTCTTAAGAATCTTCCCATTCGTCCTCCCACAAACCCACCTTCCCACAACGAGCCATTTACTCTACAATTCAGCAGCAATTTGTTTTGTCTTGATTCTAAGGAATCAGCCATCCAGCGATGTGTGCGCTCTTTATCCACAATACCATATCCCTCTTCATTGATTATATAAACAATAAAATGACCCTGTACCCTCCCACACCCCTCAATCCACCTTTGCTACCCCTCTTAACATTTAAAACCTCATCCTCACCTGCACTTGCTGCCGTAATTCACAGTGCCGGAAGTAGTGCTGTAAAAAAAAAATCACTTCACGGTGTCGCACGTGACCAGCTGTAACCATAGAGACGGGCGGTATCTGGCGCGGGTCCGTTACCGGGGGCTGAGCGCGAGCATCGAGCGCGGCCGGCGCCATGAGGTCCGTCAGTTATGTGGAGAGAGTGGCGCTGGATTTTACCGGAAACCTGTTCACACAGGCCATCTGCCTGGGAGACACCGACAACGACGGGGTAAATGGTTTGGGTGATAGCCCCGTATCCTTAGCACCTGACATGGCCAGAGATACTGTTAGAGAATTAGCACCACTTAACTACAGGAGCTGTACCAGTGACAGCCTGGGACCCTCTCTATATACGGGAACTGTACCAGTGACAGCCTGGGACCCTCTCTATTTACAGGAACTGTACCAGTGACAGCCTGGAACCCTCTCTATTTACAGGAACTGTACCAGTGACAGCCTGGGACCCTCTCTATTTACAGGAACTGTACCAGTGACAGCCTGGAACCCTCTCTATTTACAGGAACTGTACCAGTGACAGCCTGGAACCCTCTCTATTTACAGGAACTGTACCAGTGACAGCCTGGGCCTGCGGCCCTCTCTATGTACAGGAACTGTACCAGTGACAGCCTGGGACCCTCTCTATTTACAGGAACTGTACCAGTGACAGCCTGGGACCCTCTCTATTTACAGGAACTGTACCAGTGACAGCCTGGAACCCTCTCTATTTACAGGAACTGTACCAGTGACAGCCTGGAACCCTCTCTATTTACAGGAACTGTACCAGTGACAGCTTGGGGCTATACCCTCTCTATTTACAGGAGCTGTACCAGTGACAGCCTGGGCCTGCGGCCCTCTCTATGTACAGGAACTGTACCAGTGACAGTTTGGGACCGGGTCCCCTTTCTATTTACAGGAACAGTACCAGTGACAGCCTGGAACCCTCTCTATTTACAGGAGCTGTACCAGTGACAGCCTGGGGCCAGGACCCCCTCTATTTACAGGAGCTGTACCAGTGACAGCCTGGGGCCAGGACCCTCTCTATTTACAGGAGCTGTACCAGTGACAGCCTGGGGCCAGGATCCTCTATTTACAGGAGCTGTACCAGTGACAGCCTGGGGCCAGGACCCTCTCTATTTACAGGAGCTGTACCAGTGACAGCCTGGGGCCAGGACCCCCTCTATTTACAGGAACTGTACCAGTGACAGCCTGGGGCCAGGACCCTCTCTATTTACAGGAGCTGTACCAGTGACAGCCTGGGGCCAGGATCCTCTATTTACAGGAGCTGTACCAGTGACAGCCTGGGGCCAGGGCCCTCTCTGTTTACAGGAACTGTACCAGTGACAGCCTGGGGCTAGGACCCTCTCTATTTACAAGAGCTGTACCCATGTCAGCCTGGGACCGGGTCCTTCTATTTACAGGAACTGTACCAGTGACAGCCTGGGCCTGGGGCCTTCTCTGTTTACAGGAACTGTACCAGTGACAGCCTGGCGCCAGGACCCTCTCTATTTACAGGAACTGTACCAGTGACAGCCTGGCGCCAGGACCCTCTCTATTTACAGGAACTGTACCAGTGACAGCCTGGGCCTGCGGCCCTCTCTATGTACAGGAACTGTACCAGTGACAGTTTGGGACCGGGTCCCCTTTCTATTTACAGAAACAGTAGCAGTGGCAGTCCGGGTCCCCCTCTATTTACAGGAACTGTTGCAAAGGCTTTATTTACAGGAACTGTACCAGTGACCGGGCAAGACCCATCATATTTACAGCAACTGTGGCAGTTTCAGGCAGGGGCTCCTATTTACAGGAACTGTACCAGTAACAGGCTGGGACCCCTTCTGTTAACAGGTGCTGCAGCAGTGACAGGTCGGAAACCCTTCTATTGACATAGAATGATACAGCGCAGAAGGAAGTCATTCGACCTGTCGTGGCTATGCTGGCTGTTTGAAAGAGCGTTTCAATTAGTCCCTCTCCTTTGCTCTTTCTCCACAACCCTGTAAATATTTATCACTGTACCAGTAACAGTTCGGGACCCTCTTTATTTAGAGGAACTATACCAGTGACAGGGCAGGACACACATTATTTACAACAACTATGGCATACAGGTCATAGAGTCATACAGCACAGAAGGAGGCCGTTTGGCCTATCGAGTCCGTGCTGACTCTCTCTAGAGCAATCCAGACAGTCCTATTCCCTCGCTCTATCCCCGTAGCCCTGCAAGTTTATTTCCCTCAAGTGCCTATCCAGTCTCCCCTTGAAAACATTGGGTGTCTCCGCTTCCCCACTTCCGTCGGCAGCGAATTCCAGGTCCTCACCACTCGCTGCGTAAAAAAGTTTTTCCTCACATCCCCCCTGCATCTCTTGCCCAAAACCTTAAATCTGTGTCCCCTAGTCCTTGTACCATGAACTAGTGGGAACAGCCTTTCCCCATCTAGCCTATCCAAACCCGTCATAATCTTTTACACCTCTATCAAATCACCCCTCAACCTCCTTTGCTCTAATGAAAACAAATCCAGCTTCTCCAACCTGTCCTTGTAGCTAAGATCCCCCATCCCTGGAACCATTCTGGTAAATCTCCTCTGCACCCTCTCAAGTGCCTTCACATCTTTCTAAAGTGTGGTGACCAGAACTGCACGCAATACTCCAGTTGTGGCCTAACCAGCTCTTTATAAAGGTTCAGCATAACTTCTCTACTTTTGTACTCAGTACCTCTATTTATGAATCCCAAGTTCCCATATGTTTTGCTAACCACTCAATATGTCCCGCCACCTTCAGGGACCTATGCACATGAACTCCCAGGTCCCTGCACACTCTTTAAAACTGTGCCATTAAGTGTATATTGCCTCTCCCTGTTCCTTCTGCCAAAATGCATCACCTCACACTTCTCTGTATTAAATTCTATCTGCCCATTCTGCTAGCCTTTCTATGTCCTGTTGCAGTCGATTGGTATCATCCTCACTTTGCCACACCCCCCAAGCTTGGTGTCATCAGCAAATTTAGAAATTCTACTCTATTCCAATATCCAGGTCATTTATATCTATCATAAAAGTAGTGGCCCCAGCACTGACCCTTGGGGAACACCACTGTCTACCATCCTCCAGTCTGAAAAACAGCCATTTACCACAACTCGCTGTTTTCGGTCCTTAAGCCAATTCTTTATCCAAGCTGTCACTGACCCACCTATTCCATGAGCCTCAATTTTGTTAACCAGCCTTCTATGTGGTACTTTGTCAAACGCCTTCTGAAAATCCATGTAGACAACATCCATTGCATTCCCTTCATCAATCCTCTCTGTTACTTCATCAAAGTAGTCAAACACGATCTGCCTTTTACCTGCCGTGCTGGCTCTCCTTAATTAGCTTCATTAATTAACTCTCCAAGTGCCCGTAAATGTTTTCCTTGATTATTGTTTCTAAAGCTTTACTCACTACTGATGTTAAACTGTAGTTACTAGGATTGTCCTTGCACCCTTTCTTGAACAATGGTATCACATTTGCCACTGTCCAATCCTCAGGCACCTCCCCTGCATCTAGGGAAGATTGGAAAATGATGGCACGCCCTTCCTCTATCTCCTCCCCTAATTCCCTTAGCAACCTGGGATACAAGCCATCTGGACCAGGCAACTTATCCACTCTAAGCATACCCAGCCTTTCTAGTACATCCTGTCTATCAATTTTCATCCCTTCCATTGCTTCTACCTTTTCCACTTCTACCGATATTTTGTCAGCATACACCTCCTTAGTAAACACCGATACAAAGTACTCATTGAGTATTCTAGCCTTGCCCTGCGCCTCTAAGCATATATCACCTTCTTTGTCTCTAATAGGCCCCACCCCGCCTCTTACTACCCGCTTACTGTTTACATGCCGGTAGAAGATTTTTGGGTTCCCTTTTATGTTAACCGCCATTCTACTCTCATATTCTCTCTTTGCCAATCTTATTTTCATCTTCACTTCCCCTCTCAACTTAATGTATTTGGTCTGGTTCTCCCTTGAAGAATTCACCTGACATTCATCATACACCCTCTTTTTTTTGTTTCATCATCTTCTCTATCTGCCTCGTCATCCAAGGAGCCCTTGCTTTGGTTCCCTTACAGAGACTCCTATTTACAGGAACTGTACCAACTACAGGCCAGGACTCCGATTTGCAGGAACTGTACCCTGACAGGCGGAGCCCTTCTATTTTCAGGAATGGTAGCAGTGACAGGCCGGGACCCCTACTATTTACATAGAATCATAGAATGATACAACACTGAAGGACTCCATTCGGACCATCGTGCCTATGCCGGCTCCTTGAAAGAGCGTCTAATTAGTCCCTCTCCCCGTGCTCCTTCCCTATAGCCCTGCTATATTTTTGCCTTCAAGTATTTTTCACTGTACCAGTGAGAGGCCGGGACCCCTTCTATTTACAGGAACTGTACCAGTGACAGGCTGGGGCCCTCTCTGTATTTACAGGAACTGTACCAGTGACGGGTGCAGACCCTCTCTATTTACAGGAACTGTACCAGTGACAGGTGCAGACCCTCTCTATTTACTGGAACTGTAGCATTGACAGGGACTGTACTAGCGACAGGCTGGGACCCCTTCGACAACAAAAACAACTTTCATATAACGCCTTTAACATAGTGAAACATCCAAAGACGCTTCACAGAAGCGATATCAAACAAAATATGACACCAAGCAAAGGATAGATGACCAAAATCAGGGATGAGCAAGAAGCCAGAATTGGAGGAGTGCAGAGATCTCGGAAGGTTGTAGGGCTGGAGGAAGTTACAGAGATAGGGAGGGGCAAGTCCATGGAGGGATTTGAGAAGAAGGATGAGAATTTTAAAATCGAGGTGTTGCCGGACCAGGAGCCAATGTCAGTCAGCGAGCACAGGGGTGATGAGTGAACAGGACGTGGTGCAAGTTTAGATACGGGCAGCAGAGCTTTGGATGAGCTCAGGTGTATGCAGGGTGGAAGATGGAAGGCCGGTCAGGAGAGCATTGGAATAGTCAAGTCTAGAGGTAACAAAGGCATGGATGAGGGTTTCAGCAGCAGACGAGCTGAGACAAGGTGGAGTCGAGCGATGTTATGGAGGTGGAAGTAGGCGGTCTTGGTAATGGAGTCGTGACTGCTATTTACAGGAACTGAATCAGCAACAGGCTGGAACTCTGATTTTTTTAATTTTTTTATTCGTTTATGGGATGTGGGCATTGCTGGCAAGGCCAGCATTTATTGCCCATCCCTAATTGCCTTTGAGAAGTTTGCAGGAACTGTACTAGTGACAAGCGTGGACCCTCCCTATTTGCAGGAACTATATACGTGACAGGTGGGGAAAACTTTTATTTACATAGAATGACACAGCATAGAAGGTGTCCATTCGGCCCATCGTGCCTGTGCCAGATCATTAATTAGTCCCTCTCCCATGCTCTTTCCCCATAGCCCTGCAAATGTTTTGCCTGAAGTAGTTATCACTGTACCAGTGACAGGCTGGAACCCCTTTTATTTACAGCAACAGCACTACTGACAGGCCACGACCCTTTCTATTTACAGGAACTGTACTAGTGACATAAGAACATAAGAAGTAGGAGCAGGAGTAGGCCATACGACCCTTCGGGCCTGCTCCGCCATTCAATAGGATCATGGCTGATCTGAACCTAGACTCACGTCCACTTCCCTGCTCGCTCCCCATAACCCTTAATTCCCTTATCAGCTAGGAAACTGTCTATCTCCGTTTTAAATTTATTTAATGTCGCAGCTTCCACAGCTCTCTGAGGTAGCAAATTCCATAGATTTACTACCCTCTGAGTGAAGAAGTTTCTCCTCATCTCAGTTTTGAAACGGCAGCCCCTTATTCTAAGATTATGCCCCCTAGTTCTAGTCTCACCCATCAGTGGAAACATCCTCCCCGCATCCACCCGATCAAGCCCTCTCACAATCTTATATGTTTCGATAAGATCGCCTCTCATTCTTCTGTATTCCAATGAGTAGAGGCCCAACCTACTCAACCTTTCCTCATAAGTCAACCCCCTCATCTCCGGAATCAACCGAGTGAACCTTCTCTGAACTGCCTCTAGAGCAAGTATATCTTTTCTTAAATATGGAAACCAAAACTATACGCAGTATTCCAGGTGTGGCCTCACCAGTACCCTGTATAGCTGAAGCAAGACTTCCCTGCTTTTATACTCCATCCCCCTTGCAATAAAAGCCAGGATTCCATTGGCCTTCCTGATCACCTGCTGTACCTGCATACTAACCTTCTGTATTTCATGCACCAGGACCCCCAGATCCCTTTGTACTGTAGCACTTTGCAGTTTCTTTCCATTTAGATAATAACTTGCTCTTTGATTTTTTCTGCCAAAGTGCATAACCTCACACTTTCCAACATTATATTCCATCTGCCAAATTTCTGCCCACTCACTTAGCCTGTCTATGTCCTTTTGCAGGTTTTTTATGTCCTCCTCACTCACTGCTTTCCCTCCCATCTTTGTATCGTCTGCAAACTTGGATACGTTGCACTTGGTCCCCTCCTCCAAATCGTTAATATAGATTGTAAAGAATTGGGGTCCCAGCACTGACCCCTGCGGAACACCACTAGTTACTGATTGCCAACCCGAGAATGAACCATTTATCCCAACTCTCTGTTTTCTGTTAGATAGCCAATCTTCCACCCATGCCAGTATATTACCCCCAATCCCGTGATTTTTTATCTTGTGCAGTAATCTTTTGTGTGGTACCTTGTCAAATGCATTTTGGAAGTCCAAATACACCACATCCACTGATTCCCTTTTATCCACCTTGTTTGTTACGTCCTCAAAGAATTCGAGCAAATTTGTCAAGCATGATTTCCCCTTCATAAAACCATGCTGACTCTGTCCGATTAAGTTATGCTTATCCAAATGTCCTGTTACTGCTTCCTTAATAATGGACTCCAACATTTTACCAACCACAGACGTTAGGCTAACTGGTCTATAGTTTCCAGCCTTTTGTCTACCTCCCTTTTTAAATAAGGGTGTTACATTAGCAGTTTCAGGGAGTTTTGGAAAATTACCACCAATGCATCCGCAATCCCTACCGCAACTTCTCTCAAGACCCTAGGATGTAAGCCATCAGGTCTAGGGGATTTATCCGCCTTAAGTCCCATTATCTTACCGAGTACCATCTCCTTAGTGATTTTAATCCCCCCCTATAGCCCCTTGTTTGTCCAGTGTTGGGATATTTTTAGTGTCCTCTACTGTAAAGACTGATACAAAATATTTGTTCAGCGTATTTGCCATCTCCATGTTCCCCACTACTAATTTCCCGGTCTTGTCCTCTAAGGGACCAACATTCACTTTAGCCACCCTTTTTCTTTTTATATAACTAGAAACTCTTGCTATCTGTTTTTATATTTTTTGCTAGTTTACTTTCATAATCTATCTTCCCTTTCTTAATTAATCTTTTAGTTATTCTTTGCTGGTTTTTAAATGCTTCCCAATCTTCTATCCTCCCACTAGATTTGGCTACTTTATAAGCCCTTGTTTTTAGTCGGATACTATCCTTTATTACTTTACTTAGCCACGGATGGCTGTCTCTTCTTTTATGCCCCTTTTTCCTCAGTGGAATATATTTTTCTTGAAAGTTGTGAAATACCTCCTTGAATGTACACCACTGCTCCTGTACCGTCTTACACCTTAATTTATTTTCCCAGTCCACTTTAGTCAACTCTGCTCTCATACCTTCAAAGTCTCCTTTATTTAGGCTTAGTACGCTGGTTTGAGATCCAACTCTCTCACCCTCCAACTGAATTTGGAATTCAACCATGTTATGGTCACTCATTCCAAGGGGATCCTTTACTAGGACATTTTTTATTAATCCTGTCTCATTACACAGGACCAGATCTAAGATTGCCTGCCCCCTGGTTGGTTCAGTAACATACTGCTCAAGGAACCTGTCCCTAATGCACTCTATGAACTCTTCCTCAAGGCTGCCCTGCCCAATTTGATTTGTCCAGTCAATATGAAAGTTAAAATCTCCCATGATTATAGCTGTTCCCTTATTACAAGCCCCAACTATTTCCTGATTAATACTCCGACCAATTGAGTTGCAACTGTTAGGAGGCCTATAGACTACGCCCACTGGTGACTTTTTCCCCTTATTATTCCTTATCTCCACCCAAACTGTTTCACTATCCTGGTCCTTTGACCCAATATCATTTCTCACTATTGCAGTGATTCCATCCTTTATTAACAAAGCCACCCCACCTCCCTTTCCTTCCTGTCTGTCCTTCCTAATAGTCAAATACCCCTGGATGTTTAGTTCCCAGTCATGGTCACCTTGCAGCCATGTTTCTGTAATGGCCACCAGATCATACCCATGTGTAGTTATTTGTACCGTCAACTCGTCTATTTTGTTACGAATGCTGCATGCATTCAGATAAAGAACTTTAAAATATGTTTTGTGACAATTTATTCCTGCTTTTACCCCCTTTACTACTTTACCTTTACCCAGACAGGCCTGGACCTCTCGTATTTACAGGAACTATACCAGTGACAGCCCAATAGTATCTCCTCTTTTTACAGGAACAGTATCAATGGTGGAGAGGACCCCCCTCTACCTAGAGGAGCTATACCAGTAACAGGCTGGGGCGCTCTCTGTATTTATAGGAATTGTACCTAGGACAGTATGGGCTCATCTCGGTATTTAGCGGAACTGTGCCAGTGACAGGCCGGGACCCCTTTCCATTTACTGGAACTATATCAGTGACAGCCCAGTAGCCCCTCTTTTTACAGGAACTGTACCAGTGACACGCAGGACCCCCTCTACCTACAGGAACTGTAGCAGAAACAGGCTGGGTCAGTCTCTCTATTTCTAGGAACTGTAGAAGTAACAGGCCGGATCCAACTCTGTATTTAGCGGAATTGTACAATAGGCTGGGACCAGTTCTATTGACAGGAACTGTGCCATTGACAGGGATTCTTTCTATTTACATGGACTGTACCAGTGATGGGTAGAACCCCTTATATTTGCAGGAACTGTACCAGTGACAGGCTGGGACGCCTTATATTTACAGAAAATGTACCAGTGACGGGTACAGCTTCTGCTATTTACAGGAACTGTACCATTGACAAGCATTCTGTATCAGTGACAAGCCGAGTTCTCCTCAGTTCACACGAACTGTACCAGTGACGGTGCGGAATACCCTCCATTTACAGGAAGTGTACCAGTTGCAGGCCGGAACCCGTTCTATTTACATGAACTGTACCATTGAGAGGTAGGACCCCCTCTACCTGCAGGAATTGTACCAATGACAGGCCGGTACCCCTTCTATTCACAGGAACTGTGTTGGAGACTGTCTGGGATCCCTTATATTTACAGAAACAATACCAGAAATTTGCCGGGACCCTTTCTATTTACAGTAACAGCACCTGAGATAGGCTGGGACGCATTCTGTTTACAGGAACTACCAGTGACAGCCCAGTGTCCCTTCTATTTGCAGGAACTGTACCAGAGACAGGTCGAGACCAGTTCTATTTACAGGAACAGGAGCAGTGACAGGCCAGGACCTCCTCTTTTTACAGGAACTGTACCAGTAACAGCCCAGTATCCATCTTTTTTCTGGAACTGTAGCAGTGATAGGCCAGAACCTTTTATATTTGCAGGAACTGTACCATAGACTGGAATCCTCTCTATTTACAGGAACTATACCATTGACAGGCTGGGACCTCTTTCCGTTTACAATAACTATAGCAGAGACAGCCCAGTATCCCCTCTTTTTACAGAAACTGCACCTGAGACAGTCCAGTGCCCCTTTCTATTTACAGGAACTGTAGCAGTGACAGCCCGGGCTGGGACCCCCTCCAATTACAGGAACTGTAGCAGAGGCAGGCTGGGACCCTCTCTATCGATCGGAAGTGACAGGCCAGGACCTGTTTTATTTACGGGAACTGTACCATTGACAGGGATGCTTTCTATTGATGGGAACTGTACCAGTGACAGGTCAGTACCCGTCCTATGTACAGGAACTGTACAGGTGATAGGTCAGGACTTTTTCTGTTTACAGGAACTGTACTGTGACAGCCTAGTATCTATCTTTTGTCAGGAACTGTACCAGTGACAGGCCGGATCCCTTTTTACAGGAACTTTTCGAATTGAGAGCCACAACTAATCAAGAGGCATAACTTTAAAATTGTCTCTCAAAACAGACACACCAGCATCATAGATCAACTTCTACTTTAGACTGTCGGCAATTTTGTCCTTTGCTATGGAGTCCTCTGAAATAAGATTTTGAACCCAAAGCAAAATCTTTGATGGATGGAATCTATCTCCAATAAATCTTCCATTGATTGTTTTAATTTTCCTTCTGATTCTGTTACAGTTGAATGAGCTTGTGGTTGGGGATACCAACGGGAAACTATATGTGTATAAGAGCGATGACTGCAAGCCGTGGATTACCCGATCTTGCATAGGGATGGTATGTATTGAAGCTTTGTGTTCACAGTTGGGCTTTTCCTTTTGTTACTGAAGCAGGCTGATTCATTTTCACCTTTTCTTCCCTTTGTACTCATTCGAGTGACAAAAAGATGACATTTGGAAGTTTGAAATAAGAAAGAGGCCTGCTCCAATTATTTTCTTTAATGTTTTTTCTATGCTTGGAATAGTAGAATATGGGTTCTTGCCTATAAATTCCAATAAAGTGGGGGACCAAACCTCAGTCCTGCTCTTGTGGGGAGGCATAGAGCTGAGGGTAGTGATTTGCTACAGAGAGACTGTCTTCACTGGCCTGCTTTTAAGTGGTGTCCAGTTAAATTGAAGCATTTGCAGAGAGAAACCAAGGAATAGGAAGTGCAGAAATAGCCATTTGCTGGAGGATAGTGGGTGCCTATTTCATTTGTTTCACTGTTTTTGAAAAGATGGTTTGTCCTGGAGCTGTTAGCCGTATGATTTTATTCCTTTCATACTTGTATTGTTTGTATAGTTTCAATTCCAAGACTTTGGCCACCATTTTTCAACAGAAGAAATGCCAGTTTTCTTCCTTCCTTGTCACAGGCACACTCTTTCAATTGAGGACTTTGTTTGGTTGTAAATGTGGATGTAAAAGATCCCATGACCCTATTTGAAGAAGAGCAGGGAATGTTTCTTGTGTCCTGGTCAACATTCCTGCCATGAAAAAGAGGTCGTTCATTTAATTTGCTGTTTGTGAAATCTTGCTGTGTACAAATTGATTGCCATATCACTTGCATAACAACAGTGACTGTACTCAAAAGTAATTCATTAGCTGTGAAGTACTTTGGGACATCTGTTATAAGACTATATAAATGCAAGTTTTTTTCCCCTCTTTCCTCTTGTTTTTCTCTCCCACTAAATTGAAATAAAAGAATTTAGAATGTAATCATTGTTAATTTGAAGAGCTCTAATGGAATACTGAAGTGAATATAAATAACCAGGTTCAGATCTGTAACGTCTTAATCTCCAGAATATTTTCTACGCTTGAATAATTTTTTGGTGGTATGATCA
Organism: Squalus acanthias; assembly: GCA_030390025.1. Lineage (NCBI taxonomy): Eukaryota > Metazoa > Chordata > Chondrichthyes > Squaliformes > Squalidae > Squalus > Squalus acanthias. Next base: position 84,592,691 of record CM059435.1, read on the forward strand.
ATCAACGAAGCTTTCCTGTTGAAAGTGCAATGTGACTTGAATCCCAAAACTTGTTTCAAATTGTAAATTTAAAAAATATGACTGTACGGATAACTGCTCTCACACATGGGTGCTTATACTTCTACATCTTTGATAGTGCTTATCAGTAGTTCCCTTTTCTTTCAAAGAGAAGGGCTAAGTATGTGTTTTTTACATTTTCTTTAAGAAACGATAAAACACATGTTTTGTAAAGTCACTGTACAGTTTTTCACATGGTACATTTTTGAGAATACATTGGCAGATTTAAGGCTGTCACTATAGACCGTCTACACTTAACAAATTGGATTCTAATAAAATTCCCCATTGCTTATAATGGGGAAATAATTTGGGCATGCTAATTAAATATATATTGCCAAATTGATGTTGCTGGGTAAAAGTGTGAATTCATGTGCTCAGCTAACTTTTGTCTGTTGTAGGTAACTTGCGTTGGTGTAGGAGACATCTGCAACAAAGGGAAGGTATGATATCTCTTGCATTGACCTTCTAACTTGATTGCTAATAGTTTCTTTGAGAAATATGTAATTTTCAGATCCACAGTGGATTTCAGAGATGAAGGTAGCTGGGAATTTTTTTCTGTAACAACAAAATATAGTAAATCATGAACTTTTTAAATAAAAACAGGAAATGCTGGAAACACTCAGCAGGTCAGGCAGCAACTGTGGAGAGGGAAACAGAGTTAACGTTTCAGGTCGATGACTTTTCATCAGAACTTTTATTTCTATCTAAGGTGACTTTCATAGTAAAACGACCTAGTAGTCTATATATAAAAGTCTTGCGTATAGTGCACTCCGTAGGTTAGTCATACCATAAGATCCCACACCTCAAAGTGTATTCATAGGACAAAAATCAAGATTAATGTAAATATCAAAATATAAAGAGACTCAGAATCACAAACAGCAATTTATTAAAGTGTACAATGCTGATTAGTGGGGTTTTCTACCTAGATTTGGATTTTAGCCAATCAGCAATAAACTCAAAATGAAGCAGTAACCACTTCCATTGCGAAATAGCTACCAATTGACAATGAGCAATTACAAGAAAATTGATCAATCAAATTGCTCAATAGTTTTTTTTCAGAATTGTTTTGCAGCCATGTTGCTTTCAGATCCACCACATTATTTGGATCCAATAACTAAAATTTATAACAAATACATAAAAATTACATAATTATTTTTTATAAATATAAACTCATTCATTAACTTATATTGTAGGTTAGAACGTCCTGTATCAACTTTTCTCTGCACAGGGGAGGCCTCGGCTTGAGTTCTGTTCAGTCTCTGAACTAACTATCTACCTCTGTCTTAACTTGTCATTGTTTCCCTCGTATATGCACCAGCTTGGTGTCCCATAGTATCTCTTTCTCGACCTCTGTGAAAGCGTAGTTTGTCACCGGCTCTCATTGCCCCATTGCACATGCGTGAGTTGAGCCCTGAACTTTCCTTTCTGGTCTGATCTGAGTCCGACTGCTGGTGCTGCCTATGTCATCATTCCAACTCCAGCTGCTGCTGCCGCCTCATGAGCATCTCTATGGAGATTCAATGATAAATATATAGAATAATAATAAAACAAGCATAGCAACAATAATATTAGGAAATTCAATCCGAATTATAACCCAGCAATGATCAATAAATACATATAACACGGAGGAATTATATTCTGAATAATACAGTCAGAGCTGCATGTTCCGGCTTCAGCTCCCTCCCAACCCAGGCCTTCCCTCATGCAAATGCAACAAGCTGACACAATCTAGTACCCCACCACACCTCCCACTCTCCCAGAAAGAGATGAGATAATTTCTGTGACTATCCAAAGTTTGGAACTCTGACTCTGCCTCCTGGTCTTTGCCAGGAAAGTATGAAAGAAACAGAAAGAGGTGTATATAAGGAAATATTTTCTGAATACTGTGAGCAGGAGGCACAGGAGTGGAACAGGCACTGGAAAATCTTCCTGCTGACCTTGTAGTAGATGAGCCAAAAGTGGTAATGGTGAAAATTAGCCAGAGCTTTAGTTAAATATTACAATGCATTTAGATGAAGTCCAGTGCAATTTTTCTGTGTTCTTTCAGAAGATATTACACTATGCGCATCCTTAATCTTGAGTAGGCCTAAGGGAAGCTCCATGGGTGATCGGCTGGTGCGTGGGAAATCAGTCAAGGCAGCATTTCTTAAAGGGCTGCTGTTTGCCATTGATGGGCAGGAAACTTTTTATTTTGGCTAAAGTTTTGCTTGCAGGAGAAAAACATCAGCTGCAGGAAATGTTGACTGAGCTGCATGCCTCAAAAATGTCTGAAAGCATGAACGTGGACAACATTTCCCCCCATTAATCAGATCCTGCTGTAGGAGGTGCAGTAAAGGGTAGCTCTCTTTGGAGCAGAAGCCCATCCTCCTGTGAAAGCAAAGGCCAGAGATGGAGATAGAGCGCATGGAGTATCTCAGGTCTACAGCAGCTGGAAACATATGAGGCAGAAGTTTTAAGGTATCTGGAGAGTGCCAAAGTAAATGTACCTATTTTTGCATACATTACTTTACATATGTTGCATAGTTTGCATGAGACAAATTTGTGAGCAATAAGGCAACATAATTAAAGTGTTTAAAATTATGAAAGGACGGAACAGGGTAGATGGAAGCAGACTGTTTCCAGTAGTTGAGTGGTCAAGAACGAGGGGCCATAGATATAAGATTAACCATAAGAGACTTGGAACTGAGGGCAGGAAAAACTTCTTCCGAGAGCTGAGAGGCTGTGGAATTTATACTTCCAGTGTTAGTGGTTGAGTCAGAATCTACATCAACATTCAAGATTAGATTGGACAGGTGGATGAAGAAAAAGGGGTTGAAGGGATATAGAAATGGGTTGGGTAAATGTGATTAGAACTATTTGCTTGGCTGGAGGGTAAACACTGATATAGACTGGTTGAGCCGAATGGCTTGTTTCTGTGTTGTAACCTCAGTGTATTTCTACGTACAGTACCCTCAGGAAGCTGACACACAAAGTATAGAGATAACCTTTTTCTACACTCTTATTGCACACAACCTGTAAGGTACACAAATAGGTTTCATTATGGCACACAAATGTTATATACACTTTCTGTATGTTTCACACTTACTTTCTGTAACATTCTTTCTGTCACATTTTGTTAATAACATTCCTATTGTAATAAAATAATGTATTCTTTACTCATTGCAAGCAACACCATCTGAGATCTACTAGTGTATAGAGACATTACTGTTTGAGACATGACAGAGCCCTGCTTCTGTGACAATTATCACTGATCATTCTATATATTTCCTCAAGAGCACAAATACAAGTCTATTCATGGAAAGATAAAGATGGCAAAAGAGAGGTCAGAGTTTTGAGAGGAAACCTTATGCTGATAGTGATCAATGAGGTAGATCAAGGAGGCTAGCTGATACGGCATCCACATTAAAGCACTGTCCATTAACTAATGGCTTTCGACACATTGAATATATGAGCTCCCATTCTCCATACGCCCAACTGAGATATGAACCCTAACTTTTTGTGGTTCCAGTGGTAGATGAGGGGAACAATTGACAGAAGTAGTGGTGAGATGCCCATCGATATGAATCTCAAGGACATCCACAATCCAGTCCCTCACCTTTGACCCACTCGCAGCCATGCGTGCACTCAAGCGAAGCCTACCACCACTACCTAATACAGCTTCCCGCTGGGAGCTTGCCCCATCAAGAATAATTTTCAAGTGTGGCCAGTCTATTATGTGAAGGCAGGGGTTTCAGGAACACACTTTGCTTGAACACTGTTACTTGTGAGCTGGTGTATTCATTGACAGGTCAGCTCTAGTCTTTTCAGTTAGTCATTTTTCCACAGGGCTGATGCATAAAAGGGCACAAAGCAGACATCGAATTACATACCCATTAGTCTGACTTTAGTACCATGTAAAATAATGGAACTGATTATCAGGAATAAACTTGAGGATTATCTGTACAATAATAATGTAGTATACAGCAGTCAACATGGATTCAGAAGGAGAAGACTTGGCCTGACCAACCTTCTTGACCTTTTTGGAAAGTGACATCCAAAGTGGAAAGCCCTACGACCTGGTGTACATAGAATTCCAAAAGACATTTGACAAAGTTCCATATGAAAGGCTATTAGTTAAGTTGGGATTCAGGTTAAATATGGCCAATGGATAAAAAAATTGGCTGAAGGTTAGTAACAACAGGTACATATTAGTGGAGTTATGTCGAGGTGGGAGGGATGCCTCATGGAATCCACTACTGTTTCTAATTTACATCAATACTTGGATTCAGAAACTCAATGCAAATTGATCAGTGTTTGAGATGATACCAAACTAGGAAGGGCTGTGAATTCGGAGGAGACATCTCAGAAATCATAAAATATGTTAGACAAAATATGCAAGTGGCCAGAACAATGGCAGAGGAAATTTATTGTGGACAAGTGTATTGTACTGTACATTGGAATGAAAAAAGGGCTATACAAGTACTCCATGAATAGTGTTGAAACAGGTAATGATGAGTTGAGACACCTAGGAGTCTCAGTAGACTTGATGCTCAATGTGGCTAATTACCTTCTTGGAGGAAATGGACCACAACTGGAGACAAGGAAATGTCACCTCAGTCTCTCGAAGCTTCTGCTGTGAAGCATCAGCCAGGCACCTCAAAACCTTCTACAAATAGGAGGCTAGGATTGAAAGGGGACACAGTGGTAGGCAGCAAGGGAAGACACAGTGCTCACAAACATTAGGAAAGTTGTTGCATTTCTTTCCACACAAATATTTTTGTCCCTCATGGGATATGTGCAGAATGATTTGAGCCAAGGTGCCCAGAATGTGAGCATGAAGGAGTAGCAGAATGATTTCTAAATGGGACCCTTTGTTGTTATGGAGAAGAGCTACATGTCCGCAAGAGAATGAGTTGAGTTTGTTGCCAGAGGGGCTCTGTGATGGTAGGGTGCATTTGATAGTGGGCTTGCTTTTAATTTAGGTGAGGGTGTCTCATATGAGCTGGTAGCTGCCACAACTCACTTATTGCCTTGCAAGTCAACCACAAGCTTTTCAGGCATTGCCAAATGGTCATGTTGAAGCTGCTCTGTCTGAATCTTCAGACATGGAGATGTGGGTTCCAACAGTTGGGGACCAGATGATGCCTGTGGTACTTGTTCAGCCGAGCTTCTCTGCAGTGGTCACCCTAACCTTTCTCTTCCTCCTCATAGTAGTAGAATGTGGGAGGCCGAGAGGGAAACCCCAGTTTTGAGGCAAGGTGGAACTTTAAATTTTTATTTATCTCTCGCTTAAGTATCTCTGCTGAAGGGGCCCAGCAGCACATCTTCAGGAAGATCCTTCCCGAGGTTGCTACTGCAGCGCCTTGAGAGTATCTTTCCCTGTGGTCCACCACAAACAGGCTCAATGCCTGGCTCGCAGAGGTGTTCTTTACTGCCTCGATGGGAGGGAAGGGAAGTACAGCTATGCAACAAAACTCACCCACTCACTGTCATTTGCATGCGGTTGGCATTGCTGTCCTCAGCATGCCGGAGGAAATTTGCACCAGTAGTTGGGATTCGGCTTTAAACCTCACTCACCTACTCTTCTCCATTGGCTACCCCAGGTACATCTGAAAATAGGTGGGAAAATGGAGGAAAATCTATGTCTGTGTTCGGAAACCAGCATGGGGTGTTACTGTAATTATAGTTTATTTCTTTAAGTATGCCACTGATTGACAAACCTTAGAACTGCTGTATTAGTAACTTCTAAACTCTCCTGTAGCGCCTCTTTAAGGATGACGATTAACCACTGCACTTTTTATAGGATTATATTTTTCTTTTCCATCCTTCCAGAATTTTGTTGTAGCTGTGGGTGCTGAGGGTTGGTTCCATATCTTTGACCTCAGTGGCATATCAACCAAGTCAGACACTTCCAGTCACCATGACTTCCTATTTGGCGATGAACAGAAAGCATTTTTCACACAGCACATCCCTGCTAACACCAAGGTGATGCTCATTAGTGATATCGGTGAGTTGAAGGAAACTAGTTTCATGGTGGACTGAGGTTGATGGGATTAAATTGGAGAGTTGAGATGTGTGGGATTGCTCAAAGTTGACATACACTGCTTGACTAATGAGGAACAATGGCTACCTGGAAATGATTACAACTTACCTATATAATTATAATATAATTAAAAGTTTCATATCTAGCATGCTTTTAAAACAATCCTGTCAGACCTCAACATGTGGCCTCAAAAGTATCATGCATCCATAGAACAAAAAATTGGCTCAAACAGGTACTGGGTTTCTATTGTATTTTGCTTTTGTACTGGGTTTTCTTTTCTTCTCTTTCCCCCCACCCCCTACCCTCGGCCCTTTTCTCCTCCAACTTTTCTCCTCCTCCCCCCCCCCCTCCCTCCCCCCACATCCCCAGCCCTTTTCTTCTCCCTCCACCCCCCCTATGTATCATGGAATTTCGAAATTATGTTGTAATTCAATTTGTGAAGATATATTGGTTAGCATTTTTCTTGTGTACGATTTCTATGTTCTATGTGTTCTTACTTTGCTTTTTAATGAAAAAGGTTACACAACTGTATCAAGAACTCCCAGGTTGATGCTTGTAAAGTAGAGGCCCCTTTAAATTGTTCCCAATTTAGTACCTTGACCTCTAGGTTCTGAAGTCAAGGATCAAAAACCTTTTGTGGATTACTGGTACCAGTGTGTCTATTGACGCCACTGTGTTAGCTAATGAGTTGCACTGTGCCTGACAGTGAGTTGGAGGAGGGGCGGGACGACTTAAGGCAGGACTCACAGCAAACAGTCCATTTTACAGCAAAGAAATTCTATTTACTCAACAAAGAGAGTCTATTTAAACAGCGCAATACTGCAAACAGTCTACAGGGTTTACTTAAAAAGAGTCTCTGCGAACTACAGCAAACAGAACTCATGACTGAAACTACAGCAACATGTCCCGATAAAAGCAGGTAAAATGATGGAAAATAAATACTCAAAAATAATAATTTTGACACTTCTTCATGCAGATGGAGATGGAAAGTGTGAAATGGTGGTAGGTTACACTGACCGTGTAGTGAGAGCATTCCGTTGGGAAGATTCCTCCGTTGATAGTTCTGGACAGCTGATTCTACTGAAAAAGTGGCTTCTGGAAGGGCAGGTATGGATCTGTAACTCTTGAGAGTGTTGATTATCTCATTGTGTAGAAAAATGTCCCAAGATGCTTCACAGAGGTGTAATGAAATAAACAGATGCTCAGCCAAAGAAGGAGATATTAAGAGGTGTGACCAAAAGCTTGGTCAAAGAGGTGGGTTTTAAGGAAGGTTGTAAAAAGAAAGACTTGCATTTATATAGCACCTTTCACAAGCTCAGGTCATCCCAAAGTGCTTTACAGCCAATGGAGTACTTTTAAAGTGTAGTCACTGTTGTAATGTAGGAAACACGGCAGCCAGTTTGCGCACAACAAGCCCCCACAAACAGCAAAAGAGGAGAGGGGTGACGGGGAGGTTTGGGAAGGGATTCCAGAGTGTGGGGCCTGGGCGGCTGAAGGTATGATCACCAATAGTGGGGCGAAGGGAAGGGGGGATACACAAGAGGCTAGCGAGTTCTGGAGATGGGGTGTTGTAGAACTGGAGGAGATTATAGATATACAGAGGGGCAAGACCTTGAAAAGATTTAAATACCATCCCAGACTTCTGTGACTCACCCCCTCTCGGTTTGCTCTCCCTAGCTGTGGAAACAGGTGGGGAATTGTGGGGGCATTGGAAAATTATGTTGGCACCAACTTTCCCTTTAAGCCGCACAGCGCTCCAGGGAACCCGCGCAGCCGACTTGCTGGCTTTTCAATGTAAAAACCGTGCATGCGTGGTATTTTGAATATCCCGCACAGCCCTTTAAAGGGGCAGCAGGGGCCCAAAAAAATTAGAGGGGACGTTGGTTGGCACATCAAATAGTTTTGTTTTACCCTAATGATTTGCATTTTGTTGCGACAGGTGGACAGTCTTACAGTGAATCCAGGGCCCGATGGGACCCCAGAACTGATGGTCTCACAGCCAGGCTGTGGATATGCAGTTCTACTTTGCACCTGGAGACTGGATCAAGAGAGGGCACCAAAAAGAGATCCATCTGGAGCCTCTAACAGGTAAAGTTCCAAAGAATATGTTGATCACTATAAGAACAATTTCAAAGTAAAGTTCAGGGTGATGCTTTTTATTTTAAATACTCCACCATTTTATATAGAAGAAAGGTAGAAGAGAAGTTTTCTGCTGCCATGCACAGGTATAGGGGAATATTTGATGCTACGTCTGAGCACTGGTAATGTGCTGGGAACGCACTTCGTGGTATTTTCCAACTGGACAGTAGTGGGGGAGCAGGAAGAAGATGCTGTTTCAGTGTGCAAGCCTCACTTAAGTTACAAAATTCATGTAAATTAAGTGGGGCTTCTCTGCCTTGCATTTCCATTGTGTTTTGCCATGAGCACGACATAATGGCCCAAAAATTAGTGCCGCTACGCGAGAGTACGCACTGTGTACTCTCGCGTATTCTGTCTCCAATTGCCGGTTTTCTGCATGCACTGAAAACCGGCACTTGGTGAATTCAAAAGGGGGCGGTTCCTAGGTGAACCGCGTGCGCGCTACAGGCTGCGCGCACGCAGTGCACTTAGTGCTTTGGACGCGCAGGTAAGCATGGAAGATTTTAGACAAAGAAAGGAGGTGTAAGACCCTCTTTTAACAAGGTAAGTACTTAATTAAGTATTATTTTGAATTTTTTTTAACAGGTATATCTTTTTTAGAGACTTTAAAGACAGGTAAGTTTATTTTTATAACTTTTTAAAAGATTTTAAATTTTTTCAAAAATTTAATTTTTTGTTTAAAATGGTTAATTTATTTAACTATACTTATTTTATTAATGTGATTTTTTTTTTTTAAATTTAATTGAGGTTTAGCTGTTCTTTTGGGGGGGTATAGATTCATAGCTTTCACAGCCGTGCTGTGAAAGCTATGAATGAAAGATGGTGTGCTGCCATTGGCTCTAACTGAGTCACATGATCCCACAGCTCGCACGAATTAACTACGCCTGTGGGATACGAAAGCCCTGCACAGCTGCTGTCCAGAACATCAAGTTCGTGCGAGCTCGGACTGAAAAAGCCAGCGCGCAGTGAGAGATCGCGGGAAGGCCTTACCCTCGCACGAAGGCTCACTCACTAATTTTTGGGCCAATCTCTCTGCAATGCACAGCCAAGAGAAGTGACTTCCTGGTCTTCTTAAGGTCATTTGCCTCTGTTTAGTCTGAATATTTTTTAGCCTTTTTGGTTTGTTTTTGTTACATTTATTCAGGAGCATTGGTTTTGCTTTTGCATTTTACTTAATTTTGTCTTTTACTTTATTTTTTCTCTTTTTATCACCTACCATATAGTCATAGGAGTTTCATTGTGAGTTACAACAATCCCAGCTGGTAGGATGGACATTCCTTTTGAAATTTGTATTGCCCTTACGGAGCTAGGGGACATGGAGCAGTACCAGAGGAATGATTAGAGGGAGGGCTGTCTATACTTGAGGCAGGCCAAATAGAGTTGACCTTGAGGTGTCATCTTGTAGTCTGGAGAGGTTGGAAACCGAAGGAAAACATGCAGTGATTGACGTGCACAACCTGCATACTAACCTGGTTGTCAATAAATTACTGTGCATCATGCAGCCAGTTTATTTTATTTGAGGTTTTATGGTCTTGGAAGATGGGTGTGGCGACGTTTGAACTGCACGGCGCATCTTGAAGATGTGCTCTCCTAAGGTATGCATCACCTCACACTTCTCTGTATTAAATTCCATCTGCCACAAGGGTCAGTGCTGGGGCCACTGCTTTTTTTGATATATATAAATACCTGGATATTGGAATACAGAGTAGAATTTCTAAATTTGCCGATGACACTAAACTTGGGGGTGTGGCAAACAGTGAGGATGATACCAATCGACTGCAACAGGACATAGAAAGGCTAGCAGAATGGGCAGACAAGTGGTAGATGGAATTTAATACAGAGAAGTGTGAGGTGATGCATTTTGGCAGAAGGAACAGGGAGAGGCAATAAACACTTAATGGCACAGTTATAAAGAGTGTGCAGGGAGAGAGGGACCTGGGAGTTAATGTGCATAGGTCCCTGAAGGTGGCGGGTCACATTGAGAGAGTGGTTAGCAAAGCATATGGGATCTTGGGCTTCATAAATAGAGGTATTGAGTACAAAAGTAGAGAAGTTATACTGAATCTTTATAAAGCGCAGGTTAGGCCACAACTGGAGTATTGCGTCCAGTTCTGGTCACCACACTTTAGGAAGGATGTGAAGGCACTTGAGAGGATGCAGAGGAGATTTACCAGAATGGTTCCGGAGATGGGGGATCTTAGCTACAAGGACAGGTTGGAGAAGCTGGATTTGTTTTCATTAGAGCAAAGGAGGTTGAGGGGTGATTTGATAGAGGTGTACAAGATTATGACGGGTTTGGATAGGCTAGACGGGGAAAGGCTGTTCCCACTAGTTGATGATACAAGGACTAGGGGACACAGATTTAAGGTTTTGGGCAAGAGATACGGGGCGATGTGAGAAAAAACTTTTTTACGCAGCGAGTGGTGAGGACCTGGAACTCACTGCCGACGGAAGTGGTGGAAGCGGAGACAGTCGATGTTTTCAAGGGGAGACTGGATAGGCACTTGAGGGAAATAAACTTGCAGGGCTATGGGATAAAGCGGGGGAGTGGGACTGACTGGATTGCTCTACCGAGAGCCGGCACGGACTCGATGGGCTGAATGGCTGCCTTCTGTGCCGTATGACTATGACTCTATGAATATGCATAAGATGCAAAATAGCTTCACATGGGTAATGTATATTGGAACAGGTTGATAAGCAACACTTCGGCCATCTATTAGATACTGGCACTGTTGGGTAGGCATTCCTTGCCAGATTCTTTAAAGTGAGTATCTGTTCTTAGGTCGTGCAGGTAGTGGACACAATGTTGAGCCTGGTTACTACCTGCTGCCAAAAAAGGTGCACGATTGTCTTCTAGTGTGAGTACCCTGAAGTGGCAAATAGGACAACCTCGTGTAGTTGCATGTTCATTTGACTATCCATCAAACGGGAATCGGGTGCTGTACCACTCTGTCATTTACTCATAATATCTGTTTTGTACCTCCACATTGAGTTTCCTTTCATGCCATTTCTCCTCCCCAGCCTTGACAAATATTTAAGATTCATTTTGAAGCTTGATAAAGGCTGTAATATTATGACCAGCCAATTACCTTTAAGTACAGAAGTGAGCCTTTGGCTTAGTGGTAGCATTCCCGCCTCTGAGTCACACGGGTTGGGTTTGAGCCCCACTTCAGACAGCCCCAGCAAGCGGCGACCAGAGCAGGTACTCTGAAGATAAAAACTGTAAGGAAGGGAATGGAAAACCACCTCAGCTCCTCTTCCCCTGCTGGACGTCAACACAGTATTCAGAGCTTGACAGTCTGTTCTCTGCTCGCTGGGGCTGTCTGGAGTGGTGCCTGAATCCAACCCTTCTGATGCAGCAGCGGCAATACAACCAACGAGCCAGCGGTCACTCGAGTACACCCCTGGATCTCAACCCAGTATTTAGAGACCATATTCTAGTCTCCACTCATTGAGATTGTCTGGAGTGGGGCTTGAACCCTTCATCTTCTGACTCAAAGACTCACTTGAGTTAGGCAGAACACAATGGACAGACCTTTAAGTACCTCTATCCATTTAATTTGGACCTGCTGATCAGACTTCCTGCTTCTCTCGTTATTCTTGCTCTCCGTACAAGGCCAAAGCTATAAATAACTATTGAAATGAGTTGGCTGAAGTTTACTACGTTGCTGGCTAGTTTTGCCCATCAGTGCAGCACAAAAGCTTTAATAGCACTGGTATCTGGAAATCTCTCCTGTAGTTACAAGAATCTGATTTGGCTTTTTAAAAAGAAATGTCATTTTTAGTACTTGAGCCATGTCACCCTCCTTGCTAGGGCCCTGTGTAACGTCATCAATAGAGTGTTTCTCAGAGCAGCTGCATTAGAAACAGCAGTAGCTGTAACTTCAAACTGCCCTGAGAATCAATCTGGAGATGCCTGATTCAAGCTATTAGTTGGGGATGCAGAGCACCCAGCTGATAGCTTGATTTTCTGAGGTTGTGTGCCTCTGAGACTAGTCGAAAGCCATATCTTTTGCTGTTTCTAATGCAGCTGCTCAGGACCAGGTCCCATCGGTGGTGCCAACAGGTAGTCGTCTAGCAGGGAAGAAACCCAAATCGAGACTTTATGCAGTAATAAAACTTACTCATTTTGAAAAAGTCATGCAGTTCTTGTAATCAAGTGGGAAGATTTTCTCAATGCATTATTTGCAATATCATAAATGCATTTATGATCTTATAAAAAGCATACAGACAATGTCTCCCATATCTATTTTCTTTGTAAAATGGGTGATTAGTTTGAATTAAATGTTGATCAGTAAAACACATTTTAAAATTAATTTTGTTACCCTAAAGTAGGCATATATTGGTCAATTTTCACCCCCAATCACAGCATGTCATGTTGTACATTGTAATGTATGAAAGAAGGCATGCCAGGGTGACCAAGAGCCAGTGTTGCCTAATTGGCTGCACCTGTCAAAATACCACTAACCATTTCCACAGGTCCTAGCAAAGGCTCTTGGGGCCTGTCTTCTCAGGATCAGTGCTGTGCCTTCTGCTAAAAGAACACTTGCAGCTACCACATGGCACAGAGCTGGCACATACAGGGGAAATACGGTTAGCTTGGCCTGAAATGTGATTGCACCTACCTGCAGGCATGCTGCAGTGCTGACCTATGGTGCTGATAATACCATTAAGTGGCACAGATGGCAATGCTCCTCACAAGCACCGTGACTTCAGCAGCCATCAAACCGGGCATTAGCTGCTCTGTCTCATGTCTGCAGATTCATGCCTGTACTAGGGTATCCTTTCCCTTCACTTTTGCCTGCCACTTCTTAATCCCCTGCTTTGGCAAAAACTGCTAAAAGGTTAAGATTTTTTGAGGCTCCTCAGACACTTTCTGAACTTTTGTCCCCATATTGTGATGTTCCTTTTTAATTTTCCCTAGCCCTTTAAATTTTACTTACAGGCAATTTTCCTTTCTCCTACTAGTGTCTTCCCTAGATCAATCTGATTCTGTACTTGGCACTGTGAATAATTATGCAAATTGACTTACACAAGAGACTTGAGTGCTATATGACCCTTACCAGTGCTTATGCCATTTAGAACTGACTTACACCTGTTGGGCCTCTGAAGAACCATCCAGCTTAATGGTTAGTCACGCATTCACTTATTGTAGTTATTATTGGAATCTGCTGGTGCTGATGAGGACCATTCACCATCATTACATCTCCCAAAGCAAAGTAATTCCACCTCTCTTTGCAGATGCGGGTGCTGGCGGGAGGACAATCCTGATCTGCCAGCATCTAGGTGGCCCTCCTCTGTCAAACACGCCAGCCCAGCAAATTCTCATTGGTGCTTGTAATGGTGCTGGAGGCAAAAAAATTATAAAAGACAACTGGCAAAAAGTCTTGAGAGCAGGCTGGGCAACAAGAATTAAAAAAAAATTGAATAAAGACTGAAGAAATGGCCTGAAAATGCTGGCCTTCAACATTTGTGCCCTCTAAATGGCCTTTCACCTGAAAGGCCTGTCCCTAGCAACCCAGGTTTTATGGGCTGTTTGTGGGACCATGCTGCGCTCAAGTTGATTGTCATGTTTGCCTACAAAAACAACACTGCGACTACACTTCAGAAATAATTAATTTGCTGTGAAGAACTTTGGGATGTCTTGAGGACATGATAGGTGCTTAAAAAGCAAGTTCTTTCTTTCTCTTTTTTTCTTCTTTCTTTCTTTGAGAGTCCGAGACCCAACCTGAAATTGGGAATGAAAGTAAGCAGAAATCAGATGGAACTGATAGCACTGGAGGACTAACAGCTGATGAATCTGCTTTGCTCCTTCTGTGCTGTAATATTTAAATCGCAGGTCTCCCTTCCTACTGCTGATTTTAAAATCTCCTCTCCATATTTCTGTTCTGCTGGGCTGTCTTTGATTTAAATCAGGAGTGGGAGTCTGGTTGGGAGTCAAGAATGAGAGTTGACCTTTAAGTATCACAAACTGCTCTATCCTGTTGTGTACACCGCCTAGAAATCAGCAGCAGCTTTTAAATTGCAGTAACATTCAACTGCCACAGTATGCCGTAGAAGTACCATTAATATCAGGTCTTTTGAGATTGAATATTGCTGTCCATGAGCAATAAAACAAGATTTGTTTTAAAATGCATTTGAATATTTGCCTTTACTGACATAAATTTGGGATTAAGGATTTTGTGTAGGGGAGGGTCTTTCATGTGAGAAAGAAATATGTAGTAGCTTTAGAGATTAAAATGACATGCTAAACCAGATATATTTAAATGCATGCAGAAAGATAATTTCTTTATCAAAGTTTTAATTTTCTTAATATTTTGGGGGTAAGTGTACTGGGGTGCAGAAATGGAGATAGTTTGGTCAATTGAACCTGTGAGTTTGACCTATCTTCAGTTGCCTAGTACAGTTTGACATTTCCTACAGTTATGAAATGTGTTTTGGTGGTTTTAATATAAGTTTTTTTGTAGAATGAATAAATGATTTGAAAAGGCTAAGTGCAGCTTGCAGGATTAGGAAGCAGGTTTGTACTTGAGATTCCCTACACGTGAACACTTTCAGCAATGGAGTAATGAACCTGTTGTGAGGAAGCCAGGCAGTTCCCCAAGAGGACTGTTCACATACCTCTCCTTGTAATCAATCATGAAGAAAGAAAGACTTGCATTTATATAGTGTCTTTTAAAACGCTTTACAGCAAATGAAATACTTTTGAAGTGTAGTGACTTGTAATGTAGGAAGAGAAGTTGAATGCTTAGGAATAGTCTCCACCTGTTCACTTGGCTTAGAAGAATTTGAGGGTGTGGGAGAGGGAACAAGGGGCAAAAAATGTTTTTACAAAAAAAGCTAAGATACAAATATTAGAAATTGTTATTTTCTGTGTATTCTGTAGAAATATTCATTCAACTATAAAAGTTCTTTGGAAACAATTTATGGGCGAGAAATTGGGCTCGTTAGTGCTCGTTTTTTGGGCGCTATAAGTGCCCTTAGAGCTCAAAAATGGCGTCCACGGGTGCACACTTGTGGGGCGAATCATGGCGAACGCCATATTGGTGCAGGCGTTAGCGGCACGCGCACAGTGAATGTCCGCCGAAAGTATGCAGAGCAGGCAGATCGTGATGTCAATTAGCGTGCAACGGTGATTTGACTTTGTCAGTGGTCCCATTTTGGAGCTCAAATGTTTCAGCCAACGCCCACTCTTAACCTCGCACAGCTGAACATGTGTTCAGCAGCAGGAAGGACCCTCCCACCACCGCTATTTAAAGAGATCATCGACTACTTACAGGTTAGTTGCTGGTTGATTTTTTTCTGGCTGATGCTACGATTCTACAAGTATTTGGTGCTTTATATAGTTGCTTCAAGTTGCAACAGTCTACAGGGAGTGATGTGGCAGGTGCTGAAGGACTTTTTGCTGACTTCAAGGCTTCTGCACAAACCAGTTGCTCCCAGACATGGGTACACTAGTAGGCCTTCCTCTTGGAATTCAGCATGACTGGGAGAATGAACAGAGGCCACGCAGAACACGACAAGCTGCAGGAAGAGGGAGGAGGAGGAGAAGGAAGAGGGAGGAGGAGGAGGGGGAGAAGGGCTATCAGCAGGAAGCCATAACTGCCCAGGGTGTTCAGAGAGCAATTCACCTATCTGAACTTCAGCAAGGAACAATGTGTGAGATGTCTGCGCTTCAGTAAGGACATCCTCACTGAAATCTGCCACCTGCTGCAGCCACAACTGCAACATCAGATCAGAGCAAGGACCGCATTGCCAGTGTCTGTGAATGTGACTGTGGTGACGAACTTTTATGTGCCTAGCTCCTTCCAGGCTGGAGCTGGAGATATTTGCAACATCTCTCAGTTTACCGTCCACTGTTGCATAAGGGAGGTCACTGAGGCGCTCTATTCAAAGAGAGCTAACTACATTTCATTCTCTCTTGCCAGAGACAAGCAGGCGGAGCGAGCATGTGGCTTCGCTAGGATTGCAGGCTTCCCATGGTGCAGAATGTCATTGACTGCACTCACATAGCTTTGCGGGCGCCGCATCTCAACTCTGCCCTATACTGGAACTGAGGGGTTCCACTCACTCAGTGTCCAGCTGGTGTGTGACCATAGGCAGTGAAGCATGCAGGTCAATGCCCAGTATCCTGGCAGCAGTTATGATGCCTTCATTCTACGGCAGTCCGCTGTGCCAGCTGCATTTGAGCTACCACAGCAAATCAAAGGGTGGCTACTGGGCAACAAGGACTATCTGCTGATGACATGGCCGATGACTCTGGTGCGCAATCCATGCACACGTGCGCAGCATGCATACAATGAAAGCCATGCTGCCACATGAAATGTGATAGAGCAGATCATCGGCGTGCTGAAACAACGCTTCTGCTGCCTGGACCACTCTGAAGAAGCCCTGCAGTACTCGGCAGAGCTGGGTGTCAAGCTTCGTGGTGTTCTGCTGCATGCTGCACAACCTCGATATCATGAGGTGACAGCCCTTGCCACCAGCTGTATGGCGAACAGCTGAGGAGGAGGAGGAAGAGGAAGGAAGGAGGCAACCTAGATAGCGCCTTTCTACCCAGGCTCAGTGAAGAACTCATCCAAGTGCAATAACAGTCACCGCAACCCCAATTCCCCATTCACTAACAGTCCCACACCTTACCTTCCCTCTCTCAATGACCATCACAGCGTCCGCAATGCAAAAATAAAAGCCACCACAAAATAAGTATTCCAAACCAAATTTATAAATGAAATCATGCCATATTGCATGCAAAAGTCAACTAATCACCCTTGTGCATTCCCTTAGTGCCTGTCTTCCGTGTGCCTTTGCCTGTCCTAATGCTCCTACACAGCATACCCCAGTGGCTGCAAATGGCTGGTGGAAAGCTGTTGACTTTCAGTGGCGGAGACTGCAGATGGCCTTGGAGGACAACCTTGAGCAGCTCTGGGCCTGGAAGGCCCTGCTGTGGACTGCACCATCTCTGCATGGGCGGCACCAGTCTGGGCTGGCTGGCTGACGTGCAACAGCAAGGGCATTGGCAGGGGTGGGAGGATGATTGCTGTCTTCCTGAGTGAGGATAGCAGGTTCGTGTTCCACGGAGCCACTGGCACTCCCCTGGGGCGGCGCCTCAGCAATCCTAGTAATCGGTTGAAGGGCAGATTGCTGGACTGCTGTGACACCCTGCAAGCTCCTTTGCACACTAATCCACAGCCATGATGGCAGCAGCCTGAGCTTGTGTGGCAGCAAGCTGACCTTGCACGACAGCAGTCTGACTTTCCGCTGCAGCACTCAGACGTTGGGTGGCTGCTGCTTGTGCTGCAATGGAAGCTGTGACATCGGCCACCAGACGTTGCATCATGGTTGGGCCCACAAGCGAGCGAATGGAGTTGGCCACCACTTCCATGCTGAAAAGGATGGGCTCCAAGCTCTGCACAAAGCCCTGTGCCAAGTTGGTGCTGGACTCCTCCATGCTCCTTGACATTGACATCAGGCTTTCTGGCTGGCTTTCCAATGCACCATGCATTTCATTGTGCATACCCATCAGCCGCCTTCTGTCGGCTGTCCCATCAAAGTTCTCAACTGAGTCCTCTGCAGCAGAACCCATGTGGGACCTGCCCTCCGGCGAGCTGGCACCTGCGCTATCCTTGCCCTGGCTGCAGACCACTCTTGCTCGGTGTCTCACCACGTGCAGATCCCGTCTCTAATCTATCCTCTAAGATATGTGCATTGTCAGTATCTGAGCTGGTGGCTGCGAGTGTGAAATCAAGTGACGGTGCTGTGTCTTCATAATCACTCTCTTCTTGGTGTTCCTCCACTGTCTGGCCAAGTTGCACCTCTGGAGTATCTGATAGGAAAAAGGCATATGGGCAAGGTTGTGTTGCGGGGAGGGGAAAAGTAAGAGTAGCATTCTAGCACTAACACAGCCCACTGAACTGCACTTCATATGCCTATCTTCCCTCTCTCCCATTCTTCCTCCTCCCTCCCTCCTCCCCATCCTTCTCTACTTCACTCCTCAGGTCAAGTGAATTAGAGGACCGAGCTGGGGAAGGATTGTGAGATTATAGGAGGAAGCTATAGCAGTGTGGGGAAAGTAAAGTTGGTGGGAGGAGAGGTGAAGGTAGAGGGTAGAAGTACAGCGGGGCTAGAAACCAGGGACATGGAAGGGCCAAGGTAGAATATATTTAGAGTTTGGGGACAAATGGGAAGATAGAGCAGGCTAAAAGTTATGAGGGCAAGGTGGAAGGTAGAGCAGGGTTAGAGGCTGAGGTGATGGGGAAGCTGGAGCATAGTAAGAGGCTGGAAGAGAGGGGGAGGTGGAGAGAATCAGGTCAGATACTCAATGAAACTAGGGAAGAGATAGTAGCCACACTAGTATCTATACATAATCATTCAATAGAAGAAGTGCCAGAGGACTGGCAGATAGCAAATATAATTCCTATCTTTAAAAATGGAGATGGGGCTCATCCAGGGAATTGTAGACCATTTAGCTTAATGTCAGTGGTAGGAAATATACTAGAATCTTTGCTAAAAGATGAGATAACAAAACACCTAGTGATGGAGAATATAATTAAAAAATTGTCAGCATGAATTTCTAAAAGGATGGTCATGGTTAACCATTATTGAATTCTTCGAAGAAGAAACAAAGAGTAGACAAGGATAATACAGTGGATGTGGTATACGTGGACTTTCAGAAGGCCTTGATAAGTTGCCACATAAGAGTTTCATGACAAAGTTCAGGGCCTGGTAGCAGAATGGATTGAAAGATGGCTACATAACAGCAAATATAGGGTAGGAGTTAAGGGAAGTTTCGCAGACTGACAGGAAGTGGAAAATGGTGTCCCACAGGGTTAATAGCTAATAATGGGGAGTACTGCACCAAAATACAGGAAGATATAAACAGGCTAGCAGAGTGGGTGGCTAAATGGCAAATGAAATTCAATATAGCAAAGTGTGAGGTGATTTGTTTTGGTAGGAGGAATAAGGAGATTACTTAGTCTTTGAAAAGTAAGTAACTAAATGGGGTAGAGGAGCAAAGAGATCTGGAAATACAGATACATAAATCACTAAAAGTAGCAACACCAGTTGATAAGGTGATAAGAGTGCAAACAAAGTACTGGGGTTCATTTCTAGAGGAGTAGAATACAAAAGCAGGGAGATAATAAATGTATATAGAACTTTAGCCTGGCCACACTTAGGAGTACTGTGTGCAGTTCTGGTCTCCAAATTACTAAAGGATATTGAAGCACCAGAGAAAGTGCAGAACAGATTTATAAGGATGTTACCAAAATTGAGAGGATGCAATTCTCAAGAAAGAATGAGTAGGTTGGGGCTTTTTTTCTCTGGCCAAGAGGAGACCTGATAGAGGTCACTGTTATCATCTGGAATTATTTTTTTGATTGCCTTTGGGGGTCACAGAGGAATTTTGAAGTATTCCCCCCCCCCCCCCTATTATATGGCTGCTAGGGGGTGTGGAGCATTGAGGGTCATGTTGCTTAGTTGCAACATGACTGAATAGGACCAGCTTGATGGACCAGTTGGTCTTTTTCTGTCTGTTTTTTGTATGTTCATATGTAAGGGGATTACATAGAATGTACAGCACAGAAACAGGCCATTCGGCCCAACGGGTCTATGCTGATGTTTATGCTCCATACGATCCTCCTCCCATCCTACTTTATCTAACCCTATCAACATATCCTTCTATTCCTTTCTTCCTCATGTGTTTATCTACCTTCCCCTTACAAAAGACTACTCTGGTCTCTTGTGCAACCCACCCTTCCTTCACTGCATCACTGGTGGCCATGGTTTCAGCCACCTATGCCCCACACTCTGGAATTCCCTCCCTAAACCCCTGCCCCTCTCTCTCCATCTCCCTCTCCTCCTTTAAGACCCTCCTTAAAACCCAACTCTTTGACCAAGCTTTTGGTGACCCCTCCTAATAATTCCTTCTTTGGCTCGGTGGTGATTTTTGTCTGATTACGTCTTGTGACGCACCTTGGGGCAGTAAAGGTGCTATATAAATGCTGCTGTTGATTTATTACTAGTCCATTTCCCATGGCATTGCAGACAGTAAGTCGGAGAATATGGTCTCTCTTACCTGTCTCTGCTGTCTTTGTGTTGCTGTTTCTCCTATTGTTCTACCTCTCTCTCTCTTCTGCTTTTCCCTTAACTCCTCTTTTTGCTTCTCTATCTGTCTTTTCATTTGGTGGGAGGTGTTGGTTAATATGATGTGATATGGCAGGAAAAGGAGCCACAAATGGCTGCAGGCTATATTTGGGATGGGGATTGTGGAACAAATGTGGTCTTCAGTGACTCTCTTCCTAGCTCCTCCTCCAGTCGATGGTGCCTTCCCCATCTCTTCGCTCCCATCTTGTTCCCAATTCCTTCACTTTCGCGCTGCTCATTCCCCCACTATGGTGGATCCTCTACGGAAGAAAGAAACCTTGGCTGGCGTAGTTCTCAGGACAGAGATAATCACACTGCCTTCTGGATCCTTGCCCAAGTGGCCACATTAATATCAGTATAGAATAATGAGTTTTAGAAATCTATTGGACTGTGGGAGACATTGCAGCCATGCCTAATCTATTCATCACCCAATATTTGTATGTCAAAAAATAAAGCTGAATAGTGATCAGGAATAGGAACTTGATTGATTTCTCCTCCCTAACTGAGGGGTGCAGAGGCCAATATCAATGTCTCATCTGCTGCTCTAGCTTAGCTTAGTTAATTCAGAACAGGTTGGGGAACGAATCTATGAATTTCTTGATCAGTGTGACTCAGCTACTCGCTTAACCAGCTAAGCCATTGGGGGAGCTCACCGTTCTTTAATAAAGGAAAGACTTGCTCTAACATTTAACTTTGTCCTCGGAGACCATTCAAAGTTCATGTTATGTGTGAACAAAGCTGATGCCTGATGTGGGCTGAGTGGATGCTGTTGGGTGATGGAAAATTTAAAAAGTTCAATTTAGCAAGTATTGCTTTTAAGCATATCTAAATACATGGAGGGTGAAACTTTTCTCTTTGTAGCAGTGCTTCTCTTTCCAGAACCTTGTTTTTCTTGTTAATTCTCTTCCTTTCAGAGCCTTCATTGTCTTTTCTCCTTCTCTGTAGTGAGGGCCTCATCCGGGATGTTATTCTCCACCAGACTTCGGGCCGGATTCACAATAAGAATGTTTCCACTCATTTAATTGGTAGCATCAACAGAGGTAAGTGTATGAACCCTTTCATGCCTTCTCCAATTATCAAACTAAATTGACACGATGATACTCCAAGCTGACTTATCTCCTGCTTTAAGAACATAAGAAATAGGAGCAGGAGTAGGCCATTCGGCCCCTCGAGTCTGCCCCGCCATTCAGTAAGATCATGGCTGATCTTCTACCTCAACTCCACTTTCCTGCACTATCCCCATATCCCTTGATTCCTTTAATTTCCAAAAATCTATCGATCTCTGTCTTGAATATACTCAACGACTGAGCCTCCACAGCCCTCTGAGGTAGAGAATTCCAAAGATTCACCACCCTCTGAATGAAGAAATTTCTCCTCATCTCAGTCCTAAATGGCCGACCCCTTATCTGAGACTGTGACCCCTGGTTCTAGACTCCCCAGCCAGGGGAAACATCCTCCCTGCATCTACCCTGTCAAGCCCTGTAAGAATTTTGTATGTTTCAATGAGATCACCTCTCATTCTTCTAAACTCTAGAGAATATAGGCCTAGTCTACTCAATCTCTCCTCATAGAACAATCCCCCCTTCCCAGGAATCAGTCTGGTGAACCTTCGTTGCACTCCCTCTATGGCAAGTATATCCTTCCTCAGGTAAGGAGACCAAAACTGTACACAATACTCCAGGTGTGGTCTCTCCAGGGCCCTATATAATTGCAGTAAGACGTCTTTACTCTTGTACTCAAATCCTCTTGTAATAAAGGCCAACATACCATTTGCTTTCTTAATTGCTTGATGTACCTGCATGTTAACTTTCAGTGATTCGTGTACAAGGACACCCAGGTCCCTCTGAACACCAACATTTCCCAATCTCTCACCATTTAAAAAAATACTCTGCTTTTCTATTTTTCCTACCAAAGTGGATAACATCACTTTTCCCCACATTATATTCCATTTGCCATGTTCTTGCCCACTCACTTAGCCTGTCTATATCCCCTTGAAACCTCTTTGCATCCTCCTCACAATTTATATTCCCACCCAGCTTTGTATCATCAGCAAACTTGGATATATTACATTTGGTCCCCTCATCCAAATCATTGATATAGATTGTGACTAGCTGAGGCCCAAGCACTGATCCTTGCGGTACCCCACTAGTTATAGCCTGCCAACCCGAAAATGACCCGCTTAGTCCCACTCTCTGTTTTCTGTCCGTCAACCAATCCTCAATCCATTCTAGTATATTGCCCCCAATCCCATGAGCCCGAATTTTGTTTAATAACCTCTTGTGTGGCACCTTATTGAATGCTTTCTGAAAATCCAAATACACCACATCCACTGGTTTCCCCCTTATCTATTCTGCTAGTTACAACCTCAAAAAACTCTAACAGATTCGTCAAACATGATTTCCCTTTCATAAATCTGTGTTTACTCTGCCCAATCCTATTATTATTTTCTAAGTGCCCTGTTACCACGTCTTTAATTATAGATTCTAGCACTTTCCCTACTACTGATGTCAGACTAACTGGTCTGTAGTTCCCCGTTTTCTCTCTCCCTCCTTTCTTAAATAGTGGGGTTACATTTGCTACCTTCCAATCCGCGGGAACCTTTCTAGAATCTATGGAATTTTGGAAAATGACAACCAATGCATCCACTATCTCTATAGCCACCTCTTTCAAAACCCTAGGATGTAGGCCATCAGGTCCAGGGGATTTATCGGCTTTCAGTCCCATTAATTTGTCCAGTACTACTTTTTTACTAATACTAATTTCATTTAGTTCCTCATTCTTGCTAGACCCTTGGTTCTCCACTATTTCCGGGAAGTTGTTTGCGTCTTCTTCCGTGAAGACAGACAAAGTATTTGTTTAATTTCTCTCCTGTCTCAGCCTGTAAGGGACCCACATTTACTTTCGCTAATCTTTTCCTTTTTACATACCTATAGAAGCTTTTACAATCTGTTTTTATGTCTCTTGCTAGATTACTCTCACATTCTATTTTCCCTTTCTTTATCAATTTCTTGGTCCTCCTTTACTGAATTCTAAAACTCTCCCAATCCTCAGGCTTACTACTCTTTTTAGCAACATTATAAGCATCTTCCTTTGATCTAATACTATCTTTAACTTCTCTTGTTAGCCACGGTTGGACCACTTTTCCTGTGGGGGTTTTGTGCCTTAAAGGAATGTATATTTGTTGTAAATTATGTATTAATTCTTTAAATGCTAGCCATTGTTTGTCTACTGTCATACCTTTTAATGTAGTTTCCCAATCTACCTTCGCCAACTCGCCCCTCATACCTACGTAGTTTGCTTTGTTTAGATTTAAGACCCTAGTTTCGGATTTAACTAAATCACTTTCAACCTTAATATAAAATTCTATCATATTATGGTCACTCCTCCCTAAAGGCCCCTTTATTGCAAGGTTATTAATTAACCCTTTCTCATTGCACAATACTAGATCTAAAATAGCCTGTTCCCTAGTTGATTCCTCAACATACTGATCTACAAAACTATCTTGTATACATTCTATGAATTCGTCCTCCACACTATTACTGCAAATTTGGTTTGCCCAGTCTATATGTAGATTTAAATCCCCCATGATTACTGTATTACCCTTGTTACATGCGCCTCTAATTTCCTGATTTATACTCTGCTCTACATTACAACTACTGTTTGGGGCCTATAAACAACTCCCACCAATGTTTTCTGCCCCTTGCTGTTTCTTAACTCCACCCAAACTGATTCTACTTCTTGATTTTCGGAGCTAAGATCCTTTCTCTCTTCTGTCTTTATCCCAACCTTTATTATCATGGCAACCCCTCCTCCTTTTCCATTTAGCCTATCTCTTCTAAAAGTTAAGTATCCTGGAATATTTAGTTCCCAACCTTGGTCACTTTGCAACCACATCTCTGGAATGACTATTAGATCAAACCTATTAATTTCTATCTGAGCTATTAATTCATCTATTTTGTTGTGAATGCTTCGCGCATTCAGATATAGTGCCTTTAGCTTTGACTTATTTCTATTTTTCCCTGATATCACCTTAGTCACTGAGGCCCTATTACCTTTGTTACTCTCTCTGTCCCTTCCTGACCCACTCTGCTTATTTTTACCCAAAACTCTACTCTGCTCTAGAGCCTTGACATTTCTCTCACTGCTTTTAAATTTACTCTTTCCTGAATCCTCCCACGCCCCATTCATTAGTTTAAAGCCCTGTCTACTGCTCTAGTTATTCGATTCGCCAGGGCACAGGTTCCAACCCGGTTTAAGTGGATCCCGTCCTAACAGAACAGCTCCCTCGTTCCCCATTACTGGTGCCAGTGCCCCATGAAGCAAAACCTCTACCTCCCACACCACTCTTTGAGCCATGCATTTAAACCTCTAATCTGTTTGTCCCAATGCCAATTTGCGCGTGGCTCAGGTAACAATCCAGAGATTATTACTTTTGAGGTTCTACGTTTTAATTTGGATCCCAACTCCTCAAACTCTCTCAGCAGAACCTCATTCTTAGTTCTACCTATGTGGACCACGACAACTGGATCTTCGCCTTCCCGCTCCATGTTCTTCTCCAGCCACGAGGAGATGTCTTTAACCCTGGCAGGCAACACAACCTTCGGAACTCCCAGTCGCGGCTGCAGAGAACAGTATCTATCCCTCTGACTATACTGTCCCCTACCACAACTACATTCCCTTTTACCCCCCCCACTTGAATGGCCTCCTGTATCATGGTGCTATGGTCAGCTTGCTCATCCATCCTGCAGGCTTTTCCCTCATCCACACAGGCAGCAAGAACCTCATACCTGTTGGATAAGGACAAATTCCGAGGCTCCTCCAGCACTGCACCTGGGGTCCCCTTACCTGCCTGAGTTGCAGTCATACCAGACCTGTACCACTACCTAACCTAAGGGGTGTGACTGCCTCCTAGATCAAAGTGTCCAGGTAACTCTCCCCCTCCCTGATGGCCCGCAATGTCTGCACCTCAGACTCCAGCTCAAAATCTCTGATCTGAAGTTCCTCAAGATGCAGGCACTTACTGCAAACGTGGTTGTCCGGGATCACAATGCTCTCCACAAACTCCCACATGCTGCAGTTGCGGCACACTACCACACCTATATGACCTTGTTCTATTTAATTAAATTTGTATTTAAGTAACTTAGTTTACAGTTTAGTTTCTTGACTACTTACTTGATCTAGATTAAGTTATGGGTTATGAAATTAAATATCTACCTGTAACACAAAGCACTACAAGTAGTGTAGGCAAAAAGCAGCAATTCCTTCCCCCTCTTCTCCGAATTTCCACTCTTTCCAAATTCCCAAATAAAACACTCTGTTTACATGCACTCCGTTTAATGCCGCTCTGTGCAGACTTTGTCCAGTTAATAAATACGGCAATGTACAGATGTCTACTTAAGTGCCAGAAGTGTTAATAAATCTTAAGTAAATAATACTGAATGGTCACTTGGCCAGGTAAATGGTCACCTCAGGTCTGGATGGCATCTCTAATATGTAGTGTGCTTGGATTTGGAGTTAGCACATTTTTGTTAGTTAATATCATACTGTCATTTGCACAGGTATGTAGACATGTGATAATAAAAAAATGACAAAACCTACCAGCAAGGCATGCTTTTTTGGGAAAGGACTTTAAGGTGTGCTCCGGCTGGTGTACTCCCCCAATAGTCTAAGTGTTGAAGTATATCATAGTAACTATTTGACCCTATGATTTCCAGTAATGTGCCATGATTTTAAGCACTACCTCTGAAATTTCTGAACAAATCTTCAAACAATCATATCAGTGCAACTTTATCCAATGTGCCCGGGGAGTGAGTTAATGGTGGGAATCTAATAGAAGGTTCAAGCAGAATTGTAAATTGAGAGAGGCCTTAAGCATTTTGCAATATTGCAATTTGAACCACTCATTTAGATTTAAATCTGTATCTCACTCCCAGTTATTAATTATTCTCCACATAAACCATCTGAATTGCTCAATTAGATTTTAACTGTAACCACTCTGTTGTATGCATCAGTAATCCACTTGAGTGTTCTGGATAATGTTAAGGATAAGGATTTGTAGTATTTAAAGTTGAAGAAGTATTTACTTTCTACAAGATGATGACCTTTTTTTACTTAATGTTGTAATATAGTGATTATTTCTGATGGCATTTTGAAGTAACTCTTGTTGTTGGACCTGAAGTTGTGCCGAATTTATGGTGTAGGACATGTAATGCTACCAGAATAATTTTGACAAATTGCCAAAAAAAAATTCACAAGCTTTCAGATTGCAACAAGTAGCAACTTGAAAGCTTGTGAATTTTTTTTTTAGCTATTTTGTTTGTAACCATTAGCACTTAACTTGGCAATGTTCCATAACACAGACTAAACTTTGAACAGCTTCATTTTCGAGTCCCATTCAAGGAGAATAAATCAGCTGGCACAACTGCAGTGAATTTTGCGTCTTCACTATACATGCAGACTGTCTTCACTTCCATTTGTCTCTTGCCTAATGATAGCTACTCTCTAAGAAGCTCCACTGAATCAGTAATTGGTATTTCTTGTAGCTCTGCTCATGAGTAGTCTGGGGTATACAGTGCTCTTGTGATATTCAGCTGGCAAACTGGGTTGTTCCTTTAATGCCACTGTATTTTAAGTATTTTTGAGAATTGTGGATATAAAGTTAGATTTTCATCTTTACTGCCTGGTGTTAAGCATTGCCTGGATGGAGTGTAGAAAGGAAAATCCTGATTTTCCTTTTATTCAGATTAATGGAAGGAAAATCTAGCCGGCTCTGTAAGAAGCATGCAAACCTCCCCACCAGATTTGCGCTGAAGTTTCATTCTGTTAAAGAATGCACCAAGCATGCCACTCAAATGTTTAATGTGAATGCAGCTTTCTTTCTAAATATATAATGAATGTTTTGAAGAGGGTATAAGCACCAGAAAATAATAACTGTCCTCAA
Organism: Squalus acanthias; assembly: GCA_030390025.1. Classification (NCBI taxonomy): domain Eukaryota; kingdom Metazoa; phylum Chordata; class Chondrichthyes; order Squaliformes; family Squalidae; genus Squalus; species Squalus acanthias. The sequence continues at coordinate 84,619,990 of CM059435.1, forward strand.
TAAAACGTTTCATAATACAACTAAATAAGTCTTTATATGTTAAGTCCGAAAACACACAAATCTAATTGGTTAGTGAGCATATTTAAAATCTCAATCAGTTCACATTATTTATCACAGGTATTGCTGATTAACTATTTTCGTAGGAGTGCATGCTTTACCATGGAGTTGGATATAACTTTGTGCGAACTTTGGTCTTACAACTTTGAGGAGGCGCTGAAAATAAACCAACTGGTTCTCTCTATAGGGAAAAAATTCAGAGGAAGAATCACTCCCAGGCTGCTTGTGCAGACTTTCTAGTGGTCATTTTCATTTAACAATATTGAGGCCTGGGAGTGGTCACACTTTTGAGCTTGGTTGTTGTGGAAAGGCAAAGAAGGGGTATGGGGGGAAAATACCTGAGTATTCAATGCGAACAAATAAAAAACATATTTTCTATTTTGTTCACAGGCTCCTGTGATGACTCGTCCAAGTCTGGCTTGTTTGCTCTTTGCACATTGGATGGTAAGGACCTGTAATTATTTTTAGTATAGCATTATAGTAAACATAGAAACATAGAAGATAGGAGCAGGAGTAGGCCATTCGCCCTTCAAGCCTGCTCCGCCATTCAATGAGATCATGGCTGATCATCCAAATTCAGTACCCTGTCCCTGCTTTCTTCCCATATCCCTTGATCCCTTCAGCCTTAAGAACTATATCTAACTCCTTCTTGAATATATTTAATGATTTGGCCTCAACTGCCTTCTGTGGTAGAGGAATTTCTTCACCCACTCTCTGGGTGAAGAAATTCCTCCTCATCTCAGTCCTAAATGGCTTACCCCTTATCCTTAGACTGTGACCCCTGGTTCTGGACTCCCCCGCCATCGGGAACATCCTTCCTGCACATAGTCTGTCTAGTCCTGTAAGAATTTTATAAGTTTCAGTGAGATCCCCTCTCATTCTTCTAATCTCTAGCGAGTATAAGCCTAATTGACCCAATCTCTCTTCATATGTCATCCCTGGTATCAGTCTGGTGAATCTTCGCTGCACTCCCTCCATGGCAAGAACATCCTTCCTCAGATAAGGCGACCAAAACTGCACACAATACTCAAGGGGGGAAAAATTCAGTTGGTTGCGCCTCCCATTAGCGCCTTAAGAGGGCGCTAATGGGGCGCAAAGCATCTAGTGCCCAGGTGCGGCAATGTTTGCGCCGCTCGCGAAATTAACTAGACATTTTGCGGCGGGGCTAAACACTACCGCCACGATCTCCTGCGCCGGCAGATCGTGACGTCAGTCGAATGCGCAACGCCCCGGTATCGCCCCGGAGCGGATATTGAGTGGCGCCCCCTGCCTTACCGCCTGACGCTAGCAACGACAGGTTGAGGGGAGCGTTTTGCAGTCATGAAGGGACTTGGGGAGCGCTATTTAAAGGCGACCGCTTCCTGCCTTTTATTGTTGGTGCCATTTTTGAACCACGCATTCAGAGAGAGAGAGAGAGAGAGAGAGAGAGAGAGAGACTTCTGGAGAGATTCAATGCTGTGTGATGGAGTTTTGGGTACTGAGCAGCACTTTGCAGGTTCATTTTGATTTGCCCTTGTATCGATTTAGAAGAGACTGTGGGGGCTGCACTCTGAGCTCTTTCCCTGGTACTCTCCATTGTTCTTTCCAGCAGATTTGATGTGCAGGTCTCTCCAGGCCGAGATTCAAGGCTGCAATGAGCAGGATGTGGATGGAAAGCAAGATCAACCATCCCCTTTAAGAACTGGCCTGTGCCATTGTGTGTGTGTTCCATTGCTGACTGACATCACATGAGCTTCGCCAGCGCTCTGAGGTAGCGTCTCGCTCCTCGGCCTTTGCGCCTTAAGACAGGTGTGAAGCGCCTGATTTAGCGCTCCAATCACCTCCAGGGGCGATAAAAGTCAAGTTTGCAGTCGGTGGCGATAATTAGCGCCAGGCCGATAATTGCGCCCCAAATGGGGCGATACTGAATTTCTCCCCCAAGGTGTGCTCTCACCAAGGCCCTGTACAACTGCAGCAAGACATCCCTGCACCTGTACTTGAATCCTCTCACTATGAAGGCCAACATACCATTTGCCGCCTTAACTGCCTGCTGCACCTGCATGCTTACCTTCAGCGACTGGTGCACAAGGACACCCAGGTCTCATTGCACCTCCCCTTTTCCCAATCTATTGCCATTCAGATAATAATCTGCCTTCCTGTTTTTGCCACCAAAGTGGATAACCTCACATTTATCCACATTATACTGCATCTGCCATGCATTTGCCCACTCACCCAACCTGTCCAAATCATACTGGAGTTTCTCTGCATCCTCCTCACAGCACAGTCGCCCACCTAGCTTTGTGTCGTCTGCAAACTTGGAGATATTACATCTAGTTCCCTCGTCTAGATCATTAATATATATTGTGAATAGCTGGGGTCCTAGCACCGATCCCTGCGGTACCCCACTACCGATCCCTGCAGTACCCCACTAGTCACTGCCTGACACTCGGAAAAAGACCCGTTTATTCCAAATCTTTGCTTCCTGTCTGCCAACCAGTTCTCTATCCAAGTCAGTACCTTACCCCCAATCCCATGTGCTTTAACTTTGCATGCTAATCTCTTATGCGGGATCTTGTTGAAAGCCTTCTGAAAGTCCAAATACACCACATCCACTGGTTCTCCCTTATCAATTCTACCAGTTACATCCTCAAAAAATTCCAGTAGATTACTCGAGCATGATTTACCTTTTGTAAATCCATGTTGACTTTGTCCGATCCTGTCACTGTTTTCCAAGTGCTCAGCTATTACATCTTTTATAATGGACTCTAGCATTTTCCCCACTACCGATGTCAGGCTATAATTCCCCGTTTTCTCTCTACCACCTTTTTTAAATAGTGGGGTTACATTAGCTACCCTCCAATCCATGGGAACTGTTCCAGAGTCTATAGAATTTTGGAAGATGACCAGCAATGCATCTACTATTTCTAGGGCCACTTCCTTAAGTACCCTGGGATGTAGATTATCAGGCCCTGGGGATTTATCGGCCTTCAATCCCGTCAATTTCCCTAACACCATTTCCCTACAATACTGATTTCATTCAGTTCCTCCATCTCATTAGACCCTATCGGCTGGATTTTGATACTGGGGCGGGTTGGGGTTGTGTCATCCGCTTTTCGTGTTATCCACCCGACTGCAATTGGATGGGGGAGATTGATGCAATTTTCACCTAATTGGGCAATTGAGTTCAAGCATGTGGGAACCCATGAACCAATTAGTGTTTTCAGTCTGAAAGTCGCCTCTGATGATGTCATCATTGCTGCTGCATTGAAGGTCTTCAGAGACTGCCTTTGCTGTGAGAGGACCTGGATGTAAAATGAGCAGCAGCCCTAAGTCTGTTACTAGATATTTTTTACACCACCACAGAGAGAGAGAGAGACCAAATGTGCTCCCGCCAGGTTTCACAATCGTGTTTCAGAACAAGCGTGCTTCACGTAGAACAAGGGTTAAAATCACAAAGGCCTTTCAAAATGGCATTATAGAGCCAATTTAGTGCTTGTTAAGGGCCTTAACAGCCTATCCCGTCTCTTACAGGCGGGACGCAGTCGAGACCAGCAGACACGATTTCTTGAAAATTGCGTGGAGGCGGGATGGAGGCGGACTTGTGCCCGCCCACCAGTTTTCGCAATTTTAACCCCCCACATGCCTCCAAACCCGCCTCTACGGGTCAATGAAAATCCAGCCCACAGTTCCCCGACCTCTCTGGGAGGTTATTTGTGTCCTCCTTTGTGAAGAGACAACCAAAGTATGTATTTAATTGGTCTGCCATTTCTTTGTTCCCCATTATAAATTCCCCTGATTCTGACTGCAAGGGACCTACACTTGACTTCACCAATCTTTTTCTCTTCACATATCTATAGAAGCTTTTACAGTCAGTTTTTATGTTCCCTGAAAGTTTACTCTCATACTCTATTTTCCCCCTCTTAATTAATCCCTTTGTCCTCCTTTGCTGAATCTTAAACTGCTCCTAATCCTCAGGTTTGCTGCTTTTTCTGGCCAATTTATATGTCTGCTCCTTGGATCTTATGCTATCCCTAATTTCCCTTGTTAGCCACGGTTGAGCCACCTTTCCTGTTTTATTTTTATGCCAGACAGGGATGAACAAATTCTGTAGTTCATCCATGCGATCTTTAAATGTTTGCCATTGCCTATCCACCGTCAACCCTTTAAGTAACGTTCCCCAATCCATCCTAGCCAACTCGCGCCTCATACCATCGTAGTTTCCTTTATTTAAATTCAGGACCCTAGTCCCTAAGTCAACTACGTCACTCTCCATCTTAATGAAGAATTCTATCATATTATGATCACTCCTCCCCAAGGGGCCTCGCACAACAAGATTGCTAATTAATCCTTTCTCATTACATAATACCCAGTCTAAGATGGCCTGATCTCTAGTTGGTTCCTCGACATATTGGTCCAGGAAACCATCCTGTATACACTCTAGGAATTCCTCCTCCACAGTATTGTTACTAATTTGGTTAGCCCAATCTATATGCAGATTAAAGTCACCCATGATAACTGCTGTGCCCTTTACTGCACGCATCTCTAATTTCCTGTTTAATGCCATCCCCAACCTCACCACTACTGTTTGGGGGTCTGTATACAACTCCCACTAACGTTTTCTGCCCCTTGGTATTTCGCATCTCTACCCTTACAGATTGCACATCATCCGAGCTAATATCCTTCCTTACTATTGTGTTAATCTCCTCTTTAACTAGCAACGCTACCCCACCTCCTTTTCCTTTTTGCCTGTCCTTCCTGAATATTGAATACCCCTGGATGTTGAGTTCCCAGCCTTGGTCACCCTTAATGGTTTATACATGGGGTCAACGAAGTATATAGTTGTTATGCTATAACTGATTTTTGAGGTATGCTGTAACAAAAAAAAAATTAATTATAAAAACATGTTTAATTACGAGATTGTTACAAGTTTAGGGTCTTGCTTTAGCTATTCTCTTGGTTACAGCTATGCTAGTCACACCCATAAGCAGTCTTAGCTTTAGGCGTGTGTCCATACTGCCCAATATCTTAACTATAATCAGGTAACCCAAGGGTGTAACAATAATATCCCGTTGTGATCTGGACTGGTTATTCATCTCTTTCGCACATAGGCTGCTTTTAGTTGGACTGAAAAAACTCTTGGTAAGATGAGGCCAGATACTGTTTTATTTCAAAGCCTGTGAACATACTGAGATGCAGTTATGATCATTCTCACAGTTCAATTAGCATTGATGTAATTATACAAAGTAAATGAACTTGTTACACTTCTCCACTTCAGTGGTTTATCTTACTTGATTTAAACTCAAGAACTCCTAACTAGCCTCCTGCATACTCTTTCAGTATCTGGCCAAAGCTTGCCCTTGCAGCTTTCTGGTTAAAATCTGATTGACTTTTCATTTAGTTTTTGGGGTTTATGCAATAATATTATTCACATTAAACTTTTTTAGCTACAGAAGAAATCTTTGGGCATACTGATGTCCAAATAATAACTTGGTCAGCTTCAGGTTACAGGGTGACAGCTGCCCCATTTTTCTTTTCCCCCTTACCTGATGGATTGAGGGGTAGTCTACCTGAGCAACAGTTACTATCTAGCCAGATTTAGACTAATAGTACTGCAGAGAACCAACAAGTCAGCTGGTTGGAGTAACCTTCACTAAGTGCAACATGCTTGACTCTGGCATGGATTCCAGACTGATGGGTCCTTCCTACTGCATGTAAAGGCAATCTGTGGAGGAATAGATAGCGAATAACTTAATAAAGAGAGTTGGAACTGTTGCTCAAGTAAACCAACCTTCAGTAGTGCAGCAGTCTTAATTTTGGGAGATCCATTAAGCTTGTTTTAAATGTAGCACACTCGCCCCAAGTCAGAAGGTTATGGGTTCAAGACCCACTCCAGAACGCATAATCTCGGCTAGCACTTCAGTGCAGTACTGAGGGAGTGCTGCACTGTCGCAGGTGCCATCTTTCGGATGAGACGTTAAACCGAGACACTCTCTGCCCTCTCAGGTGGACGTAAAAAGATCCCATGGCATTATTCGAAGAAGAGCAGGGTAGTTCTCTCCGGTGTCCTGGCCAATATTTATTCCTCAACCAACATCACTAAAACAGATTATCTGATCAACATCTCATTGCTGTTTGTGGGACCTTGCTGTGCGCATAGTGGCTGCCGTGTTTCTTACATTACATAAGTTCACACTTCAAAAATACTTCATTGGCTTTAAAACGCTTTTGGATGTCTGAGGTCGTGAAAGGCGCTATATAAATGCAAGTTCGTTCGTTCTTTATTCTTTCATGCACCACTGGATTGGTCTGGCACTGATGGCCAGATCATTTATCTCTCCACTGTTCCATGCTACATTGTTTATCTCCATCATGTGGCAGTTGATACTGAATATCCTGACTCTTTGTTAATCAGCACTGTATAATTTTTCTCATCTAATTATTCACTATGGCCTCTATATAAACCCCCTCCCTCCCCCACATGATGGCAGGAGAGGGGTGGCGGGGTGGTCAAACAGTCAAATGCGTGAAACGTGACCCTAACCTGCCGTGCGTGGGTCCATTGCCGTTATTATGGCAGCGGATATCATGATGTCCGAGTGGCAGGACACCCCATTAACATATTTAAATCAGGCTCCCACAGTGCCATTGGGAGCCCGATTTGAAATTCACTGCTACAGCACGGCTTTCCCAGGTGTCAGGAATACCGTCAGTGAAAGGGAGGCGGGACGTGCCGGCTCCACAAGGTAGGTGCCTTTTCCAGCACTCCTTGTGGGCCAAGAGGAGCAGGAGTGCTCCCCCAGCCCCGATCACAGCCTCTCTCTCTCCTCTGCTGTGATCGCTAACCCCCCCCACCACCCAACATCTGCTAAGGCCTCTCTCTCCCTCCAGCCCTAATGTCCAATCTTCCCCCACCCGCCCCCCCTTCCCGATTGCTGGGGAATGTTAAATTCAGCAGGACCGCCACGTCCCTGGCCTTGCTGGGTTCTTTGCCCTATGTTTTTGAGAATTTGCTTTAGGATTTGTTTAAAAACAATTGGCTCAAAAAAATCATCAGACCTGATGTGCCCCATAAGTGCTGCTTCTGACCCTACCAGAGTATGGGCCCATTTTGGGTGCCCACTGGGGAGGGAACAAGAGTAAGCTATTCAGCCCCTTGAGCATGTTCCACCATTCAGTTAGATCATGACTGATCTGTACTTCAACTCCATTTATCTGCCTTTTCTGCATATTCCTTCATACCCTTACCAAACAAAAATCTATTGATCTCGATCTTGAAAATTTCAATTGACCCAGCATCTACAACCTTTTAGGGAAGGGAGTTTTAAATTTCCACTAACCTTTGTGAAAAACTGCTTCCTGATTTCACTCCCAACAGCCTAGCTCTGATTTTAATATTCTGCCCACTTGTTCTGGATTACCCCACCAGAGGAAATAGTTTCTCTGTATCTATCCTGTCAAATCCGTTTATCATTTTAAACACCTTGATTAGATGATTGATTAGATCAAGGGAATACAAACCAAGTTTATGCAACCTGTTCTCAATGTAACTTTTTAAGCCCTGGTATCATTAAGGTGAATCTGCACTGTACCCCCTCTACGGTCAGTATATCTTTTCTGAGTTTTGGTGCCTAAAACTGAACAGCGGATGATGGGACGCTGCATGGTTGCTTGGTGATCTGGCTGGTCGACACCTCGCTAGTTTAAGTTCTTTAGCTGGTGTAGGGTGCATTTCAATTTTTCTGTGTGCCAACAAGCAGCACTAATTTAGAGCGCACCTTCAGTTATCTTCATTACCTCTTTTTTTATAAGAGGGCCGATCTAAAAAATTGGCAGGCATCAATTCCAAGATCTTCCAGGCTGTGACCCTGGCCTGTAGGTCCTGGTGCGCCCTACTTCTGCCCCAACAATGACCTGGAAACCGAATGTTCCCAGAAAGCTGTAGAATTCTGGCAGTGGGAACTGTCTCACTGGCCCTACCGCCTTGTGATGTCAGGGGCCATGTATGGGGTGGACTGAAAGGCAAAATCGTGTTGTAACTAACTTGATCGAGTTTTTTGATGAGGTAACAGAGAGGGTTGATGAGGGCATTGCGGTTGACGTGTATATGGATTTCCAAAAGGCGTTTGATAAAGTACCACAAAATAGGCTTACCAGGAAAGTTGAAGCTCATGGAATAAAAGGGACAGTGGCAGCATGGATACGAAATTGGCTAAGTGACAGGAAACAGAGAGTAGTGGTGAACGGTTTTTCAGACTGGAGGAAGGTATACAGTGGTGTTCTCCAGGGGTCAGTACTAGGACCACTGCTTTTCTTGATATATATTAATGACTTGGACTTGGGAGTACAGGGCACAATTTCAAAATTTGCAGATGACACAAAACTTGGAAGTATAGTGAACAGTGAGGAGGATAGTGATAGAGTTCAAGAAGACATAGACAGGCTGGCGGAATGGGCGGACACGTAGCAGATGAAATTTAACGCAGAAAAGCGCAAAGTGATACATTTTGGTAGGAAGAATGAGGAGAGGCAATATAAACTAAAGGGTAGAATCCTAAAGGGGGTGCATGAACAGAGAGACCTGGGGGTATATGTGCACAAATCGTTGAATGTGGCAGGGCAGGTTGAGAAAGTGGTTAAAAAAGCATACGGGATCCTGGGCTTCATAAATAGAGGCATAGAGTACAAAAGCAAGGAAGTTATGATGAACCTTTATAAAACACTGGTTCGGTCTCAACTGGAGTATTGTGTCCAATTCTGGGCACCGCACTTTAGGAAGGATGTGAAGGCCTTAGAGAGGTTGCAGAAAAGATTTACAAGAATGTTTCCAGGGATGAGGGACTTCAGTTACATGGATAGACTAGAGAAGCTGGGGTTGTTCTCCTTAGAGCAGAGAAGGTCGAGAGGAGATCTGATAGAGATGTTCAAAATCATGAGGGGTCTAGACAGAGTAGATAGAGACAAACTGTTCCCATTGGCAGAAGGGTCGAGAACCAGAGGACACAGATTTAAGGTGATTGGCAGAGAACCAAAGGCGACATGAGGAAAAACTTTTTTATGCAGCGAGTGGTTAGGATCTGGAATTCACTGCCTGAAAGGGTGGTGGAGGCAGATTCAATTGTGGCTTTCAAAAGGGAATTTGATAAGTACCTGAAGGAACAAAATTTGCAGGGCTATGGGGAAAGGGCAGGGGAGTGGGACTAGCTAAAGTGCTCTTGCAGAGAGCCGGCATGGGCTCGATGAACCGAATGGCCTCCTTCTGTGCTGTAACCATTCTATGATTCTAGAAGGTCTGCCTTAGGCCCTTTAAGAAAGTCTTAGCTGCTCCTCTTCTGAACTTAACCCAGCATTTCTAAGGCATACCTTATTGTCCTCTCTTACCAGGCCTCTTGTACCTGCTTTACTCATTATGCCCCAGGCTTGAGGAAATTTGGGCCCAATGTTTCATGTTGTTTGCCATCATGGACTGTTATGACAATTCTGCACTGCCTTTTCTAAAGGCATGACACAAATAGTTTTACTAGCTGCCTGGGCTTCTCGTGTTGCATCAGGCAGGATCACTTGCAACACTGATTGGTAAGCTTTCTACTTTTAACCAGCTAATTCCTTTCAAAAGATGAATTACAATATTAGGGTTAATCCTGATTTTTTTTTTTAAAAAAGGAATGATCAATGTCTGCATACTGTATTTTGGTGTGATTCACAAAACTGCTTTTTGTTTGGTGTAGGGTGCATTTCAATTTCTCTGTGTGCCAACAAGCAGCACTAATTTAGAGGACACCTTCAGTTATCTGCATTACATACAACTGAGCAGAGTTCCATGGGGGAGCAGGCACTGAGGCTGCAGTAAAGTCTCTATAATAATTCAACGGGGCTGGGACCAGTGTCCTCACACGGAGGTTAACTAGTGCTGTGGGGAAGGGTTTAAACTGATTTGGCAGGCGGAGGGCCACCAAGATAAAACATTAGAGATTAGATACAAGGTGCACAGAGGACTGGGAGAAACAAACAGCATTAGAATAAAGAGTAGTTCTGAAATAGGAGGGATCAGATGGAGAGGAAATGCGAAGCAGACTAAGATGGGGTTAGAGTGCATGTGTGTAAATGCATGGAACGTGGTAAATAAGGTTGGTGAGCTGCAGGCACAAGTAGCCACATGCGATTATGATAAAATGGCAATAACGGAGACCTGGCTCAAACAAGGGGAAGAATGGGCACTTAATATTTCTGGCTACAATATATTCAGGAAAGATAGAGAAGGGAAAAAAAAGAAGGCAGTGGGGTAGCAGTATTGATCAAAGATACTGTTACAACACTAGACAGGGATGATGTACTTGAGGGTTCAAAGACAGAATCTATTTGGTTAGAATGAAGGAATGCTGAGTGTATACTATAGGCCACCAAATAGTGGGAAGGAGATAGAGGAGCAAATTTGCAGACAAAGTGCAGAAAGATGCAAGAACTTTAGAGAGTAGTGATAATAGAGGAACTTCAATTATTCTAATAAAGACTTGGAAAATAACACCATCAGGGCTCTCAACAGGAGGCCTTACCCTCCGATTCCGAGAGCACGTCTCCTACCTCCAGTGTATTAGAAGGCTTTGCTTCACCAAGATGGTGGTCACAAAACTCTGCCACCTCCTGCAACTAAACCTCCAGCATTAGATCAGGGCGACCACGGCTCTCACATCGGCAGTCAAGGTCACCGTCGCCCTCAATTTCTATGCCAGCGGATCTTTCCAGTCTGCAACAGACGACATAGCTAACATCTCACAGTTCGCCATCCATCGCTGCATCCAGGAGGTCACAGAGGCTCTCTACAGTAGGAGAAGGGACTACATTTCCTTCCCCATCACCAGAGAGAAACAGGAAGAGCGTGCATGTGGCTTTGCCAGGATAGCGGGATTCCCCATGGTGCAGGGCACCATTGACTGCACACATGTGGCTTTGCGGGCACCGCATAACAATCCTGAGATCTTCCGTAACCGCAAGGGCTACCACTTAATGTGCAGTTAGTGTGCGAACACAGATAGTGAATCCTTAATGTCAATGCCCGCTATCCTGGCAGCAGCCACGATGCCTTCATCCTGCGCCAGACCGGTGTGCCAGCACTCTTCCAACCACCATGTCAAGCTCACGGCTGGCTGCTCGGAGACAAGGGCTATCCGCTCTCCATCTGGCTCATAACTCCCCTCAGCAACCCCAACACTCCTGCCCAGCACTCATATGATGAGAGCCATGCTGCCACCAGGAACATCATCAAGCAGACCATCGACCTGCTGAAGCAACGGTTCCGCTGCCTTGAACGCTCGGGAGGAGCCCTCCAGTGCTCAGCTGAGCGGGTGTCCCATTTCAGGGTGGTCTGCTGCATGCTCCACAACTTGGCCATCATGAGGGCCCAGCCCTTGCCACCAGGGATTGCGGGACCACCTCAGGAGGAGGAAGAGTGGGAGGAGGAGGAACAGGAGCGAGGGAGGAGGCAGCCACTCATTCGGCCTTCCGGAAGGGCGGTCCATGATCGACTCACCAGACTGCGGTTCGAATGAATTAAACTCCAGATCCTCGTTGCTCACCACATCCCCATCATTCCCTCCCTGTCGCAGGCCATATCACAGTGCAAAGCTGAAATGAGACACACCACAAAAGAATCCAAATTGAATTAATAAATTGATCAGAAAATCACTGAACACATATTTACAACAAAGATATTAACTATTCACCCTTATGCAATCCCTTAGTGCCTCTCATTACTGTGCCTTTGCCTACTCTAGTATTCCTACGAAGTGTTGGCTCAGTGGCTGAAGCACGGCTGGTGGAAGGCTGCTGAGTGTCCATGCGGGAGACTTCAGATGGCCTTGCAGGACGCCCTCGACCAGCTCTGGACCTGGAAGGCCTGGCTGTAGACTGCACCACCTCAGCATGGGCGGCAGCAGTCTGGGCTGGCTGGATGACGGGCAGCGACAAGGGCAATGGCGGAGTGGCAGTGATGGGAGCAGGAATGCTGTCATTCTGAGAGAGTATTGAGAGGTCGCACAACACCAGGTTATAGTCCAGCAGGGTCCTGCTCCACTGACCCACTACCACTCCCCTGGGGCAGCACCTCAGAATCCCTAGCAATCTGTTGGAGCACAGATTGCTGGCCTGCTGCGACATCATGAAAGCCCCGGTCGATGGAGATCGACCCAGCCACGATGGCAGCAGTCAGAGCTTGCGTGGCATCAAGCTGAGACTGCATGAGAGCCGTCTGAGATTGCATACCACCAAGCATAGACTGCATTACAGCACTAAGACGTTGCGTCGCTTCTGCCTGTACTGCAGTGGAAGCTACCAGATCGCCCATCATATGTGGCATCAAGTCTGGGTCGCCACGGTCTCTCTGGGAGTCTACCACCCTTTGCAGACTGGAAATGATGGTATCCATGGTGTGCGCAGAGCCTTGTGCAATGTTGGAGGCGGACTCCTCCATGCTCCTTACCATTACTGTTGCACCTATCATCTCCATGTGCATGCCCATCACCCTTCTAAACGCCTCCCCATCAAGTTCCTCATCTGCGTCCTGTGCAGCAGAACTCGCCCTCTGGGGAGCTGGCCCCCGAGCTACCCTTTCCCCCTAGCCTTGCTGCAGCCCACTAGTCACCGGTGCCTCACCCCATGCAAATCCCGCTACTATACTCGCTTCTGAAGAATGCGTAGTGCCAGGGTGCCTGCGGGTGAGACATGTAGTGACGTGGTGTGTTCCTCCTCCTCTTCTCCCGCCTCGCTCTCTACAGTGCCTTCAGGGACAGGCTGCTCAGGTGCTTGCTGATTATCTGAAAGCATAAAGGCACAAGAGTCAGGTTAAGGTGAGGGGAGGGGGGCAGGAAGGGAGAAATGCATGCATACAGCATGATTAGCTGGAAAGTGCAAAACGCTTGTGGGGTGAGGGGGAAGTGGGATGTGAGAAGAAGAGGTAGGGATGAACATACCGTTGTTGTCCCCAGTGGGGTCAACGTTGCCGGTGGCCATGGCGCCCACCACCTGACGCCCAATAATCTGCAGCACTCTATTTTCCAGCGCAGACAGTGGTTGGGTGTCTGTTTGTCCCCCGCCTATGCGCTCCTACTCCCTCCTGTTGTGAGCCACCTTGGCCTGCAAGAGAAAGACAAGTGTGTGAGTGAGTGTGGAGCAATGTGTTTGGGTAATGTGCCTGCCATAGTTGAATAGCTGTCCTTGTGTGCAAGGTGTGAGATGTGGGTGTGAGTGTTGGTAGGTAGAGACTGTTGGTGGGTAAGTACTGTGGGTGTGGTGCTTTGGGCAGTGTGTGAAGATTATGGTACAGATGGTGGGTATGTAGCATTTGTTGAAGTATTGACTCACCCTGACTACCCGAGTGAGGTTGTTAAATTTCTTCCTGCACTGTGTGTGGGTCCTGGGGACCATACTGCTGCCCAAGATGTGCTGCGCTACCTCCCTCCACATGGTTCGGAAGACTTGCGGCAAGGGCCTCCTGCCACTTGCTGGGTACAGCACCGCCTTCCGTCTCACCACAGTGAACACCAATGCCTCCAATGCTTGATCGCAGAATCTGCGGGCTCTCTCCCTGGGGCGTGGATCTGCCATGTGTACAGCTGCTTAAGTCGTCCTTGTCCTTGTCCTTGTCCTTGTCCTTGTCCTTGTCCTTGTCCTGCATCTGCTTGCTGAGGCAGCTGCACAGCCAGCAATGCTGAGAATGAGGTTCTGCAGCATCAATGAAACTCCCCTTTAGTACTGAAAAAAGCCTGTGGCAAGGATGACTTGTGATTAGACTACACCTGATCTTGGTCCACTCTGTAACGCCAATGAGCTTGGGCTTTAAGACTTGAATTAGGACTCCAATCATTTTTTTGAGCAGTGAGCATGAATTTTGCATGCAGTCTAAAGCATTAGCGCCTGGTGCTAATTCTCCAACTTTTCTAGTGACACCGCCCATTCCTAGGCTATAATGAATTTCTAGCCCATAGAGATTAAAATGAAACAGAAAAAGGAGGCTTCTGATAAATGTCAGGTTCATAATTCAGTAGAGAACCAAGCTGAATACAATAAGTACAGGGGAGAACTGAAAAAAGAATTAAGAGGGACAAAGAGAGTGTATGAGAATAGATTATCAGGTAGCATAAAAGGGAATCCAAAAGTCTTTTATAAACCTATAAGTAATAAAAGGGGTAGTCAAAGGAAAGGTGCAGCTGATTAGAGACGAAAAAGGAGATCATCTTGTGGAGGCAGAGGGCATGGCTGAGGTACCAAATAAGTACTTTGCATCTGTCTTCACTAAAGAAGAGGATGCTGCTAATGTCAAAGTAAAGGAGGAAGTAGTAACGAAATAGAATAGGATAAAAATAGATAAAGAGGAGGTATTTAAAAGGTTGGCAGCGCTCAAAGTAGAAAAGTCACCCAGTCCGGATGGGATGCATCCGAAGTTACTGAGGGAATTAAGGGTGGAAATTTCTGAGGCTCGGGCCACAATCTTCCAATACTCCTTAGATATGGGAGTGGTGCCAGAGGACTGGAGGATTGCAAATGTTACATCCCTGTTCAAAAAATGGGAGAGGGATAAACCTGGCAATTACAGGCCAGTCAGTGGTGGGGAAACTTCTAGAGACATTGGGGGGAATTTTAATCCCTAAAAACGGGTGGGTTTCGGTCGGGTGGGATGTTAAAACGTTATAAATCTGAATCTCGACCTCCAACCCGCACACTTCCGGTTTTAACGTAGACATGACAACCTGGGGGGGGTGGGGGGGGGGGGTGGGCAACGAACCTGCTCGTGGGAGGCAGGTTGTCAACTTAAATATTATGAAGCTGCGTGTTTCCGATTTAACCACCATTTTGAAGTAGCGAAGAGGGTTGATGAGGGTAGTGCGGTTGATATTGTGTATATGGTGCTTGATAAAGTACCACGTAATAGAACGTGTTTGCAAAATTGAAAGCCCATAGGAGTAAAGGGGCAGTGGCAGCGTGAATATGAAATTGGCTAAGGGACAGAAAGCAGTGAGTAATGGTGAGCAGTTATTTTTCCAGACTGGAGGGAAGTTATTCCAGACTGCGGTGGTGTCCCCCAGGGGTCCGTGTTGGGCTCACTGCTCTTTTTGATATATATTTTGATATATATTAATGACCTGGATTTGGGTATACAAGGCATAATTTCAAAGTTTGCAGATAACACGAAACTTGGAAATGTAGTAACCAGCGAGGAGGGTAGTAACAGACTTCAGGAGGACCTAGATAGACTGGTGAAATGGGCAGATACATGGCAGATGAAATTTAACACTGAGAAGTGTGATGTGTTTCATTTAGGTAGGAAGAATGAGGAGAGGCATTATAAACTAAATGGTACAATTTTAAAGGGGGTGTAAGCACACAAGTCTTTGAAGGTGGTAGGACAAGTTGAGATGGCTGTTAAAAAAGCATACGGGATCCTTGGCTTTATTAATAGAGGCATATGGAGGATTTTTCACCCCCAAAATATCTGAAACCCAACCACAACCCACCCACTTCTGGTTTTAACGGGGGGAGGGAGGGGTGGTGGGGCAACCGCTCGCAGGAGGCGGGTTGGTTATATAAATATTATAATGAGGCTGTGTGCCTCAGAATCAACCACCATTTTAAATTTAACTCTGCCTGGGAAACCCTGCAGCTAAAGGGAGGTAAGTGTCTTTCCACTTACCTGCTGGATCCAGTTTACCTACTTCACCCACCCCCCCGTGATCAGACATCCCCCCCCGACCCGTCTGATCTCCCCCACAAACCCCCCTCCCCCAACCCTTCTGATGTCCTCTCTGGCCTCTGATCTTCCCTTAGAGCCCAACCACACAATTGCCCCGCCCCGCTCCCTCCCTGCCTCTGAGATAAGATCGGGGCCATAGAGTACAAAAGCAAGGAAGATATGCTAAACCTTTATAAACACTAGTTAGGTCCCAGCTTTAGTATTGTGTCCGATTCTGGGCTCCACACTTTAGGATGGGTGTCAAGGCCTTAGGGTGCAGAGCAGATTTCCTAGAATGGTGCCAGGCATGAAAGACTTCAGTTACGTGGAGAGACTAGAGAAACTGGGGTTGTTCTCCTTGGAGCAGAGAAGGTTAAGGGGAGATTTGATAGAGGTGTTCAAAATCATGAAGGGTAATGAAACTATTTCCAGTGGCAGAAGGGTCGATAACTAGAGAATACAGATTTAAAGTAATTGGCAAAAGAACCAGAGGCGACATGAGGAATAACATTTTTACGCAGCGAATTATTATGATCAGAAATGCACTGCCTGAATGTGTGGTAGAAGCAGATTCAAAATAACTTTCAAAAGGGAATTGGATAAATACTTGAAATGGAAACATTTGCAGGGCTATGGGAAAAGAGCAGGGGAGTTGGACCAATTTGCTAGCTCTTTCAATGAGCCAGCGCAGGCACGATGGGCCAAATGGCCTCCTTCTATGCTGTATCATTCTATGAACTTTTAAAATCACTTCATGAAGATAGTTATAAATGTTACTTCCAATTTTTTTTTGCCAATTAAATACAACATTTTCTGACCATTCTATTTAGCTTGCAGCTGATTTCATCCAATTTTCTGACCTGGATTAAGAAAAAAAAATCCCCATAAAGTCGACTTTAGAGGAAGAAATAAATTGTAAATGAAATCTTTGGCACCAACAGGACCTCTCTTTCTTCATTGGCAGGTCCAGTTCTTTCTTCCAAGTGCCACTGCGTTGTCATATTTTCCTAGTTGTGCCTCACCAAATCTTGTCCCACCCAAGAATGCCCAAGATGTTCATCATTAGAGAAATTTTAATCTAAGTCAACCAAGAATTCTGGCCGTTCCTGCAGGGGTGGGGATGAGGGATCACCTCTGCAAAGTTTGGAAGAATGCCAAGAGGTCCAGATGATCATCCATAAGCAATGATACTGGCCAAAGTAAATAGGACAGTAATGATCCATGCTTCTGCTGGCTTTCTGTTTACCCATGCCAGCTGCTGGTCCAGTGACTGACCTCCATTGTAGTTTATATTGTAATCTATGTAGTCATTGGATGGCTATCTTCCATATGCAAATTTTGTATTACCTGACTTCTAAGTCTAAATGTTTGGGCTTGTGGGGTCATCAGATCTTTGCACAGGGATCAGTACAAATTGAATTTGCCCGATACCAAATTTGCTGAGCAATTTTTCTCACCAGCAGGCATCCCAAGTGTAGTAAACAGCCATTTTATGGCATCAGCTAGGCTCGAGAATCTCATGCCACAGAGCTGATGGTCCATGTGCAAATACGGACTGCCACAAACCAGCTCACCTTCCCAATAGCCAATCCTGCCTCCTAAACCCATGATGGGCTCAGGTGGGCAGCTGCCTTTGCCATTCTGAGCCCACTGGAGGTAGATCACAGCTGATGATGGTGGATACGATCGATGTTCATGGTTCTGAATAAGTCCGTTTCCATGCATTGTTAAATCTCAGACCTCTGAATACATTTCTCTACAGAGAAAAATAAAGATGTAATGTTGCCTCTAATCATTCAGGGAATATCTCATGGTGACTGGCAGATCTCAAAGATGTCCATTTTCATATTGTCATTCAGCTTTTTCATTGGAATTTCCTATGGTTCAGTTTTACTGATGCCAGTACACAGTGTGTCCTGGTATTTCCTCAGCCTCCATTTTGGTTCCCGTTTCCTTTCAAATCATTGTACATTCTGCCTTGTCCTGATGTATTTCCAGAAATTTCTTGCAGGTTAAGAAGGGGGTCATCTTGCTTTTTGAATGGCTTGTTGAATAGGCTACTGGTGCTAGTTATTGCTATAGGAAGTGTAATAGGTTCCTGTCATGTTCTTGCACCAGAGAACTATCTATAATTAAATTATATATTTAAAATATAAAATGCTTTTATCATATTTTAAATATATAATTTAATTATAGCTAGTTCTCTGGTGCAAGAACACTACAGGAACCTATTACACTTCCTATAGCAATAACTAGCATCAGTAGCCTATTCAACAAGAGAAGTTAAAAATAGTATTAGATCAAAGGAAGAGGCTTATAATGTTGCCAAAAAGAGTAGTAAGCCTGAGGATTGGGAGGATTTTAGAATTCAGCAAAGGAGGACCAAGAAATTGATAAAGAAAGGGAAAATAGAATATGAAAGTAAACTAGCGAGAGACACAAAAACAGACTGTAAAAGCTTCTGTAAGTATGTAAAAAGGAAAAGATAGCGAAAGTAAATGTGGGTCCCTTACAGGCTGAGACAGGAGAAATTATAATGGGGAATAAGGAAATGACAGAGAAATTAAACAAATACCTGGGGCTGGATTTTACTCACCGAGACGCGTTGGGGCGGGACTGCTGCCTTCCGGGTTCTAGTCCCGCCCCCAGCGACGTCCAACGCACAGATGCTATTTTCCCCTGATTGGCCTTGTTAAGCCCGCCCTGCGGGCTTGCTGGCCAATTAAGGGAAAGCTGGTGTCAGATGACGTCAGTTGATGACGCTTCATCTGCCGGTTTTCTTAAAGGGACATGAACCATAAATTTTTGACAGATGATTTGACAGTGTTTGACAGCATTGAGGTGCTGTCAAACACTGATAATCACTGTACACAGGTGAGACCTTGCACCCAGGCTCTTCAGTGACTCTCTCCTTAGGATGAAACAGATGGCAGCTGCAGGTGAGGGTACAGAAGAGATCTGTCACTTCTCCCATTGAGGTGAGACCACACAAACACTTCAAAGCTTGTCCCCTACAGAAAAATCTAAACACATTAAAAATGACTTTCCCAACATTTCCTTACTTCTGATATTCACCAGTGTCCCATTGCATCCTTCACACCACTTCTGCAGCTGTCATCTATACACCAACATAACAACAGACCCACAACACGCCTGACTTATCGTGGCGGGGTTCCCCGACATCGGGAAGCCCACAGCAGAAGTCTAAAAATTGGAAAAAGCCTCTTAACTGCCTGTTAACAGGCAGTTAAGTGGCTATAATCCTCTTCCCGCTGCTAGGAGTTGGGTCCCTGCGCAAATCGGGGACCCGACTCCCGGGACGATTGGTTGGAGGCGGGTTCGGGACCCGCTCCCATTCTTTTTGACTTTCCCAGCAGTCCCGCCTCCTGAGGGTTGGTAGAATCCAGCCCTTTGTGTCTGTCATCACGGAAGAAGACGCAAAAACTTCCCGGAAATAGTGGAGAACGAAGGGTCTAGCGAGAATGAGGAACTGAAAGAAATTAGTATTAGTAAAAAAAATATTACTGGAGAATTTAATGGGACTGAAAGCCGATAATCCCCTGGATCCTGATGGCCTACATCCTAGGGTTTTGAAAGAGGTGGCTATAGAGATAGTGGATTTATTGGTTGTCATTTTCCAAAATTCCACAGATTCTAGAACGGTTCCTGCAGATTGGAAGGTAGCAAATGTAACCCCACTATTTAAGAAAGGAGGGAGAGAGAAAATGGGGAACTACAGACCAGTTAGCCTGACAGCAGTAGTAGGGAATATGCTTGAATCTCTTATTAAGGACATGGTAACAGGGCACTTAGAAAATAATAATAGGATTGGGCAGAGTCAACATGGATTTATGAAAGGTAAATCGTGTTTGACAAATCTGAGTTTTTTGAGGTTGTAACTAGCAGAATAGATAAAGGAACCAGCGGATGTGGTATATTTGGATTTTCAGAAGGCATTCGATAGGGTGCCACACAAGAGGTTATTAAACAAAATTAGGGCTCATGGGATTGGGGGCATGGATGGAGGATTGGTTAATGGACAGAAAACAGAGAGTAGGAATAAACGGGTCATTTTCAGGTTGGCAGGCTGTAACTAGTGGGGTACTGCAAGGATCAGTGCTTGGGCCTCAGCTATTCACAGTCTACATCGATGATTTGGATGAGGGGACTAAATGTAATATATCCAAGTTTGCTGATGATACAAAGCTGGGTGGGAATGTAAGTTGTGAAGAGGATGCAAGGAGGCTTCAAGGGGATATAGACAGGCTAAGTGAGTGGGCAAGAACATGGCAAATGGAATATAATGTGGAGAAATGTGAAGTTATCCACTTTGGTAGGAAAAATAGAAAAGCAGAGTATTTTTTAAATGGTGAGAGATTGGGAAATGTTGGTGTTCAGAGGGACCTGGGTGTCCCTTGTACACGAATCACTGAAAGTTAACATGCAGGTACAGCAAGCAATTAAGAAAGCAAATGGTATGTTGGCCTTTATTACAAGAGGATTTGAATATAAGAGTAAAGACGTCTTACTGCAATTATATAGGGCCCTGGTGAGACCACACCTGGAGTATTGTGTACAGTTTTGGTCTCCTTACCTAAGGAAGGATATACTTGCCATAGAGGGAGTGCAACGAAGGTTCACCAGACTGATTCTGGATGGGGGGATTGTCGTATGAGGAGAGATTGAGTAGACTAAGCCTATATTCTCTAGAGTTTAGAAGAATGAGAGGTGATCTCATTGAAACGGACAACATTCTTACAGGGCTTGACAGGGTAGATGCAGGGAGGATGTTTCCCCTGGCTGGGGAGTCTAGAACCAGGAGACACATTCTCAGAATAAGAGGGCGGCCATTTAGGACTGAGATGAGGAGAAATTTCTTCACTCAGGGTGGTGAATCTTTGGAATTATCTACCCCAGAGGGCTGTGGAGGCTCAATTGTTCAGTATATTCAAGACAGAGATCGATAGATTTTTGAATATTAAGGGAATCAAGAGATATTGGGATAGTGCAGGAAAGTGGAGATGAGATAGAAGATCAGCCATGATCTTATTGAATGGCAGAGCAGGCTTGTAGAGCCGAATGGCCTACTTCTGCTCCTATTTCTTATGTTCATTGAAGAATTGAGACCATCAACAGAGCAAAAAATGTGAACAACTTCTGTATTATTCTTGTATTTTTTAGTTATTGTGGAATTTATTTTTGGTCAAGCTCTAGACTTGTTCTAGACTTAATTGCTTTGCCAGAATATTCTATCAATTCTGCCAAGATAATTAATACTGTCTGCTCAGCCCTATCTACCTCAGGGAGACTTGCACTGAAGTGGTAAAAATAACATTACAGATCTCTGAATGCAATGTTATATAATATATATCTCTCATCACACGCTGATGGAGTACAACCAGTGAGTAATGGGGAGAGGGGAGGGGGACTGAGATCTAAAAAGTCATGTTTCAGTAACTAAGCTTCAGGCAGCAAAGTTGTAAATAATACAGTAATAGTACATTGCTAAAATCCAGTGCTTATAATTGAAGAAATTCTTAGAGAGAATCCTGAACAATGGATTGGAAATTCTGGTGTCATTGGCATCTAGGATAATGCAAATTCTGCACTCATGGGTATTCCAGGATTTGTAAGATAAGCATATCCTTTTTTTGTAGTGAAGCTGAATGTCTGTAAGTGACACTCAAAATTTGGACGGCTTTTTAAAAAAAAAAAATAAGTTCAATGGAAATAAATTTTAATGATTCAGTTTTACTTTCTTAAATGATAACGTAAAATTGTTCTAAAATACTTATTTCAGCTCATGGAACATGTCTTGAAGCTTTGAAGAGCCTTTTTCTGCGTACAGTTGTGGCTTAATTGCTGGTATATTTTTAACTTTTTTTAAAAAGGACCTTTTTTGCTTCACATGTCACCCAAAGTCTGCTTGTGTAGCTGCTGGATAATTAGGACTATTGGAGCAGCAGGGGGAAGCTCCTTTCTTGGGCGACACAGCAGGCTGTAGGCTTATTTTGACATCTTCCTCTTACTTCAATGAGCTATTTTGTTAAGCATTTCCTGACTTCACACAGCACGCTTCTTTTATGTGGATACTAGTATTGCAGACTGAAATTAATTGCTCAATTTAAGTGTCTCAATTAGTTCAATTGCCACTTTTCTCGTCAGGAGCCAATGGAGCAGTAATTACAGAGAGGGTGATGATGCGCCTCTCTTAAATAGAAGAAAGGATTTTTGTGCATGTATGATTATTCAAGTGATGGGCAATGCTGTAAATGGAATACATCCCACTTTATGTCCATTAATTGCTACTCTGTAGACATGGTTCAAGTGATTAGAATGAAAATGAAAGGACATGGACACTCTACAAGTCATTTGAACATGACGTTCTGACCTCAACATGACGATACCCAGACACACGCATTCCAAGTGATTACTTCCATTCTTGTTATATCTCCAGTGTTTGAAGTCCTATGTCACAGAGTCCAAATGACAGCTTTCACTTCCCAGTAATCCCAGTAAAGCACATCTGACATCCAACGTTGACGGCTGTAAATCTGGCTGATTCCAGAGAATTAAAAAAACTAATAAGCAATTCTTATTAAATTAAATGCAGCTGGGTTTTAAAACAACAACATCAAATATAGTTTGAGTGTGCAATAATAAAGTATGTCAAGAAGCAATATAAGGAGCAAGCACATTCTGTTTAAAGCATATTGCTGTGGAGCTTCCTTCTCTGAGTAAAGTGTCATTAACTGAGTCCCTTTACCACAATTAAAAAGCAAAAGTTACTCTTACTGTCACTTGATTGCTACTGGCTCATAAAGTACACTCCTAGTTTTAATTTACTTTGTAAAAGTTTTCTAGATTTAGTTATCTTGATTTATAACATTTAAGAAGCTTCTGTGGTTGAGGTGGGATGCATCCTAGGTTGCTGAGAGAAGCAAGGATGGAGATAGCAGAAACACTGACTACAATCTTTCAATCCTGCTTGGATGTGGGTGTGGTGCCAGAGGACTTGGAGGATTACAAATTTTACACCCCTATTCAAAAAGGGGAGATGTATCAACCTGGTAACTACAGGCCAGGCAGTCTAATGTCAGTGGTGTGAAAACTACTAGAGACCACTGTCAAGGACAAAATTAATTCTCACTTGGTTAATAAGGGACAGCCAGCATGGATTTGTTAAAGGCAAATCATGTCTGAGTAACCTGATCAAGTTTTTTGATGAAGTAACAGAGAGGTTTGATGAAGATAGTGTAGTAGATGTTGTATATGTGGACTTTCAAAAGACAGTACCACATAACAGACTTATTCAGAAAATAGTAGCACATGGGATTAAATGGGTGGTAACTTGGGTACGTAATTGGCTAAGGGACAGGAGGCAGAGAGTAGTGGTGAATGGATGTTTTTCTGACTGGAGAGAAGTATGCAGTGGGGTACCACTGGGATTGGTATTAGGACCATTGCTTTTCTTGTTATATATAAATGACCTGGACTTGGGTATAGGGAGTACAATTTTGAAGTTTGCGAATGATGCAAAACTTGGCAACATAGTAAATATTGAGGAGGATAGTAGCAGATTCCAGGAGGACATAGACAGACTGATGAAATGGGTAGGCACATGGCAGATGCAATTTAATGTGGGTAAGTGTGAAGTGATGCACTTTGGGTGGAACAACATGGAGAGGCAGTATAATCTAAATGGTATTATTTTGAGCAGGGTGGGGGGGAATGAGAACAGAGTGACCTGGGGGTGCATATTCACAAATCTTTGAAGGTGGCAGGGCAAGTTGATAAGGCATTTAAGAAAGCGTATGGGATACTTGGCTTTGTAAATGGGGGATTGAATACAAAAACAAGGAAGTCATGCTTTAGAAATCACTGGTTAGGCCACAGCTGAAGTATTGTGTACAATTCCAGGCACCACACTTTAGGAAGGATGTCAAGGCCTTGGAGAGGGTACAGAGGATGTTTACCAGGATGATACCAGGGATGAGGGACTTCAGTTATGTGGAGAGATTGGAGAATCTGGGATTGTTCTCCTTAGAGCAGAGAAGGGTAAGGGGAGACATAATACAGGTATTCAAAATAAAATGGGTTTTGATAGAGCAACTCAGGAGAAATGTATTTCCTCTGGCAAGTGGGTCGGTAACCAGAGATCATAGATTTAAAATAATTGGCAAAAGGAGAGGGGAAATAAGGAGATTTTTTTTTCACAGAGTTGTTAAAATCTGGAACGCACTACCTGAAAGGGTAGTAGAATCAGATTCCATAGGAACTTTCAAAAGGCAATTGGACATGTACTTGAAGAGGACTAATTTGCAGTGTTATGGGGGGGAAAAAGCTGGGGTATGGGACTAAATTGGACAGCTCTTTCAAAGAGCTGGCACAGGCGCAACGAGTCGAATGGCCTCCTTCTGTGCTGTAAGAGTCTGTGATTCTGTCTAGAATCCTGAAAAGAAATGTTTTCTTCTTTATCCTGTTTGGTGTTTATTAGTTAAAACAGAGGCATGTGAGAAGGAAATAAACCCTCTTCTCTGAGGGACTTTAAAACACTGATCTCAATTCTGTGGATCAGACAAGTTACAAGGGGATCCTACTTTGTTACTGAAAATGCCTGGAGCTCAAGGGAGGAGTCCTACACTTTTTTTAAAATAAAAAAGCACTTTGAGTAATTTGACCAGTAATTGTTATTACCTTTCCCTTTAATTAAATTATTTTCTAAATAGTATTGCAATATAATGGAAAGCAAAAATTTATTTTTTCTAGCTTATACACTGGCAGTGTGGTGGAAGTGGCTGTAAAAAGCCAACAGAAGTATAATTTATTCAATATGTGAGCATGTCAGTCGTATAATTGGCACTGATAATTGCTATCACTGTAACATGGCTAAATTTAAAAGTGTATTTTTGAAATCATCTTTTCCATTTTTCCAGGTTTCTCATTTGCAATGCTTCCATCTCATTCCAGGATTCCCCCATCATGCTTGCTACTTTTGATTAGAGTGCACTCTTCATACATTAATATTAATACTGTCTTCTCTCTTTTTAAATATTGCATAAGCAATTGGGTTGTGGAATGGCATGCTGCCAGAACAACTCGGTCTTTTGCCAGGTGATATGTGCACTTCAGCTTGGAAATTATTATGTTCCTTATTTTGTTCTTCAGCAAGATTGGGGAATCCCTGTAAAGTAGCTTTGGGGTGAGGGGAATCCCTGTTCCTGTAGTCTTCATCTGCCATCAGGGGAATTTTTATTTGTTTAAAAAATTACTTGTCCTGCAGTAGTTGGTACAATGTTTAAAGTGAATCCTCCACCACTCAGAGTTTTTTTCTGTATTTCCTCCATATTTAAATGCTCTGTTAATCGAAGGCCTGGCTGGGCACATACCTAGCTAGGTACACACTTGGGTTTTGTAGGGAGCGACCCTCTTCCTAGATTTCAACACGGATTCCGTAAGTGGAAGAACAGTCTCTAACCTGGTGCACCACTCAGTGCCTCATCTTTTTAATGTTTTTCCACAGTGAAGCAAAATAATGAGTTTTTTTCTCCTATCACTGTTCGTATCTTGTTCTCAACCTTTGAAAATGCAGCTTTTTAACTGGCCTTTTGTAGGTACCCAACAGCATCACTGGGTGATTTGTGTTCCAAGTCTGCTTGACTCTGCAATAGACGTTGACAAGACTTTACTTAATGACTTTCCATCACAATGGCTGAAATCAGGAAATTGTACTATGAGGAAACCTCAGAAAGGGACGTTGGGGTTGAAAATCTGCAGCCCGTCCCTTGTAGGAAATGCGTGTTGTACGAAAGATTTTTGTATTACATAAATATCCTGTGGCATTTTTGAGGTGAGTCAAAGGATACATTTGCTGGAATGGCGCTTTTGTTCCTGAACGCCATAAGTTAGACCGTTGTGTGCCCCGATTCTCCGATGACTAATTTCGACCAAAATTTATTGGAGAGCTTATTAGAATATGTCCTAGCGAGGATAATGACGATTTGGAAGCGCGTAGCCAATGGCCATTGACCAATGTTTGCTGTCAATTCCAATTTCGATTGCTTGAACAGTATCACATTATTCATCCACTTTTTATTCTGGTTTATAAAAGTGCGTATTCGACTTGTGAGTTTTGTTTTGAGAATTTGCCAAAAACCTGTTAGTCAGGTTATTTATTTTGTTTTCTAAAGTTATTCCTGGGTGTAATGTGTGCAGTGCGTGTGGCCACAGATAGCTGAGCCAATTGAAGGCTTCTAAATTGAAAATCATTTCAAATGTTGGTGGCCATTTTTAATTTCAAAGCAGCATCCTGTGTTTTGCAGGGGAAATATATTTAAAATACATTGCCAGATCTATAGGAAATAATTATTTCATAATTAATTTCTCACATATCCCTACCTTTAAATTCAGAGCAGCTGCAACGGTAGTTGCATGGTCGCTAATAGTCGTCTTAGTTCTTTAAATAGGCCAATTTTACATTTAATTCCTCAACAAAATATTTACTGATGCACTATTCAATTGATGTGGAATTAAGTGTATTTATCAATATGAATTCCAAAAGAGACACTTATTTGGATTGATACTCCATGTTAAAATTAGCAATTGACACTGCTAACAGACCAGAGATCATTGAATCAATCCAAACATTAAATCGCTTTCAAAAATTCAATTCCATTTAAAAGGAAACTTTTCCGCATAGCTAGTATATTTGAAAGATAATTATTTTTACATTAGCTAAATATATCGACAAAGCTCAATAAAAAGACATATTTGTTTAAGGGAAATCAATCTTGGAGCATTAAATCATGCTGCAGCCAGGTCACCAACGCCATTTTGGTTCAGTCTAAGTGACAGTATCGACCAAAGCAGCGTTAACCCAAATTGGACATCACCATTGATTTTATTGGAGCTATGATAATGGAATTCTCACTGTTTTGGCGAGGTTTATTGCAGTTTGCAGAGGGTTCCAGCAAATTTTGGTGTAGCGCTAATAATGACCTGAGTCACTCCCGCCATAATTTCCTGCAACTAGTAATGGTGTGCGCCATAGATGCGCTATTACTATGGCACAAGTTTCCAGCAAATTCTGGCCCATTGTTTCAGAACAACAGGGTTACATTGAACAAATAGTAATGGAACTGAATGGATGGGCTGGAAGATATCCCCAGAGTCCATAAATTAAGCAAATAATGAGTCAATAAGTTAATTAAATAATACCGAAGCTAATGATTAAGTAAAAAGTATTGGAACCAATGAATAAAATAAATAAAGGCAAAATACTGTGGATGCTGGAAATCTGAAATATAAACAGAAAATTCTGGAAATACTCAGCAGGTCAGGCAGCATCTGTGGAGAGAGAAACAGAGTCAACATTTCAAGTCGATGACCTTTTGT
The DNA here is from genome assembly GCA_030390025.1 of Squalus acanthias. Lineage (NCBI taxonomy): Eukaryota > Metazoa > Chordata > Chondrichthyes > Squaliformes > Squalidae > Squalus > Squalus acanthias. The sequence goes on from CM059435.1 coordinate 84,647,138, forward strand.
CAGAACTAGAAAATGTTACAGATGTAACAGGTTTTAAACAACTACAGAGGCTGGGAAAGGAAGGAGGGGAGAAAAGAACAAAAGGGAAATGAGTGGTTATGATCTGAAATTGTTGAACTCGATAACAACTGCTCTCATTTTTACGAACAGCAGGTGCTGGTAATGATTCTGCTGTTCATTTAATCACTCCTACCTTCACTTTTTGTTCTTTCCTCCCTCTCCCCTGTTTATATATAATAAAATAATTAATATTGGGGGCATGGATAAAATAGATATTGAGGCCAGGAATAAAACAAATAATATCATAGACCAGGAATTAAATGATACCAGAACCAAAGAATTAAATGAACAATATTGGGTAATGAATTAAATGAGAATGGAGTCCAGGAGTGACGTGACGCTCTAGAAATCCCAGTGGCCCCCAAAGCCAAGATGGCAGCCGTATGAGCCTCCATGGCAGCTGACCGGAGAGGCTCCATGACAATGGGCGACACTGTTGTGTTGATGGAGCTTGCTCTGTGTGAAACCTTTACACAAGTTGGAGCTGGACTCCTCCATGCTCTGCATCATTGTGCACGAGCTCACTGGCAGGCTTCCCAGTGCACCTAGCATTCCCCAGTGTATACCCATCAGCTTTTTTCAATAGTCTTGGCCCTCAAAGCAGGCACCTATGGCGTCCTATCCCCCTGCCCGAGCTCTTGCACACTTGTGCACGGTGATTCACCACATAAAGACACGTCCTCTAGCCTAGCCTCCAAAGTACACGTGGTGCCAGTATGTGAGCTGATGCTTGCGAGGGTCAGATTGAGTGATGCTGGATCTTCAAGAAGACTGGCTGCTTCTTCCTCAAGTGGTAGAGGTATTTCCACATCTTCAACACCTGAAATGAAAGAGAGGGACAAGGGTTAGCTTTTGTGTGTGAAGGTAGAGCAGAGAGAGAGAAATGGCTGGTGAAAGCATCTGCAGTTTGTCATGCAGAATGTGTAGGGTAAGATAGATGTAAGAAGAGGACAAGGTGTGAAGAAACCTTGTGCGACATCTCCTCCAGTGTTGCCAGTCACCATGGCCATGACTCTGCCCCTGCCTGTGATGAACAGCATGCTTTCTTTGAGGGGGGGAAAGAGGGTATGTAGGTGGGTTTGACCTCCTCCACTGGCTGCCTTCTGTTGATGTTGTGTGCGACCTTGGGTGTGTATTAGTGAGAGTCTTGTGAGGTCTGAAGCAAATGTGCCTGTCATGGTCAAATAGTTGGTATGCAGTATGTGAGGTGTGTGGAGTGAGGGTTGTAATAGTGCTGAGTGTGTGAGTATGAGGAGAAGCATATGTAATGAAGTGTGGTGCAGTGATTGTAGAAAGGTGAAGGGAAGCAGGGGAAGGGAGTATTTTGAATAGTGATTGTGGAGGTGTAAGAGAACAGTATTTTTACCTTGACAACTCTGGTGAGGTCATTGAACTACTTTCGGCATTGCAGTCATGTATTGAGAGCTAAGCTCATGGCATTGACGTCCTCTGCAATGTCTTCCCATTGGTGGTGCAATTGTTCGCTGACCTACATTGGCTCTTGGTTAAACAACACCTTGATCTTAAAATTCTCATCCTTGTTTTCAAATCGCTCCATGGCCTTGCCCCTCCCTATCTCTGTAATCTCCTGCAGCCCTACAACCCTCCGAGATATCTGCACTCCTCCAATTCTAGCTTCTTGTGCATCCCCAATTTTAATTGTTCCACCATTGGTGACCGTGCCTTCAACTGCCAAGGTTCTAAGCTCTGGAATTCCCTCCCTAAACCTCTCCACCTCTCTTTCCTCCTTTTAAGATGCTCCTTAAAACCTACCTCTTTGACCAAGCTTTTGGTCATCTGCCCTAATATCTCGTTATGTGGCTCGGTATCATATTTTGTTTGACAATGCTCCTGCGAAGTGCCTTGGGACGTTTTACTATGTTAAAGGCACTATTTCAATGCAAGTTGTTGTTGTTTGTGTCCCCTGGGGAAGCAGGATCTTCTTCCTGTCCACCACCTAGACCAGGGCCTCCAAAGCAGCCTCTGAGAACCTGGGGGCAGGATATGCAGGTCTAGCAGCCATTTCTCTGTTATCTTCTTTCTTCTGCAGTCATAGTGCACCCCCCCTTTAAGAGCTGGTGGCTGCCTTTAAGTGGCATCAGAGACACCCGATTTCTGGTTCTCACCCCCACCCCCCAAACAGGCATGCAGCCAATGAATAGCACTGGTAGCGCTGGCTGCATGCCTGACTCATTATAATGAGGTTCCCGCACAAATTTAATGTGTTGCCTGGGACTATGTGAACAGACAAGTGCAGTGCCACCTCGCCCCAAGCGCCTGTTTTTGATGCAATCGAATTTCTAGGCCATTGTCCTTTTAACCAAATCCTGTAAGTTACTAGATATTACCTGCAATTGCCTTTGTGACGTTTCATTTAAATTCCCAGTGACAAAATCAATAGCCTTAGCAATAGCTTTTGAACCTCCAAGGTGTGACAGTACAATATCTAATCAAAGGAGTAGAGACAGGAAAGGAAAAGGTTATTTATTAAAGGAAAAGGTAACACAGTTGATTTGTTCCTATTAGTAAGCACACAGCTTCTACCAGGCAACCTCAGGGTTGCATTGTGGTGATGCCATAGCTCATTCACCCTACTGACAGAAGTTGTGGAAAGGTTAAAAAAAACTATGTCTATCAATCTGACACTAGCAGGAAAATAATCTAAATATTGATTTTAAGATTGTGAGAATATTTCTTTTTCTTTGCTAGGTTTCCTGATTAGTTTATCAAGGCACCTTTCCTCCTCAAGGTTTTAATACATTGCTAATTGGAGTCCTGTTAATCAATGAGACTGAGTAAAGCTCTATGTATTGCCTCTTTGCACAGGTACCCTGAAGCTGATGGATGGGTCAGATAAACTCCTATGGTCTGTTCAAGTGGATCATCAGCTCTTTGCCTTGGAAAAGTTAGATGTAACAGTGAGTGTTACCATGGTAGTCACTGAAGACTCTGCATAACCCTGCTTCCAAACTGCTTTCTTTTATCATCTAGCCATCACAAAGTGCCAAGCTATTTCCTGTTTAGTTCTTCAGATCCTATTCCTATAAATTGAGTTTGTCCTTAAGAATGACAACACCTCTGTAAACCTTAACGATTGAGGCCTAGAAATTCAGTGGGGCTAAACGGGTGCCTAAGCCTCCAATATAGTGGGCAGAAAGAACATGTTCATTATGAGCCTGAAGTACGCCATCAGGCATATTGGTATAGGCAAAAAATAAGCATCCAGGCCCGTGCCTAAAACAGGTATTATTACTTATGCAATATTGGTTTGCCCTGAGCACCTTCAGGAAAACCAATATGAGGTGCACCCCGGCCTGTCCATGCAGGCCCTGCGCCACCTGCATGCATATTTTTGGTCGCGAACAAATTTTTCCTCCTGATCTCACCAGTAGGACCCCTATTTAAAAAAAAATCATATCTTTACAGAGAATTGGTGTTAAAGGAGGAGGATTATGCGTTTAGGGAGTAGTGCTTTAACTACAAATTACTTCCCTCATCTATTATTTCATGTAGGAGATATCTTTGTTTTTTCTATATTTTTTCCTAAGATGACTCTTGGAGCAGGGAGCCACTTTGATAGCATAGGTTACAAGCACATGAAAGAGCAGCTTTATTTCCAGCTTTCCTCCACAAATCAACAATTACTGAACATAGTGTGGTGAACAGGTGCAGCATTTTGCAAACCAACTTCACAATTTAAGGATGTAACATTCCAAGTGGACACTGGGAAGCTTTATGATGTTGTGTACCAATAAGTCTTCGAAGCACTGATTATTCGAAGAGCTAGATAAGGAATCACTGAAAGCAAAGATGCAGTAAGTATAAGAGAATGATAAGGGATGGGGAGTGAAGCACCCAGGAATCCTAGGTTTTATAAATAGAGGTATAGATAAGGGCCTTTAAAGTCAATTTTTATTACTAATTTGTTTTTAGTGTCATAAAATACAAGAAAAGCAGTGGGGGGAAAAATTTAACTCCATAAAACCTAGGTAAATTTGAAGAAAATCGGCAAAAAGAAGTTTTTTTTACTTAGAACTTTGCTGAAATCCAAAAAATAAGATACTTAAAAAAGGTACATTCAAGCTAAATTATAGCTCACAATTATTTACAAAGTTCACAGCAACCACTTTTATGGGACTCACTGTCCGACTATATAGTTTTTCTTAAATTAAAAGTAAAAATGAAGAACCTATATTTATTGTTGTAGCTGCAGCTACCTACCTGCCACTATTATGGTGGGATATTAAAAGTTATTGGAGATTATGCACTGTTGAAATCCTGCGCTTGGTGGAAAAGTCGGTGAGAGAGGAGGATGGGGCAGTTGGGATTGCTCACATAAGAAAGCAGTTACAGGGGCCTCAATGCACCCTTTGGAGAATTCCAAGAAAGGCATAGAAGGTAGCTCTGAGCTTATTCAAGATGGATTCAAACTTCGGACTACAGCAGGAGAGTAGGAAGGCAGTGGAATAGTTATGAGGATGGTAGAGATTGGGTGGCAAAGTATCCAAGAGGGGGGAAATGAAAGGAGGCATGACTGGATGACAGGAAGGAGAGAAGACAGGAGAGAGTGGTCAAGAGAGAAAACAAAAGGAAGATTGAAATAATTAGTTCAGGTCGAAGTGGAAGTCAAACGGTGCATGTAAAGGGACAGGAGGGATTTCAGGTTACAGCAGCATGGCAAATATTAGGAGAGACAATTTCTGATCACAAGCAGAGGACAGGGAGAGGATGATATGGAAGAATCCAAAGTTAAAGTCCAATGTCTAGAGGTGGGATGAAGACCAGGGTGAAGTCTTCATTGCATCAGTGACCTCTGCATGGCACATACAGCGCACAATGGCCTAGATATTCAATCGCGTGTGAAAATATGCGCAGGGTGGGGTGGTGTGCGGACTGCCCGCAGCAGTTGACATCCATGCAGGCAGCATGTAAATCCAAAATGGCAGTGTTGGTTGAGGCACTAATGTTGGCCAGGATAAAACTTTAAGCCACAATTACGTAGGACAAGGGAAATAAGTACAAATTGGTGAAGAGCAAGCTCAGGACTGGTGTCAGGAGGCACTTCTTCAGGCACAGTGTGTTTAATACCTGGAATGGTCTGCTGGGTAGGTAGTGGAGTTAAAAATTCTGGAATTATTCGAGAGGGAATTAGATGTTGTGGATGGGGGAGCTGGTAGGTTTCTATCAAAAGATGAGCTTGATGGGCTAAATTACCTCCCTTAACTGTACTTATCTAAGTGAGTTCCTGATTTTAGTTGAACTGCTATGGGGAGGGGATGAACAGAAACCCTCAAGCAGTTTCATACAAGGAGAGAAAATTAAGGGAAACTCCACCCCGACACAGGTGCTCTTGCCTACCTTCTGTAAACTTTCTTGAGTGGTGTAATTAGAGGCCTGGTCTCAACTTACCTACCATTTCAGGTGCAGGATATGTATGGCTTTCAGAACCTGGCATGGGAGATAAAAGTGGTAGAAAGAGGCAGAATTTAAAAATTTTACTTTTTAAAAAAACAATGCATGTACATATAAACTTAATGGCCCAGATTTTGCGGTAGTAATGACAGCAAAACTGTCAGCGTCGCAGTCATTACCCCTCCGAAACTGACCGTAACTTCAGGAATTGGCGCGTGCGCAGATAAACGCAAAAATCCTGAAGTTGCGGTCAGTCATTCCCTGCTCACCACCGGCTGCGCTGTGGAACTCCCCATAGCCGGCAATCAGTGAAATCACTTGAATTGACGGAAACTTCCCCTTTTCCGCTCCAATATCGCTGTTAAATACCCCATAAAAAGTTAAGCCTTGTTGAAATAGATCTAACTGGGATTTTAATGCCGTATTGACTGCAGAACAACCGTTCTGACCTTGGAAAAAATAATTTTATATTTGTGGAATGTTAAATTTCTCCATTATGATAAAAATCACTAGATTTTTAAAATAAAATATTTGTAAAAAATTTCTTAGTTTGTTTGATATTTCAGCTTCTACCTTAAGCCCATGTGTATGTCCCGATCTCTCAAATTTTTAAAAAGTGAAATGATAATCGGTGCTTTTTATTTCCTGGTTTGTGAGTATTCTGATTGACTGCTTAGACAGCTTGATGATATCACTACTAATGTACGCTGGGGATCCCCTTTTGACAGTGCTACAATCAAACTAAGGTCGAGAAAGCTAAATTTTTCACCACAGAGATTGCAAGATCTTTGTGGGCAGCTTTCTTCAAGGTCAGTGCCTTTAGCATCCAATAATTATCTAAAACTAACAGTGCTCTGGAGGTCATGTTTTGAATGATTTCATGCCAGATCTTATCCCTGAAAGGCAATATTTCTGTGGCCTATGAACAGACTTGTAAGATTTGGATCACAGGTCACACACCGATTACCCAAAGGGTCTTAGGAGTTGTAAGGCTTTTTATTAGAGAGCTACAGTTTAAGCATAATCAGATATTACTACATGCGGTTGAAATAGATACAGTAGACATACAACCTGTGATAGATGAGGGCGATCTACGGCCCTGGAACGGAACAACTGGATGGACGGATGGTGAGGCAGTACAGTGGTCTCGGATTGGGTCGATTCCTGCAGTCTGCGGCAGTGGTCACTTCCATTGGGTCGTCTCTCAAGCTGTTGGAGGTGTTCGGCCGTCAGCCAGCATTGATCCACCTCTGAGGCTAAACTTGACGAAGGTGTTAGGCCGTAGCCACCTCAGGGAAGCCTTCACCCCAAACTGCCTGTTTTCCTCTCTCGGTTGCCTGTTTTTATACCTTATTTTGCTGAGCTAGTGGATACCTGGTGTCAATCATTTTTACCCATCCCATTGTCCAATTACAAGGGAGAGGGTACCTCTGACAGCCCCCTCCCAGCCTCATGAGGCCATTTTCCTCCTTATCTCTGTTCTAAAGGTCTTGTTGCCCTCTTGTAGACAGCTTGTTTAGCCTACAGCTCCGTGCTGCATCCCTTATCAGGCCTAGCTATGCCCACTCGAAGGCCTGTTTTGTGTTCTGACCTCGTAATTCAGCTCTCTGTACAACTCCTTTTCTGACATGACTGGAATCCTTCTGTGTCATCAACTTAGGCAAACTGCTAATCTAGGGAACCAGTAACAGACTATTATTTCTTTCAATCCACAATTTCTTAAAGACTGATGCTATAGAAAGTAGGCATGCATGGCTGTTTTGTGGTGTGTGTGTGTGTGTATTGAGACAAGCATAATTGTCATCTGTGCTTTCTTCAGGGTGATGGACGAGAGGAAGTGGTGGCCTGTGCTTGGGATGGTCAAACCTACATCATCGACCAAAATAGGTCTGTTGTCCGATTTCAGTTTGACGAGAATGTCAGTGCATTTTGTGCTGGTAAGTGTCAGTGTTAAGTAACTGTTAATTCTTAGATGGACTTCTGTGAAAGGGAGAGCCCAGATCAAGACCACTTTTTAGAAACAAACCATTATTGACTTTAATAAATGAAATTGCTGGAAACACTCTGCAGGTCAGTCAGCATCTGTGGACAGAACAGATAAGTTAACGTTTCAGGTGTGGACCGTTTGTTGAAAACACTTTGTTTTTGTTTCAGATTTCCAGCATTTGTAGTTTCTTTGCTTTTTGTTTATACCACTGACTTTAACTTCCTCTGACTGTCTTCTGCATTATTGTACTGCTTTTTGTTTAAAAAGTAAATATTGGTGACTAATCAGGTCACTGGCAAGTACTAGATATTGAGCTTTACATGGTGAGTAGCTGAATTAATATCTTCAGGGAACTGACTGGAAGGGTTATCTGCACCCACCTATTTGAAGGACGGAATTAACATCAATGGGGAACTGGTTAGGAGAAGATACAAAGCCTAACACTGTGAGGTAGCTGGATTAAGCAGTAGTACATAGTATCATTAATCCAGAGTTTCTTCAACAAATTTGTTGTTTCTCTGGGGTAGATTTTGACTTTGTACGATAATGTAAAACAGGTGTTAGTGAACCGGCAGCTATCCTGATTTTTATTTCCATTGACAAATAAAACTGTTTGAATTACTTTTATTTTTGATCATTTGTAACACATTTTAAAAGGGTTGCAGATGTTGAAAGAAAATGTATCTTATGTAAGGCTCCAATTTTCCTCAATCTCTCATTGCTTCTTGAAATGCTGGTTCCAAGCATATAGAGAACAGTTTTTTAAAAGAAAGTAAATGTAATAATGTCTGGGTTACTCAGATGTGGCAGTTTCATTAGAGGATAATGTGTTTACTCTCTGATCTTCATTTATATTGTCTCCATATAAAGAATTTGATCGGATTTGCTTTACAAGTAATAAAAAAAATCAGGTAATACACAGAATATAAAGGGTGATATGTGGCAGTATGCTACACAAGCAGGTGATGAGATCTTGCTCAATCTCTTTAGGGGGGTGTAATTGACAGTAATAAAATGTGCCTTTCCACTGTAGTGAAGTTGGCAATTATGTTGCCAGTAGCCTATTACATTTCCCTTGCCTTAAGCAACAAAACAAAAATATATCAGAAGTGAAATGACACTGAGAAAGTGTGATTGAAATATATATTTTTTTAAAGCTGTTTTTGTGCTAAGAGGTTAATCCCTCCACAAGAAATGAGTACAACATGCTATAGAACCTAAGTGTGCGGTACCTTGCTATATTAATGTCTAGGACAGGGGTTCTCAACCGGGGGTCCGTGGATCCCTAGAAGATTTCAGGGGGTCTGCCAGTTGGTTTGTCCCATCAATATACAAGGGGAGACTACTAGTTTCCCCTGTATATTGAGAGGCGTGGAATAGTCCCAGCAATACAAAGACTGTGCATGCACAGTCAATTCAAGTTCTTACTGTTGGACACCATTTGTTAGGTTTGACAAGTCCCTTTGCATGGGCCAAGGTAGCCTGAGCCTTCCTTTTAACCCCGTTGTAATGAAGCCACTTCGGCATACACTCTGCAATTAACATTGCCACTAGCACAGAGGGAGATCTGCTGACTCGGGGGAAGAAAACTGTAAATGGTGGAAATTAATAAAACGGAAGTTGTGGTAATATACGACAGGGCAGTCAGCATTTGGAATGCAACAAGATTGTCTAATGTTTCGACTTGGATCCTTCCATTTAGGTATTGGGGAAATAAACAAGTTCCTTCTATAACTGCTTTTATATTGCTTTCTTGCTAGCTCCTGGCGTATGGTTCTCCTGCAGCTGGTGGCAACCATCAAGTTAGCTTGCCCAGTACTATTAAGGCCAGCCACCGAGACACTAAAGCCAGCTATTGGGGTACTCAGTTTAATTTTTTTTTAAAAAGGTATCCCAGCTACCGGCCTTGGCAGATCCAGCACGTTTACCTTGCAGTTGCTGCCGGCTGCACAAGACCCACATGTTAGGAGCCGGCAGCAACTAAAATGGCAAAAAAAAATATAAAAGCAGCTTTTTGGACTCAACCAAGTGCAGAGGGGAAGGGGAGTTCAACGGGTAAGAGTCAAAGAAATAAAAACAGATGATGCATGAAATACACTGATCCCTCGTGAAAAGAAAAAAAGTCAGGTTAATCCTTCGGCTGCTGAGCCTTCATCAGAACTCGAAGATGGACAAACCATTTCATAGGAATAAACACAACCAAACGTCATAACTTCTCTACTTTTGTACTCAATACCTCTATTTATGAAGCCCAAGATCCCATATGGTTTGTTAACCACTCTCTCAATATGTCCTGCCACCTTCAGGGACCTATGCACATTAACTCCCAGGTCCCTCTGTCCCTGCACACTCTTTAAAACTGTGCCATTAAGTGTATATTGCCTCTCCCTGTTCCTTCTGCCAAAATGCATCACATGTGCTTCTCTGACTGACAGATGGGCCTAGTCTGGGCTCTCGTGTCCATTGAGATACTGCTGGCTATTTGTTAAAGGGTTGGGGAGGAGGAAAGAGGATGTCTGCCTTTGTCACTAAAGGATTTATGGCAATGAGGTCGGGTGGGTAAACTCGCTCAGGGCCGTGTTTATTTCTCCATTTCTCTCATGTGCCATCCGCCTCCGCTGGTGCTGTTAATTCAAATATGGGGTTTAGTATCGAAATAAGAGGGAAGTTCTGTTTCCGAAATGGAGGACGTGGACCTGGAATTTTAGTCCAGTCCGACCGAGTGTGCACAAAACGAGCCTGTAGTGAACACTGCACTTGTTGCTCCTGGTTCATTTCCTGTTAAGCAAATGTTTGATGGGGTGGAGCAGACCTTGGACAGCAAAGGGGCACATAATGTAAATTTAGGATAAAAACAGAAAATGCTGGTAATACTCAGCAGGTCAGGCAACATCTGTGGAGAGAGAAACAGAGTTAACGTTTCAGGTCGATGACACAATCATGCACAATCCAATTTTGCAAAGTGGGCCTCAAACAGGCATTAGGCTCCCTATTTGCATGTGCAAATGGTCCTAACTCCTGTTTCAGGCCTGTGCCCTAGACGCCTATGGAGGATATGGCACACATCCTTACATATTGGACCCATAGGTGCCTGTTTTACACCTGTAAAATAGGGTGCAACGCGGTCCGGTTTCTAGGTCGTTCTATCCTACTGTAGTTCACAGAGGAGTAGTATTCTTTTTCACAATCAACATTCAAATTGCTGAACAGTCTGGCTGTTAATTGTACAACCATGACCCAACTGTCAATTTAGTACCTCAGTTTAATCAATTTTGAGTTGAATTTGCCCTGTCTACTGCTGAATATCAAGATTTAACAGGAAAAAGCAACTTAATATATATGGTTCTGACAAAAGGTCAGCGACCTGAAACATTGGGCTGGATTTTCTCAGCCCTGAGGAGGAGGGCATGGAGGCGGGACTGCCGGTAAAGTAGCAGAAAGTGGGGGCTGATGGCAAACCCGCCTCCGTGCCCTTTTGCCAGGAGGCGGGAAGATGTGCTGCTTCGGGTCCCGTCTCCTGGAGGCGGGAAAGGCATTAAATCCTTTTAACTGCCTGTTAACAGGTAGTTAACAGGCAGGAAAAAGGATTAGTGCCATTTTGCCTTCTCAGGTGAAGGCTTCCCGACCTGGGGGAACCCCGCCAGGTTGGAGGAGACGTGAAGGAGGTCTGCAGGGGCCGGAGGCACCTGGAAGTAAGATGTAAAGGTGAGTGATGGGTGCAAATGTGGAGTGGTAAGTATGTAAGGTGAGTGATAAGTGTTAAAAAATGTTCACTTACCTTGTTTTCTTCCTACAGCCTTCATCCACCCTGGATCGGGAGACCCGACATCTTCCTTGTCGATTTCACAGAGTGGCTGTTGGATCCTCCGACCCAACAGCCATCTGAAATCAACAAAGTTGAAAGGTTTGATGAGTCCTGAACACAAGGACTCATCAAACTACAGAGAATGTCAGTGGTTGACAGCTTCACAGAGCTGTCAAACGCTGACATTTCTTCTTTCAAGAAGTCTTGACAGATAGCACGTCAGACGTTGATGTGCTCTGTAAGTGACTTCCTCCCTAATTGGCCTGCTGAGCCCGCAGGGCGGGCTTAACCAGGTCAATCTGGGGAAAATCCCTCTGGTCGGTCAGACGATGATGGAGGCGGGACATTGACATGACGAGCAGCAGTCCCGCCTCCAACTCGTCTCCATTGAGAAAATCCAGCCCATTAACTCTGTTTCTCTCTCCATAGATGCTGTCTGACCTGCTGAGTATTTCCAGCATTTTCTGTTTTTATTTAATATATATGTGGCTTTTCCTTTACATCTTGGTAGTACCCCGGACAAATTCTACTCAAATATATAATGGTTGTTTGGGATTAAGTTACAGTTTTTCACTAAATATGCATTGTAATGAAAGCTGTAATTTAACTCCATTCGAGTTACATTTGACAGTAGCTCAAGCTATGCTCTGATGGTGTACAACATCTGCTGGATACTTCCATTAACTTACTGCCTTGTTAATTGAATGCAGCCATACATTATTTCCTATGTATAGTTGTGCTTGTTAAGCTATTAAAAGCATGTGAATAGTTCCCAGCTTGCTGTTCCTTGTCTCGGAAATGTGCAATTGTTGTCATTTTTTGAATCTCTGAAAGAAACCCACATTAGGTGATGAGAGGATGTAAAACTGACCTGTTGAACTCCTCCTGTGACAATTGCGGGTTTGCTTAACATCTCTTTAAATAACTATACACCGTTACTGAAGTATGAAAAAATGACCGCCCCCATTACAAAAGGTCATGAAACTTCTATTGATTACATAAAAATCAAGTTTCTGACAGTTTTGTTTAAATCATTTTAAGCTACCTATGTAATTATTTGAAGTAGAGTTAAGAATCATGCTTCTAAAACAGCTGCTCCAGTCTTACTTGGGTTGCATTGTGTTTAGGTCAACTAGACCAACCTTCTCCACTGCCTCTTGCCTGTGGTCCATCTACCAATGTGGCCAGCACATCTGCAATGATTCTATTCTTGTCTCTACACAAACATCTCCAATGTGCCCCAAGGCTCCATCCTTGGCCCCCTTCCATCTCTCATATATATATAAGCTCCAGTCTCCCAAGCGACACCCTACATAATTCCAACTCATCCAGAACTCTGCTGCCTGCACCTTATCACATACTAAGTCCTGCTCAGAGAATGTGAAACCTATAGCAAGAAAAGCAGGCCCCACACTTTGAATACCAGGCAGACCTGCTATTTCCTGACTGCCAGGTAGATCCCACAGTCTGACTACTATTCTCAAGTATATTCTGAAATCCTGGATTGTTTTCCCCTCCCTAAGCCAACAAAGAAAGACTTGAAACAACAACAGAAAATGCTGGAAACACTCAGCAGGTCAGGCAGCATCGTAGAGAGAGAAACAGAGTTAACGTTTCAGGTCGATGACCCTTCGTCAGAACTTGTATTTGTATAGCACCTTTCAAAATCTCAGGACGTCCCAAACCGCTTTACAGCCAATTAAGTACTTTTGAAGTGTAGTCACTGTTGTAATGTAGGAAACATGGCAGCCAATTGTGCGCAACAAGGTCCCACAAACAATAATGAAATAATGACCAGATAATCTGTTTTAGTGATGTTGGTTGAGGGATAAATATTGGCCAGGTCACCGGAGAGAACTCCCCTGCTCTTTGAAATAGTGCCATGGGATCTTTTGCGTCCACCTGAGAGGGCAGACAGGGCCTCGATTTAGCGTCTCATCCGAAAGACGGTCCTCCGACAGTGCAGCACTCACTCAGTACTGCACTAGAGGGTCAGCTTAGATTTTGTGCTATCTCTGGAGTGGGACTTGAACCCACAACCTTCTGACTCAAAGATAAGAGTGCTTCAACTGAGCTACGGCTGACTCCTTGTAAGATCCCTTCAGGTTTTCTGGACTGTTCTATTCCATTTGTTGGTGCCTTGCTTTCCTCTCATTCCCTAATCCATTCGCCATTCACCAGCAATCACTGTTTAAAAAATACAAATATATGTAATTTTGCCAATCTATGCTCCTGGTGCAGAACATTGCCCGCAGGGGGCAATGCATGTCAGGAATTTGCACGTGTGCCCGAATTCCTAATATGTTCTCCCTGTGAGTGACAGTGACACTCTGCACTGAGGGCGTGAATTCATAAAATTATCACATATTGGATGTGTATATATTTAAAACCAAACAGGGGCAACCTCTTTTCCCTCCCACCTAAAAGGTAGGAACCCTCCAGGATAAGGTTTATTAACTCCTTTAAGTTTTAGCTACTCTTCAAAAGTACTTCATTGGCTGTAAAGTGCTTTTGGATGTCCTGAGGTCGTGAAAGGTGACTCTTTATCTTTAATAAATGCAACTCTTTATCTTTTCTTTTTCTCTTATCTCTTTCTCCTTCCCCTGCCTCAATAACTTTCTTTGCTCAGACTTCTTTCTTTTCCCACACAGGCAGAACTTGCCTAGATCCCACAGCCCCCACTGCAGAAAGTGCTGTTTTTCCATTTGTACTGGAGCAGCATCACTCAAGGTGCCCCATGTTGACAGTAATTCAAGATGCTACTGAGTCTGAGTATATTCTGCCTGAATGGGAAGAGAAAGACTATTGATGCACCATGAAGCAAATTTCTTAGACTTAACAGGGCCCTCACTCTCCATTTCTTCCTGTCCCCTTTTCTGCCACATCCAGGCATGTATGCATGCAAAGATGGTCGGAATAGCCCCTGTCTGGTGTACGTCAGCTTCAACCACAAAATCTATGTGTACTGGAGGGTGGAGCTGGAGAGGATGGAATCCACCAATATCTTGAAGGTGTTGGAGACAGATGAATTCCGGAATCTACTGCAAGGGACATCTGTGGGTGAGTGTTTCTGTGGTAATCTTTGGCTTTGGTAGGAAGGACTGTATTGCTTTGTTGATGTGCAACACCATATTAAAACAGTGCAAAATGAGTTGCTTCAGAATCAGCCAAATGTCTGAATTTTCCTTTGTTTTCTCTTCCACTTAACCTATAATGTAATTTATTTTATTTTATATCCCTTAATGAAGCTCTACGATATGCATCATTCTCTAGCCAATGGCAACTTCCAGTACCTTTCAGAAGTGTGTGAGAGAGAGAGAGAGAGAGAGTGTGGCCCAGCTTGCCATACTGTCTTTTTTTTTTAGAAACTCCTACCTTGTAGATTCCTGCACACTAGGTTGCTCCACATATGCTAAAAGAACAAACCCAGGACACTAAAGGCAGACAGACATTAATGAGAATCCTTGCTTAATTATTTTTATTTTGTCTGTGTTTTATCACCCCCAAAATACTACTTTGCTTGTTCCCTTAAAATGTTTTCTCAACAAACCCAGGACACTAAAGGCAGACAGACATTAATGAGAATCCTTGCTTAATTATTTTTATTTTGTCTGTGTTTTATCGCCCCCAAAATACTACTTTGCTTGTTCCCTTAAAATGTTTTTCTCTGTCTCCCTCCTCTTACAGTTCCTCTGTTTCCTTTTCTCTCCTCCCTTTTATCTCTCCCACTCCTCCCTTCTATTTCTCTCCCTCCACCTTTCTATCTCTCTTCCCCTCCTTCCTTCTCTCTTTCCATTCCTCTTGCTCTCCCTTCTTTCTATATTTCCTCCCCCTTCTTCCTCTCCTTTCTTGTTTGAAAGTCACGTCACACTGCTATCAGATGTGGTGCCAATATTTAATTACTACTGTTATTAATTATGCATTTGTCAACACAGCAATTTAAATTTATATAGCATCTTCAAAGAAAACATCACAAAGCGCATGCTCATCTTTCTCACAACGTCATGTTTGAATATCTCCAATCAGGTTTCCATCCCTGCCAGGGCACTGAAATGGCCTTAATCAAAGTCACAAATGACATCTTCTGTGCATGGTGCACTGTCCCTCCTTGTCCTTCTTGACCTCTATAGCCTTTGACGCAGTCGATCACACCATCTTCCTTCAATGCCTTTCCTTTGTTGTCCAGCTCAGTAGGACTACCATTGCTTGGTCCAACTCTTCACGATCCAATCATAGCCAGCAATGACTTCTCTTCCTGCCTGCATAATTTTGCCTCTGGAGGTCCCCAAGGATCTATCCTTAGCCCCTTCTTCATCTACCTGCAGGCCCTTGGTGACATCATCTGAAGACATGGAATCAGATTCGACATGCACGCTGACGACACCCAGCTCTACTTTACCACCATTTCTCTTGACCCCTTCACTGCCTCTGTGGTGTCAGACTCCAGTCCTTGATGAGCCACAATTTCGTCCAGTTAAACACTGTCTTCAGCCCTTGCCACAAACTCTGTACTCTCGCCACTGACCCCATCCCGCTCCCTGGCCACTGTCTCAGGTTGAACCAGATTGTCTGCAACTTCAGCATCCTATTCCACCCCAAGCTAAGCTTCAAGCCCCATATCCTCTCCAACACAAAGACCGCCTACTTCCACCTCTAACATTACCCACCTCTGCCTCTGCGTCAGCTCATTTGCTACTGAAGAAATCCTTATTTGTGCCTTTGTCAGACTCAACTATTCCAATGCTCTCCTGCCCGGCCTCCTATCCTGCAACCTCCATAAACTTTAGCTCGTCCAAATCTCTGTTGCCGTATCCTATCCCACACCAATTCCCGATCACCATAACCCCTGTGCTTGCTGACCTACCTTAGCTTCTGGTCTTCCAATGCCTCAAACTTAAAAATTCTCATCCTCATGTTTAAATCGCTTCATGGACTCTCTCCTCCCTATCTCTAACCGTCACCAGCCCTACAACCCTCCAAGAAATCACCTCTCGCATCCCCCACTCTCTTGAGTTTCAGACTACCCTCGTTGGTGAGCCCTTGTCCCTATGTCCTTGAGAATGTTTTCACTTGCTTTGATTCCTAGGGAACAATGTTGTAGTGCACTTAGGATATATATTATATATCTTTTATATATTACTTCTATGCTGTTTCCTCCTTGTCGTCCAGAGGCAGCTGAATAATACTACCACGAGACTTTATTTTAGACTTTAATTGCCAAAAATGATTAAAACAGTAAATGAATAACTTGTTGTGGCTGCCGCGGAGCACGAATGGAGGCCGAGTCAACATGTGAAACACATAGCTTTTAATCACAACTCTGGTCAAAATGGCTGCAGCCACATTTCTCTCCCAAAAACCCAGAGGCCCCGCCCACTCCTTTTCTCCTGCCTTAAAGGCAAGGTGCCCGATTTATTGTCCACGGACGGAAAAGTGGATTGCGCCCGTTTAGGTGGCGATCCGCCACACAGCTCCCCCCAGAATCCGCTTAGGAGGTGTGGACGAGACGGTGCGGCGGTCTGATGGGCCGGCCGGAGCGGCTCTTGTAGGACGCCGGTGGACGTGGAACGGCCGGGCGTGGAGCAGCCGGGTGAATCGGCTTGAGGGCAGGTCGGCCGCGTGGCGGTGGACGAGCTACAGGGACCTGCTCACCGGGCTCCGAGTGTGCTGGCTTGAGTCGATCAACCGACACTTTTTCGGTCCTGTCGCCCACTTGCAGGGTGAAAAATTTGTCCCCAGCCTGTAGCACCTTGTAGGGCCCGTCGTACGGGGGTTGAAGGGGTCCGCGGTGGGCGTCGTGCCAGACGAAAACGAACCGTGCCTGGTACAGGCTTAGTGGGACGTGTGAGGTGGATTCGCCGTGTCGGGCAATGGGCACCGGGGCGAACTGTAGCGCCGGTGAGGCGAAGTCGTGGCGTTGCTGGTCGGCTGACCAGGGTGTCGTGGCGGTGGGCAGGCACTCGCCGGGTACGCGCAGCGGCTGGCCGTACACGAGCTCTGCTGCCGATGCATGGAGGTCTTCTTTAACCGCGGTACGCAGGCCGAGGAGGACCCACGGGAGTCGGTCGGTCCAGGCGCTGTCCTGGAGGCTGGCTCGAAGAGATGCCTTCAAGGATCTGTGGAACCGCTCACACAGTCCGTTGGCTTGGGGGTGGTACGCTGTGGTGCGGTGAATGGTCACCCCGAGATTGCGTGCGACGGCGGTCCAGAGTTCAGAGGTAAATTGCGGACCTCTGTCCGACGTCATGTCGGAGGGGACGCCGAACCGTGCGACCCAGGTGCTGACGAAGGCTCTGGCGATGTCGGCGGTGGTGGTAGAGGTCAGTGGAATTGCCTCGGGCCAGCGCGTGGTGCGGTCAACGATCGTCAGCAAGTGCCTGTGGACTTGCGACGGCTGCAGGGGCCCGACGATGTCCACATGGATGTGGTCGAATCTGCGCAAAGGGAGGGTAAACTGCTCGAGGGGTGCTTTCGTGTGTTGCTGCACCTTGGCCCGTTGGCAGGCTAGGCAGGAGTAGGCCCAAGTACGCACATCCTTGCGAAGGCCGCGCCAGACAAAGCGGTTGGCTACCAATTTGATGGATGCGCAGGCGCCGGGGTGGGAGAGGTTGTGAAGAATCTCGAATACCTGGCGGCGCCAGGACGCTGAGATGACGGGCCGAGGTTGACATAGGGATATGTCGCACTTGACCGTGACTGCGGTCGGGCCCCAGGCGACGTCGGCCAGGCGTAGCCCTGGTAGGTTGGTAGGTGCGGAGAGCAGATCAGGGTCGATGATCTGGTCTGCTGCGAGTTGAGCATAGTCGACTGCCAGGTGTGCGGCATGGATGGCGGGGCGGGAGAGGCAGTCGGCTACCACATTGTCTCGGCCGGAGACGTGTTGGATGTCCGTGGTGAACTCGGACACTGCCGCGAGCTGGTGCTGCTGCCTGGCGGACCAGGGGTCGGTTGTCTTTGCCATTGCGAATGTCAGGGGTTTGTGGTCGACAAACGCAGTGAAGGGGTGGCCCTCTAGCAAAAAACGAAAATGGCGGACCGCCAGGAACAGCGCAAGGAGCTCGCGGTCGAAGGTGCTGTACTTGAACTCCGGGAGGCGTAGTTGGCGGCTGAAGAAGGCAAGTGGTTGCCAGGCGCCGTCGACCCACTGCTCATACATGGCGCCGACCGCGTGGTCGGTGGCGTCCGTGGTGAGCGCTACCCTGGCATTGGGCCGTGGGTGCGCGAGCAGGGTGGCGTTGGCGAGCGCGGTCTTGGTGGAGTCGAAGGCGGCTGACGCGTCTGCCGT
This sequence comes from Squalus acanthias, assembly GCA_030390025.1. Lineage (NCBI taxonomy): Eukaryota > Metazoa > Chordata > Chondrichthyes > Squaliformes > Squalidae > Squalus > Squalus acanthias. Next base: position 84,665,687 of record CM059435.1, read on the forward strand.
CCATTCGACCGCCATCTTGCCGCTCCTGCCCCAGAGGGCTTCATACAGGGGCCTCATGAGGGACGCCGCTTTGGGGATGAAGCGGTTGTAGAAATTCACCATCCCGAGGAACTCCTGGAGGCCTTTGATGGTGGTGGGGCAGGGAAATTGTTGGACGGCCTGCACCTTGGTGGGCAGGGGAATGGCCCCAGCATGGGTGATGTGGTGGCCGAGGAAGTCGATCTTGTCCAGGCCGAACTGGCATTTGGCTGGGCTGAGGATGAGCCCGTGGTCGCTGAGGCGCCCGAACAGGATGCGAAGGTGTTCGAGGTGTTCCTGCTTGGAGGAACTGGCTACCAGGATGTCGTCCAGGTAGACGAACAGGAACTTCAGGTCCCGAAGGACCGAGTCCATGAGCCGTTGAAATGCCTGGGCCGCGGTTTTGAGGCCGAAGGGCATCCGCAGGAACTCGAAAAGGCCGAAGGGGGTGATTACGGCCGTCTTGGGGACGTCCGCGGGGTGGACGGGGACTTGGTGGAAGCCTCGCACCAGGTCGACCTTGGAAAAGACTGAGCGGCCGGCCAGTCTAGCCGAGATGTCCTGGATGTGCGGCACGGGGTACCAATCAGGGGTGGTGGCGTCGTTAATCCCCGCAGGGGCGCCAACCCCCACCTGGTAATGGGGGCGATGTGGAGTGAGGAGGCCCAGGGACTGTTGGAGCGGCGGATGATGCCGAGCTGTTCCATGGTGGCAAACTCGGTCCGCGCGATCTCCAGTTTGCCCGGGTCCAGCCTGCGGGCGTTGGCGTACACTGGGGGGCCTGTGGTGGGGATGAAGTGTTCCATCCCGTGTTTGGCGGCCTCCGCGGAGAAGGTCGGATTGGTAAGGGCAGGGAATTCGGCCAGGAGTGCCGAGTAGTCATCCGTGGCCCGGGCGTGGCACTGTGACGCCATGTCGGCGGGTTGACTGGGGGCCATGGCGCCCAGGCTGGGGGACATGGTGTTCATGTCCACGAGGCGGTGTCGAGGGATGTCTACCAGTCGGCCGTAGGCGCACAGGAAATCCGCGCCGATGAGAGGGGAGAGCACCTTGGCAGTGATGAACTCCCATCGGTAGCGGCGACCAGCGAGGTCGAGGGTGACTGTGCGGGTGCCGTACGTCGGGATGTCCGAGCCGTTAGCAGCAGCCAGTCCTCGTTTGCCCTGTTTGGATGTCGAGGGAGGAGGCCGGGATGATGCTGTGCTGAGCTCCAGTGTCGCACAGGAACCGGCGGCCGGTTTTGTCATCCGAGACGTACAGCAGGGAGCCCGCGTGGCCCACGGTCATCGCGGGGGCTGGTACAGGGGCGGACTTGAAAGAGCAGTGAGGTGTGCACCGTTGTGCCCTGGCGCCGAACCGTGCGTGGTAGTAACAGTGGCCCGGGTTAGTGGGGCGCGAAGGCCCCGTGAGCCCGGTGGCTGGGCCTTGTGGTGGCCGGTGAGGGGCGCGCCCAGGCATTGGCTGCCAGGTCCGGAGTGATTTCGCGGCTGGAGTGAGCGGACAGCAGCTTGTCGGCCTCATCGGCCAGGGCTTCCAGGTCCGTGAGGCCGGACGCCATGATCGCTGGGCGGATGCTGAGAGGTAGCTGGCGGATGAACAGCGTGCGGAAGAGGGATCCTGGTGGGCTCTCGTCGGTGAGGGAGAGCATGTGGGAGAGGAGGTCTGACGGTGAGGCATCACCGAGGCCTGGAAGGTCGAGGAGGTAGCAGTTTCGCTGGTATGTCGAGGCCGTAAATTTTTTAAGGAGCACGGCCTTAAGATGTGCATACTTGCCCCCCTCTGGTGGGTTCTGCAGTGCTGTCCAGACTTTCGTAACTGTGGAGCTACCGAGTGATGTGATGAGATAGTCGTACTTCGTCCCATCTGTGGTGATGTTTCGCAGCCGGAAACGTGACTCGGTTTGGAGAAACCAGGCTTCGGGCTGGTTTTCCCAAAACTCCGGCAGTTTCACGGAAACTGCGTTCGTGTCCGCCATTGCAGTGCTCAGAATACGTTCTGAGCGTCGGGGTCACCAATGTTGTGGCTGCCACGGAGCACGAATGGAGGCTGAGTCAACGTGTGAAACACATAGCTTTTAATCACAACTCTGGTCAAAATGGCTGCAGCCACATTTCTCTCCCAAAAACCCAGAGGCCCCGCCCACTCCTTTTCTCCTGCCTTAAAGGCAAGGTACCTTAAAGGCAAGGTACCCGATTTATTGTCCACGGACGGAAAAGTGGATTGCGCCCGTTTAGGTGGCGATCTGCCACAAACTAAACAATATCAGAAACATCTATGATTACAGTAGTTACTAAGCTTTACCAGTTCCTTATATAGTAGAAAATAATATGATATGCAACCCCACTGCTAAATCTAGCTAATTTATATCCTTAACTCCCCAACTGCAGAACTTGTCTGGTTTACATTTTCTTCAGAGGTCCTTTTCAGACAGCCTTTCTTCGAAGACTCCAGAACAAACTCATTTGAATTGAAAAGCACAGGCTAATAAATATCCCCGAAAACAGTAACCGGAGCCAAATAGTTAGTTAAATAACTATCTGTTTAATTCAAAAAGCTGCCAGTCAGATACATATCTAAATAAATCACACAATGGGCTGGAGTTTGCTGAAAAATAACGGCATGTGAACGACGCACGCCATTGTTAACGTGAAAATCAGCCAGCAACATGTGGCGAGGAAGAGATACCTTGTGAATTGCAAATCGCCACAAGTTGCTGAACGATTTCTGCCACTCTGCTGTTAACTTCGCGAAAAAGATATCTCGCACTTAATCTCTCCATGAGTTTCATGAAATTGCTGCATTTGCACAGTAATTGCCCATTAAAGTCGCCACAGAAAGTTAAGACTAGTAATTAATAGCGCAAGTACACTTTTAACGATGTGATAATTGTTAATGACTGTCAATCAACCTCTCTGGCCCAAAAAGTGAACAAAAGAACTGGAGTCGCATTCCTTCAAGTAGTGAATTGTTGGAAATTTAAAAACGAACATTTTTAATTTTAATTTTTTTCATTACTTTTCTTTAATATCTTTTTCTCTCTCTTAATCCAGTCTTTCTTTCCCTCCCTTTATTTTTCTTTTTGTACCTGATTTGACATTGAATTCACCCTCCTTCTCAGTCCTTCCTCTGTGTTTATTCCTCAATCTTTAAATATCATTGGTTAAGAAGATACCCTGATGGTCCTGTCATTCACCAAGGTCCTCGATACCCTGATGCTCACTTCCAGCAACTTACAGGGCAAAAAATGTTTGAGCTGAAGGGTGCAGGAGAAAGACTAACTAATCGAGATGCCCTGCTGCAGAAAATTTTGGGCCATTATGTTTGCAAAAGCAAAAGACTGCGGAGTGAGAAACAGAGTTCCAAAATATGGTAAAGTATTCACAAGCAATATCAGTGAGCAGGGTCCCTTTAACCAAGTACTTCCACCTTGATGAATAATTCTTGGCAAACTACAGTTTTTAATCAGAGGTGCACATTGCCGAAGGCAGAAGTCCCGGAATTTAGGGTGAGCAATGTCATCCTGCTCTAACCTGTCCATTTGCATGTGGCTGCCACTGTGACGACGGGCAATACTTCAGCCCACCCTAAAACTAAACAAAATATCTGCAGGGACAGTTCTCCAGTGAAACCTCAGCATTCATTGGTGCCCGTCAGAAATTTCTGGCCATGTAGAGGCGAAAACATGCGCCTTACCCCAACCAGGAATTTCTCTCTCATTTTGATGTTGGCTAATTATCTGTATCCAAGTACCAATGTATAAATAATGTAAATGTTTTAAGTTGGAACTGGTCGGAGTGATAGAGCCGAAGAGGCCCAGCAAAGGTAAGTTTGAAATTATTGGCCAGCCATAATCTGACAACCTGCATCGGGACACCCATTAGGCACCGATGCAAATGAGGCCAGTGCTTCAAAATCACTGCCGTCTCTTCTCTGCGGGTATGGGCGACTGGCAGACGGGCTCTGCCAGGGCGGACGCTTAAAAGTGAAAATTGACCCCAATAGCTTTTTTCAGTTGCAAATAACATCTTTATAACACTAGCAAAAAGCTTTCATAAGAATTTTGCGAGGGCAGCCAAGTCTTCCTTTTAAAAGATAGAGTTCAGAACAGAAAGGGTTGGCACAGTGTCATAAAGAGGGCATGTAGTTCTTTCAGGCAGTCTCTGGAGGTTTTATTAATTTTGTCAGATTGCAATAACATGATAGATTGCAGATTCATCTAAAAATATTGACTGTGGGAACAAGATTGTTGTCTGGCATTTACCTCTTGTAAGTGAGAACCCAGCTGTACCCATGGTTTGTTTCCCTTGAGAGCCTTTTAAATTATATTGTTACAGTACACAGTGTTTGAGGGAGAAGAGAAAGTAACTCTTAAAACTTGTCAAAAAGAACAACATTTCTAAATTTTCATGACAGCCAAACTAAGCTCCCTGAACTAATGTTCAAATACTCTGGAAAACACTGATGATCAAGTTAAAACCAGCTTAAAGTGAGCAGAAAGCATCATCCAACCTGAAAGCTATCTTAGACATGGCTTCTAAAGCAGCAGCCCAGGAACCTCAGTAAACAAGTTGAATTACTACTTTCAAGAGCAAGTAAATTTCCTTTTGGAGCAAAGGAAACAAAGAAACAGAAAAAGGCTGTAAAAGAGACCACAAGACTTGACCTTGACTGAATCCAGTCATTTCTAATTGGCCTTACCTTTCCTTAACTATTCTTTTACCTTTTGTTTGTTTATGAAATCTTTTCTTATTTCCAGATATTGCTGCCAGTATTTTCATACCCTGTCTTAGCCATTCTAATCCTCTTTTTAGATTCCGCTCTATATTTTATATATTCTATTTTCTTTTCTTTTAAGTTATTAGCCCTACATTTGTGACGAGTCTTTTATTTTAGGTTTAATTTTAATTTGATACTCTCTAAGCATTCAAGGAACTCCAACTTTTCTGCAGCGCCTTTACTTCTTGTGGGAATATGTCTAGTTTGTATCTTAAAACATCTGTTTGAACATCGCCCATTGTTTGTCCATTACCTTAACTACCACTTTTCCTTTTCAATTTATCATGGCTAATTCCAATTTTCTTTTGTTGAAATTGGCTTTTTTCCCATTTGAAATACCTTCATATTTTTCCCTTTATTTGGTTTTTCTATTGGACCTAATTATGTCATGGTCACTGTTTTCTAGATGTTTCACTACCCTTGCATTACCTGCTTGCTCCAGTTCTCTTCATCTTAGTTCACCTAGATTGAGTACTGCCTCTTTCCCCCAATGTGGATGCACTGGAGCTGAGGCCTGCTTGGTCAGCAATGTGGACACTCGTGAGATGGCCCAGCTTCTCCCCGCGTCTCTGGAATGCACTGATTCCTCCCAGCCTAAGGAAGCTGAGACCAACTGTTGTGACCTTACCACCACCCCAGCTGAGATCATCTAGTTCAGCACAGACTGGGGGTTGAACCTCGGACTTTTCTGATCTATATGATTCACCTTCTCAACTCGATAAGCTTGCTAAGCTATCGGAAGCTTGATTCCCTCTTTTTAAAGGGAGGTGTGAGAGAACTTGTTAATTTATTTTTCTAAGTTCCTAAAAGTTATTGTATTAATTGATCCTGTTTACAGTGAGATTTGAATCTCTGCTTCTTATCTCCTACTCATTCCAACTGCTTTCTGAATCATTTAAAAACACATCCCTTTCCTTGCTTAGATTTCCTGGCTAAACATTTCCCATGTCGATTGTTGATCTGGACCCAGACTGCTACCAGCACTGCTCTTGAATGGCTGCCAGTAGACATGCAAGAGTCGCTTTGGTGTGGCTGATGTGTGTTTTTTCTTTGAAAGAAAGCATTCCCTCTGAGGAAGCTCACCAGCCTTCCTTAAATCAGACGCTCACTCCAAGGAGAAATTACAGGTGTTAATGCAAGTCCTGCTTCTGTGTGGCATAGGTGCCACTGAATAATCTAAGGCGTTGGATTGATTCTCTCTTCATTTGAGAGCAAGGTGTATTCAGGTTGTTTCCTTTTCCTGATTTTTCAGGAAATGGATCGCAATCTTGCCATGAACTTGTTGGAATGCAACTTGCATTAAAGAGGATGCGATGATTCTTTTGGTAGACTTCTCCTTTAAGCTAATTCAATATTTACTGCATGTGTTACTTCACCCATTTCAGACACAGTTATACTCAAAGCAGGTAATGAAGCTCAGATGTGGGTCCTTTCCCCCTCACTGATAAATAGCGTGTGAGCTGCTTGGGTTCAATGTGCAGTGCACAGGCTATTCCTGTCAGATCACAACAAAATACTGCAGGATCCTTCCAGTTACAATCATGTAGGTAAAAGATGTGTACATTTCCATTTAAATAAATTGCCTGTCCTTTCACTCCAATCATATGGAATTCCTGTTCACAACACACAGTCTCATAATCCTATGAAAGCATAACATTTAATCAACCTCGTCCCTACCAAAAAATGTCAAATCAAATCCAATCTTGTTTTCAGTGCTTGGTACATGAAACTCTTGTCAATCCAGTGCCACTTACCCTCAAATCAGTAGCATATGTTTATGTCTAACCTTTCACATATCTGTACCTCTTTGGGTAAATCAATTTTAGTTTACTATTCAGACTAAGTTATTTCCCACTAATCCACTACAGGTTAAATTCTAGTCTTGTACTAAATATGACATGGATTTAACTCTTCAGTAAGGGCATAACGGAAACATTCTTGTCATCGATATCTGCTATGATTTGCCAGCAAAAAAAATTATCCAACTTGTATTTTGAAGAATAATGAGTGAAAGTAAGTACAATGAAAATAATATCACCTTGGGATTCAGAAAATAGTAAACTGTTAAGCATCTCTCCTGTGGCTTACAATGGCATCAAAAAGCTCGGTGGGATGATTTTCTTGTTATCATAGCCATCTAACCATTACAGGAGTGTTATATCTATGTAACAATGTATGTTATGCAATGATATTATATCACTGGAACATGGAATGCATGTCCCAGTAATACAAAATGGAGTAGTATTACATCCAATATTGCACTCAATATACTATGTATAAAGAAGTAACAATAGTGTATTATTTCTCCCTCAGCTGACTCCTCCTCTCCCTCCGTTGGAAGCACCCTCTCCCCTAGGTCAGAAAGGTTCAAACCTCATACCACAGTTTGTGTGTGTATATATATATATATATATATATAGGGGCTTAAATTTGTTTTCAGGTTTAAGTCAATTCAAATGTTTAGACCTGCTGTAAATCCCTCCCGCAAAGTCAAGTGCAGGTAGCACTCAGTTCTACAATGTAAACTAATTTGCATAATTATTCACTGGATTAAGTGCAGATTCCTAAATTGAGGAAGGATACTAATGGTGGGCGAGGACAATTGTTTCTAAGTCAAACTTCAAATATACAAAGATGATGGACAGGAAAAGACCCACTGGCCCATCTAGCCATCACAATACGGACAATCCCCACCTGCCTGGAGCCATGTAATCTCCTGGGAGAGGTGAAAATCCAAGGCCAATTAAGGGGGAAAAATCTGGAAAATTGCTCTGTGACTCCTTAGGCGATCAAAACTAGTCTTGGAGATCACATAGACCCTGATTTATATGATACGATATCTACCTCTCGGATGAAGTGATCTCCGCCCCAGCCAGAAACAGGTCCAGCTCTTTCTTGAAGGAATACAACACATCAGCGTTCACCGCACAGGCTGGTAACCTGTTTCACAGGTCCACTATTTTCTGGGAAAAGAAGAACCACCTAACGCCCAACCTAGTTCTGCCCTACATAACTTGTAAGCCTGACCCCTGGTCCTCCCTAAGCTATTCAGTTGAAATAATTGGTCCATATAAATACAATCTAGTCCCTTCATTATTTTATAAACCTCCATCAAATCTTCCCTCAGTCTACGCTTTTCTAAAGTGTACAGACCCAGGTCTTGAGCTTATCTGGTTAACTAAGGTGTTTTAAACTAGGTATTAATCATGTTGCCCTCTTCTGTACCCTTTCTAGCGCCTCAATATCCCACACCATGTGAGGAGAACAAAACTGGACACAGTAGATGGGGATAGTTAAAGAGGAGTGTCACAATAGAGGGACAAAAATTCAGCAAGCCTTTGGAAAGCATTTAAAGGTATCTCAACCCATGAGCAGATTTATTCAAGGCTGAAGGGGCAGGGTATTAAGAAGTGGCAAGGAGAAATTAATAGAAAGGGAAGCCTAGGTGTATGCATAAGTTTTCAGACAAGTGATGGAGCAGCTCCATATTTAACCCCTGGTTTGATGGTTGCTGAAGTGGAGAGAGCTGCATGAAATGCTTGCAAGGAGGAAATGCCTTTTAAAAGTACTTAACAAACTTAACGCCAGTTCTCAGTCACTGCCAGAGCTTTTCTTTCTGTAGAGGCAGGATTCATCATGCTAGCTGGAGATCCTGTTATTTCTTCAGGGGACTGAGGGTGGGGGTCAGGTTAGGGTGCCAGCTGTGGGAATGGTCCAGTGGGGCCAATGTCAAAGTGGCAGCTGCTGTTAGAGGGATCCAGGAAAAACAAGAGCCCGATTAGGCCTCCGGTAGGGAGCACAGCATCACCTACCTTACAGATAAGATCTGGGAGAATTCAAGCAAAGTTTAATAAATATAGATATTTATGGCAAAATTCTCAGAGACTCCACACTACTGGCAAAGCCTCACATGCTATGGGACGATTTATTGGAAAATTACAGGTGCACTGCCCACAATCTTCCACCAATTGACATCATTGCACACAAGATTTTCCAAAAAGCTGCCTGATGCATGAGAGGCACAGCCAGTGGTGGAAGCTCAGAAAATCTTTCCTCTATAGTTTAGAATCGACAGACAGACATGATGAAAATAGCATGACAGCAGGTTAATTAAGAGTGACTAAATAGGGAGTGCACATATACACAAGACTTTTAATGTATTATATATTTAAATGCTGCATGGTGATAACATTCCAACGGTATTAAACCTGTAGTTTGCATGTGAACATAACATTACATGACTTAAATGTTACGTGACAGGACCACCTAAAGCAAAAAAGAGAAACCCACTTTTGGAACCTCGGCGGGGTTGGGGGGGAGAGTCTCTTTATTTTTAAAAATCTCCAAGATCTTTGAACAAGAAAAGAATTTGAAAAACAAGCTGAAAAATATTCGTAGCCAGTCATGGCCAATCAGGATGTCTCAAAAGACAGTGCTGTGAATTTATCACCAAAACCAGAAAACAATTAGCACTCCCCAGCTTTGGAAAAAAATGCACTGGATTATGCAAATTCCGATTTGACAGGCATAAAAACTGCCAAATATACAATGATGAACTCATTGCAGGGGGGGGTGGTGGGAAGGGGTCATCGGACAATTTCTGCCTCATTAAGTGTTGGGTTCCAGAAACCTATTTCTGGCTTTACAGAGTGGGGTGGGGTTTGTGCCAGTGTCAGATTTTAACCTTTGCAGCCTGGGGTTTAAAAAAGAATTGCAAGTTGCTTTGTTCTTTGGTCAATGAAACAGTGGTCTTCCTGAAATGGCTGTCTTCCTGAGAGAATATGAGAAGCAAATTAAATAAATTATAAAATAAATCACTCATGCTTCTGTTTCTGTCTCTATATATTTCAGATGCAAGTAACAGCAGTGCTGTCCAAGCTATGCTACATCAAACACTCTACTTTCCTGACCAGCTTGAGGACACAGCCACAAAGAGCACAAACAATGTTAAGTTGGAACTGTCTGATCAACCTTAAGCTGTTTGGGGGGGGGGGGGGAAAGCAAAGAATGTAAATTTTTATTATCTAGGTTGGTGAGCCAACAGGACAGGTTCCACATCCCTTGACAAGTCATCATTCTGAGGGATCCTGAGACGTACAGGTGATCAATTAAAACCAGTCTCTGAGCAAGAGGAGAGAGTGTTTTGACTGTGCACCAAGTTAATCATACCTATTCCTGTGTCTAATCAACGTACAGTGAAGAAAAGGCATTTAAAAGAATGTTTTAACATATTGTACAAAAATAAAATTAAATCCGGTATCCTACATGGTATAGCCTTTATTAGTAATCTATATCAACACTTGTAGAGGAATACCAGGAGAAATTCATATTTCCAATGTTAGACATAGAATCATAAGAGTGAAGAAAATATGTCACAATTCATTTTTCCCCAATTTAGAATATTTTGTAAGTGCCATACAGTATATGAGAGGAGAAGGGCTTGTCAAAGCAGTTCAGATGGGTCAACAAGGCACCTAGATGTATTGGGGGATGTAAAGTTCTTGTAGAGTACTAAATCAACATCCAGACTGAGCTGGCTCAAGCCAAAAGTGGAGTGTAAAGGGATCTGGTTGTGATAGTAGATTTGGCACTTAAGATGCCAAATCACTTTTGGAGTAGCAACATACAAAGTGAACAGAATGCTTAATTATATTGCGAGGTCAGTTTATTATAAATCGCTAGATTACATGCAATAACTATGCAGCTCCCTCAAGTACTCTGTTTAGTTTTGGTCACCAAAACATAAAAGAAACATGGAGGCAGTCCAGAAAAGAGCTACAACACTGATGTCTAGCAAGAAAAGATTGAATTATGATGAAAGACTGGAGAAACTGATGCCATTTAGCCTTGAAAGGAGGGTACTGAGAGGAGACCTGATTGGAAAAATGTAAAAAATTAAATAACTTGCATAAAGTTAAGCTGAAATACTACTTCAAGGTATGCCAGAAATCAAATTTTAGGACAGAAGATAGAAAGCACTTTTGCACGCAAAGAGGGATCAACAATTGGGCAGGGTAGTGGAGACAAAAGCCTCAGATTAATTCAAGAGATAGATGATGGGAGGATGGTAAAGCATGTTTTTCTTTATTCTCCATGGATGAGCTAAGATGGGCCTTTCTCCTCTATCTTCTGACATTGTGATAGAAGGCAGACCCTCAACTTATTTTGAATGCTTGCCCTATCTCCTTACAGCATAGATAGCACACATTGGGGGACAATCTAATGTTGAAAGTAGTAATTGAAAATCTAGAGAGTGCAGAAATTCCTGTAGAGAGAGAATGAAAGTTTGTGTCTGTAGGGGGGAAAAAAAGTTGCCAGAAGTGAGGCTTGTTGGAAAAGGTGGTGTATAGCTCCAGAGGGATGATTTTCCAAATGTGGACTCGGAGAGAAAACCCTCACTGGAAATGCACATTTGGAAAATTGGCCCCGAGATGTTCAAAGACAATTCCCAGAAAAATTGTTCAGATGAATCTCCATCCATACATTGCACTGTGCAGCAGAACACAGAAGAGCATGCTTATTGAAAAAACTTACTGTCCCATGTTAGCAGAGCTGGAAGCTGCACATGAGATGAAGCTACAAAGTTTGCAAATGGAAGACTGGAGCTAGTAGTGTTACGTGACACCATTTGAGGTGGGCTGTAAGGGGTTTCTGAATGTCTCGCTCGTGCTTGTTTAGTCACAGAGTTGTTAGACAACAGAGGATTGCCTTATGTTAGGATATATTGCAGAATTGGGAACTGCGTAGATCTGTCGTCCAATCTCTGCATGGTGGAGCCCAGAGCCTGCATGTCAACCACTTGAGCTTCCACCAAAGCTGCAAAGTATGCAAACATGGTCTGTTGTGAGGGCCCAAGTGCAGCGTCCTGCAGGTGACCAAACTCTTCATGGTTGATTGCAGAGTGGTGATGCGAGATGACACCAGACAGGCTGGAAGCAGACTCCTCCACACTCTCACCCATAATGCTAAACTCCTTGACATGCATTCCAATACCTCGTGTAACTGCTTGTGTGAGGCAAGCAGTTTTCTTCTCATGACTGGGTCCCTGAGGTCCTCATCTCCGTTGTCCTCAGTAGAGCTGGGAGAGTGTTTCACCCTCCAGCGAGTTCTCTCTGGGCTGTCCCTGCCACCAGTAGCTGCTGCTACCCACTGATGCTCAGTGTTTCACCATGTGTAAACCCCTGTAGCTCACTACCTACCTCACGTGGTATGCCATTGTCTGAGTTGGTGCCTGGGAGGGCTGGAGCGCATGCTGTTGCATTTTCAGTAGGATTGTCCTCCTCTGAAGTGTCGTCTTGGGCAAGAGCCTCTTGCTGTTGCGAAGGACCTAGATGAAAGAGAAAATAAACAAGAGTTAGGATGACAGGCTGGACATTTTCAGGTGACAGTCTTTGAGAAGGCAGTTTGAAGTTGTGAAGCTTGATGTATATTTGCTGAGATGAATGAATGGATACAAGTAATATGCAGTCACCCTGCTGAAGTAAGCCACCAGCCTCTCCTTCCATGATACTTTATGGCTCTGCCTAGCCCAATGATCTCCAGGGCTTCTCGCTCCACTTGGGTGAGGTTATGATGTTAGATAGTCCTCCCCTGGTCTTGCTCTTCTCCATGGTATTATGCACGGTCTTATCTACAGAAAGGGAGGGGGTGGAGAAAGTTAGTGAATGTCTGTTGAAAAGTTATGTAGAGATGTGGGGGGCATTTGGTGTTGAGAGGCGTAGACGAAGCAAGATGGAATGTGAATCGGGAGGTGATAAATATAAAGCCTAGTGTGTTTAATGTGGTGAGGAAGGAGTGCTGAGAGTAAACGGTGGTTGTGCAAGTGGTAGTAAGAAAGAAGAGAATAGTGTTAGTGTGTAGTGTGAAGATTAAAGGAAGAGGTGAGTGTGCTTTGAATGAGAAAGTGGTTGCAGTGTGCCCTTGTGTTTGTATATTGAAGGTGTGTTTGAGGGAAGGGAATTGTTGAGCGTGATGGGGGAGGGGTGAACGAGGTGAGAAAGATGGAGATATGAGGAGAGCTGTACTCACCCTTGCTGCTCTTACGAGGTCATTGAACCTCTTTCTCCTTTCCACCAGGTCCTGGGGGTGATGCTGGTGGCACTGACCCTTTCAGGCACCTCTGTCCAGGCCTGCTTAATGGTGGCCTTGGAGATGCCCTTGCAAAGTTTTGGGGAAATGCTGCTCCTTCCTTGTCCTCAGTTCTCAACTAGGACTTCCAGGGGGGCATCTGAAAAGCAGGGCACAGCCCTTCGACTCATCTGACTCCTAAAAATGTGATCCACAGTTGTGCAATTTAAAAAAAAAAATCCAAGCAGGAGATGCAACCTTGTTTTAAGAGGTGTGTCCCCGCTTTAAGTAGGCATCAGGAGTTGCACCAGAAATTGCACGTGTGATGTGGACAAGCTAGCTAAATCACCACACCGTCAGGAAGGCAGCTCATCAATCATATTTAAAATAAGGCCTGGGCAGTAAAACAGCCCAGGCCTCAAGCCAAAAAGGTCAATGGGGGCCTGACGTCTGCCCCACCTCCCACATGCACGATCCGTGCCCCAGGTTATAATTGGGACTCCGGTGTCTCAATGGAGAGATTTCACTGGTTACGGTGAGATATTTATTGTATAAATTAGTTTTGGAGATTAAATAGTAATCATGGTCATTTTATAAAACGTGTAACTGAGCTGAAATCTCATTTCACCGTTTCCTTTGGTGTCAGCTTGTAAAATAATACTGAGAACAGACAGTAAACCTAAACATAGTTTGGGGGAAATTACCACAGGTAGTTTTTTCAAGTGTTATGAGGTAATTCTGCAAATCCTACAAAGTTTGAGATCTTCTGCGTCTTTTGTCAGTATAGAGTAATGTAAGATTGTATGATGAACTGTTTGGGGCTACCTTTGGGAACCCCAAAACAGTTATGTCAGACATGTCCTTGTGATCGCCCCTAAAAAGCTGTTGAGGCTAGATCGGTTGAAAATTTAAAAAATGATTGATAGATTTTTGTTAGGCAAGGGTATTAACGATTATGGAAGCAAGACGAGTAGCTGGAGTTAAGATACAGATCAGCCATAATGTAGTAGAATGGCGGAACAGGCTCGAGAGGCTGAAGGACCTACTCCTGTTCCTATGTTCCTACGATGGGGACAGTTGCCAGTAAATTCTGCAGGGGTTCTCAAGATTTCCTGCTGTAACTTTGGAACACTGTGGAGCAGTAATAAACAACGTGAATAGAATGCTTAATAATATTGCTATGCCAGTTTATTATAAGTTGGTAGATGTGATCAATTTTGATCACCATGACATAAAGGCGGCCCAGCAAAGAGCCACAAGATTGATCCCTAGCTCAGTGGCAGTTTACACTTCGGGGTTTCCACTGATCTCTTGCCGAATTTACGTTTGGGGATTGCAGACGTTCTACCCCACAGTGTGTAATGTTAGCGCAGGAACTATATTTATGCAGTATGTTGTGTTGAAGCCATAGACATAGCATTATATTGCAGATCTTGGTACATTAGAATTATATTGATGATGTGTGTTTCTATTTCTAGATAGTTTCCACATGCCTTGTTGATTAAAATAACTCTGCGTTGCCATCCTTTGCTTATGTGATTTTTTTTCCATGAGTAATTTAAAAATAATACTGGCATTACTTGTTCTCTCAAGAATACAAGTCAAATAGAAAATGTATCCAAACCTTCGATCCGTCACCTTCTTTAACATTTTTTTTGGTGAGGGAGGGGAATTTGAAAAAATTATAAAACTGCTAGTTTCACAAAGACTGCACATTATTTTTCATTCCTTCAAAAGTTAATCCTTCAGAGATGTAGGCTTAGAAATCCATTGATGCCGCACCCATTTTACAGGCATAAAACGGGTGCCTAAGCGTCTAATATGGTGGGTGGCGTGCACATTCGCAGCTCGCTGGCAATATGCTGCTGAGGCCCGTGCCCGAAGTGCACCGCCCGTCATATTGGTAAAGGTTCCAGTATAGGAGTGCAGGGCTCATGCCTAAAACAAGCGTTCAGCCCTTTATATGCAATAGGGGGCCCAACACCTGTTTGAGGACCACTTCCTGAAATTGAGCTGCCCTGAACGCAGTCAGCGCCAGGCTAGCTGTGTTCAGGATAAGCATGTCTACTTGCAACCTAACAGCAGTCTTTAAAGGGACCACTGGAGGCCGTCACCAAAAAGGTCAGTTTAAAAAAAATACTTAGCTGAATGTGGAGCCGGGTGGAGCAGGAGTATTCCAAGTTTAGTCTTCGTGTTATGGTGAACTTTCTGTAGCCCTTGATATTCTAATTCTGTTGGTCTTTAGTTCCTTATTAATTATTTTAGATTCTTGATGATCTCTACAAAATTATGCAAATGAAGGTAATTCACCCCCCCCCCCCCTAAATTATTAGGGGACTTAATCCTCATATTAAGGAGAAAACAGTACTAACATTTCTCAGGAAAGAAGATTGCCAATACTTCGTAAATGAAGCTGATAATCTGCAAAATCAGGCAAGGTCCGCATACAAATGATTGGTGAGTGTTAATAGTGCACTGCCCAATCAGAGACCCAATCAAAAAATATATCCCACTGTGTTTGCAGATCGTATTTCAGTTAATCTGATATCTGAAACCCAGTCTAACAATAGCATTAGATCCATCACACCAGTAGGGAGTTCCGTGTTTAATATCCAATCCTTTTTTCATGTAGCCAAAGCAAAATACTGTGGATGCTAGAAATCTGAAATAAAAACAATGGCCCAGATATTCCGATCCCTACAGGTGGGTACGCACTGTGTACCCACCCGCAGGGATATCGGAAATGCCGGTTTCAGGCATGCACTGAAAACCGGCATTTCCGATCTGTCAAGAATGGTCTTGACAGATCCTCCGGCTGCCCTGGAGAAGGGCCTCTGCGGGCGGATAGTTCCGCTTTTTGGAGACCCTCCACCCGCAGAAAACTCTTACAATTCTTACACCTGGTGAAAGCGGGCGTAAGGCCTGCTTTTATCAGGATGAGGTTTTTTTTAATTTAAAAAAAAATAAAAAATTTCACTGATTTATCATTTAAAAATACTTTTTTTTTTAAAAAAGTAAGTTTATTTTTAGCCCCGTAAAAAACTTTAATTATTTTTTCAAAAAATTAAATTTTTGTTTAAAATACTTAATTTATTGCAATTTCAAGTCATTTTAAAAATGAGATTTTTTTTTATTTATTTAAAGTTTTACTATGTTTTTGGGGTGATGTCCATTCATATATTTAACAGGTCTTCCTGTCAAATGTATGAAGGGAGATTCCCTTCTGTGATTGGCTCCCCATGGCCCACGTGATCCCAGGGACGCTGTGAACTACATGTGCCCCTGGATACGTGGGCCCTGCGCATTTCAACTTTGGACGTGCATCTCGGGAGCCCTCGGGTAAGGGCGTAAATTTTTCCAGATTGCAGGCCTCCGCCCGCGGGAGGCCTGCGATCGGAAAATATGGGCCGATAAATTCTGGAAACACGCAACAGGTCCGGCAGCATTTATGGAGAGAGAAACAGAGTTAATGTTTCAGGTCAATGACCTTTCATCAGAACTGATGAAATGCCAGTGGGCATTCCATTAGCTTTAACGCCAACTCTTCATGGGATAGAGGACAAGGACAATTTTTTGTTTTTATTCGTTCATGCGATGTGGGCATCATCTCAAGGCCAGCATTTATTGCCCATCCCTAATTGCCCTCGAGAAGGTGGTGGTGAGCCGCCGCCTTGAACCGCTGCAGTCCTTGTGGTGAAGGTACTCCCACAGTGCTGTTAGGGAGGGAGTTCCAGGATTTTGAACTAGCGATGATGCAAGAACGGTGATATATTTCCAAGTCAGGATGGTGTGTGACTTGGAGGGGAACTTGCAGGTGATGGTGTTCCCATTCGCCTGCTTCCCTTGTCCTTCTAGGCAGTAAAGGTCGCGGGTTTGGGAGGTGGTGCCGAAGAAGCCTTGGCGAGTTGCTGCAGTGCATCTTGTAGATGGTACACACTGCAGCCACGGTGCGGCGGTGGTGAATGGGGTGCCAATCAGGCGGATTGCTTTGTTCTGGATGGTGTCGAGCTTCTTAAGTGTTGTTGGAGCTGCACTCATCCAGGCAAGTGGAGAGTATTCCATCACACTCCTGACTTGTGCGGCACGTAAGCAAATATAATGACCACCACAGCACAAATCTAGCACACAATGGAGCCGCTGAAGCAAAGGTTCCATTGGCTGGATTTATCATCCTGCAATATAGCCCTGTAAAGGTCTCCAAAATTATTTTGGTCTACTGCGTGCTTCATAAAGTTGCAATTTAGAGAGGCATAAGCTTGCAGCAGGGGCAGGAGGCGGCTCAGGAAGGGGTAACTCTTGCAACTTACGCCAAACTGATTTTGCTTTTTGTGTTTGCTTTTTCTTTTCCCAATGCTACCCCTAGGTGATAATAGATAGTGAGTGCCTCATACTACTAAATTTAGTGCCCGTTCTATGTGCTACCCCAGTGGGAAAAAGAAAGAGTCTGCTGCCTTTCTCCTAAAGGATTCCTGGGACAGGGCTGGGGTGGCTCATTGTTTGTTTTCACATAAGTTCATTAAACATTTGACAGCATAACAACAGATTACAGCTGGAGATAACAATGAAAGGACAGATATATCACAAAATTGATCCTGGTGAGTGCTCAGAGCAGAGAAAGACTTGGAGAAATTCCACAGAGGTAATCAACAGTTAACACAAAGACTTCCACAACCCAACTGCATACTCCAGTAACCCTGGTTCAGAAAATGCTGGTTAACTTTGCAGTTGAACTTCCGGGCAGAGTTCTGAGTAATGACATTGCATGAGAGAGAATCCTGCAGACATAAGTGATATGTGCAACTTTCTGTGCAACTTTCTCTGCTCTTCTGTGCAGAGTTTCTGGAATGATACAGAATGGGAAGGTGCATCTGCAGTATCTTCTATATACCAACCCCTGATTCCCTATGATTTTAATTGTGTAATTTAGATAGCAAACTGTTGACCTGAACTGCCATACTGAAGGCTGTCTAATAACATACACCCATTGCACAAAACGTACCTCTAAGGCAAATTGCTCCTACAAATTAAACAGAAGGGAATTCCATTTTAAACCACATTTTAGAATGCCTACAAGAATTAAGAGTTTTTAAAGAGTGAGACTGTCACTTTTTATGGTAATTTCTCCCTTGCCTTGTTTCTGCTGCTGTGTGCCACTCCTGGGCAAGTGTGCAACCTGCGTCTAGACCCCTTCCAATGCTACTCTTGAACCAGCTAATAGGAGGTACCTGTGAGTGATTTGGGGTAAGTTTCCATTCCTCCTTATGGACAAAACCCTAGCGCTTGCACTGGATGGCAAAACTGAGATTGGGAACTGAGATCCTGAGTGCAAGCCCACACTCTCCACTCCAAATCAGAGCTGAGTCTTCAAAATACATCACTATCTTTGAACTAGGGACATGTTTTTTAAAACTGCATTTTAGAAGTAGATTTGCATAAATTGTATAAAAAAACCGCCAACATAAAAGAAAAAAGACTTACATTTATATAGTGCCTTTCACGACCTCGGGACGTCTCAAAGCGCTTTACAGCCAATGAAGTACTTTTTGAAGTATAGTCACTGTTGTAATGTAGGAAACACGGCAGCCAATTTTTGCACAGCAAGCTCCCACAAACAGCAATGTGATAATGATTAGATAATCTGTTTTAGTGATGTTGATGGAGAAATTGGCCAGGACACAAGAGATAACTCCCCTGCTCTTCTTCAAAATAGTGCCATGGGATCTTTTGCATCCACCTGAGAGCAGACGGGGCCTCGGTTTAACATCTCATCCAAAAGACAGCACCTCCGACAGTGCAGCGCTCCCTCAATACTCCACTGGAGTGTCAGCCTAGATTTTTGTGCTCCAGTCTCTGGAGTGGGACTTGAACCCACAACTTTCTGACTTAGAGGCGAGAGTGCTGCCAACTGAGCCACAGCTGACACACACACTTCAATACCGCAGGAACATGGAGTTCATGCACTGCACGCAATCAGGGCTTCATGTGCATAGGATCTCATCAAGCCTGAAACGCTAACCCCATCACCAAAAAAAAAAGAAAATGAGTTTTGATAAGTAAGGCATGCCCATGTCTGACATATTTATAGATTTCAGTTAGGTTCTCTGGTGAATTTGTTATCCTGTATCCTTTTATTGGGTTCAGCTGTCTCTGACAGCATGTAGTCTTGAAGCTTTGACAAATTCCCATTTGGTAGCTTCAACCATTGCCAGGAATTTAAATCCCAGTGGCCCCACTGACAGACATTTACCCTGTAAAATCTCATCCATCCCGTGAGTCCGTTTCTGCTCTTTGTTTGCTGCAGCATATGCCATAATTTTCCAGATGTTTCACTGACCCATTTTAAAGCCAGTCTTCTAATATAGCCTTTACATGTATTAATATTGTGACTTTATTTTATAATGAATCAATGACTCCTCTGGCACACACTGTTTCAGAATATAATTACTTAAAAATATGACATTTAGCAACAGAACTGTGCAGAAGTTTATTGTGACAAATATTGATTAGCATAGAAATATTTGTATCTATTAGAGAGTGATCAAAAAACATCAACAACAATTTGTATTTATGTATCAGGACCCAAAGTGATTCTAGAGAATTGTACAAGGATTGAAACTGTGTGTTCGTGGACTTATGATGCCCTGGGGTGAAAGGGTGCTGTTTCTAGAAAACTCCATGACTGAGTAAACAGCTCCTTCCCTCAGGCTACACATATCTCAATGCTTGTTCATCTGGCCATGAATGAACACAGATGATCGGAACAGAGACTGAGAATACAATGCAGTAGCAAAATACTGCGGATGTTGGAAATCCGAAATAACAACAGAAAACGCTGGAAAAACTCAGCAGGCCAGGCAGCATCCATGGAGAGAGAAACAGAGTTAACGTTTCAGGTCGAAGACCTTTCGTCAGAACTGGAAAAAAGCAGGAAATGGAACAGATTTTAAAGCAAGATTAGGGGCTGGGAAATGGGGGAGGGGATGAAAGAACAAAAGGGAAGGTCAGTGATGGGATGGAAGGCAGGAGAAGTAAAGACGCATTAAGAGATATTCAAGGCAAGAGGAGATGGTAATAGGACAGGTTAAGGAGCAAAGGATGGCTCTAGATGAAGTGTGAATTGCGCTGGCAGAATGAAGGACAGCTGCCATGTGGGAGGGAAGAAAAAAAGGCACAAACAAGTGTGGATAAAATATATATATATATGTGATAGGGGCCGAGGTTATGATCTGAAATTGTTGAACTCTATGTTGAGTCCAGAGGGCTGTAGAGTCCCTTTTGTTCTTTCATCCCCTCCCCCATTTCCTAGCCCCTAATCTTGCTTTAAAATCTGTTCCATTTCCTGCTTTTTTCCAGTTCTGATGAAAGGTCTTCGACCTGAAATGTTAACTGTTTCTCTCTCCACGGATGCTGCCTGGCCTGCTGAGAATACAGTGTTTGCTTCCTCCTATCTTTTTCAGGAACCAAACAAAATCACTACTGTCTCTGAGGAGATCTCTTACCAACTTCTTTCCAAATTTTTTCAGACCCATCCCCCATTTCCACACCCTGACCCTGTGAATAATGTGCACTCTTTGTATCAGCGTGGCCTCTTACTTGTCATTAGCAATGCTACATTAGATACCACATTGGTATGTAAAAAACTACTTATAAGAAGTGACTGTTTTATCGGGATGAGTAAGATTATAGATATTGCTGTAATCAGCAATTCCTTGTGGCAGTCAATTTAAAACTATAGTGAGGAATAGGCAGATCAAAAATATTTAGGCTATGATGTTTAGTTGTGCGTGTAGGACCCTCGGCCTCAGCCATTACAAATACCACTGCACACAAGAAAATGAAAGCTGGGGTGGCAAACCTGTCTGAAAATATTTCTCATCAGTAAAAAAAAAAAATCTTGAGAGGTTCAGATGATTTTTTTTTTCTAAAGTTATACATTTTGACAATGGGAAACCAGACTGGTTGCAGTAGAATCATGTGGTTACTGCATTTGAAGCCATCATTCAGTGGACATATGAAGGAACTGTGGGGATCCTTGTCTACAGTGGAACAATTTCAGGAAGCAGTCAGTGCTGATGCCTCGTTTCACTAGAGTTGTCAATGCTGAAGGCTACGATACTGACTTCATTCAGAGTTTGTAGATGTAGTTGAACAAAAAAACAGAATGTGAGAAGTCGCACAACACCAGGTTATAGTCCAACAGTTTTATTTGAAATCACAAGCTTTCGGAGCGCTGCTCCTTCGTCAGGTGAAGTGAAGAGATGTATATAGGCACAGCATATATAGTCAGAGAACACTGCCAGATGATTACAGTTAATCTTTCTAACTGCCCTTTATCACACCTCGGCAGAGAGATAATCACGGCAATCAAAGGTGTGGATGGTGTCCAAACAGGTCAGTCAAGAAAACATTACATCAAAGACAATGAGGTGGGGTCACAAGGGGTCAAATGTGGCAGATGCTGGTGTCTGTATGGAAAACAAAAAACTTTTTTTGCTGGAAATCACAGCAGGTCCGGCCGCATCTGTGTAGAGAGAACAAGCCAACGACGACTCGAGTCTGGATGACTCTACGTCAGGTGGGGTTACATGTAGCGTGACATGAACCCAAGATCCCGGTTGAGGCCGTCCTCATGGGTGTAGAACTTGGCTATCAGTTTCTGCTCGACGATTTTGCGTTGTCGTGTGTCTCGAAGGCCGCCTTGGAGAACGCTTACCCGAAGATCGGAGGCTGAATGTCCTTGACTGCTGAAGTGTTCCCCGACTGGGAGGTAACACTCCTGTCTGGCGATTGTTGCGCGGTGTCCGTTCATACGTTGTCGCAGTGTCTGCATGGTTTCGCCGATGTACCATGCTCCGGGGCATCCTTTCCTGCAACGTATGAGGTAGACAATGTTGGCCGAGTCACATGAGTATGTACCATGTACCTGGTGGGTGGTGTTCTCACGTGTGATGATGGTATCTGTGTTGATGATCTGGCATGTCTTGCAGAGGTTGCCGTGGCAGGGTTGTGTGGTGTCGTGGTCACTGTTCTCCTGAAAGCTGGGTAATTTGCTGCGAACGATGGTCTGTTTGAGGTTAGGCGGCTGTTTGAAGGCGCGTAGTGGAGGCGTGGGGATGGCCTTAGCGAGGTGTTCGTCGTCATCGATGACATGTTGAAGGCTGCGAAGAACATGGCGTAGTATCTCCGCTCCGGGGAAGTACTGGACGACGTAGGGTACTCTGTTGGTTGTGTCCCGTGTTCGTCTTCTGAGGAGGTCGATGCGATTTTTTGCTGTGGCCCGTCGGAACTGTCGATCGAGCTCAAAATGGGTGGGAACGGGCCAAGAATCTCCCTCCCCTCCCCCCCAAAAACTTGGGTGAAGAAATTCATTATAGCCCCGTTTGGGGCGCTGACTTTTAAAAGTTGAGAAAATTAGCGCCAGGCGCTAATGTTTCTAAACTTTTGAAAAATTCGCTTTTGCACTCCAAGAAGGAAGTGGAGCGCTAAATCAAGCGCTCCGCTTCCTTCTTGGAGCACAATCAGCAGGCGGGGCGGGGCGGAGACTTCAGCAGCGCTGCACACTGGGCCGTGCAGCACTGCCCCGTTCAAAGGCTCCTTCCCTCCCTTAAAGGGAAGAGCCATCGCTGCAGGCTCTGCAATATAAAAATACCTACCTGGACCACCAAGGCAGCCGCGATCCCGCACGACTCATTTTTAATGCTTTAATGAATTTAAACATAATGAAAATATTTTAATGTTCCTATTTACCTAATATATAACTGAATATAATCATACTCCTGTTATAATGAATTAGTACCTTAGATGGCAAATATATAGTGAAAATCTGAGTATTAACTTTCCATTCTTTATGGCTGAGGAGCAATATAATAGAATTGAGAAACCAAAGTGAAAGCCTTAATGTAAGACACCTCAGGGGTGAAAAGAGTAAAAGCAATGATAAGGTTAATCATGAAATAGTGATTAGCTT
This sequence comes from Squalus acanthias, assembly GCA_030390025.1. Classification (NCBI taxonomy): domain Eukaryota; kingdom Metazoa; phylum Chordata; class Chondrichthyes; order Squaliformes; family Squalidae; genus Squalus; species Squalus acanthias. The sequence continues at coordinate 84,688,515 of CM059435.1, forward strand.
AGTGATGCCAAGCTTAGGTTTTCCAAACCCTATAGATTTTAAGAAGAAGGAAAACTAACAGGATAAGGAGTTCCACAATTTTGAACTCCTGGAAAAGAATGGGTTGGAGTAGTAGACTGTGCAATGAATCATGATTTCAACAGAGGCCAGGAATTTCCTCAGAGGTGCTCCTGCTTCATTGCCGTAACTTCACCGATAGTGTGGTGGAAACCCCATTTATATATGCACTTCCAGTGAGGTTACAGTGGTGGAGCAGGAGCAGCTCCGAGGAAATTCCTGACCAGAGTTTACCTGGAGCTTAGGAGGAAAGAGAGAAGAAAGTTTAAAGAAGTCATCACCACAGGAGCATTTATGGTAGGGGAAAAGTTGCAATAGGGAGAGAGAGATTGGAGAATACAGGCGACAGTGGGATCACCAATCAGTCAACAAGCTTTTTCTTGTACCTTGTCCAGGACTGAAGATTAGATTCTGTTAGGAGATGAATTGAGGCTTCATAGAATACTAAGAGTTGTTAAGAAAATAAGTATTTGACACAAAAGAGAAAACCAAGCTTCTTGGAGGGAGCTCGAGCAATGAAGGAAATGTAGGCATTTTATCTGAGATCAGAGGAGATTGCTAGGCCAAAATGTCAATAGGTAAAAAAGGACTAGGGTGTAGCTGGCAAATTTAAGATGTGGTAGCTTGTGGTTGGAGTTACAAGAGACGGGCAGATGAATTTAGAGACTTATGAGAGAGAAGTTTTTGTATCTAAATGTGTCTTGTTGGTCATCGGACCCAAGGTGAAGTGTCTAATGATAAAGCATTTGAAATCTATTTGTGCTGTAATTGAACACTCAATAAAAACAATTCATTCAGTTCGGTTCAGCCACAGCAAGCAGCTTGTGTCATGATCACTATCCTTTTATGGAAAGAAAATCTTTAGCTTTGGGTCACAGAATATAGCACCTCCACTGGACTAAAGACTCTTTGGCTGCAATCACACTTAAAGTACAGTGTCAGTGACAGTACAGTTGTAGTGTAAGTCCGGCCCCAAGCCTCCCTGAAACCATATCACACCAACATTACCACCGTAGTGTAAATACACTTTTTGAATTAGTATTGAATATGCAGTGGTTTCAGGCTGAGTTAAACATTTGCTGAAATTGAACTTACAATTTTCTATGATTTATCAGGCAGTCAGTTAACAATCAAACAGCCAGCTCTTGGTGCAAGGCAGTTCCTGATTTGGGAATCCAATTGCCCTCAAAGCCCTGTGAATGTGAATTCAGTGCTCTAATGCCAGAGTTAACAGGTTTCTTCCAGTTGATCTTTACTCTTTTCCCTGCTTACTTTCCTTTATTTGTTTTCCTCCATTTCATATTAATTTGATCACATCTATCCCTCCCTACAGCTGACAGTCATTATTCCCTGTATATTACCCATGCTTATCGTCTCAATCTGTTCAAAAGTGTTGTTGCTGCTGGTTCTGGCTCTGACATTCTCACCATGCCTGATTGCACTCTGTGCTGTTAACATGTATTTTCCAAACATAAACAAACAGGTGGAAGATTTTCCTGTTCCTGCGCCTGGGACTATTGGATCATCTGGGCGAATGCAGGAAAATCAGGAAGGAAGGAGTACCACCCCAATTGCGCCCACCATTCTTTAAATGAATGGATAAATCAAGCAGGTTCCCTTATGGACATGTGCTCCTCCCCACTCAATTTTCCTGTATTAACTGCCACAGATGATCCAATAGCCCCATGCACAAGAACAGGAAAATCTGCCCCCAATAAAGGAGGACTCAGTAGTATGACACAGGGTGATGAGACATGGGTCTGTGCCTGTGATTTGCTCCATACTGAGTTCTCAATCTGAGCAAGTCACTTCCTCAGTCGGGCAAGGAGAAAGTATGAGCAAGTCAATCTGGGCCACTCTCCTGAGCAGCTGGTTGCTGAGCAGTATTGGCAGAGGTTCAGCAGCAGCTTGCTGGGAAGAAAACTAATTAAAAAAAACAAATTTAAGTTTAATGGAAATGAAAGTCGTAACTTGAAAATTAACTCTACTTTGTACTGTCATGTGCAGCATTTTCAGTAAACTGGACAAAACTTTCTCAAAAGATTAATTATAGACAATGAAAAACACAGTGCAATCTTCTCACTAGAATATGGCAGTAAAGGGACAACAGTTAGCTTATTGAAGCCTGAAAGGACTACCTAGTGAGTTAACCCTTCTGTTCATTTATTGCTGCATGCTTGTAGATGTTGCCAAGAATCACTGGACCCAGTCAGATCCCACACTTTTGCTATCTGCATTTGGATATTACATATTACATAGTCAGGGGTGTAGTTAGCAATTGAAGTTTCTACAGACACTATCTGATCCGATCCCCTTTCCCACAGTTCTGGGACTCGAGCACAAACACCAACTTTGCAGATATCACCATACATGCTGCTTATTTTCTGGATCGATGTAAAAAAAACAAACTGATGTCACCAGTATGAGACTGAGCTATGCTGTGAATCCTTCCAATTGATTTGCCCGTTGCTGTCAAGACAATGCTGAACAAATTTTAATGCAATTTTATGCCTATCTGCCCAATATTGCTGGTACTGATTGGACCCTACCTTTCTGATTTTTGTGCGCCACCATACAGTCTGTCCAGTGTTATTGGATCCCAAAATAACAATATCTGGTGTAAATTCATTTCAGTTGAAAAACAGAAGCCCAGTTACACTCTGCTGTTTGACAACGCCAGTTTATTCTGAATGATACAGTGAACACCAGAATGACAAGGTAACATACAATACTGTTGGGAAGACACTGGTCAACAAACATAATTAGCTGATGCGTACATAATGCTGAAAAGTCTACCCTGGAAGAATGCAATGTGCAGTGAAGCATTCAGGAGCGAGTAACACTGATCCTGTATAGTATTGCAAAATAAAACAAACCACCTGAGCCAGAACCAAATACCATGCAGTGCCTCCAAAGTCAAGTGGCAAGAATGTTGACTTTACACAATCCGAATGGTTTTGATTTTTCCAATCTCAATACTTGCTATTATAGATCCAATCAATTTACTGAGTAGCAAATAGTTTGGACTTAATTTTCCCCCACAAGTCAAATCCATCAATATACTCTTTTGATTCTAGTTTTTTCCTTTGCTTTCCAATGTTTATTATACAAAAGAAACTGATACTATGGGGGATGTGGGAAGTGCTTTTTTAAATATATTTTTGCAGCAAAATGGTTGGCTATTTAAATATTTTAGACAGAGAAGCTCTGAGGGAGTTATTGATGGATTTTGATAATGATTAGAGTGGCAGTTCACTGAGATTCAGCTGCATGTAATACATGAATTGGGGTGGCACTTTGAAAACACATGGAGACACTGCCCCATTTATAGGGAGCATGACAAACTTGAACATTTGCCCTCTTCTCCAGATTAATGGTTTATAAGTAATGTATATAAAATAATGTTCAGGCTAACAATGTACATAGCTATTAGTCTACATTACTAACATGTATATTTTCCTTTAAGTGTTTCAAGTTCCACATGCTGTTTGCGTCAATGCTAATAATAATCTTTAAATTTCTGGTTCCCACGATGGGAACCCCAGTTGCCACCAAAGCGCTATGCTACAAGATGATGGGACACAGGTCTGTGTCTGTAACATACCCCCCTCTCCCACTTTAACTTCTTACACATGACATCAAAGGGTAGACCTCAAGTCAAGGCCAGACACTTTATCCAGAGGGAGGGAGGTAAATCACCCAGAAGTCAAGCAGTTGCACAGCTCCTAACAGCTGAATTAACCGTGCCAGGCTTGAACATCATGTTGTCCAGGGAGACTTAAGTAGCAGCGGCAAAACGAAATACAAGAACAAAAATATAGAATTAAAAAAACATTCTGTATTCTATGGCCAGTAGCTCTAGTATGAGAAGGAATATCCCTGTCCTCATTTTTTAATGGTTGCCACCTTCTGAAATATTGAAAAAATGGACAAAGATCATCAGATTTTGTACTGTTTTTCTTTTGGACAAAGTGAGGCACAGGGCAGGGTTTTAACTTGGAGGCAGGTAGGGAGAGGGGGTGCTGGATTGCAGTTGGGAAACCCGGGAGAACGTGTTTCTCTCAGGTCCTAGCGAATGTAACGGCAAGGCCAGATTAACATTTTTTTTTCTCTGTTTCCCCCCCACAGCCAGCCAGATTGAGAGGCTGGCTGGCTGTCGGGCCGGGTAGGCAGAGAGGAGGGAGAGAGGGATCGGAGGCCGGGATCCGGTGGGGGGGGGGGTGTCAGAAGTCAGGGATCAGGGAGGTAGGTCGGAAGGCCAGGATCTGAGACGGTCGGAGATCGGCGGGGGGTGGTTGGAAGGCCTGGATCTGGGGTTGGAAAACGTGGGGGAGATCGGGGTCCAGGGATAGGAGGCCGAAGGGGGGGGGGGGTTCAGGGTCTGGAGATCGGAGGCCGGAGGGGGATTCAGGGGCCAGTGATCGGGAGGCTGGAAGGGTGAGTCAGGGGCCGGGGATTGAAGGCCGGAGGGCGGGAGGGGAGGTCGGAGCCTGAGGATCAGAGGCTGGAGAAGGGGTCGGGGGCCGGGGATCAGAGGCCAGAGTGGAGGTCGAGGGCCAGGGATCGGAAGGCCGGGGGATCGGAGATTGGAAGCCTCGTGGGGGCTGGGGGTCGGAGGCCTCATGGGGGAGGTCAGAAGGATCGGAGGTGTCCAATCACGAGGCAGGAACGCTGGATCTTGTAGGTAAGTGGAAAGGCACTTACCTCCTGAATCCAGCAGTTCTCCCCTTCCTTTAGCTGCCGGTATCCCCAAGGCCCAGGAAACCCGGCCTCCCAGATTTAAATTTAAAATGGAGATTCAAAATGAGGCACGCAGCCTCATTATAATATTTAATGTGCCAACCCGCCTCCTGGGAGCCGGTTGGCCACCCATCCCCGTTAAAACCAGAAGTGGGCGTGTTGGGGCCGGGATTCAGATTTCTACCAATTTAACCTCCCACCCAACCTAAACCCACCCATTTTTTGGGGTTAAAATTCTCCCCACTATGTTGCACTGAAATGTTTGTTGAAATGTGGAAAAAGTTTCACCTCAGTGACATGGGAAAATGCCAAGTGCATTCGGTATATTTAGGGATGCTTTTTGTTGCCTTCTCTTTTCATCTGTGCCTATTAAAGACAGTAAAATTCTGCCTAAAACTTACTGGAACAATAAAAACAAATTGACTTCATCCTTGAGCAGCACTGGGGAAATTCTGCTGCTTTCCAGGCTTTTTTTCTGCTAGGTAGAAGTGATTTAGAGAGGCAAGGCTGATTTTTAGGAGGAGTTTGAAAGAGAAAGTGCAAATATGATGAACTAGATATTAGCTAAGTGCTTGAAAAATTATGGCTTTCAGCTTTAGTCATTATTTTTAATCAGCTAGTCCTCACATGTGCTGCTCTTGGGTATGGGCAGGCGTTAGGGCACACATGTGCCTGTGTGCATTTCTCAGCAGGATATAGCAGTAGCACTCACACTGTTGCAGAGGGAGAAGAGGAGCTTGGTGTGGTGCAGTGTGTTTATTTACACCTCCCCTCTAACTGGTTTAATTAATGAAAATTTGACTTAGATCAGTATTTTATTTGCCCATTTGATTGATTTTACAAAATGGCCAATTTATTTAAAACGTTCAACCGGTAACTAACCTAATTTTGAACTCCCCAACTCTGCTAATGAAAATAAGAGGCAGTGGGCAACCCTGTGCTTTTTCCACACTGGCATGGTGCAGAAATATTGTGCTGCATTTGCTAGGAGAAGCAGAGTAAGGTATAGCTTTAGTGTGCTACTGTTAGCCATAAAACTAACACTGTGCCAGTATTACTGCTTAATGGTGATGTACCACTAATACAATGTTATCCTGCAGTTTAAAGCATTCCCAATTAGTTTGTGGGAAAGCCTAGTGTCTACAAAGGAGACATTTTACTGATACTCAGTTTAGGTGAGAACTCAATGCACATTGAGGACATTAGGTGAATCTTTTTGTTTTACACTGTCCCATTAAACACTTCTAGATCAGGTACAGCACACATTTAATGCAAGAAAAGTCTCAGGGCTAAAAATTTGTCTTGGGCAGTGGTGCAAACCGGGCGGTCTCAGATCTAGCGCCCGTTATAAGCAGTGGAACTGAATATCAGGCACTGCATATAATGGGTGGCCAATCCGCTACCGCTCATTTTGCGCCCGTGACGAATTTCTAGACCTCACTGTCCAATCAAACACTCCCAGGTCATGGTCAACAATGGTTAAATGCAGAGTAAAGTTCCTTCTGCACTACTGATGTTGTGTGCCCAATGCTTACCTGAAGAATTCAGGACTTCTAAGGCTGCTTATCAACAATTGCTTCTTTGTAAAATATGAACCACTATCCATTGAACCATTTACAATGTTCTTGTATCTAAATTCAAATACTTCATTATAAAATCCATTAGCTTTCATGAAAGATTGTTCATGTGTGAGAGATGACTGATAAATGCTAAGCACAATGACTGCTGAACTTAGGAAAAGTGAATAAAAATTCCACTTAATTAAAACTAATAGAAAGAAAACAATACAAGATATGCTCCTGGCTGGGATTCTTTTACCCCATGTTGTTCTGGAATCAGAATGATGGATGTAAGGGTGTGTACATGGATGATATTTTCTTTAGAATGGGAGAAGGTTGGGTCTGTTGGAATGCTATGCAATAGGGTTTATTGGCAAAGGATTTGGACACTGGAATTCTAAAAAGAGAATGAATGGGGCCAGGTTTGCTCCACCAGAATTCTAAACAATGTGAATGAATTGAAAAGGATTCAGTTCACTGGAATTCCATACAGTGGTAGTGAATGGGAAAGCCTTTATTTGTTGGAGCTCTATTTATGTCAAACTGACTGCAGTTTAAGGTGATAGAAACTGAAAATTTCCATCTGTCTGTCGATCATTGATCTGAGGCAAATATGTCTTGACTATTGGCTTTATGTTGAACTGGATAATGCTGTGAGGCTAGTAACTAATACAGCATCTCTCAAGTTTTTGACAGGCCACAGCTGTTGCAATGCCTACTTAAGAAATGATGTTGCAGCTGAGCATTGGAAATTTCTTTTGTTTTAAATAGAAAATTTTACAGGAATATTTTTCTGTATACTTTTTAATTAAAGCAAATCTGTGTAGGATAGAAATATCAGCTTCAGTTCAAAAAATATATCCAGATTTTCCATTGACTATTTCTGTTACAGGAAGTGCTTCTGTCAGGAACTTTCGCTGTTACATCAACACCTCTCAACAAGATCAGATAGTAGTAATGGTTTATTCTTCAAAAACCCAGGTAGCCATTGTAATTTTTGGTACCAATAGCACCACTAGACTGGGCTACCAAAAACAGCCATAAGAGGATGTAATCTTTCAGATGACCTACTGTTGAATTTAATTTTAGTTGCCCATTGCTGAAACTATTTTATTAAAAAAAAAATTATTTTTTTCATGCCACAGTACACAAGACCAGGAGCTGCAATAAAGACAACAGAATGAACAGGTCTAGTATTCTCAACACCAGTTAGAAACTTGGAGTGGAACAGTCTTTTGGCGATTTGGGAGAGTGGTGGTAGGAGAGGAGAGGCGGTTACATAACTGTTCTCTCCTCATCTCAGCCAGCTTACTTCTGCAGTAAGACAAGCCAAAGATTACAGTACAGTCACAAAGGGTCAGAAAAAGAAAGAGACCCAGTAACCTCATGGTGTCAATCTGTCATGTGAGCTTTTTTGTTCAAAACACCAGATTCTAGTGCCCTTTTTCACTCTTTTTCTTCCTCGTTATCATTCTCCTTCTCTTCCTCTTCTGGCTCAGTTAGGAATGGTAGTTGTGTTTCTGACTTTCCCAGCAGCAGTGCTCCCCTTTCCAAGTCAATCACACACTGTGGGTAACAAATAACAATATTTTTTTCCGTGGAAAGTGGTAAATATAGTGAAAATGCCTACAACTGAGCTATTGATTTGCCACTGGTAATGGTGAACATAAGAAATAAGAGCAGGAGTAGGCCATACGGCCCCTCGAGCCTGCTCCGCCATTCAATAAGATCATGGCTGATCATCGACCACAACTTCACTTTCCCGCCCGATCTCCATATCCCTTGATTCCCCTAGAGTCCAAAAATCTATCTATCTCAGCCTTGAATATACTCAAAGGCTCAGCATGCACAGCCCTTTGGGGCAGAGAATTCCAAAGATTTTCAACCCTCTGAGTGAAGAAATTCCTCCTCATCTCAGTCTTAAATAGCCGACCCCTTATCCTGAGACTATGCCCCCTAGTTTTAGACATTCCAGCCAGGGAAAACAATCTCTCAGCATCTATCCTGTCAATCCACTTCAGAATCTTGTATGTTTCAATGAGATCACCTCTCATTCTTCTAAACTCCAGAGAGTATAGGCCCATTCTACACAATCTCTCATCATAGGACAGCCCTCTCATCCCAGGAATCAATCTAGTGAACCTTTGTTGCACCGCCTCCAAGGCAAATATATCCTTCCTTAGATAAGGAGACCAAAACTGTGCACAGTACTCCAGGTGTGGTCTCACCAAGGCCCTGTACAATTGTAGCAAGACTTCCTTACTCTTATACCCCCTTGCAATAAAGGACAACATGCCATTTGCCTTCCTTATTGCTTGCTGTACCTGCATGCTAGCTTTCTGTGTTTCTTGCACGAGGACACCCAAATCTCTCTGAACACCAACATTTGAAAGTTTCTCACCATTTAAAAAATATTCTGTTTTTCTATTCTTCCTACCAAAGTGAATAACCTCACATTTCCCTACATTATACTCCATCTGCCACCTTACTGCCCACTCACTTAGTCTATCTATATCATTTGCAGACTCTTTGGGGGTGATTTTGCGAATGGGGAGCTTTTGGAGGCGGGACTCCCACATGTCGGGTTTCAGTCCCGCCTCCATCAACTGCTGGCTAACCCACACTATTTTCCCTTGATTGACCTTGTTAAGCCCGCCCAGCGGGCTTAGCAGGCCAATTAAGGGAAAGCTGGTTGCAGAGAACGTCAACGTATGACATTTCATCTGTCAAATTTTTGACAGATGAATTGTCATCGTTTGACAGCTCTGTGAAGCTGTCAAACAGTGACATTCTCTGTAGTTTGATGAGTTCTTGAATTCAAGGCCTCATCAAACCTCTTTCTTTTGCAGAAATGAGATGGTTGTTGCATTGGAGAATGCAACGGCCATCTGTCATCTCTACCGCGGAGGTGCGAGACTCTCCGCATACCCACCATTTGAAGCCTGCAGGAAGAAACAAAGGTAAGTACACTTTTTCTAACACTTTCCACTTACCTCAGATACTCACCTCTCCACACTTGCACCCATCACTTACCTCCACAGCACACTTTTGGACCCCGCAGACCCACTACTCACCTCAGTGACCCTGGCGGGTTTCAGAGCCTTCGGGAAGCCCGCACTTCAGGGCTCAAAATGGGGATAATCCTCTTATCTGCCTGTTAACTACCTGTTAACAGGCTGTTAAGTGGCACTAATCCCCTTCCTGCCTCCAAGGAGACGGTACCCAGCGTGGGACGGCTACCCCCTCCTGGCAAGATGGCACGGAGGCGGGTTGGGGCCGGGTTAGGCACCCGCCCCCAAATTCTGCCATTTTCCCAGCAGTTCTGCCTCCACACCCGCCTCCCCAGGGCTGGCATGATCGTGCCCTTTGTTTTCTCCTCACAGCTTACTTTCCCACCTAGCTTTGTATCATCAGCAAACTTGGATACATTACACTCGGTCCCTTCATCTAGGTCATTAATATAGATTGTAAATAACTGAGCCCCCAACACTGATCGTTGCGGCACCCCACTAGTTACAGCCTGCCAACCTGAAAAAGATCCGTTTATCCCTACTCTCTGTTTTCTGTCTGTTAACCAATCCTCTATCCATGCTACTATATTACCCCAACCCAGCGAGCCCTAACCTTTTATGTGGCACCTTATCGAATGCCTTTTGGAAATCCAAATATACTACATCCACTGGTTCCCCTTTATCTACCCTGCTAGTTACATCCTCAAAAAACTCTAATAAATTTGTCAAACACAATTTCCCTTTCATAAAACCATGTTGACTCTGCCTAATCATGTTATGATTTTCTAAGTGCCCTGATACCACTTCCTTAACAATGGATTCCAGCATTTTCCCGACGACTGATGTCAGGCTAACTGGCCTGTAGTTCCCTGTTTTTTCTCTCCCTCCTTTCTTGAATAGCGGTGTTACATTTGCGACCTTCCAATCCGCTGGGACCATTCCAGAATCTAGGGAATTTTGGAAGATCAAAACCAATGCATCCACTATCTCTTCAGCCACCTCTTTTAGAACCCTAGGATGTAGTCCGTCGGGTCCAGGAGATTTGTCGGCTTTCAGCCCCATTAGTTTCTCTAGTACTTTTTCTCTACTTCTGTTAATTACATTAAGTTCCTCACCCTCATTTAGACCCTTGGTTCCCCACCATTTTTGATATGCTTTTTGTGTCTTCTACTGTGAAGACAGATACAAAATATTTGTTTAACGTTTCTGCCATTTCCTTATTCCCATAATAATTTCTCCTGTCTCAGCCTCTAAGGGACCAACATTTACTTTTGCTACTCTCTTCCTTTTTGCATACTTGTAGAAGCCCTTACAGTCTGCTTTTATATTTCTTGCTAGTTTTTTCTCATTCTATTTTTTCCCTTTTTATCAATTTTTTGGTCAACCTTTGCTGGTTTCTGAAACTCTCCCAATCCTCAGGCTTACTATTATTCTTTGCAACATTATAAGCTTCTTCTTTCAATCTAATGCTATCCTTAACTTCTTTAGTTAGCGCACGGTTGGATCACTTTTCCCGTGGAATTTTTGTTTCTCAATGGAGTGTATTTTTGTTGAGAATTATGAAATATTTATTTAAATGCTAGCCGCTGCTTATCTACCGCCATACCTTTTCATCTATTTTTCCAATCTACCTTAGCCAACTCGCCCCTCATACCTATGTAATTGGCTTTATTTAAGTTTAAGACTCTAGTTTCGGACTTAGGCTAGTCACTCTCAAAATTAACGTGAAATTCTATCATATTATGATCACTCTGCCCCAGAGGATCCTTTACTATGAGATTGCTAATTAACCCTGTCTCATTACACAGTACATGATCTAAAATAGCCTGTTCCCTGGTTGGTTCTATGACATATTGTTCTAGGAAACTGTCCCGAATGCATTCCATGAACTTGTCCTCCAGACTACCTTTGCCAATTTGATTTGTCCAGTCTATATGAAGATTAAAGTCCCCCAAGATTATTGCATTACCTTTGTTGCAGCTCCTACTATTTCTTGATTAATATTCTGTCCAACAGTACCGCTACTGTTAGGGGGCTTATATACTACTCCTACCAGTGTTTTCTGCCCCTTGTTATTCCTTATCTCCACCCATACTGATTCTACTTCCTGATCTTCTGAGCCGAGATCCTTTCTCGCTACTGTCCTTATGTCATCCTTTATTATCAAGGCTACTCCCCCTCCTTTTCCATTCTGCCTGTCTTTTCGAAACGTCAAGTGCCCTGGAACATTTAGTTCCCAACCTTGGCCACCTTGCAACCATGTCTCTGTAATGGCTATTAGATCAAACCCATGTATCTCTATTTGTGCCACGAGTTCATCTATCTTGTTACGAATGCTTTGTGCATTTAGATAAAGTGCCTTTAATTTACATTATTCCCTGCTTTGATCTTATTCTCTGCTGCACTGCTACCGTTAAACTCTCTGTCCCTTCCTGTCACACTCTGCTTATTTTTACCCAAATCGCTACACTGCTCTATTGCCTTGACCTTTCTCTTTAGATTTCTAAATTTACCCTCACTTTACCCCTCCCCCCCTTTTTCAGAGAGCAACTTGCATTAAGTACCAACTGTACTGGTACTTCGTAAAATACCCCAAGGTGCTTCACAGAGGTGAAAATGGACAATGAGCAATGGTAGGAGAACAATTAGAAAAGGCAACTGAAGACTTGGTGAGAGATTAATTTTGAAGAGGATTTTGAAGAAGGGGAAAGATGGATGGGTTTATGGAGACCATTCCAGAGCATGGGCTAAGATGGCTACAAGTTCTCCCATTGGAGTTGGAGAAAGCTGAAGCAAAGAAGGCCGGAATTGCAAAAGTGAAGGGTACAAGCTGGCTGGGTGAGGATGCGGTGGTAAGGAGGAACAGAAACATGGCAGAATCTGTAAACAAGGACAATTATTACGAATTTAATTTTTGGAGCGAACAAGAGGTCATTGCAGGTTGGCGAGGATGGTGATAGGGGAGCAGAACTTAATGCGGGATAGGTTGCAGATGGCAGGGTTTTAAACATGGAGATTATGTTGTCAGCTTAGCTCAGTTGGTAGGATTCTTGCCTCTGAGTAGATTGTGGGTTCAACTCCCACACCATTACTGAGACAGTGCTGCAATGTTGGAAGTGCTTTCTTTCACATGAAATGTCAAATCAAGGCCCCATCTGTCTGTCCAGGTGGACATAAAAGATCCCATGGCACTATGAAAAGTAGAGCAGGGAGTGTTCCCATTGTCTTAGCCAACAGTTCTCCCTCAAATAACACCAGCAAAAACACATGAACTGGTCATTCATCTTATTTGCTAGTCACTGGATCTTGCTGTATGCAAATTGGCTGTTGTGTTTGTCCAAATAACAACAGTGATTCAGTAATTCATTGTGAAATGCTTTGGGATGTCCTGAGAATGTAAAACATTATATAAATTTTCTTTCTATCTTAGGACAGCATTGGCGACGTTGATCCTTAAGCTGATGAAAGCATGGACGAGGCTTTTAGCAGTGTTTTAGGGATGAGGTAAGGGTAATGAAGGGGGGAATAGATAGAAAAGAAAGAGAGGAAATTGATAGGATTGAAAGGAGGGTAATGGATGGCAATGAAGGGGAAAGGGAAGAGGCAAAATTTTAGAGTGTGCTTTGGGGAGAAGCTGGAGTGGTGACAGAAAAGAGAGTGCCAGCATTACCTCAGAGGGAGTGGGGAAGGAGAGTACCAGCATGAACTGGTGGCGGGGGGAGGAGAGAACAATGCCAGTGTGAACTGGGAAATTGGAAGGGAAGTACTAGCTTAATTGAGGAAAGACAAGTATCGGCGGGGGTAATTGTGAGCTTGGGCGATAGATATCGAATCAGCCGCCCATTATACATCGCCGATGATTTTAATTTCCATTGACTTCAATGTTAATGAAAATCAGGAGAAAAGTGTAACGGGCAGCTGATTCGATATCGCCCATCGCCCAAAGTCAAAATTACTCACAGGATTTTTTGAAGCGGTTGGTCAGCTTTTGCCAATTTTCTAGGTTGGGATGTATGTGGGTGATTCTCCTCTTTGGAGTTGCGTTCTGGCGGGGCACAACTTCCACATCGTCCTCCCCACCCCCCATCCGCCCCAACCATGACCCATTTTTCTGGGTTGAGGCTCATTCCATATGCATGATGGGCTACTGGCAGGATACCCACCAGCAAGAGGGAGCTCACCAATACAACTGAGGAAAATTTGGCAGTGTTGCAGTCAGGGTGGTGAGTCAGTGGTCAGCCACACAGTCTGAATATCTGTCATTCTCTGCAACCCTGCCCAATTTCGGCAGGATGACAGGGGGGAAATTTTCCCATGGTGTCATCAGCATATGATGGGAGCTTATGCCATGCATACAGATGCTTTTATTGACAGTTATCATGTAGATAAGGAAAAGGAAGATGCCAAAGATAGAACCTTGAAACATTGCCAAAGTAACTGGAGTGGGAGGAGAAGCCATTGCAGAAGATGTGCTGACTACAGTGGGACAGGTAGTAATGAAACCAAATGAGGATGGTGCCACAGAGGAGGAGCACAGAATAGAGATGGTTTAGGAGGTTGGGGTGGTCGACTGTACTGAATACCATAGAGAAACTGAGAAGGCCAAGAAGGGACAATATGCTAAGGTTGCAGTCACAAATGACTTTGATCAGAGTGATCTTGATGCTGTGGGCTGAAAACAGACTGAAGAGATTTGAACAGGGAATTATGTGAGGAGTGGGTGGTGATGACATGTTAGATGACATCAGAGAGCAAAGAGGTTTGAGATAGGGCAGTATCTCAGTAACAAAAATCATCTGACCCAATTTCAGGTTAGACGTATTTCAGGTACAGGACATAAAATGGGCACAATGAGGTCCAATGTCTACCCCAATAATTTTACACCAGCTGTGGGTCTGATAGCTGCAAAAGAAGACAGAAGGAGAGATGGAAACAAAAGAGTCAGACAGATAGATGACAGAAATGGAGAACAAGAGGCATACAGAAAGACAGAAATGGAAAAAGAGAGACTGTTGGAAACAAAAAAGAGACAGTCCGAGACATATTACTTACCTTGAGAGACAGCAGTGTTTGAAGACCGAGGGACAGCTCACATGTATCGTTATCTATAAAACAAAATGCACAACAGCGTTACATTTCCCAACAGCAGGACAGAACAACTTCAGATCATTTAACCAATGCTTTTCCAGGTTGTGATTGAGCAGAGAAGCACAAAAAAGTTGAGGTGGAACATTCTTCCATCTTTTAACCTGTAACAATGGCCTTCAAATCCATCACTAATTGTCATGAATCTGAAACATGTGCTCTGGAAGACCAGAAATTGAGTAAAATGGGCCTATACTGTCCGGAGTTTAGAAAAATAAGAGGTGATCTCATTGAAACATATAAGATTCTAAGGGGAATTGACAGGGTAGATGCTGAGAGGCTGTTTCCCCTGGCTGGAGAATCTAGAACTAGGGGGCATAGTCTCAGGATAAGGGGTGGGCCTTTTAGGACTGAGATGAGGAGAAATTTCTTCACTCAGAGGGTTGTGAATCTTTGGAATTCTCTACCCCAGAGGGCTGTAGATCCTCAATCGTTGAGTATATTCAAGACAGAGATCGATAGATTTTTGGACTCTAAGGGAATCAAGGGATATAGGGATCGGGCGGGAAAGTGGAGTTGAGGTCGAAGATCAGCCATGATCTTATTGAATGGCGTAGCAGGTTCAAGGGGCCATGTGGCCTACTCCTGCTCCTGTTTCTTATGTTCTTACCATGGGGACTGAAAGGTTGAGAATATATTTTTCTCATTACAGGACTGGATTTGTACAGAGCTATAGGGGAGCTCAGTGCTAATCAGGTCCTTGCCCCAGTGGTGATATGAGTTTGTGATGCTCTATTCTGGTACACTGAATGCCCACTCTCTCCCAACACCACACTATGATGGAGAAAATCTGAACATAATCCACCCCTGAGGCTGCCCTTGTGTACTTCCTAGTGGCCAATTACAGTTTGGCAGAGGCGTAGGATTATCTCACCACTTACCTAGCATCTCATAAGGAGACCTAAAAGACATGAAAGGGATAAAACTGAAAAAAATCTCTCATCTCTGCCATAAGTGAAGTTGAAAATTATACACTTCAGAAGGACTTTCATCAACAGTAAAGAACAAACGGTTTTACAACACTTTGTCTGTCGACTTACTATTCAGTCACCTCAATTTAAATTACAGTCCATGGCTCCTTCCTATTAAGTAAGGAGTGCTTTGTGCGTCAATGCTGATGTGCAAGCAGTTGCTCCTGAGGATTTTCTGACACGATTTTCTACCTATTCGTGGAAGGTAGTGAGTCACCTTGTGTTATAGTTCTATGGGCATCAGTAGCATTTTTATATCTAAGCCTAGAAAATGTCATCATCCTCCAACCATTAAAATTGGGTGCATGATGAGTTCCGCAGAGGACATGGTTTGCTCAAGTAGGCTTCTTAAAAATTGTTTCTTTTTTTTTTCCGTTTTCAATGACCTCTTTTTCTCCATGCATTACTTTGATTTGCTGCTGAGTTCTCCATGTTTGCATTTTTGCTTTTTTCCCCTCACAAGCTATTCCATGCAACTGGCCAGCACAACCCAATTTTTGTCAGCCTTGCAAAAGCAGGGGTAGCAACAATGTCCTTTCCTCAAAGTGTCAAACTTAGAACACTGTCTGAGAAATTAATCAAATCAATTTTGAGCTGATAAGGGACTGCTTACAGACAAAGACATGATTAACAGTGGGATGTCCCCTTTGAATTTCCAAGTCCACTCCATACCATCAGACATGGATTACATTACACTCAGGCGCTCACATCAAGACAAGGGATTTCTTAATAGACATAGCTTCCATTTAAAAAACGACTTTAGGCCTAGCTACAAATTCATCTAAAAATATATAATATAGAATGTCTTATAACTAGGAACTAGTTTGGATCTTAGGGCTAGAAATTTGTTATAGCCAAGAAATGGGCAGTGTTTAGACTAAAAATGGTTAAGTACTGCCAGTTGAAAATTGTCTAGGCTGCAAAATTCATCCTCACTCATTAAAATTATTGCAGTCATGATTCTCATCTAAAAACCAAAGCTCTTGGCGTTACACTGAAAAGCTGGACCAATATTGGGGCAGTCGAATTGCAAATCATGATTGCCACAGGCTTTTTTCACTACTTAAAGGGGAGGTTCATTGATGCTGCAGTACCTTATTCTCAGCATTGTTGGGTGTGTAGCTGCCCCAACAATCATAAGAAGAAGGACAAGAAGAAGGATCAGTTACTAATAAATCCTGATGGCAGATCACCGCCCCAGGGCGAGAGCCCGAAGGTTTACCAATGAAGCTTTGGAGGCATTGCTTTTAGCAGTGGAGAGCAGGCAGGCAGTCCTGTACCTGCCAACTGGCAGGAGGCCCTTGCCACAAGTCTGCCAGACTATATGGAGGGAGGTGGCACACCATGTCACGGGCAGCACTGTGGTCCCCAGGACCCACACACAGTGCAGGAAGAAGTTTAACGAGCTCACATGGGTGGTCAGGGTGAGTGAAGGCTTCAATAAATGCTACATAGCACCACTGCACAATACACCACACCCCAGCACTCACCCACCAACAATCTCTACCTAGCAACACTCACACCCACATCTTACACCTTGCACACAATGACAGCGCTTCAACTATGGCAGGCACAAGGGTCATTAGCTATTAGAATTCATGTGATATGTTTATAAAGTTATTAATTGTGTTTGGAATATTTTGTGGTCTCTCTCATTTCACCTTTGCACCCAGGAGGACCCTGTGATATGACGTGAGACAGGGATGGTATAATGGGGATGTGGTGAGCTACGGGGATCTGGGGCTTCATTCATGTGAATCGGAATCTGATGAGCCGGTCACAGACAGCCCGTCCAGAAGGCCGATTGTCTCGCTGCCTCCGCTCCCTCCGCCGTAGATCCTGGAGGGCGAGGTCCACTGCCAGTACAGCATACATGACTTTTAGCAAGTGTTGTAGGTTGGAGCTTTTCAGAAATAATTATGGAGTTTTGTACTTGCCAGAACACTCTCTGATACCAAAGAACCTTGAAATGAATAATGAAAACTCTTCCAGTAGTAGGAAGTAGCACACAGCCACTCAAACTTCAAAAACCTGTCAGGTCCGAGTGATTGGTGAGGATCCCTTTAAATAGCGTCGCTGGAGCCGGCTTTCTGCTGCTGCACGCTACCTCAACCTGTCATGCTTTCTCCAGCCGGTAAGTTCAATGGCCAAAACGAAGTTGGGAGATCGGGCGTCAAGAGAGCGTTGCACACTCACTGACGTCATGATCTCCGTGACTGCGATGTCCCTGGCAATCAAGTTTACCGGCAGCGCTACCAGCAAGACGGATATGTCGTGCGGTGCTGGAACTGCCAATCAGCTGGCGGTAGAACTCTGAACGGCGTTTTAGCACCATCTTGCGGCGCTAACATGTGGCATTAAACACACAAACTTCTAGCCCATATTGTTTAACAACTGCAAATATAAATGTTGTTGGATGATGATAAAATTATAGGTGGTTGCTGCACCCAATATTCTCACATTTAATTTTTTAATTCCCAACTGAATTTACCTACAGATGTCACCAACTTCCTTGACCTCTTCGGTAATAAGATGATCCCTAAAACTTAAGCCCCAAATTTTCATACAGTGCGTTGCATCAGATTTGCCTGAATGTAAGGTGAGTTGTGCCCACCAATGCATGGCAGAGCTATTTCCACTAGAGTTTCTTGGGTCAGGCATTTGCATATCCATTGGAGGATTCATTGGCGTAAATCCTGTGCAAGATGGGAGTAACGTGCTGGGGTGCTTTGAAATTAGAGTGTAGCCTTTAAAAAGCCAGCTCTAGCTGACGACTGCAAAAAGCAGCCTGGGGGAGCAGCAGGTAAGTAACACAGTGCTGTGGGGTAACATAACTGGATTTCAAGTGTTTTTGTGCCTCTTTTCAAGAATGCTTATCGTAGGAGCATTTGGCAAAGGGAGCCACAGAAGTGACAAGGGCATGGCATAGAGGCATAAAAGGACAACCCACAATTTCAATGAGTCAAGCGGAGTGGAAGTTGAGCCCTGCCAGAACTACAAAGTCTGCTCAGTGAAAGAGAGCCAGAGAGAGACAGACTGCTGGGTCTCTGTGAGAAGAAAGTTCTGGAAACTATCACTTGAGCTGTGTGGAGGGAGGTGCCACTAGCACAGAGTGGCAACAATCTCAGCCCCAGGACTGCAGTCCAAACTGTTATAGGCACCGTTTAAACTATTAGGCGCCCCTCCCCTGTGTTCAGCATGTCAAGTACCACCGCCATTCTCCCCATTGTCAGCTGGTTCCTATCTTTATGCTCTTGCCTTAAAATTTGTACAAAGTTTCTACTTGTTAAAATTAATGATTGGAAAATCATAGGTCTGGGGTGTGCAATTTCATGATGTGTACTCTTAGCATGTACCAGGAATGCACTGTTAGTTGTTTGCTGATTTAGAACGGGTGATTTTAACTTTCAGCGGTTATATACCCTGACTTCAATGGAAAAGAAAATCATGTGAGGTGTGTAATCGGCGACAATCAGCTACTGGCCATTTTCTGCCACTGACAAAAGTTAAAATCAGCCCTATAATGTTGTTAATAAACATAAATTTCCATAACCAAACATTAAATTAGTCCATAAAATATTCAAAATTCATTATTTATGCAGTTTCAAAAATTTTATATGAAGAAATTTGTTGAAAAAAAAATGTTCCGGAGAGATTTTTAAATTTAAAATTCTCCTGAACACATTTCAGAAATTCCTCCCCTTCTCTGCCCTTAACACAATCACTGCCCCATTCAATATCGGGCTAGTTAAAGTCTCCCATTATCACTACTCTATAGTTCATGCACCTCTCAGTAATTTCTTTGCAAATCTGCTCCTCTCTCTCCTTCCTACTATTTGGTGACCGATAAAATAGACCAAGTAACACAATAGCTCCTCTATTGTTTCTCAACTCCAACCAAATAGATTCTGTCCTTGGCCCCTCAAGGACATTCTCTCTTTCTAGCACTGTAATATTTTCCTTAATCAAAACTGCTACCCTCCTTTTTTTCCTTCCCTATCTTTCCTGAATACCCTGTACCCGGGGATATTAAGCATCATATTCCCATGTGGCGATTTGCACCTACATCTCACCAACCTTATTTGCTCTTACTTCATGTATTTATGATGTGGAGATGCCGGTGTTGGACTGAGGTGGACAAAAGTGAGAAGTCGCACAACACCAGGTTATAGTCCAACAGCTTTATTTGAAATCACAAGCTTTCGGAGCGCTGCTCCTTCGTCAGGTGAAGTGAAGAAATGCATATGGGCACAGCATATATAGTCAGAGAAAACTGCCAGACGACTACAGTTAATCTTTCTAACTGCCCTTTATCACACCTCGGCAGAGAGACAATCACGGCAATCAAAGGTGTGGATGGTGTCCAAACAGGTCAGTCAGGAAGACATTACATCAAAGACGATAGCAAAATACGACAAAGACAATGAGGTGGGGTCACAAGGGGTCAAATGTGGCAGATGCTGGAGTCTGTATTGAAAACAAAAAACTTTTTACTTTTTTTGCTGGAAATCACAGCAGGTGCAGAGAGAACAAGCCAACGACGACTCGAGTCTGGATGACTCTACGTCAGGTGGGGTTACATGTAGTGTGACATCAACCGGGATCTTGGGTTCATGTCACGCTACATGTAACCCCACCTGACGTAGAGTCATCCAGACTTGAGTCGTCGTTGGCTTGTTCTCTCTGCACCTGCTGTGATTTCCAGCAAAAAAAGTAAAAAGTTTTTTGTTTTCCATACAGACTCCAGCATCTGCCACATTTGACCCCTTGTGACCCCACCTCATTGTCTTTGTCGTATTTTGCTATCGTCTTTGATGTAATGTCTTCCTGACTGACCTGTTTGGACACCATCCACACCTTTGATTGCCGTGATTGTCTCTCTGCCGAGGTGTGATAAAGGGCAGTTAGAAAGATTAACTGTAGTCGTCTGGCAGTGTTCTCTGACTATATATGCTGTGCCCATATGCATTTCTTCACTTCACCTGATGAAGGAGCAGCGCTCCGAAAGCTTGTGATTTCAAATAAAGCTGTTGGACTATAACCTGGTGTTGTGCGACTTCTCACTTTCATGTATTTACACACAGGCACTTCAAAACTAACTTGGACCTCTTTGTATTTTCTATAATCCCATCTAATTCTGTATTATTTTTAACTCTAACTGTCATTCCCAGTCCTCTGTGCACCTTGTTTCTACTTTTTAATACTACATCTTGGTGCCCAACCCCCTACCGAATTAGTTTAAACCCTCCCCCTTGAAATAAAAGCTTTGAAAATTCAATCTCAAATCTCAGTCTCATTTCTTTCAAAATTTTTTGGAAGAAGCAAAGAAACTCTGAGATCCTCACAGTATGAGAGGACACATCCTTCTGCCCTTCAATGTCTGTTGATGCACAGATTGCATGGTGGGACGTTTTGCAAACTACATATGCTCGGAATGCACTGATGTGATCAAAAGCTCTCTTAACTGTAATGGAGTAAAAATATCCAGTTAAAGCCCAGGCTTTTGGGAGAGGCGTATATTTTAAGTAAAAATATTGGCCCTGAATTTGCGGTTGGAGGCTTCCCGCGGGGAAATGCCTCCGATCCGCAAATAAAATGCCCGGGTACCTGGTGGTCCAGGAGGTACGGAGACTCGCAGTCCTGGGCCTCTCCGGGTACCTGCGGGAAGAGGCCCACGTAACCCGGGGGCGCAGGCAGTTTGCAAGTGCCCCTAGGATAACGTGGGCTGGCCCAACGAATGAAAAAAAAAGACTTGCATTTATATAGCGCCTTTCACGATCACCGGACATCTCAAAGTGCTTTACAGCCAATGAAGTACTTTTGGAGTGTAGTCACTGTTGTAATGTGGGAAACAGCAAGCTCCCACAAACAGCAATGTGATAATGACCAGTTAAACTGTTTTTGTTATGTTGATTGAGGGATAAACATTGGCCAGGGCACCAGGGATAACTCCCCTGCTCTTCTTCGAAATAGTGCCATGGGATCCTTTACATCCACCTGAGAGCAGACGTCTCGGTTTAACAACTCATCTGAAAGACAGCACCTCCGACAGTGCAGCACTCCCTCAGCACTGCACTGGAGTGTCAGCCTAGATTTATGTGCTCAAGTCCCTGTGGGACTTGAACCCACAACCTTCTGACTCAGAGGCAAGTGTGCTACCAACTGAGCCACTGAAGGGAATCCTCATAAGCATGAATGGAAATATCCCAAAAAATATCTCTACAATTCAAATAAAATTTTAAAAATTAAATATTTAAAATTAATTAAAATGCCATTGAATTAAATATTTAAAACAAAAATATAATTTTTTGAAAAATAAATTTAAATGTTTTAAAGGGGCTAAAAAATAAACTTACCTTATTGTACAGGTTTTCTAATGTTTAAATGATTGAAAAAAAAGTATTTTTATGTTCATTTAAACTCTTATGAATTTCACAGGCATTCGCTGGGCAGAAGTTGGGCAAATAGCCCAACTCTCCGCCCGCAGAGGCCCTTTTCCCGGGGATGCGTTGGATCTGTCAAGAAGATTCTTGACAGATCACAAGTTCCGGGTTTTCGCGCATGCGCTTTGCGCGCGAAAACCCGGAACTTGCGCGACCCTTACGGGCGCGTCCGCACCTCGTACGCACCCGTAGGGGCCGCAAAATATGGGCCAATAAATAAGGCATTAAAGACACACGAGACAATTCAAAGGTTAATTGTTATTTCAAGCTGGAGATCAGAATCCTGGCTTTGTGGGAAGGTCTGCAGACATTGGGACTCTGGCATTTTGTGGAAAGGTCAACTAAGAGCTCATAGGCTATGTGGCTCTGGTATTCTTTTATACATTGCAAATGACTGCCTTTGTTTCTTTTTAAATGTGACACAGAAATTATGAGCAAGTTTGTGATGTCAGAAGTGTGTTGGACAGGAAGTGTGTGCATATTGTAACAGAGTGAGAGAGGGACGATATATGAGCCATAGGCTTGTGAGAGCTCTCTATCCGCTATAGGGGTACAGCTTTAAGAAATTGTATAAATTGTCAGAATGACCAAGGCAGGTCTTTAAGAAATCTTCAAAGGCAATTAATAGCTTTAAGAAATCTTTAAAGTCAATTAGGATCAATCAGGAACGACTCCCAGCCTAGAAGGATAAAAGGCAGGGAAATAGTTCAATTACGGAAGGTTGGGGCTGAAGGAGCTAAGAGAGAGAATCTGTATGATGTTACTGTTTTGTTCATCTCTGCACTTAATTTGGCAGCACTTTGCAGGATGTGGGGGGTTGATGGCAAGTAGCACAATTTAATAGACACATTCCAATTAGCCATGGGAAGGTCGGGGGCGCTGTGATAATGGATGTATCAGGCGACCAATGGCAGAAGAGTGGGGGCGGGGTGGGGCGGGGCGGTTGAAAGCAGGAGGCCATGTGATGATACCTCCAGGAATATGCCAAATCAGAGTTGGCAACCCTAGGTTCCTAGGCTGCTGGGACAATGGAAATGCTTAGGATGTATATTGTAAGGGCAGAACAAAATCTTGGAATTTCACTTGATTTACCTTTGTTGGCAGAGAGAAAGTTTACAGGAACTTTCCTCAAGATAGGAAATGGGCCGATGATAGAGCATGGCCTGTAACAGGAGTAGGCTTGCTTGATTAAAGTGTCCATTTTGCGTTCTATGCTTTCTTATGTACTTATATTAGTGTTTGATGGCCAGCTGAGATTCCTCATGATTTCTCTCTTAAAATCTTTAGCAACTCTCCAAATGTGCCTTAAATATTCTGAAGTTAAGGGCTTCACAATATTGATTCATATCTCTAAACACAAACAATTGCACTCAGGAAACCCTTATATGATCACCCTCCAATACAGTTACACTCAGGAATCTCTTAACTGTTAACCTGGGTTATCATTACTTAGGCAGAAGTTTACTCAAACATACTTTTAGTCACTTGTTACCAGAACAGGCTGAAGTAAATAGGGTCCCATAACACATAGTTCATCACAGAATCTAATACAGTTCATGGAAAAGGTGCAGTGAGGTTCTTACCTACTACCAGAGCTGAACACTCTACTTTCTCTTTCCCCAACATGATTTCTAACTTCTCCACCTGCTCCATTGTTTTTGTACTATGTGTGAATCTGTTATGTCCACAGTCTTCACTCTCTGTTGCGGGCAATTCCTTTAAACTGAAGAAATGGACAGCAGGTCAAATACATCAGATTATGAACTGCAAGAAATTGTATCAAAAGAAATAACTAGGAGATATGCTTCATACTTCCCTGTAACCACATTTACTATACAGCCAATTTACATTTTACCATGACAATGATGCCTTTTAATGGACCGCTATCATCATAAACTATTTGAAGATTAGTCTCTGAACTGTACTAATGCCTCCAGGTGAATTTTTCGGGCCTTTATTCTATTGAAATTCTATACATTGGGAGTTTATTGAGATACCTCAGTGAAGGGCCAATGGCCATACAACCATGCATAATGCAGAAACCATGAAGGTTCAAAAGAGTGAAAATCATGAAGTGATGAGTAGGTGATGGCAACTTGGACATTAAAGGCTTTTAAATTGTAGGAGGAAGTTAACACTGATGGAGGTAAATAGTTCCACAAATTTTAGATCCTGAAAAAGGATGTGAAAAAAGGAAGCACAAAGGTGGAATCATCAAATGCAAGACAAAGTTACTGCCAGTTGGACTTGTGAGTGATGAAGAACTTGTGTCTTCAAAGAATTAATGCAGCATGTCCAAACCAATCAGATTACTTTTAGAGTGAAGGCCTATCAGGAGGAAAAGGGCCACCTTTGCAATGACCCTTCAGCTGCAAGATGGGGCCTAGCTCTAATTTATATATTTCTCTGGCCATTAAAGAGCCTAACTGGTGCATAGGCTCCCAGGATCACAGGCACTTGCTGCTCAGATTATAGTGCACAATGCACAGGGACTACTGAACAGCACTTGGTTTTCAATGCTCTATAATGTAAGGAGCTGTATGCACAGGAGCACAATGGCACCCAAGATCATATTTTCGGCTCTTACATTATTGACTTTGAAAGCCAATGAGGTAAGCAACAAAACTGATTCTAGGTATGAGGTATTTAACTTTTGAGGAGAGAAGCTTTATTTTGGATAAGAAATTTGAGGTAACCTCATTGTTAATTCTTTTCATAATCTTGAAAAGTGCAAAGTTCAGTCAGGCATTCGATAAGGTGCCACATAAAAGGTTGTTACACAAGATAAAGGCACATGGGGTTGGGGTAATGTATTAGCATGGATAAAGGATTGGTTAACCAACAGAAAACAGAGAGTAGGGATGAACGGGTCATTTTCAGATTGGCAGGCTGTAACTAGTGGGGTGCTACAAGCATCAGTGCTTGGCCCTCAGCTATTCACAATCTATATCAATAACTTAGATGAAGGGACCGATTGCAAAGTATCCAAGTTTGCTGATGATACAAAGCTAGGTGGGAAAGTAAGCTGTGAGGAGGACACACAGAACCTACAGAGGGATATAGACAAGTTAAGTGAGTAGGCAATGACATGAATCTTGTCATTCATGTGGAAATGACTTATGAAATAATACTGGGCGGCCTGCTGGTGGCGCTGTCCAGGGAGAGTATAAATACTCGGGCATAGGCCCAGCTTGCTCAGGATATTCTTTAACAGGAACTAGTGAAAGACACAACTAGATCTCCATGTTGGAAAACAGTTGATTAAAGCTTTGTTTAACGCTTAGACCAAGTGCCTAGTAGTTTTCTTACGTCAGGCAGTAAGGTGGCAGATGGAGTATAATGTGGGGAAATGTGAAGTTATTCACTTTGGTAGGAAGAACAGGATAACAGATTATTTTTTAAATGGGGAGAAACTTTTAAATATTGGCGTTCAGAGAGATTTGGGTGTCCTAGTACAAGAAACACAGAGAGTTAGCATGCAGGTACAGTAAACAATTAGGAAGGCAAATGGCATGTTGGCCTTTATTGCTAGAGGATTGGAGTACAAGAGTAAGGAAGTCTTGCTACAACTGTACAGTGCTTTGGTGAGACCACACCTGGAGTACTGTGTACTGTTTTGGTCTCTTTATCTAAGGAAGGATATACTTGCCTTAGAAGCGGTGTAACGAAGGTTCACTAGATTGATTCCTGGGATGAGAGGGCTGTCCTATGAGGAGAGATTGTGTAGAATGGGCCTATACTCTCTGGAGTTTAGAAGAATGAGAGGTGATCTCATTGAAACATATAAGATTCTGAGGGGGATTGACAGGATAGATGCTGAGAGATTGTTTCCCCTGGCTGGAGAGTCTAGAACTGGGGGGCATAGTCTCAGGATTAGGGGTCGGCCTTTTAAGACAGAGATGAGGAGGAATTTCTTCACTCAGAGGTTTGTGAATCTTTGGAATTCTCTGCCCCAAAGGGCTGTGGATGCTCAGTCGTTGAATATATTCAAGGCTGAGATAGATAGATTTTTGGACTCTAGAGGAATCAAGGGATATGGGGTTAGGGCAGGAAAGTGGCGTTGAGGTTGAAGATCAACCATGATCGTTTTGAATGGCGGAGCAGGCTCGAGGGGCCGTATGGCCTACTCCTGCTCCTAATTTTTATGTTCTTATGTTCATTATGGCGAAGAGTTCAATACCAGTGGGCACAAGTTAAAAATGAAGAATAATCTACCAGAGAAAGCCACTGAAGTTGATAGAATAAATACGTCAAGAGACAATTGACTGTTTCTGAAGAGAGAAGGATTGAGGGTTACGATGAGAAGGCAGGTAGATGGAATTGCTCTATCATAAAGGAAAACACTTGTTGGGTCTAATGGCCTTATTCTGTTTTCAGAAATTCATATGCAAAGGCAAATTATGACCCCGAAATTTCATATTGTTTTTGGCATAGTTTCAGTGTATAATCAGGGCAAGTAACATTATATAGCAGCAAAATTGTGCCTAAGCTGTTTCTACTGGTGTTCTGCCCCAAAATTAATTGCCCTGAATTCTCTCATGCTGTTTGGACTTCCCTTAGTTTGCCTGCCAAGTCCCAAGGGAGCTCAATATACATATATTATAATGAAGGCCAGTGGCGCTTCTCCAAGTTACCTGCTTTTACACTCGCAATGCACAAGGGTAAGTTAGATTGAGAATTATAAAGAGCATCTCTTGCCAGGATCACCTGAAATAGGCAGAAGTGCGAGGTTTGTGAATCTGAAGTGTGTGCAACGTTTCAATAGCAATTTCTGCAGCTGGGAACAACTTTTGGCAGTGATTTTTTTGGCATTCTGCTCACATTGACCTAGACATGTTGGGAGGGGCTATGCAATACTCTCCAGCTCGGAGGGTCGGTAACCAGAAGACACAGATTTAAGATAATTGCCAAAAGATCCAGGGGGGGGAGATGAGAATTTATTTTAGGCAGCGAGTTGTAATGATCTGGAATACACTGTCTGAAAGGGTGGCGGTGGAAGCAGATTCAATAGTAATTTTCAAAAGGGAATTGGATGTATACTTGAAAATGAAAAATTTACGGGGAAAGAGCAGATGAGTGAGACTAATTGAATAACTCTTTCAAAGAGCCAGCACAAGCATGATGGGCCAAATGGTTTCCTACTGTGCTGCATGATTCTATGATTGTATGTCACACATAGTTCCAGCCTGCTGTGCCCTGCACAACTTTGCCATACAAAAAGGTCTGGACTTGAACATTGCTGTATAGGCAGCTCTAGCTGCTTTAGAGGCAGAGGTACATGGAGTAGAACATCACGAAGACTGTCTCTCAGAGGACTCCTCAGTGACTGCTCTCCCCCACCTTCAATTAAGGATCAATCCTTCAGTCCAATACCCATCCTAGAACATTACAACACATCAACTATCTTTGGCTCTACATGACAGTGCCAATAATCATCACCTGATTGAATAAGTCAGCACTAATTAATTTCACCCTTTCCTGTATGACTGTAATGTGATGAATAATGAAGTATGAGATAAATACACAATCTATTTTAATACTACAAAGTCCAAGTGAACACAACCCAACATACTCTTTCCTAACACTGTGCTTCCTCTGGGTGGTTAAATGGGCTTTTCTTTCATCTATTCTAGTACATTTCCTAGGGGTTACCTGAGGGCCAGAATCACTGCTCATATTCTACAAAAGGGTCATGGGACTGAGGTGACCCTCCTCTTATAGCAGCCTCCTCCTAGCAGGGAGCCCCTGCTGGCTGCATCTCTGGAGCTTGTTCTGAGCAGCTTTGTGTCATCTCCCATGGTGTTCTGAGGGGGAAGGTTAGAGGCCTGGCCTGTCTGCTGTCCTGAGCCAGCGGTATCAGGCAGGTCAACATTAGCCGTTGCCGTTCCACTGGACTCTGGATCTGTGTCCCTAATGATCAGCAGGATGGCTGACCCAATGGTATCTATCTGAAAGCCCTGAGAGACAGCAGAATACATTCAGGCCACCATGGTCTAGAAGCCAGTATGCAGGTTGCTATGTATTCTCCCCCCATTGCCACCTGAGTTACAATCTGTGAAGGTGGAGGCACTGATTAGTCCCTGGATGCTTCTTAGGTGGGGGTTTGCTGCAGATTCCAATGAAGCTGTCACACGTTCCATCGATGTCTGGAACAAAGAAAAAGATTCCCAGAAATGAGAGTTGCAGGCTTAAGAGTCACACATGTCAGTTGCTGCACATCTTCAGAGACTAACCTCAGTGCCTCCAAATAGATATGGGGGGGAAAATTCAGTTGGTTGCGCCTCCCATTAGCGCCTTAAGAGGGCGCTAATGGGGCGCAAAGCATCTAGCGCCCAGGCGCGGCGAAGTTTGCGCCGCTCACGAAATTAACTAGACATTTTGCGGCGGCGCTAAACACTATCGCCACGATCTCCTGCGCCGGCAGATCGTGACGTCAGTCGAGTGCGCAACGCCCCGGTATCGCCCCGGAGCGGATATTGAGTGGCGCCCCCTGCCTTACCGCCTGACGCTAGCAACGACAGGTTGAGGGGAGCGTTCTGCAGTCATGAAGGGAAAAGGGGAGCGCTATTTAAAGGTGACCGCTTCCTGCCTTTTATTGTTGGTGCCATTTTTGAACTACGCATTCTGAGCAAGAGAGAGAGAGACTTCTGGAGAGATTCAACGTTGTGTGAAGGAGTTTTGGGTACTGAGCAGCACTTTGCAGGTTCATTTTGATTTGCCATTCCTTGTATTGATTTAGAAGAGACTTTGGGGGCTGCACTCTGAGCTCTTTGCCTGGTACTCTCCATTGATCTTTCCAGCAGATTTGATGTGCAGGTCTCTCCAGGCCGAGATTCAAGGCTGCAATGAGCAGGATGTGGATGGAAAGCAAGATTAACCATCCCCTTTAAGAACTGGCCCGTGTCATTGTGTGTGTGTTCCATTGTTGACTGACATTACATGAGCTTCGCCAGCGCTCTGAGGTAGCGCCTCGCTCCTCGGCCTTTGCGCCTTAAGACAGGTGTGAAGCGCCTGATTTAGCGCTCCAATCACCTCCAGGGGCGATAAAAGTCAAGTTTGCAGTCGGTGGCGATAATTAGCGCCAGGCGCTAATCTTTGCGCCTGGCCGATAATTGCGCCCCAAATGGGGCGATACTGAATTTCTCCCCCATGATGTTCTTCAAACATCCTTCTTTTTAGGCAAGTTCTGGGTGCACACTTTTGAAGCCATGGGCAGCCTTCTATTCAGTCTCTGCACACCATCACCCACTTTTCACTCCTCTGGCTCCTTCATGCTCTATGAATCACCCCACCACATCCTCGCAAACATTATTTAGTTCTTCACAGTGATGCCACAGCGATTGTGCAGATGTTCAATCACTATGCCCCTGACCTTGCCATTGCACCTGGTAAGAGCAGAATGCCTTGCCATGTGATCCATTACCTGCTGCTCATTGGGCATTCTGCACCATTTTCTCCTGCAAGAAGATGCAGTAAGTTAGGTGAAGGCTAGCATTTGAGGAATGTGTGACAAGGTTGAGTAGATTGGGCCTATACTCTCTGGAGTTTAGAAGAATAAGAGGTGATCTCATTGAAGATAAGGGGTCGGCCTTTTAAGACAGAAAGGAGGAGGAATTTCTTCACTCAGAGGGTTGTGAATCTTTGGAATTCTCTGCCCCAAAGGGCTGTGGATGCTCAGTCGTTGAATATATTCAAGGCTGAGATAGATAGATTTTTGGATTCTTGGAGAATCAAGGGATATGGGGATCAGGCGGGAAAGTGGAGTTGAAGTCGAAGATCAGCCATGATCTTATTGAATGGTGGAGCAGGCTTGAGGGGCTGTATGGCCTACTCCTGCTCCTAATTCTTATGTTCTTATGTTCCAAGTGGCATTGAAGAGCTGAAGTAAGAGATTTGGGGGTATCACCCTGTTAAAGTGGTGGAAGTGGTTTTAGGGTTGTGCATGTAAGTAATTTATTTTATGGGAGATGGGTAGCCGTACTGTAAGATCCTAAGTTAGTGCCCCCCTCCCCCCCCCCCTTTTAACCAGAGTGCATTGTGAGAGGTTGGTGATATAGCCTTTTCTTTGAGAGGGTGAAGACTGTGCTGGTACCCAGGGTGCCCAAGCAAGAAAAGGAAAGGTAGCTGGTGTGTTACATTGCCTGTCCTGGTTAGGTCATTGAACCTTTTGTGGCATTGGTCTGCAGTCCTGGGTAAGAGAGACCTTTTTGGCAGATTTCCTGAAAAGGACACCAGCACGTTGTCTTTTTCTATTCTATTTCATCCAGCAGGGTTTGCAGGTCAGACTGAGTTACCTGATGTCACAGATGGTCCAGGGTATGGTAGCGTACTGGCTATGGTACTAAACTAGCAACCAAGAGATCATGTGTTCACATCCCACCATGGTAAGTTAAGAAACTGTATTCAATAAATCTGATCATTTGTGGGCTGCTACCAGAAGAGTAAACGTAAATGCTACTGTAAAATCCCAACTGGTTCACTAATGTCTTTCAGGAAAAGGAACTTGCCATTCCTACATGTGACTCTAATTCCACACTAAGTGGTTGATTTTAATGCCCTCAGGGTAACACGGGATGGACTGTAAATGCCACTGTGCCAGCATCAGGAACAACCCAAAACAATTGTAGCATTTTCTTCTTTGTGTCATGCCCTGCTGCCTCTTCGCCTGTTTTGGGTTCCTCTATGTTTAAACATTCTTGTAAAGTGGCTGTAAGAATACACCGTTCACGGTAAACTTGACTGAAGCTAAAGTGACCAAATTTGATGTACCGACAAGCTTTGAGGGCAAGAGACTTCTTGGCTAAACATTTGTAAAATAAATGATGCGCTTGCAAGCTGTTTTTTCCTCCAAAAGATAAGATCTTGAAAAGTTCTGAGAACAAGGAGTCAACCCTCAGATGCAAAAACAAGGACTTTTTCCAACCCCTGAATGTCTGGCCTTGGTTAACTAAGCGTCAAAACAGATAGGAAAGTGAGAGAGAGAAAACAATGCTATTCACACAGTGAGGGACATGAATGCTGTGGGCGAGTTGCCAAGTTTTGGGGTATAAAAGATGCTGTAAATTGACCACTCGCTGCTGCAGTCGAGGACAACCTGGTCAGTTGCCAGTTAAAGTCATTCGTCTAGTCACTGCCAAGCTGAACTCTCACTGGTGTTAGAACGGATGTGGTTGCTTATGATCACTTGAGCTTAAAGTAAATGATTTAGATTCGTGCGTGCTTGCTTGTGATAAGTAAATTATTTGAGTACGAGTTGTATTTTATGTGCTTACTTGTAACCTCTTGCTGATTTTAAGTAAAGAATAGTTTACCCTGAAATCTTTGTCTTGAATTGTCTGGTCCACGGGTCAGAACTCTACAAACTCATACAGAAATTCAAACCAATCGGAATGTCTTACAGATTTTGGTGCCCGAACAGGGACCCGTTCGGAACAAACAATGGCAAAGACGATGGATGAGTTAGTCACGAAATATATGACAGGGAAGTTACCCCTCAAAGAGGGATGGGTACGGGTCATTATTGATGGTGATGATCCAGTATTGGAAGCTGAACAGTGGACCCAAGGGTCTATGTGTCGGCCAAGGGTAAGGAAATCCGTTTGTTTATTGGCCTATCAGAGGCAGGTTGAATCTGATGAAAGGGTAAAGATCAAGTTAAGGAAAGAAACAGAGGAAGAAAAGGAATGTAGAAACAGGCTCGAGGAAAAGTTGGAACAGGAGAGGTGGTGTAATAAAGAACAATACCACGAGAGCCAATGTATTAATAATCAGAATCAGTGCAATGCCTTGTCAAAAGAACTATCCATACAGAGACATCGGGCAGAGCAGGGAGAACAGGTCAATCATCACAACCCCAGGACATCGCTGCAGGAGTTCCTCAGGGTAGTGTCCTAGGCCCAACCATCTTCAGTTGCTTCATCAATGACCTTCCTTCCAACATAAGGTCAGAAATGGGGATGTTTGCTGATGACTGCACAGTGTTCAGTGCCATTCACAACTCCTCAGATAATGAAGCAGTCCATGCCCGCATGCAACAAGACCTGGACGACGTTCAGGCTTGGGCTGATAAGTGGCAGGTAACATTCGTGCCACAGACGTGCCAGGCAATAACTATCTCCAACAAGCGAGGGTCTAACCACCGCCCCTTGACATTCAATGGCATTACCATTGCTGAATCCCCCACCATCAACATCCTGGGGGTCACCATTGACCAGAAACTTAACTGGACCAGCCACATAAATACTGTGGCTACAAGAGCAGGTCAGAGGTTGGGTATTCTGTGTCTCACCTCCTGACTCCCCAAAGCCTTTCCACCACCTACAAGTGTAGCTCCAACAACACTCAAGAAGCTCGACACCATCCAGGACAAAGCAGCCCGCTTGACTGGCACCCCATCTACCACCTTAAACATTCACTCCCTCCACCACCGGCGTACCGTGGCTGCAGTGTGTACCATCTATAAGATGCACTGCAGCAACTCGCCAAGGCTTCTTCGGCAGCACCTCCCAAGCCCGCGACCTCTTCCACCTTGAAGGACAAGGGCAGCAGGCGCATGGGAACACCACCACCTCCATGTTCCCCTCCAAGTCACACACCATCCTGACTTAGAAGTATATCGCCGTTCCTTCAACGTCACTGAGTCAAAATCCTGGAACTCCCTCCCTAACAGCACTGTGGGCGTGCCTTCACCACAGGGACTGCAGCAGTTCAAGAAGACGGCTCACCACCACCTTCTCAAGGGCAATTAGGGATGGGCAATAAATGTGGGCCTTGCCAGCGACGCCCACATCCCATAAACAAATTTTAAAAAAGGTCAATGATGACCTGAAGGTTGCGTTTAGGGTCACCCAGAAACAGGCTCTAGAGGAACGGAGTGCTTGTGGGGACCACACTGAATGTAATAAGCGGATTAAGAGGTGAAACATAAAGAGCAGGAGAGAGAGTGGGAGATAAAGAGGGAAAAAGATCTAAGTTGTCGGCTAACCAATCTGAAAACTCAGCAAAGGAAGGAAAAAAACAGGGTTTTGGGGAGCCAGGAAAAGCTGCGGAGATGACGATTTAAAAGAAGGGAAAAAAAGGAAACTTAAAGTTTTAGCGATAAATAAAACGCAGGCCATTGGCAGGTGCAACTGATTTCCATGGCGCAAATGCAGCACAACTCACCACATGGAATTTGAGGATTCATATGTCACAGACAGCAGTGATCTGAACCCTTGCATCAATTGTTACAAATTCTGCCTGCTGTAGGTGTCTTCTCAGGTCATGTGGTGTCAGGCGCTCCCGTAGGCATTCTGAGCGTAATACTCTTAAGGAACTAACCTCGCATCGCCAGTTATCTTCTTGTATGATAGCATAACCCAGGATGTAACCATAGCATAAATAAATGTTTCTTCAATCTCTACAAAGATGGATTGAGCAAGCACTTGGTGAAAAGAGGCCAAGTATGAACAGTTAAGCTGCTTTATTTCAAAGGACATGAATATACAGAGTATCAGTTGTAATCAAAACTCACTTATTCCACTCAGCTTCACTTTGCATCCTGTACATAATGAAAATAATGACCTTGCTGTGCTATTCACAGTGGTGGACTACCTTACTCAGAATTACCTTTCTGTAGGACAGCTGCCTATAGGAAACTGAACCTCGGCATTTTGGCCTTCTAGCCCAGGGCAGGACCTCCTCTCTCTGCAGTCTCCTATTTTTTTTCTCAAATCAGTATCATTCTATTGTCAGCTTTTAGTCAAACTGACTCCCTCCCACCTCACCTCACCCAAAAGTAAAGCCACAAGCCTAACTTGCCAATAACACCTGCTGAGTTTGAATGAGTTCTCGCAGCAGCACTACATATAAACAATCACTAGAATGTTAAACTATGTTTCATTGTCAACAGCATATTGGTTCAAACGCCCTGACTGAATGCTAATCTACATCTTCAAACCCTGTTGTCCTGTGTATTTAACAACATCAGCAACAACAACTTGTATTTATATCGTGCCTTTAACGTAGTAAAACATCCCAAGGCGCTTCACAGGAGTATTATAAGACAAAAAAAACTCTGAGAGATTGGTTTAGCTCAACAGTAGGATTTTTAACATATTATACCAAGGTTTCTCCCCTCCCTCATAAAAGCATAGTCAGAAATCTAAAAACATGACAGGGACAGACAAGTCACAACAGTCTAGCAGGTTGTGCAATGCAGTCTATAGCATAATGATTAATAGATTAATCATTCATCGAGATTGCAATATATACATTTTAATTTAACCTGATGGCTATTGGCTAAAATGGCTTAATTGTCATCTACCACCTTGTGATTTAAACAGCACCAACTCACTCTATCGGGGTGCAGATCTTCAGGCTATTTGTCTCTGAAAATCCTTTTCTAATTTAAATTAGAGTGGTTCATCTGCTAAATGATTTCTTACCCTATTCTGTTTAAGCAACTGGTGGAGATTGTGTTCTGTTGGCAGCCTGTGTTGATGGTGACTTTGATTTCTTGGTCATGGCACTGAGGAAACAAGGGACATGAGTTACTGAAAGAGTAAATGAACAAGGAACATAGTATATATAATATCTATCTATATGTATTATTAAAACCTTGTGCATTTCAAGCGCTACCTGTGCTACGATTTTATACTGTAAAATTCTCTGTAAACATTTCTAATGGAAATTCCAATGTTAAAATGTCAATACTTATCTGTAACACCACTGGTGAAGCCTATAGGTGGTTGTTTAATATATCCCCTTTACTATATCTACCTACCCCATCTGACAGTGTATGCCAGTGCATTATTCTTAGTCCCTTCCTCACCCCTTTAAAGTCTGTCTTCCTGAAGTTAAAAATAATGGCCCGTAATTTCCGATACCTACAGGTGTGTCCCATCGGGACTTCGCAAGTGCCGGTTTCAAGCATGCGAAGCGCATACGCTGAAAACCGGCATTTCCGATGTGTCAAGAATCCTCTTGACAGATCGCACGCCTGCCCTAGAGACGGGCCTCTGCGGGTGGAGAGTTCCGCTTTCTGCAGAACCTCTGCCCTCTGAAAACCCTTAGAAATCTTACGCCTGGTAAAAGCAGGCGTAAGACCTGCTTTTACCAGCATAAGAGTTTAAAAAAGTAAAATAATAATTTTTTTTCACTCAATTATAATGTAAAAATACTTTTAAAAAAGGTAAGTTTACTTTTAGCCCCATAAAAAACATTAATTATTTTTTTCAAAAAATTTAATTTTTGTTTAAAATATTTAATTTAATGTAATTTTAACTCATTTTAAAAACGTGATTTTTAAAAATATAAACAGAAAATGCTGGAAATACTCATCAGGTCAGGTAGCATCTGTGAGAGAGAAACAGAGTTAACGTTACAGGTCGATGACCCTTCGTCAGAACCGTTAAACTATGTTTCATTGTCAAAAGTATGAAGGGGGATTCCCTTCTCCCATTGGCTCGCCTGGCCCACGTGATCCCAGGGATGCTTGTGAACTGCCTGCACCCCTGGGATACCTGGGCCTTTGCGCGCACGCACCAGGAGAGGCCCAGGAGCGGAAGAGTCCGGACCTCGGGAGCCCTCAGGTAAGGGTGTAGATTTTTTCCCGATAGGAGGCATCCGCACACAGGATGCCTCCTGTCAGAAATTACGGGCCCATAGGACTACTCACTTTTTTCCTTGCATGTCTAATTTGGAGTGCCATCATATTGAGGATGTTGTCAACTGCTTTCTGACTTTGGCAGTAACCACCATTCCAATGCCATTACATAATAATAAGTCTAGTGTTACTCCCCGTCCTGTAGCTTCCATGACCATTTGAGTCATGTAACAGGTCATAATCATATCTCAAAATAGCAATTCACTTTTCTTAATTTTATTTCATCTGCCATTTTTTCCTCAGTAACTGAAATTTCTAATGTTGAAAAAACAGTTTTAAAGAAAATTTAAAATCAAAAAAATGACACATTTCACAATGGCATGATTAAATTTAAGCCTGGCTCCAAACTCTGGAGCTTCCACTGGATATTTTCACTTCACAACAGTTGGACAAAGCTTCCAACCAAACTTAAAAAATCATTTGGGATCCTTGGCTTTATTAATAGAGGCATAAAGCAAGAAGTTATGCTAAACATTTATAAAACACTAGTTAAGCCTCAGCTGGAGTATTTTGTTCAAATCTAGGCACCACACTTTAGGAAGGATGTCAAGGCCTTAGAGCGGGTGCAGAAGAGATTTACTAGAATGGTAACAGGGATGAGTTACGTGGAGAGACTGGAGAAGCTGGGGTTGTTCCCCTTGGAGCAGAGAAGATTAAGAGGAGATTGGATAGAGGTGTTCAAAATCATGAACGGTTTTAATAGAGTAAATAAGGAGAAACTGTTCCAGGGGCAGAAGGGTCGGTAACCAGAGGACACAGATTTAAGATGATTGGCAAATGAACCAGAGGCGATATGAGGAAACATATTTTTACGCAACGAGTTATTATGATCTGGAATGCACTGCCTGAAGGAGTGGTGGAAGCAGATTCAATAGTAACTTTCAAAGACAATTGGATAAATACTTGAAGGGAAAAAATTTATAGGGCTATGGGGAAAGAGCAGGGGAGTGGAACTAATTGGATAGCTCTACCAAAGAGCCGGCACAGGCACGATGGGCCGAATGGCCTCCTTCTATGCTGTATCATTCTATTATTCTATGAACTACCACTCTCGTGTTCTTACAGTCCTCCTGCCTCTCACCCCCTGGGTAGACCGTGGGTGTATGGTGCCAGTGTTTCCCAGGACTATCCTCCAACAGTCATTGGCCCCGATATTAACTCGGAGGCACGCTGGAGTGTGGGTGGTCCAATATCACGTGGGAAACCTGGAAGTAAGTTAAGCATGTCTGTCAGTGGCATTTTAATGCAGCCAGCTCATTATCATTTTACTTCCAGGTTTGGCGTCAATTGCATGGCAGAAGGCATGATGAGGACCCGCATGACGTGATCTTAACTCCAGCATTTAAGGGCCAATCCGCAGATGGAATTTGGAGTTGGAAGCTAGACAAGACAAGGTGTGACAATGGATTCAGGATGCTTAAAGGTGTGCCGCACTTCAGTGACGCTGCCCTTGATGTACTGCTGGGAGCTGGGAGGAGCCGGAGAGAGATACTCTTCCCCAGTAATGGGGGGAAGAAACCTGCTGCTGCCACAAAGAAGGCTTGGCTGAAGTTGACCCAAGAGGTCAGCAGAAGGATAATTGTGCCACGCTCCTGGATTCTGTGTAGGAAGCGCTTTAATGATCTAACCAGGTCAGGAAAGGTGAGTACAGTTGCACATTCACCTACATTCTGCTGTGTGCATCACCCCAGCCCCTCACTCTGCCTTGTCAAGCCTACTCCATCACATCACTCCTCACACCCACTTACCTTGCAAGCGCACCCATCCTTCTCTTTTCATGCATTTCCTCACATCCCCATCTATCCATCCACCACTGGGACTCACCTTCATCCTTATGCAATTTCATGCCTCTCCCTGATAGTCACCCTCACCAAATGCATTGCATCCATCAGGTGAACACATGCCATTACACTCACTCCTAGATCTGTTCTTTCCCCTATTGCAGGAGGAGAAAGCACAAAACATTAGGAAGAGGGAGAGAACTGGAGGTGGTCGTCCACAGATTTCCCAGCTAACAACTGCAGAGGAGAAGCGCAAGAGATCAATGATGTTTCGCCGTCCCTGGCCATCGGAGATGGGGTCCTCCCAGCTACCTGGTGACACAATTAAATATCAGCAACCCACATGTCATACCATAATCAGTCATGGTGACTTGATTTCAACAGCGAGTGATCATCTTCATAATGATAACTTGCAACATTCTTACCTTGCCAGTACTAATTCATATCTTTTCTCTCCGCCAGGGCCTTCACACATGCAACAGGAGTCCATGGACCTCGCAGATGACGAATCCTCAGAGGAGCTGATTCCTTCTGAGGGTGGACCGTCACTCATGCATACCATACACCAGCTCAGATACTCGCACTTCGGTGGGACCAATTAGACAGATAGTTGGGTTTTCACCTGGTGACTCACTTCACAAGTAAGCAAGAACAGATGGGTGGTGGCAGGGACTGCTGTGGACAGTCTGCGTCGGAGAGCACAGCCCTTTCCAAGCTCTGCTCAGCTGGATATAGTTGCTGTACCCCAGGGGCAGTCAATGAAAAGGAGAATCATTGAGCAGCAGCAGAGAATGTGCAACGTACCTACAGGCCTACCAAGCACACTGACCACGACTGCAGAGAGAATGGAGCAGTCTGCCACAAGCATGAGTTGGGATGATGTCACAGGGCATTGCGACGATGTCTTCTTGCATGGATAGATGGGCAACCCCATGGAAATCAAATGCGGCAATCAAATGAGTCCATGCACGTGCACACTCTGGATGCCAACATGTCTGCTGCCTTAAATAGGATGGCAGATACCTTAGCCTTGGCCTTACAGCACTGCACTGATCTGCACCAAAGTGCTCTCCAGCAGAGAGGTAGCAGTGAAGTGCGTCTGGGCCATTAGAGTGGTGATGGCGAAAGGGGACATGGAAGTGGGGACTCCATTCAAAGCACTTCCGCTTCTCACCCGTTGATCCCCCCTCAGTCAGTACCCGACATGCTGCCTTGTGTCCCGATTGCCGAGTCTGGCCCTGCACAGGTGCAGGTGGAGCAGTTTTTGGCAGGGCCCTCATGGGCTCCAAAACCTAGAGGTCATCGGCCAAGAGCATCTCAGCAGTCAGAGCAAGGACCTGAGCAGCCTGCCTCTACCTCTGCTGAAGCCACAGGGGTTGCACCATGTAGGATTGGTAGGAAAAGGAAAAGTAAAGCTTTGTAGTTGCAGAAGAGTATGCACATGGGTGTATGAGAAAATGTTATGTTATCTTTAGCAGAATCACATAAATTTTATTAGTTTGCACCACTTTCCCATCTTGCCCATTCTTGGTTGCTGGGTGGCAAGTCGCCTTTTAACTTGTTTGATAATGAATGGGAAGACATGAATTGACGAGGACCAATGGGGAGATGCGCAAGGGGTGGTTGGTTGTTTGCAGGACTGCTTTGTGTCACTGGCATAGGGGAGGCGGGGGCGGGAAAAGTGGCCATTGCATGTTGTTCTGACATCGGCCCACTGGTGCAACCTAAGTGAATCTTGCATTAATAAGGGCATCCGGGCAGCAATGTGAGCAGCTGGTGCCCCATTGCCCTCATCCCTTCCTCCTCTTCAACTTCCTCGTCTTCCTCCTTCTCCTCGGAATCATCCGCAGATGATCTGTGCTCTGCACCTTGTTCCTCCTGCAGGTCCAAACCTCGCTGCTGCGCAATGTTGTGCAGAACGCAACACACCACGACCATTCTGGAGACCCTGGCTGATGCGTACTGAAGGATCCCTCCAGACCTATCTAGGCACCTGAAGCGCATCTTCAGCATGCCAACAGCTTGTTCGATCACACATCTGGTGGTCATATGGTATTCATTGTAGTGCTCTTGGGCTTCATTGGTTGGGTTTCTGATGGGTGTCATCAGCCAAGTTTGAAGTGGGTATCCCTTGTCTCCTAGCAGCCACCCCTTAAGAGTGCTTGCAGGTCCGAAGAGGTCGGGAAGCTTGGACTGCCACAGGATGAAAGCATCATGGCAGCTCCCTGGGAATCTTGCGCAGACCTGCAGAAATATTTTTTTTTGATTGCACACCAAATGCAGTTGACGTACACTGCCTTATATCTACTTAAATGATAACAGTACCCAGGGGATGTAACACTGCATTCCCCTTGGCGTACGAATTGAATTCCGTGAACTTGTACATGCACTCATCCAATCTTTCGACAGACGAAACTGAAGAACACTGGTAAGACAAGGTCGATGACAAATCAAGAAGCTGGTTTATTTTGAAGAATACAAATGACTGAACAAGTCGTTTTTAAACTTCTGCTACAATGCTTCCCATTACAACAGTAAAAACAAAAACACGCTATGCTATCCCAAACAGTGGATGTTCTATTTCCTGTTGGGTTAGCTTCTAGCAGGGAAAACCAACCTGCTATATCTTACTTCCCAGCTTAAGCCAAGACCTGCCTTTTTTTGCAGCCGTTGTTAGATCTGACTGACCCTAAATATGGAGTTTTCTCTCCTTTTTGCTAATTCAGACCCCAGGAAGCAGAATCTCACCAGACCTGCCTGGAAAGTACCCCTGCTGAGCTCAAATGAATTGAGTCATCTCAACCAGAATGAACAATCATTGAAATATCCAAACTAACTTTCATTTCCTGAAGAACACTGATTCTTAATCTACATTTGTTCAGCACAAAGTATATGTAGCAGACATAGTTCAATCTGAGCTCCCAATAAAATACTTGCAATGAACTGCTTAAAGTTCTTGTTTTGTTATGTGGAGCACGGTAATCAAGGTGCTATAGACATTTTCAAGCTACCCTCCATGACCATCATTATCATTTTGTTTTCTTTGAGGTGCTCTAAACAGTGGACAGGAAATTCTGATGTATGCACTTCCTGTAGTGATAATGACTGCAGGGTTATTAAATGGAGAAAATTACTACATCACACTGTAATACAACTGTACATACCTTGCAGAAGACAGTGAGTGTGTCCCATTGCTTTGAACATGCAGTATCCTTGCTCACACTGGACTTCATCTCCTCAGCAAGTGGTGATCGAGTCATAGACCCTAAGTCCCTTGGATCCCCATGTAATTTTGTGATGTTGCTCTCAAGTAACCGTCTTTGAACAATGTTGTGAGGTTGCTGTGTGGACAAACAGAAAGTAAAACAAAACAGCATGTGCATAAAAGAAGCCTACTGCTGAACTCTCTCCATCATTGCAGTGCCAAACTGCCTCAAACTCAAGATCATTGATAGTTTCACTTATAAGGGACATGAGGAGAGGTTTAGAAAGAGGACAAGTATTTTGGTTCCTTTCTTCACATCCATAACATAAAAAAGATATCAATTGCCCACATGAAACTTTGAATATTGTCCACAAACCACAAGCCATCTGGAGCATGAGTTCATACTGTGACTTATTTGAGTATTTGAAACCAGGTACCTTGACCTTCCATAATACTACTTATTTTAAATAAACACCTCAGTTAAAAAGTAGACAGAAAAATATAATATAAAGGCATTAAGCATCTGTCTGCCATTATTGTCAACAGTAATTTCTAGCCTTGGGTTTAAGATTCATTTTAAATTTAAATTTCTGGTACTGTTAGTAATTCCTCACTTTCTCACTCTGCCATGGCACAAAAACTGTGTGCTAAAGGACAAAGTTATAGAGCATGCAGCAGATGACAGTTATTATGGAAGCTAAGGTGTGGGAGGGGAAGGGGGGTGGGGAGGGGGTTGCACTGCAAAGCTGCTCCCAATTGGCCCAGATATGTACAACACAGCTTGATATGAGCTTTGTTGTACCTGGGCTGTGCTTCTGCCTGTGGTTAGCACATTAGGTGCCATGAGCTAGAACTGCACAGAATAGCCTTAGTCCCCTGGAGCCATCCTTTCACCCTTCATTTCCCTTCAGATAAGGATGGCACAGACGTTTGGCTTTGCCTTAGAACTTCATGAGAGCTTCCTGGAACTTGCATGATTCTGTGCTGGTGTTCACACTGAGAGAACAAAATACCCTTGGGTCATATATAGCACAGCATTGTGCAGAGGGGCCCAAATGACAAAATGGGTTCAATTGATGACCCTCTGGACTTTCGAAAAGCCAGCAATACTATAGAGTTGTGTTTTCTTTTCATTTTGCTTCTGTTAGTCAGTGGCAAAAATGATAAAGTTGCTGGCCATGCTAACATCTTTGATACATCTATGGAAAGCAAACAGGCTGACAGTGCAGATGTCCTTAGTGCTACCTTGAAGGAACCTGACACAATAAAATTGAAGGTCTTGCTTCCTTTGCCACTGGTAGTGCCATACATGTGTAACATGTTATCTGGAGGTCTGCACAATTTTGTCACTGCCTCTTTTTTTCAATTTTAGCCTCCTTAAACACATCTGTACTGTCAATACCAGATAACTGGGTCTGCTATAGCAAG
Source organism: Squalus acanthias (assembly GCA_030390025.1). Classification (NCBI taxonomy): domain Eukaryota; kingdom Metazoa; phylum Chordata; class Chondrichthyes; order Squaliformes; family Squalidae; genus Squalus; species Squalus acanthias. Next base: position 84,730,500 of record CM059435.1, read on the forward strand.
GAACTTGATGTCCTGTGCACCACCTCTCATGCTTTTGCTGGTCCTCCTCTGCTAATGCCACTGAATGTAGGATGGAAAAAAACCTAGAATTACCCTCAAATTATAACTTCTCCAGCAACATCGGTTCCATTTGGGCAAGATGAATGCATCAAACAAGCAATGCGTTCGTATGGCAATAAGTCTCTAAGTGCCTAATCTGCCAGTTTAATAGAGCTTTTGCACAAATTGAGCACATTAGTCCTCAACCTAAAAATTCTTCACACAATAATTTAGAAATGGATGTAGGAAAGCACTATACTTAGCAAGCACTCTATCCCACTCCCGATATTAGGGGCCATTATTTCACATTTACCGCTGGCATTACATTTAATGGTGGCAGCAATCTTGAGGTTTTAGAATAATGTAGCAGATGAAAAGCTTTACTCTGTGTCCAACTTGTCCTGTATCTGATATGGGAGTGCTTCATGGGACAGTGTAGAGGAGTTTTACCCTCATCAGATCAACACCCGTTCGCCCCAAATAGACTAGGAAGATAATTGGTCCACTGAATAACCAATTTGGCTTAAGAGTGAACTGTAATACTGTATGGGATATGAAGCTGGAGCAGTCTGCACAAAACAGCTTCTGCAGAAAAGTTGAAAAATCATCCCAGTTTCATTCCTCCTCTCTGGAAAGCTCTGACTCTTTGTTGGGATATGGTTCCACAGGCACAGGCAGCTTACAGGTACCTCAATCAAGTGGCCATTCTTAGATGTTAAGCCATGATACAAGGACCTCATAGTCTATATGGCACAGTGCTACACCTATAGGGTCCTTTACCTAATTGGGTATTGAGAAAACAATGATTAAAGATGTCTAATCACAATGCCGTTCAATTAGGAGATTTGTTCAATATGCTGCCTAGAAATATATTATTGCACAAGATATCCAAAAAAGCAGAAGAAATATTTTGTAAAATGAAATCATCTCAAGATTACATTTTCTTTATTTAATGTAATCATGCATGACGCTTGCTGATTGAGTCAGATGGTAATCAATTTATAATGTGATAAAGTCAATTTGCATTAATATTAGCCATAAAAACACATTTTCAGGGAGGGCACCAAGGGCCTGGATTCTTTCCGCCGGCATTATGTGCCATAATTGTTTCACAAATTTGGATGATTGTTTTCTTCAGAATCTAACATACAGTTATTCATAATCACGCAGCTCTGAGGCTAATTACTGGCTGAATATATCTCATTTCAATCTGGTATCAGTGGGAGCTATTTTCATTAAACGTTTATGATTTCTTACACACTAAACAGTGAGGGTTGCTATCAGGACCCATTATTTAAAAAATCCATTGTAATGAACGTCAGTGTCATTTTGTTTATTTCTGTCTTTCTGTTGATTTTGGAGGTTTTTTTTTGAAGACACCATTCTTCCCAATCAGTTCCTCTGATAATGCTGATTCAACCTGTTGTTGAATGTTGAAGCTGGGATTGTTCTCCTTCGAACAGAGAAGATTAAAGGGAGAGTTAATAGAGGTGTTCAAAATTTTGAGGGGTTTTGATAGAGTAGATAGGGAGAAACCATTTCCATTGGAGGAGGGTCGGTAACCAGAGGACACAAATTTAATGGCAAAAATTTGGCAAAAAATCCAGGGAGGAGATGAGGAGAAATGTTTTTATATAGCAAGTTGTTATGATCTGGAATGCACTCTCTGAAAGGGTGGTGGAAGCAGATTCTACAGTAACTTTCAAAAAGGGAATTGGATATATACTTGAAAAGGAGAAATTTGCAGGGCTATGGGGAAAGAACAGTGGAGTGGAACTAATTGGCTAGCTCTTTCAAAGAGCTGACACAGGCACAATGGGCCGATGGCCTCCTTTTGTGCTGTATGATTCTATGATTCGAACCACTTCCATTGTCAAACTCATAACTCCTTCGAACATTTTCCCCAATGATGATAATTTGCTTCCTCGTGTTGTTGGCCACAGTAAGAAAAGGGAGAGTGTCCAGTGTGTTACCTTGGCCTACTCTGGTCAGGTCATTGAGCTTCTTAAGCCACTGGTCTACAATCCTGGGGGTGAGAGAGCTGGCATTCAGTGCCAGTGCCACCTACTTCCACATAGCACAAGAGATGTTTTGGAGACCCTGCAGTCAGTCGCTCCTCTGCTCTAATTCATTGAGGAGGGTTTGCAGGTCTAACTCATTAAAATTGTGAGCTCTTCTTTTATGCCTCTGTGCCACGCCCTTGTTCCTTCTTTGGTTGCCTCTGCCAGATGCTCCTGTGGCAGACAATCTTGTAAAGTTGCTGAAAAACAATGCAATCTGCTGCTGCAGTCTTCAGCTAGAATATTAAATTGCAGGTGCCAAAAACACCCGCTCCAAGCTGGTGGGGTCCTCCTTAAATATGACATCATCGAGGCCTGATCTGCTATTTTAACCAGAGACCTGAGTGGGAGAGCAGTGATGGCTTCCTCGCCAGGCCATGCCTGCCGGGAGCTAGGTTGAGGGCCAGAAGAGGTCCAAAAAAGTAAGTTTTAATTTTTTTTTTAGTTTCCTTGTGGGCCAGGAGGAACAGGAGTACTCCTCCGGATCCCACAAGGAGACCTTGTGGGGACCCTTTCCCCTAGCTTCCCCCACCCCTGATTGCAATCGCCTCTGGAGCCCCCCTCACCACCTACCTGACTGCCAGGGCCGTTCCCACGGGTCCCTGGCGGCGGCCTCCTGCCTCGCTCCCACCCACTGGCAAGGCAGGGATTTTTGCCGGGTTCGGGTGGAAGTCGGAAGCTGGATATTAAAATGAGGCCCAGGAGTCAAAATCTCTCCAGGCCTCAATGTGCATAGGAGCATAGGAACAGGAGTAGGTCATTGAGTCCCCTCGAGTCTGTTCCGCCATTCAATGAGATCATGGCTCATCTGTGACCTAACTCCATATACCCGCCTTTGCCCCATATCCCTTAATACCTTAGGTTAACAAAAATCTATCAATCTCAGATTTAAAATTAACAATTGATTTAGCATCAATTGCCATTTGCGGAACAGAGTTCCAAACTTCTACCACCCTTTGTGTGTAGAAGTGTTTCCTAACTTCACTCCTAAAAGGTCTGGCTCTAATTTTTAGACAATGTCCCCTATTTCTAGAATCCCCAACCAGTAGAAATAGTTTCTCTCTATCTACCCTATCAGTTCCCCTTAATATCTTGAAAACTTCAATCAAATCACCCCTTAATCTTCTAAATTCCAGGGAATACAACCCAAGTGTGTGTAAGCTTGTGCAAGATTGTTGCTCACCCAAGCTCCTCACACCGACCAATCCTGCCCCGCGATAAAATCAGGGCCATTGCTTCTGTTTTGCACGAGATTTGCATCAATGAATCCTACAATGGCTATGCAAATTATCTGATCCATGAAACTCTAGTGCAAACATCTCTGCAGACCATAGGCAGTCGAACTCATCTCACAATGGTGCAAATGTGGCACAACTCCCCGGTGAAAATTCGGGGCCAATGTTTTTTAAGCAGGTTCTGATGTCGACATTATCTATCTGTCTATCTATCTATCTATCAATCAATCAATCAATCAATCAATCAATCAATCAATCAATCAATCAATCTACAATTGCTACTTTGGACACCAACAAATTCTCAGTTTATGATAACTCTAAAAAGAAAAATGTAACATATAAATGTAATTTTCTTGCTGTCTTTACTGTGCAGAGCTATCTTCTTGTATCCGAATTGTCTATACTAATCACAAATTACTGAAACGTATTCACTAGAGAATGTTCACAAGGATAACTGCTAATTAGAAGGCTGGTTCCCTTGCATTAGAAGGGAAAAATATGATGGGCCTGTCTCTCTCTCTCTCACTCTCTGATTGACTAAATCCGACTTTCTCTCCTGTCTGTGCCCGGCTGTCTGTCTGCCTCACCTATTTGTGTCCTTTTCTGACTGTCACTCCCCCCACCCTTTCCCTCTAAGTTGTTGGTGGTATCTGGCTGTCTGTCTGTCTCTGTCTCTCTCTTTTTTCTTCCTTTTCTCACTTTTCTTCAGATTTTTGTCTACATATTCTTATTTTCAGAGTTTCTTTTATCATCTCTGCTTTCTACAGTCAGCCTTTCTCCCACTAAATTGCCCTCCTGCCCGCCTCACATTTTCTCTCTGATCTATCAGCCTCCAGTTTCTATTTTCTAGTACTTGCTTGGAGCTTTTTTTCTGATATCACACATTGACTGCAGCTGTCACACAGAGGAAAGTACAGTACCATCTGAACGTGCTGCGCTCCGGGTATTGTTCATGTGGAGTGAAAGTTCTCTGTTCTTAATGGCCTGAGCTAGCATGTGAGCTGACTTCAAACTCAGGCTCAGGAAGCTCAAGGATCTTAGCAGCAAAATACAGCATAAATTATCACTGAATCAAACCAAGAAGTTTGTGCCACAAGTTGTACTAAAGCTCCATATAGAGAGGCAGTTTAGAATGGTAGTCTTAGAGAATAACAACCATCCAGGTGAGATATAATGTATATATGTCTAATATATATATGTATAAATAAAGGAGTTGCGGGGGGATAACAGCCACCGAAGAGGGAGTTACATGGAGGATAATACACAGATTGCAATATTGAAGATCAAATGGCTTATCAATTGTCATTTATACTTACTGCCAGATTTTATTTTGCTGAATATTGCAGGAAAATTGCAATCTCTGTATGTATAGAGAGATCAACAGTTATATCAGGGAGACTAACGGATACTCAGGAGACAGTCAGTTAAAGACTAACAAGGGCTGATCTTCCTGGCCTTTCTTTCCCAGAACACTCAGTTCCCCCGGATGTAAAGATCAGAAAAAAGAGACCCAGATTGTTGCATTTTTATCTCTTTAATTTCCAGCACTTTCAGAAAAGTTGGAGCTTTGGCCTCCTCCAGGACCTCTGTTGACCGATAAGTGCGCAGGAATCCTGGGAGCAGTCTGATGATGTCATGGTAGGCCAAGAATCGATTCAGGACCTATTTTCTGACAATCTTCATCAGCAGCCAGGCCTGCAGAGGCCTGCATCTGCCATTTGCTTTTCTGGTCCTAACACAGCCCCCACCCCTTCCCCAATCATTTAAATAGCTTCTAACAGGAAATCCCAGCCATCCTGAGCTGGACATGAGCAGAGCACTTTTGGAATTATTAGAGATGTACTATATGATTATTTGGAAAGAGCAGCAGTTATTGGGGATTCTCAACATGGCTTTTGGAAACAGAGGTCCTGTCTCAGCAATTTGATCAAAGGCCACAAAGTTTGTCATTGATGGTAGCCTAGTAGGTATTATGAATATGGATTTCCAAAAAGCCTTTGATAAAGTGCCGCACAATTCTGTAAAGCACATAGAGAACTGAGGGTCTGGAAGTCAAATTTTAAGCTGGATTGTGAATTGGTTATATTTGTGTAGCCAGAAAGTGATTATTAATCCTTCGTGCTAAATTTAGGGCATTAGGAAGCAAGCTTAAGGGAAGGACCTCAAGTGCAGTATTTTCTGAAATACTATCTGTGCCACATGCTTGTGAAGAGAGACAAAGGGTAATTAGGCAGACCAATGTGTGGCTAGGACTTTGGTGTAGGGAATCAGGGTTTCAGTTCCTCAAGCAATGGGACACCTTTCAGAATAGGGAGAACCTATACAGACTGGATGGACTCCATTTAAACAAAAGAGGGTAGCGGTGTTGGCAAGCAGGATAGAAAGAATGGTGGGCAGTGTTTAAACTAGATCCAGGGGTGGTTGCAGTAGGTGTAAGACAGCACCCATACCGATTGGAGCAAACCTTAAGATGTGCCAGTGAAAAGTAAGTCTAATTCCAATATTGGGAGATAAACAAAGTAAAAATGTTAATAAAGTAAATGGGAAAGGTAAAAAGCAATGGAGCTGTGCTTGCTTTAATGCAAGAAGTTTGACAAATAAGATGTGTGATCTGGAAGGTCTTGCAGGAAGTGATAGATTGGACCTCATTAGAATTAACGAGACATGGTGGAATGATTCTAATCAATGGGATACATATCTGGAAGGATATAAATTGTTTAGAAGAGACCATATCTTGGAGAAAAGGATGTGGTGTGGCAGTATACATAAACTCCAGAATTGAAGCACAAGTGAGAGAGGATGTAAAAAAAAGGAAAGGACAGACACAGAATCACATTGGGTAGAATTAGTAGATGCTAACAGAGGTAAACTATTACTGGGGGTATGCTATAGACACCCTGGTCAGGATGAAAGCCTTCCCTAACAGCACTGTGGGAGTACCTTCACCACACGGACTGCAGCGGTTCAAGGAGGCGGTTCACCACCACCTCCTCAAGGGCAATCAGGGATGGGCAATAAATGCTGGCCTTGGCAGTGACGCCCTATGTCTGAAGAAATGAAAGGAATAAGATTTTCATTACCTCATCAAAGGGCAGCATGAAAACAAGGGTGCTGCGATTACACCAATGCACTGTGAGTGGAATGGAGGTTATGCGCTCTAAAGCCATGCGATCTGAAGGAAGTTGATGAATGTAGAGTGAAATCTTCAGCAAAAGAGGGGATAGGGTTGGATAATGAGTCGAGAAGGTGATTAATATGAAGTTGTAACAGAGTGGAAGACAGGATAGAGCCCTGGGAATCTCTGAGTAAATAGAAAATGAATCATAGCATGAGCCATCAACCACAGCACAAGTCTCTCAATTTTCCATTGTTTTCTATCTGCCCCAATTTATCTCCATTTTTGTCAATCACCCTCTCTCTCTATTTAAGCTTCCATCCCTTTCTCTCTCCCCCATCTCTGTCTCTAGCCACGATTCTAATAGCCAGAAAAGAGGGGCCGGAAAGCTGGGGAAGAGGAAGCCCAAGGTTTCCTTGTTGGGCCAGGAGGAGCAATCCTGATCCTCCAGACCCAACAAGGAACCGTAATAAAATGTAACACAAAACTTACCTGGGTCTCTTCTGACCCGATGCTGATTGCCGCCAGCCCTTACTGGCAGGTTTGGCACCATGTGGGCCTTCCGATCCCAGATGTTAAAATCGAGTCACCAATGACATCATCAGGTCACGATTTTCCCATTTTAATTATGCAATGGCCTGCCTGGGTCAGGCTGCCTCCACACTGCCGGAATCCCACCAGTTAAAATGGTGTGGATGGGAACATGTTGGAAATGTCGTGCGAACTACCCCCTGCCCTGTTCGCGCTGGGGGAGCTGAGTTAAAATCGAGGCTTCTCTTTCTGTCTCCTCTGTCTCTCTCTCCTGTAGGTGTCACTTAACATTTTCCCTTTTTTGTCTATTTGTTTTTTTCTGTTTCTCCATCTCTTTCCCCCGTTTCTTTCTCTCAGTTCTTGTCTATTCCTCTCTCTTATTTACTCCTATCTCCAAATTCTATCTTTTGCTTCTGAATGTTTTTCCACAACGAAACAGAGGGGAGATGAGGAGAATTATTTTTACGCAGCGAGTTGTTATGATCTGGAATTCACTGCCTGAAGGATGGTGGCAGCAGATTCAATAGTAACTTTCAAAAGGGAAATGGATATATACTTGAAAAGGAAAAATTTGCACAGCTATGGGGAAAGAGCAGGGGAGTAAGACTAATTGGATAGTTCTTTCAAAGATCTAGCACAGCCATGATGGGCTGAATGGTCTCCTTCTGTGCTGTATGATTCTATCTGTCTCTCCCATCTGTTTCATTCACTTTTATTCTCTTTCATATCTTTCTTTCTCCCTCTATGAGTTTCTTCCAGCAGTTTTTATCTCTCTGCTTCCAATCTGTGCTCTTCTTTTTCTCTTCTATTTTTGTCTTTTTCCATTCTACTTCTTACTTCCTACCTATATTTTTCTCTTGTTCCTCCTTATATTTCTCCTTCACTCTCTTTGATTTGCTGCATTTGCCTACTTATCTGCACCTCTAGTCAGCTGTGGCTCAGTGGGTAGCACTCTCACCTCTGAGTCAGAAGGTTGTGGGTTCATAGTCCCACTCCAGGGAATTGAGCACATAAAGCTAGGCTGACACTCCAGTGCAGTGCTGAGGGAGTGCTGCACTGTCGGAGGTGCCGTCTTTTGGATGAGATGTTAAACCGAGGCCCCGTCTGCTCTCTCAGGTGGATGTAAAAGATCCCATGGCACCATTTCGAAGACGAGTAGGGGAGTTATCCTTGGTGTCCTGCCAATATTTCTCCCTCAACCAACATAACAAAACTGCTGTGTGCAAATTGGCTGCTGTGTTTCCCACATTACAACAGTGACTCCACTTCAAAAGTACTTCATTGGCTGTAAAGCGCTTTGGGACGTCTGGTGGTCGTGAAAGGCGCTATATAAATGCAAGTCTTCCTTTCCTTACCCATCCATCTGTCTATATATATATATATTTTCAGCTTACTAATTAGAATAGATTTGGTTTCATTACTTTTTTCCCACTCTGATAATACTGATTCAGTTTGGTATCATCTTATTTTTATCTGTGAAACCTAAGACTGTAACAGGCTCCAGCATTCTCGGGTTTTGCATATTTCCCAGTCACCACATGAACCCTCAATCCTTTATTGCAGCAAGTCAGAATTTTAATTAAATTTTAACAGGACCCTTTTCCTAATGACACATAAAGTCAGTGCTCCTGCCTATGGGTAAATAGCCGGAAAGACATAAACTATTCGTAAGTGGAATCTTATACTAATACTGATCACGTATTAATCATATATGACGCGCATCACACATATATAATGTGCAGTGGATTTAAGCATATATGCATATAAAATGTGATATGTACATAATATAAGAGCATACATATATACAAACTCGTATATGGATATGCACGAACATACATCCACGAACATATATATTCATCCACACATTCCCACGTACAAACACATCTGTACGCTGTATTTAACACCAAGAGTTCACATCACACATTATAAGTGTAAACGTCCCTCCGTCTATTCTCACACCGCTACTCACTGCAGACTCCGCTGTCCACGTACATGCTGCTAGCAGAAAGGGCGACTCACCAGATCTTTCGATGTTCCCATCCTCTTCAGCCCATCCAAAGGGAGCAAATCTGCAGAATCTTTATGGATAAACTGTGTGGCTTGCTTTAGACGCCTCTGCTGATGCAGGAGAGCTTTATCCCTGATTTCCATTTCTTTTTTCTTGAGATCGGACATTGCTGCTGCATTTGTTTCCCCCTCGCTTGCTGCTGCCCTGTCCTAATCCTCTCCTCCGGCACTTCGCTCCTCTGCAGCTCGCTGGCTCTGGGGTTTTTTTCTAGGGTGCCTGCCTGCAACATACGTCACGACCAACACATTTCCATAAATAACAAGAGAGAGGAAAAAACTCCAGAAGAAATCTGCAGGAAAATGGAAAGTGAAAATACTGCGAGAGGTGAAAGGCTACCAGCACGTATCGATTAGTATGGGGTTTTTGCCAAGTGTCAGGATTGTTTTCTACACTGAATGAGCAGAATAATGAACTATTGCCAGCAGACCCGTGTCCTTTAAGACCAGGCAGAATTAGTGTTTACAAACCTTAGCGAGAAGACCAGAAATGGATAGTAAATCATAATAAATAAACTAGGAGAGAAACTTTACATCCAAATTGTTGTTTATTTGTTTCTAATTGATTTTGACTTTAGTCTGGTTGAATATTTTCCCTTCGCAATTTTACTTGAGAAAAAAAGTCGCAAATAGTAAATTTTATTTTCAGAAAATAACAACTGCTATTATTAAAACATATATTTCACATCATTACTATTAATGTATTAATAGTAAAATATCTAGTATTTAGAGTTGTTCTCTTGTAGGATCAATTTTGGCAAATCTGCTCGCAGTTCCGGTGCTCATCTGATATGATTTGTTAAAATGTGATTTTGTAACCGAGTCCAAGCCAACGCAAATCCTGAAAATCTATTACATTTTATTCATTAATTTAAATAGAGTTAAGTTCCATTATGAGAAGACGTTGTTCAGATCCTGCCCTCCCCTTCTCGGTCTTCCAGCCTAATACTTGGAAATGTTTTCCTTTAATGGACAGTATATGTAAATCCAGCTGCATTTTGCATCATTGCAGTCAGTCTCCGTGCTATTGTTATGCAAATTAGGTTTAATGTGTTTCGTTTTATAGAGAGAAGCTGCACCCAGACGCTGTTGACTATTAGCAGCACTTTCAGTAAGTAGACTACGTGACACCATCGCGCATCCTACCGATTGCAATGAGATATGATTCCCATAAGGATGGCCTCTCCTAAAGGGAGCTTCACATCAACTACAAGAAATATTTTACATTATGAATTGCCTTCCCTTGAACATATAATCAAGAGGTAAATGAACTTTTGTAAAACACTGGTTAGGCCTCAGCTACAGTATTGTGTTCAATTCTGGGCACCACACTTTAGGGAGGATGTCAAGGCCTTAGGGTGCAGAAGAGATTTACTAGCATGGTACCAGGGATGAGGGACTGCAAAAGCTGGGGTTGTTCTCCTTGGAGCAGAGTAAGGTAATTGGCAAAAGAAACTGTTTCCAGTGGCAGAAGGGTCGGTAACCAGAGGACACAGATTTAAGGTAATTGGCAAAAGAATCAGAGGTGACATGAGGAAAAATTTTTTACACAGCAAGTTGTTGTGATCTGGAATTAACTACCTGAAAGGGTGGTGGAAGCAGATTCAATAGTAACATTCAAAAGAGAATTGGATAAATACTTGAAGGGAAAACATTTACAGGGCTATGGGGAAAGAGCCGGGGATTGAGACTAATTGGATAGCTCTACCAAAGAGCCAGCACAGGCACAATGGGCCAAATGGCCTCCTTCTGTGCTGTGATTCTATGATAACATAGAATAAGTAGCAATCATATAACAAACTGATACATAAATCAACCATAGAAGTTTACAGCACAGAAAGAGGTCATAGGGTTAGAGCAGTCTAAGACTAATCCCACTCACTCTCCATAGCCCTGTATCTTCCTCTACTGCAAGTACTTACCTGAAAAGATGTAACTGTCTCTGCCTCAAATACACCCAGTGGCAGAGCATTCTATGCTCCAACAATCCTCTGCTTAAAGAAATTATTCCTAATCTCTCTCCTCCCTGTTTTAGTGAAAATGTTAAATTGATGAGTCACTGACTCCCCAACCAGAGGAAACAGCCTTTCCTTATTCACTGTATCAAAACCCTTCATAATTTTAAAAACCTTTATTAAATTTCCTCTTAGACTTCTCTGCTTCAGTAGAAACAATCTTCTCACATTTATTCCCATTACTATAGTTTTCCATCTCGAGCATCATCCTGGTGAATCTATGTTGTACACTATGGTTTTAATAGTCTTTCTATGATTGGGGTACCCCAAACCACACATAGTACTCTAACTGTGGCTTAACTAATCTGTCATACAAGTGTATCAGTAATTCTTTGCTCTTGTGTCCTATTTGTAAAACTTAAACTGCCGTTAACCTTTTTTATGGCTTTATTGATCTGCACTCACATTTTCAGGGAATTATAAAGGCTTCTTCGACAGCACCTCCCAAACCCGCGACCTCTACCACCTGGAAGGACAAAGGCAGCAGGTGCATGGGAACACCATCACCACCAAGTTCCCCTCTAAGTCACACACCATCCTGACTTGGACATATATTGCTGTTCCTTCATCGTCGCTGGGTCAAAATCCAGGAACTCCCTCCCTAACAGCATTATGGGACTACCTTCACCTCATGGATTACAGCGATTCAAGAAGGCGGCTCACCACCACCTTCTCAAGGGCAATTAGGGATGGGCAAGAAATGCTACCTTGCCAGCGATGCCCACATCCCATGAACGAATAAAAATATATATATATATTTGAACCCTTGGGTCTCTTGGTTCATCCACACCCTGATACTGAGTGTATTCCTCCCAAATACTACCTCACACTTTTCCACATTAAATTGAATCTGCCACCTGTATATAACCTGACATCTTTTACAGTCCTCCTCACTGTGTGCCGAACTTTTGAGTTGTCAGCAAATTTTGAGATTGTGTTCCCTATATCCAAGTTCAAATCATCAATATATACTGAGAACAAAAGTGGACCCAACACGGACCCCTGGGGTACATCGCTTCCAACTCTTTTCCATTCCATGCAATCTAATCCAGACATATGCAATCTATCCAGTCAGTCTCTTCTTCAAAAAAGCTTTGTTAAATTTTTCAAACACAACTTGCCTTTAACAAATCCATGCTGGCTGCCCTTGATTAACCCATGCATCTCTAATTCCTCACTGATTTTATCTGAACTATGGATTCTAAAAGTTTGTCCACAACTGACATTAAATTAACTGGTCTATTGTTATCCAGTTTACCCATCTCTCTTTTCTTGAACAAAGACATTACTACTCTCCAGTCCCACGGTACAATTTGCATATTTAAGGAGGATTGAAGCATAGAAGCATAGAAGATAGGAGCAGGAGTAGGCCATTCGGCCCCTTGAGCCTGCTCCGCCATTTAATGAGATCATGGCTGATCATCCAAATTCAGTACCCTGTCCCTGCTTTCTCCCCATATCCCTTGATCCCTTTAGCCTTAAGAAATATATCTTATCTCCTTCTTGAATATATTTAATGAATTGGCCTCAACTGCCTTCTGTGGTAGAGAATTTCACAGGTTCACCACTCTCTGGGTGAAGAAATTCCTCCTCATCTCAGTCCTAAATGGCTTACCCCTTATCCTTAGACTGTGACCTCTGGTTCTGGACGCCCCCACCATCGGGAACATCCTTCCTGCATCTAGTCTGTCACCTGACGAAGGAGCAGCGCTCCGAAAGCTTGTGATTTCAAATAAAGCTGTTGGACTATAACCTGGTGTTGTGCGACTTCTCACACTAGTCTGTCTAGTCCTGTTAGAATTTTATAAGTTTCAATGAGATCCCCTCTCATTCTTCGAAACTCTAGCGAATATAAGCCTAGTCGACCCAATCTCTCTTCATACATCATTCCTGCCATCCCAGGTATCAGTCTGGTGAATCTTCACTGCACTCCCTCCATGGCAAGAACATCCTTCCTCAGATAAGGCTACCAAAACTGCACACAATACTCAAGGTGTGGTCTCACCAAGGCCCTGTACAACTGCAGCAAGACATCCTTGCTCCTGTACTCAAATCCTCTCGCTATGAACATACCATTTGCCTTCTGAACCACCTGCTGCACCTGCATGCTTACCTTCAGCGACTGGTGCACAAGGACTCCCAGATCTCGTTGCACTTCCTCTTTTCCCAATCTATTGCCGTTCAGAGAATAATCTGTCTTCCTGTTTTTGCCACCAAAGTGGATAACCTCGCCTTTATCCACATTATACTGCATCTGCCATGCATCTGCCCAATCACCCAACCTGTCCAAATCATACTGGAGTTTCTCTGCATCCTCCTCACAGCACACACGCCCACCCAGCTTTGTGTCGTCTGCAAACTTAGAGATATTACATCTAGTTCCCTCGTCTAGATCATTAATATATATTGTGAATAGCTGGGGTCCTAGCACCGATCCCTGTGGTACCCCACTAGTCACTGCCTGCCACTTGGAAAAAGACCCGTTTATTCCAACTCTTTGCTTCCTGTCTGCCAACCAGTTCTCTATCCAAATCAGTACCTCACCCCCAATCCCATGTGCTTTAACTTTGCACACTAATCTCTTATGCGGGACCTTATCAAAAGCCTTCTGAAAGTCCAAATACACCACATCCACTGTTTCTCCCTTATCTATTCTACCAGTTACATCCTCAAAAAATTCCAGTAGATTAGTCAGGCATGAATTCCCTTTTGTAAATCCATGTTGACTTTGTCCGATCCTGTCACTGTTTTCCAAATGCTCTGCTAGTACATCTTTTATAATGGACTCTAGCATTTTGCCCACTACCGATGTCAGGCTTACCGGTCTATAATTCCCCGTTTTTTCTCTACCACCATTTTTAAATAGTGGGGTTACATTAGCTACCCTCCAATCCATGGGAACTGTTCCAGAGTCTATAGAATTTTGAAAGATGACCAGCAATGCATCTACTATTTCTAGGGCCACTTCCTTAAGTACCCTAGGATGTAGATTATCAGGCCCTGGGGATTTATCGGCCTTCAATCCCATCAATTTCCCTAACACCATTTCCCTACAAATAGTGATTTCATTCAATTCCTCCCTCTCATTAGACCCTATGTTCCCCGACATCTCTGGGAGTTTATTTGTGTCCTCCTTTGTGAAGACAGAACCAAAGTATGTATTTAATTCGTCAGCCATTTCTTTGTTCCCCATTATAAATTCCCCTGATTCTGACTGCAAGGGACCTACGCTTGACTTCACCAATCTTTTTGTCTTCACATATCTATAGAAGCTTTTACAGTCAGTTTTTATGTTCCCTGCAAGCTTACTCTCATACTCTATTTTCCCCCTCTTAATTAATCCCTTTGTCCTCCTTTGCTGAATCCTAAACTGCTCCCAATCCTCAGGTTTGCTGCTTTTTCTGGCCAATTTATATGTCCTCTCCTTGGATCTTATGCTATCCCTAATTTCCCTTGTTAGCCACGGTTGAGCCACCTTTTTTGTTTTATTTTTATGCCAAACAGGGATGAACAAATTCTGTAGTTCATCCATGCGATCTTTAAATGTTTGCCATTGCCTATCCAACGTCAACCCTTTAAGTAACGCTCCCCAATCCACCCTAGCCAACTCGCGCATCATACCATCGTAGTTTCCCTTATTTAAATTCAGGACCCTAGTCTCTGAGTCAACTACTTCACTCTCCATCTTAATGAAGAATTCTATCATATTATGATCGCTCCTCCCCAAGGGGCCTCACACAACAAGATTGCTAATTAATCCTTTCTCATTACATAATACCCAGTCTTAGATGGCCTGATCTCTAGTTGGTTCCTCGACATATTGGTCCAGGAAACCAGCCTGTATACACTCTAGGAATTCCTCCTCCACAGTATTGTTACTAATTTGGTTAGCCCAATCTATATGCAGATTAAAGTCACCCATGATAACTGCTGTGCCCTTATTGCACGCGTCTCTAATTTCCCATTTAATGCCACCCCCAACCTCAGCATTACTGTTTGGGGGTCTGTATACAACTCCCACGAACGTTTTCTGCCCCTTGGTATTTCTCAGCTCTACCCATACAGATTCCACATCATCAGAGCTAATATCCTTCCTTACTATTGTGTTAATCTCCTCTTTAACCAGCAATGCTACCCCACCTCCTTTTCCTTTTTGTCTGTCCTTCCTGAATATTGAATACCCCTGGATGTTGAATTCCCAGCCTTGGTCACCCTGGAGCCATGTCTCCGTAATCCCAATGATATCATATCCGTTTTCATCTATTTGCGCAGCTAATTCATCCACCTTATTACGAATGCTCCTCGCATTAAGACACAAAGCCTTCAGGCTTGTTTTTTTAACACTCTTAGTCCTTTTAGAATTATTATTTACTGTAGCCATGTGTGATTTACACCCTTGATTTCTCTGCCTTCCACTTTTGCTTTTCTCCTTCCTGTCTTTTGCTTCTATCCTTGCTTCCCTTTCCTCTGTTTCCCTGCACAGGTTCCCAACCCCCTGCCATTTTAGTTTAAACCCTCCCCAACAGCACTAGCAAACACTCCCCCTAGGACATCGGTCCCGGTCCTGCCCAGGTGCAAACCGTCCAGTTTGTACTGGTCCCACCTCCCCCAGAACCGGTTCCAATGTCCCAGGAATTTGAATCCCTCCCCCTTGCACCATTCCTCTAGCCACGTATTCATCTGAAATATCCTTCTATTTCTACTCTGACTAGCACGTGGCACCGGTAGCAATCCTGAGATTACTACCTTTGAGGTCCTATTTTTTAATTTACCTCCTAACTCCCTATATTCAGCTTTTAGGACCTCATCCCGTTTTTTACCTATATCGTTGGTACCTATATGCACCACGACAACTGGCTGTTCACCCTCCCCCTCCAGAATGCCCTGCAGCAAAAATTGTGATCAGAAACTCTGCTAATTGCTCTCTGACTACTTTCAATAGACTAGGGTGCATGCCATAAGGGCCCAGTGATGTATCCATCTTCCATCTTAAGTTTCGCGAATTTGTTTGGAACCATTTTCTTTGCTACAGTTATCTCTAACAATTGTTCCGTATTCTCCTCTAGTACACCTACAATCTCACATCGTTTGTAAAAATCAATATAAAATATTTATCTAATATCTCTGCCATACCTTTATCCTCCATAATTAGACTCCCCCCTTCATCCCTGAGCAGTTATCCCCTTTTAAAAAACTTTTTATATGCTTATAAAGACCTTTACTATTTCCTTTTATATTATCTGCTGGCCTTTTTACATGTTCTCTTTAAACCCTTCTAATCTCCCTTTTCAACTCACACTACACTTTCTATATTCCTCATGATTTTCTTTAGTATTGTCAGCCCTAACTTTATCATATCCCTTTTAAGATTCTGATATATATAGTACGTTGGTAATGAATAAGTTGGTACATAATAAACTGGAAATATCATTTGTAATATGTTACATAGGGCCAGTTTTCTATTAGTTACACATTATAAATAGGTTATATAACTAGGTGATATATAATTTGGTAATATATAATCTTGTAAAATTTGGTAATCCAAACTGGCAATCAAGTAATATATAAAGCATTTATTAAATGTAATTATTTGGTAATATATAATACATTGATTATATATGTTTCATATATGTACTTGTGAGAAGTATAATAATGGTATTTAATGGAGCCGCTAATAGCAGTGCTGTCATTTGACTTGTCTAGTATACTGGCACCAATATGCTAAATAAGACTAGAAAAAAATGCGCTGAGCCTATACACATTTACATTGTGCGGGAGCTTACTTGACGACACAAAGTCCTGGACTTTCTGATTAGGTTCCATGAGGCCGACCAAAAGTAGGATAAAGCTTGATTCATGCCTACTGGCATGATAAGCACTGACCTTTAAAGTTTTGCAGCAGCTTAAAGGGGCAGGCATCATGATTACCATTTGTGCTTGGGATAGAAGGTCTGAAATTGGAGAATGGCTGGCACATCTGCAGGAAGGCAAAGGACTCCCAGTTCCCTGATAGGGCAATTAAAATACTGATGCAAGAAGTAAGGCAAAGGAGGGCAATACTCTTTGGCATGGAGGAGTGCAGGGCCCCAAGGAGAGCTGCTTGGGGCAATGGCAGGAGATTGCCAGGGCAGTGAGTGGCAACTCCATCACCCCACTTGATCAAGCAATGTCAGAAGAAGGTTAATGACCCTACCAGGTCAGCCAGATAAGAGAAGCGAACTACACCTTCCAAGAGTCCATTGTACTAAGCATGTCTGCCACTTACAATTAATTTCCCTCACATTGTGTTAAAGTGATTCAGTAGATCACCATAAATGTTCCCAAGGCTCCAACATGCCCTTAACAACCCTCCACCCACCCCCTGTCTTCACCTGGAAGTATCCTCTATTCACATCCTTACTTACATTCACCCCACAGAAACCTCACATGGTGCACCTGTCATCAAATCCATTATGGGTTATGTGCTGACACCTGGGATTTACTGCATGTCATGATAACAAAATCTAATTCTCACTTTTTGCATTCTTTTTCAAGGAAAAGATAGACCATAAAAAGAGGGAGAAGTGGAATAGGTGGTGGTCCCATAAACCGATGACTTCTCACCTATTTGAGGAGCAAGTGCAGCAAATCTTGGAGAAGGAGGCCATTGGGTGCAGAGCTGGTGAAGCAGGAAAACACGCCAGCTGCAGTTTCATCGTGAACATGTGCTTCTCTTCTTTCTCGTTCTTTTGTGCCTACATTAGTTGTCAGCAAACCATATCATGAAACCCTCATACCATTCCTTCCACTGTAAGTTATAACGCAAACTCTTCTTATTCGAAAACCATTGCAACCAGTGACCAAGTCTTTTCCTCCTTTCTCCCTCTAGAAAGAAGACACAATCCTCAGGACATCCAGTCCTGTCAGCACTTCATAGCATGTGTCTTTATTCACACTATCCATTCCAAGCACCAGCTCAGAGACATGCATAACAGGAAGTTACAGATTGAGCCAGAAGGGAGTACACTAAGGCCACGATTTTGCCGGCGCTCAGAGGGCGGATTCGGAGGCGGGTCAGGTGTTAAATTCAAAATGATTGATGGCGGGTTTGGAACCCGCCGCTAACCCGCCTCCATGCCAGTTTCCAAAGTGTCGGGTCTGCGCCTTCACAGCAGACCCGACACCAAGCGGCGGGAGAGACATTTAAGGTTGTTAACAGCTTGTTAACTCCTTGTTAAATGCTATTTTGCCAGGGTTATTCCATTCTCACACATTTTCAACGTGTTTCACGTCATTCGGCAAACACACCAGCTGAATGTGTCGGGTCTTCCAGCGAGCTGCATAGTTCACAGCTGCAAGTGCTGCATATAAACTTACCTATCACATCAGTTCATTTTCAAATGGCCGAAGTTGCTGAATGCATGATTTGGAGGACACCTTTGAGCTGTATTGAGGTTGTGAGTGTGTGCTGTGAACTCTATATGCACTGTCACCTCCTCGGAATAAGCACTCTCCCCATTGACTTACTCCTGATAACATCTCATTCTCAACAGCCAGATATAACAGCAGAATGGGAACCATTTATACTCTCTTATCCTGGTCCTCAGATTCGAAGAGGATCATCCGCAGCAGCAGCAGAACCGGGCACAGCAGCAGCACCACCAACAGCAAGAGCGCCAACCTTCTCTTCAGCCGCCGGATGCTGCACAGGGCAGAGGCCGTCAGGGCTTGGCTAGCCTGTACCGCAGGAGGTACCCCCAACACAGGGTTTACAGGCAGAGAATGAGCTTCCTTAACATGAGTGAGCAGCACTGCCAAAGGAGGCTGAGACTTTCGTGAGAGGTAGTCGCAGACATCTGCACAATGCTGGACCAAGACTTGCAGCTCAGAGGAGCGGGTGGACATGCCTTACCAGTGGCTATCAAAGTCACCACTGTCTTCAACCTCTTTGCGTCAGGGTCCTACCAGGGATCAGCAGAAGACATTAGCGGCATCTCCCAGTCGGCCGCCCACAGATGCATCACGCAGGTTACCGATGCCCTCTTTGCAAAGTCCACCAATTACATCCACTTTTCAACTGATGAAGCAAGTGCTACGGCGTGGGCGCTAGGCTTTGTCAATCTGGCTGGCTTTCCACGGGTGCAGGGCATCACAGGCTGCACACATGTGGCCATCAGGGCACCCCATCACAACCCAGCAGTATCTGTGAACCACAAGGGCTTCCACTCCCTTAACGTGCAACTGGTGTGTAACCACAGGAAGAACATTATGCATGTGTGCGCAAAGTACCCTGGCAGCTGCCATGACTCGTAAATCCTGCGTCAGTCCACTGTGCCTCAGCTCTTCAATCCGCCAACCCAACTTTCCGGATGGCTACTTGGAGACAAGGGCTATCCTCTGAAGACGTGGCTAATGACGCCGATGAGGAGGCCATCAAACAAGTCTGAGGAGCGCTACAATCAGAGCCACATTTCCACCAGAAGTGTCATTGAGCAAACAATAGGGTTGCTCAAAATGTGCTTCAGATGCCTGGACAGATATGGTGGAGCCCTACAGTATGCTCCAGCCAGGGTTTCAAGAATCATCATGGTCTGCTGTGCCCTGCACAACATCACACTGCAACGGGGATTAGCGCTGCCTGAGGAATAGGTTGCACAGCCTCTTCAGAGGAGGAGGAGGAGGAAGAGCCGAATGAGTTTGCAGATGAGGAACACCTGGAGGAGGCGGCTGACCCAGTGCGACCAGCACGCGAGCACATTGCTGCCCGTCAGGCAAGGGATGGCCTAATCCATGCCAGATTCAACTAACTTTAGGCATCACTGACATGTGGCTGCCACATGCACATGAAGGTTCGCATGACCCCACTTCCACACCATAGAGCAGCCCTACAGTGAACAGTGCATTCCTAGCTCTTTCACCACCATTGCTTCAGATGAAAGGCGCTCTCACCCTCGCTGTGCCACCTCCAACTGTGAGCACACACAGGGCAACGCTTTGAAACATTCACATGACATCACTTTAATACGATAAAAGAACACAAACGTAACACTGATTTATATGAAAGCACCCAAGTGACTACCCTCGTGACTATTTGTATGTTAGCTTTCTCTTATGTGTGCTTCTTCGTGGTACTTCCCCTGTGGCTTCAGCAGATGTAGAGACAGCCTGCTCACTTCCCTGCTGCGCCTGCTTAGATGCCTTTGGCGGTCGTCCTCTGGGTCGTGGAGCCTGTGAGGGCCCCACCAAAGTCTGCTCTTCCTACAGCTGTGTAGGGGCAGACTCGGCCATCTCTGTTGGGGGGGGAATCTGGGGCTCTGACCGAGGGGTTGGCAATGGGATGGCAGTGTGAGCACTTGGTGAGGAGCCCCCACTTCCATTTCCCCTTCCACCACCATCCCTCTCATGGGCCACCCGCACTTCTCTGCCAGCAAGTTGCTGCACATCAGTGAGGCCATGAGGACCCATTTCTGTGCTGACATTCCTCATAACAAGGACGTCCATGAACCTTTGGTTTCTCTCCTCGATAGATGCCCATCTATCCTCCATAAATGACCATCTATTTAGAAGTGTTACCATGTTCTCCTGTGTCTGGCAATTTATGTCCTCCATGGAGGTTGCCATCCTTTCCATGGCGGGACCTACATTTGCCAGTGCCTGCACCATGGCGCTGCTCATATTTGAGATGGACTCCTCTATTCTCTGCATGCTCACAGTGACTGTGGTTGCAAACCCTGTCAGAGCCTCCTGCACTTGTTCCTGAAGCTCCAGCACCACTCTCTTTCTGGATGGCCCCCGAGGCTCAGCGTCTGCATGCAGCTCAGCAAAGCTCGGAGCGCCCTGTGGCCTCTGACGAGGACTTTCCACTGCTGTCCCTGTCTCCACCATCTGCTCTTGCTCACTTGTGAGTTGTGAGACACAAGGTGACAACACTACTTTATCTCGTGTTGGACCCACTGAGGTGTGTGTCTCTGTGCTGGTGCTGGGTGCGCTCATTTTTGCTGACGCTGCTCCCTCAGAGGTTGGAGGTTCCTCTGAGGAGTCCTCCGGCTCTTCCTCCTGGACAGTAGGGAGGGGGGCTCTTGATGGTCCTGTGGGAGAGTAAAGACATGATTTAGACATGTGATATGTAGGTTGCACACACACAAGTAATTAGCACTCAATTTTTAGGAACATCAGATCCCATATGCCAAATCCTGAATGCCAAATCAGATGTTTGGAAAATAATTCTGTCACCAGGTTGTTCGGCTGAGCCCATCTCTCCGTCCCCCACTTCGAGCTCCTCAGCACCTCCAACAATGTCCAGTGCTGACTCCTCAGGGTGGGTGAGCTGCACCACGGATGGTGGTCCTCCTCCTGTTCTCTTATTGTGGGATCTCTTTTCCTGCAATGAGGGACAGAAGTGCAGTTTTAGTGAGAGTGATGGAATGAGTGTAAAGAATGGATAGGATAGATGTTTGGAAGGAGACTATGATGGAGTGAGGTGCCAATACCAATTTCCCTCCTTGTGAGTTGTTAGTTGTTGTCATGGCACAACATTGAGAGTGAGTGTAAGGGGTGCATAGAAAGATGGGAATGTGATTCTGTACATACGGAGAGAGGGATGGGTGACGGTGCAAGGGATGTTGGGGTGAGTTAGGATGTGCAGGAGTAGGGCTGGCAATGCGGATTGATGGGAATTTGAAGACAGGCACAGCAAAATGAAGTTAAGTGTGCTGTTATACTCACTTTTGAGATCACTGAACCTCTTCCTACACTGGACCCAGGTACGTGTACAGATAGACCTCGCACTCACCTCCTCAGCTATTTGCAGCTAGGCCGCCTTGGTGTGCTGAGGAGGCTTCCTCCTTCCATCAGAAGGGAACAGTACCTCCTTGCGCCCTCTTACTCCCTCCATAAGAACATGAAGGGAGTCATCGTCATAACGGGGAGCAGCCTTTGTTCTAGGAGCAATCATCTCGGCAAACACCAGCACTCAGCAGCATCAAAATGTAAATGAAAGCCAAAGGGTACATGACCCCCTTAAATGTAACTGCTTCAAATACGTCATCAAAGGTGAGCAGCAGACCTGCACCCACTGATTGGGCTGGGCAACGCGCACAGCGGGCTTAATAAGCCCAATCTACTCAAAATCGTTATCTCAGAGCGAGTGGGTCCGGAACCCGCCAAACACCAAACCCGACGCAAACCCGCCTCCGGCCAGAAAATCCAGCCCCTAGGTGTCAGACTGAGCATGAGCGAAGAGGAGGAGCTGCTAGTAGCACAAAAAAAGGAAGACTTTGGTAACTGGAGGGTCAGGTTACAAAGCTTCTAGCTCGGGGTCAGGATTTCACTGGTCCTGATTTTAAACGGACAATGCTTGCAGAGCGAGCGTTGGTGGCCATGCCAGATAGTGTGATGCTGCTGATAATGAATCGGGTGGAGGAGTCAGAACAGATCGAGCAGCTCAAAACTGGGCATCCATGAGGCGCTGTGGGCCATCAGCAGCAGCAGAATTGAATTCCACCACAATCTGTAACCTCATGGTCCGGCACATAGAAACATAGAAACATAGAAGATAGGAGCAGGAGTAGGCCATTTGGCCCCTCGAGCCTGTTCCGCCATTTAATGAAATCATGGCTGATCATCCAAATTCAGTACCCTGTCCCTGCTTTCTCCCCATATCCCTTGATCCCTTTAGCCTTAAGAAATATATCTAACTCCTTCTTGAATATATTTAATGAATTGGCCTCAACTGCCTTCTGTGGTAGAGAATTCCACAGGTTCACCACTCTCTGGGTGGAGAAATTCCTCCTCATCTCAGTCCTAAATGGCTTACCCCTTATCCTTAGACTGTGACCCCTGGTTCTGGACTCCCCCGCCATCGGGAACATCCTTCCTGCATCTAGTCTGTCTAGTCCTGTTAGAATTTTATAAGTTTCAATGAGATCCTCTCTCATTCTTTTAAACTCTAGCGAATATAAGCCTAATCGACCCAATCTGTCTCCATACGTCATTCCTGCCATCCCAGGTATCAGTCTGGTGAATTTTTGCTGCACTCCCTCCATGGCAAGAACATCCTTCCTCAGATAAGGCGACCAAAACTGCACACAATACTCAAAGTGTGGTCTCACCAAGGCCCTGTACAACTGCAGCAAGACATCCTTGCTCCTGTACTCGAATTCTCTCACTATGAAGGCCAACATACCATTTGCCTTCTTAACCGCCTGCTGCACCTGCATGCTTACCTTCAGCGACTGGTGCACAAGGACACCCAGATCTCGTTGCACTTCCCCTTTTCCCAATCTATTGCCGTTCAGATAATAATCTGTCTTCCTGTTTTTGCCACCAAAGTGGATAACCTCACATTTATCCACATTATATTGCATCTGCCATGCATCTGCCCAATCACCCAATCTGTCCAAATCATACTGGATTCCTCTGCATCCTCCTCACAGCACACACGCCCACCCAGCTTTGTGTCGTCTGCAAACTTGGAGATATTACATCTAGTTCCCTTGTCTAGATCATTAATATATATTGTGAATAGCTGGGGTCCTAGCACCGATCCCTGCGGTACCCCACTAGTCACTGCCTGCCACTCGGAAAAAGACCCATTTATTTCAACTCTTTGCTTCCTGTCTGCCAACCAGTTCTCTATCCAAGTCAGTACCTTACCCCCAATCCCATGTGCTTTAACTTTGCACGCTAATCTCTTATACGGGACCTTATCGAAAGCCTTCTGAAAGTCCAAATATACCACATCCACTGGTTCTCCCTTATCTATTCTACCAGTTACATCCTCAAAAAATTCCAGTAGATTAGTCAAGCATGATTTACCTTTTGTAAATCCATGTTGACTTTGTCCGATCCTGTCACTGTTTTCCAAGTGCTCTGCTATTACACCTTTTATAATGGACTCTAGCATTTTGCCCACTACCGATGTCAGGCTTACCGGTCTATAATTCCCCGTTTTCTCTGTACCACCTTTTTTAAATAGTGGGGTTACATTAGCTACCTTCCAATCCATGGGAACTGTTCCTGAGTCGATACAATTTTGGAAGATGACCAGCAATGCATCTACTATTTCTAGGGCCACTTCCTTAAGTACCCTAGGATGTAGATTATCAGGCCCTGGGGAATTATCGGCCTTCAATTTCCCTAACAAATTTTCCCTACAAATAGTGATTTCATTCAATTCCTCCCTCTCATTAGACCCTATGTTCCCCGACATCTCTGGGAGTTTATTTGTGTCCTCCGTTGTGAAGACAGAACCAAAGTATGTATTTAATTGGTCTGCCATTTCTTTGTTCCCCATTGTAAATTCACCTGATTCTGATTGCAAGGGACCTACGCTTGAATTCACCAATTTTTTTTCTCGTCACATATCTATAGAAGCTTTTACAGTCAGTTTTTATGTTCCCTGCAAGCTTACTCTCATATTCTATTTTCCCCCTCTTAATTAATCCCTTTGTCCTCCTTTGCTGAATCCCAAACTGCTCCCAATCCTCAGGTTTGCTGCTTTTTCTGGCCAATTTATATGTCCTCTCCTTGGATCTTATGCTATCCCTAATTTCCCTTGTTAGCCACGGTTGAGTCACCTTTTTTGTTTTATTTTTATGCCAAACAGGGATGAACAAATTCTGTAGTTCATCCATGCAATCTTTAAATGTTTGCCATTGCCTATCCACCGTCAACCCTTTAAGTAACGCTCCCCAATCCATCCTAGCCAACTCGCGCCTCATACCATCGTAGTTTCCTTTATTTAAGTTCAGGACCCTAGTCTCTGAGTCAACTACTTCACTCTCCATCTGAATGAAGAATTCTATCATATTATGATCGCTCCTCCCCAAGGGGCCTCGCACAACAAGATTGCTAATTAATCCTTTCTCATTACATAATACCCAGTCTTAGATGGCCTGATTGCTAGTTGGTTCTTCGACATATTGGTCCAGGAAACCATCCCGTATACACTCTAGGAATTCCTCCTCCACAGTATTGTTACTAATTTGGTTAGCCCAATCTATATGTAGATTAAAGTCACCCATGATAACTGCTGTGCCCTTATTGCACGCATCTCTAATTTCCCATTTAATGCCATCCCCAACCTCAGCATTACTGTTTGGGGGTCTGTATACAACTCCCACTAACGTTTTCTGCCCCTTGGTATTTCTCAGCTCTACCCATACAGATTCCACATCATCAGAGCTAATATCCTTCCTTACTATAGTGTTAATCTCCTCTTTAACCAACAATGCTACCCCACCTCCTTTTCCTTTTTGCCTGTCCTTCCTGAATATTGAATACCCCTGGAGGTTGCATTCCCAGCCTTGGTCACCCTGGAGCCATGTCTCTGTAATCCGAATTATATTATATCTGTTTACATCTATTTGCGCAGCTAATCCATCCACCTTATTACGAATGCTCCTCGCATTAAGACACAAAGCCTTCAGGCTTGTTTTTTTAACATTCTTAGTCCTTTTAGAATTATTATTTACTGTAGCCCTTTTGATTTACACCCTTGATTTCTCTGCCTTCCACTTTTGCTTTTCTCCTTCCTGTCCTTTGTTTCTATCCTTGCTTCCCTTTCCTATCTCTCCCTGCACAGCTTCCCGTCTCCCTGCATAGGTTCCCAACCCCTGCCATTTTAGTTTAAACCCTCCCCAACAGCACTAGCAAACACTCCCCCTAGGACATCGGTCCCGGTCCTGCCCAGGTGCAAACCGTCCAGTTTGTACTGGTCCCACCTCCCCCAGAACCGGTTCCAATGTCCCAGGAATTTGAATCCCTCCCCCTTGCACCATTCCCCTAGCCACGTATTCATCTGAAATATCCTTCTATTTCTACTCTGACTAGCACGTCCCTCACTTTACCATTACCATCAAGCCAGGCGACCAATCCTGGTCCAATGAGGAGTGTAGAAGAGCATGCCAAGAGCAGCACCAGGCGTACATAAAAATGAGGTGCCAACCTGGGGAAGCTGCAACACAGCACTACATGCATGCTAAACAGCAGAGGCAGCATGCTATAGACTGGGCTCAGCGATTCCACAACCAATGGATCAGATCAAAGCTCTGCAGTTCTGCCACATCCAGTCATGACTGGTGGTGGACAATCAAACAACTAATGGGAGGAGGAGGATCCATGAACATCCCCATCCTCAATGAGGTCGAGTAGGTCGAGTGCATAAATAAATAGTTAAATTAGTGTCATAATATCCTTCTTGTGTGATATTCTTAATTCACTTCAAATTGCTTCTACCACTGATACCATCATTGACAGACTTGTAGTCATCAATATTTCACTTTACTATTGTATTGGTCAAAATCTCTCTCTAGGTACAAAAGCTATCACTGATGTATAATCAATTCAAATGGACATACACATTTGATTTATTGAAATCTCAGTGACAACACAAGTTTTAAAATAAATCAATGGGGGAAAATTGGGTATTGCCCATTTTGGCGCGCTAATATCGGCCGGGTGCAAAGTTTAGCGCCCGGCGCTAATTATCGCCGCCGACCGCAAAATTTGTCTCCATCGCCCCTGGCGGTAATTTGAGCGCTAAATCAAGCACTACACACCTCTCTTAAGGCACTAATGTCGGGGAGCGAGGCGCTACCTCAAAACGCTGTCCGAAGCTCAGGCGATGTCAATTACCATGGCGCCGTCCAATTCTTAAAGGGGCGGGGCCATTTTGCTGCCCAGTCACACCCTGCTCATTGCAGCGTTGAATCTCGGCCTGCAAACACCTAACCACCATTGTGCTTAAAGTAGTGATGGATAGGCCCAGGGAGAGAGCTTGGCGCTTTAGCAGCCAGGCATTAGTGGCTCTGGTTTGTGCTGTTGAACGGCAATGGGCAGTGCTCTTCCCAGAGAGTGGCAGGAGGCCATTGCCCCGGGAGTTTCGAAGAGTGTGGAGGGAGGTGGCCCAGCACGTGTCATCAAAGAGCCTGGTGCCGAGGACACATACTTAGTGTCGGAAGAAGTTCAACAACCTCACTCTGGTGGTCAGGGTGAATACCTGCTTTTCAATACCTCTACATCCCACCATCTCAACTTCACTCTGTGCCCAGACGGTGTAAATACCCAATTGCCCAACACTCATCCAACAACTATGGCCATCTCATAAAACTCACTTGCACATTCCACACCTTGCAGACATTAACAGCTATTTAACTATGGTAGGCACATCTGCCAAACACATGGCTGCACACTCACTCACACGCTGTCCTTTTTCTTGCAGGTCAAACTTTCACATAATTGACGAGAGACCCAGCGGATGGGAGGAGGACAGGCGGACCTACACCTCCTCATTGAATTGGAGGAGAGAGTCCACAGACTGATTGCGAGCCAGGTCGTAGGCGCCGTTGCCGGTGGAGAGGTCGACCCCCTTGGGGACAGCAATGGTATGTTCATCAACTTTCTCTCCTCTCTCATACCACTTCCCCCTCACAACACCAGTCTTTTACACTTTCAATCTAACTAACTGTCTCCAGTCCTTGCTCCCTTCCTGCCCCCCTACCCTTACGCTAAAGCCACTCTTGTGCCTTCCTGCTTTCAGATAGTGAACCACCAGCTGACCAGCCTGTCCCTCAACCTGCCAGTGGCAGCGACGCACCAGAGGAGGAGGAAGAGGAAGCTGGAGCCTCACCACCTGCATCTCCCGAGGGTGACACTTCCGACACTGGGGCCACGCGTTCCCTGGAGGGGAGCATGGGGTTCGGATCTGATGTGGGTGAAGCTCCTGGACCCAGTGGGCTGCAGCAACGCCATGGGGGAAGGGAAGCTCGGGGGCCATCTCCCCGGAGGGTGAGTAGGCGCACGAGTTCTGCTGCATAGGACTCAGATGAGGACCTCAACATCGCAGCCAAAAATACGCAGGCCTTGAGCATTCACACTGAGCTCATGGGTGCAATGGCAAGGGTGCCCGACAGCATGGATAGACTGGCTAGGAGCGTGGAGGAGTCCGCCGCCAGCACAGCTGTCGTCTGTGCGCAAACCTTGAACCCATTCTTGCCTCATTGCAGAGGATGGTTGAATTGCAGGGAGACCGTGGGGACCTAGAGCCCATGCCGCGTGTAATGGGTGAGGTGGCAGAATCTATTGCAGCACAGGCTGACGCAACGCAACAGCTTAGTGCTGCAATCGAGTCATTGGCTGGTGCCATCCAGTCTCAGACTGCTCTCATGCAGTCTCAGATTGATGTCATCCTCGCTGGGTCGCCCACAGTCCACCGGGGATCTGATCTTGAGCAGATTGTTCCGGATGCTGAGGTACTGCCCCGTGGGAGTGGCAGTGTGTCAGTCGAGCAGGAAGGTGCTGTTCTCTCTCAGGATAACAGCATTCCTGCTCCCACCACTGCCACTTCCCCATTGCACTTGCCACAGCCTGTAACACAGCCAGCCCAGACTGCTGCCACCCATGCAGAGTTGGTGCAGTCTGCAGCCGGGCCCTCCAGGCCCAGAGCTGGTCGAGGGCGTCCTTCAAGGCCATCTGCTGTCTCTGGATCCAGCATTCAGCAGCCTTCCACCAGCCTTGCTGCAGCCACTGGGGCTACATTACGGAGGAGCAGTAGGGTGGGAAGGGGGGAAGTGCGCAGGGGATGGAGGTCACCCTCGAAGGCCGAAAAGTAGAAATTATTAATAAATGGGGGGAATGTTTGTGGGAATGTTTGATGTTCATCTTAATATATTTGTTTACTGTTTTGACGCTTATCTCGATGTGGTAAGAACGAGTTTTGTTAGTTTATGATGTGCTGGGTTTGTTTCTGATTGTTTTTCCTGAATAAATAAGACAGAGTTTGTAATATAAATAAAAAAATTTATTGTTGCTTTACAACTTTGCTGATTTGACTCATTGGAGCTTTGTCTGGCAATAGGGGCTGCGGGATGCCTGCGATGTGGCAGGAGGTGGCAGAGCTCAGTGACCACCTCCTTGCTGAAGCACAGCCTTTTGAAACACTGCTCCTCAGACAAATGAATATTGGAGAATTGCTCCTGGAATAATCTGGGAGAGTAAGGTCTACAGTGCAGAGGCCTATTGGCCCTCCTCCCTCTGGCCATGTTTGCCACTCTATCTCTGCGCATCTGCTGCCTCCGAAGGTGAAGCTGGAGGACAACGCCCCGAGTTACTACAGCCCCTAAAAAATCTTCTAAATGTGCTAAATATGAAGCTCAGATAAATAGGAACCTCAAAAGTGGTGCTGAGGACCAAAACTCCTTAGGACAGCGTTAACTCTCCAGACGTCTCTCTCCCTCTCAACCTGTGTATACCAAAAATTTTGCTGACAAGAAAAAGCAGGAAGCGACCGCCTTTAAATAGTGCTCCCCCAGCCCTTTCCCGACTTCAAAACGTTCCCCACTACCTGTCATTCCTAGCGGCAGGCGCTAAGACAGGGGGCGCGAATCAATTTCCGTCCAGGGCGCTACCGGGGTGTTGCAGGCTTGCATGACGTCATAATCTGCGGGTGCAGGAGATCGTGGTGGTAGTGTTTAGCGCCACCGCAAAACGACAGGTCAATTTCGCGAGCAGCGCTAGAATTGCCGTGCTCGGGCGATAAGTCATTAGCGCCCCCGGAGGTGCTAATGGGAGGCCCTAACCAACCGAATTTTTCCCCCAATGTGTTTTAATCAGCATATTCCACAGCTGCCCCGCCTCAAAGGCTGTTAAATTTATAGGAATTCTCCTATCAAATAAAGGTTATTAACGAGCATTGTCATATTAAGGCAAAGCTGATTGCTCATTTAGTGCTTGTTCTAATGATGTAAGGCTGATTGCTGGATATTTTAGCTTGTGCTGGTACGCTATAGGCTAATAGAAGGAAAAGCAAGTTATTGCTATGTTTGATTACATTCAGGACTGTTTAGAGTTGTTCAGACAAGCTGGGATTTCACAGCACAACTCATTCCATATATTGTCTCTGTGCAACATTGCCTTGTGTGTTTATCTAGGTTATCACTGTTTATGGTCTGTTTTTCAAGTTGTTATGCTAAAAGTTTTTCAAGAGTTAGGTAATCTTTTCTGAATTGCAACATCTTTTTCCTGGTTGATGTAAAAAAAAATCAAACCTGAGAATTCTGTATTAGATCCTGTGTCGATATTTTGGGATGTAAATTAACTTTGTATCGCATTACTGTTCGGGAGTGTAAATTATGTTTTGTTAACTTTGAGAATAAACTAATATCCAAGCTGTAAAAAAAAACCACAAACAGACAGACAGTGATGGTGACCTGGATAGATATGTCTTTTATTTTATAAGCCAGTTTTGTCTTAAATCTGGATCTCTCCTCCATTCCTCACACGGGCACTGAATATTTGGAAATTTGAATTTCTGGCTTGTAACCTGGCCTGAGGCCTTTAAATTTACCAAGGCAATTTTTTTTTAAAGGAACACTGTCTTTATCAAAAAAGTATTTGGCAAAACAAAAATATTAACTTGGTTGAGCTGATTGCATTTTTGCCTCTAGGTCAGAAGATTGTGCAATGAAGGCCCACACCAGGAGAAACATGCGGAATCTAAGCTGATGCTCCAGTGCAGTACTGAAGGAGTGCTGCATTGTGTTTGTTGGATGTGTCATCTTTTGAATGAGGCATTAATGCAAGATCCTAACTACTTGTTACAGTGGTTCAGGAGGATGTTAAAGACTCCTAAAATCTCATTCACCAGTTGAAAAAGCTCAGAGCTATCCTAGTCAACATTCTTCTCTCAACCAGTATTACTTAGAAACAGATTGATTGGTCATTCGATCTCGACTGCCATCTTTGCCTACATAACTGCAATCACTCCCACTGTGTTCCAAAAGGATTCTGTTGTATGGCGTGCTTTGAGACAACATGATAAGGTGCTATATAAGTGCAAGTATTAGTTATTTTAAAGCTTTTTGCGAGGAGAGTTTAACATTTTGTCATAATGATAGTATGCACAAGTAGCACAACGAAACATTTTGCTAAATACTATATTTCATGGCGACTGTAGTCTTTTAAGGAAACTTGGCAAACAACTCTTGCCTCCATGGCAACCTGTTAAATTGCTTGCTCATAACCTAGCAACAGCTGGAAGCGACCATGATCAACAATGCTTAATCTTTACAGTCAAATTGGATTGGTGAAAGACATAGGGTGGAAATTAAACTTCTAAACCTCCGGTTGCACGACAGTTGCTTGGGAAGCACTGCAATAAACAGAAGGGTCTCTGGAATAATTCAGTAAGTTACTTCCAAACTTATCAAACCTTAACAACCATTCAAGTACATTGTGGTATCAAGTAGCTTATAGAATTTGAATGGACAGTCCAAAATGAAAATAATTACTGCTTTAAAAAAACAACACTCCGAGCTGCCACTTCCTTTTGCGGTTCTAGATTCCACAGCAATGACAAACATTCAATCAATTATATTTTACAAGATTAACTTTCTTTAAATATAAATTATTTTTGTGGGCTTCTCTGTTTGTAATCAATGATGCATTTTGTGTATGAAAGAAGAGGTCAACTAGGCTGTGATTTACACAAAGCTCTGTAATTACAATGAAATGAATCGTATACCAGGAAGCTCTTAATTTAGTTTTTTGATATTTACCATTTTCTCCAAATCAATTCGCAGGGAGTGATTTTTTGTTGTTGTTGGGTGTTAGTGCTTCTCATTTAAACGTTGCCCCAATACCCTACTTCTTGGTCATTTGCGCACCATGCACCATCTGACCCTGACTGCTGACCTGCTTCCAGCCTTCCGCCGATCTGCTCTCAGACCTCCATCAATCTCAATTATCTGACGGAAGGTACACAGTATTGGTTCCATGGTCGTTGGCCCTCTGATTTTAACTCCCTCTCAGGAAGCTCCTGGCCAAGCCTCCACACTACCCAGCAAGCTGAGATTGGTGAGTCAGTGTGGGATGAACCAATGCAAATCCCTGTCCCGCGCCCTCATTCCCTGCAACTCCTTCCTCCCAACCAAGTACATTATACATTCATAAATGTAATTAATTTTAACTGAACTCAAATTAATCTGGTTTGTTTCACTTGGAGGTTGTGTGATTTCCATTCTTACCAGGCTCAATAAAACTCAGTGTAAAATTTTACCAGGCTTTTTATGACATCTTTTGAAAGTGTGCGTAGTGCACGTGGACCTGAGACTGGGGTCACAGCCTTATTTCAATATTTGAGTCAGGGTCCCTCGCTAATTGTGGGACCCTGACGCCATTTTCAGGTACCAATGGGTGAAGTGTTGAATGGCCTAAGTGGGTGGCCCTTAAAGGGACCGCCACAGGCCACTCACAAAACAGCCCAAGGGAAGTTTTTAAAAGGATTTTTGTGGGGCCAGGAGAAACATGTATAATTCTAAATATATATTAGGAATTATCGCCCCTCCCCAACCAGCGACCTGCCTGTGAGTGCTGCTTCAGCACTTGCAGCTCGCTGGTATAATGGAAATGAGGCCTGACCATGAGAACTGGCAGGGCCTAAGACAGATTCCATTGGACAGGTGGTGGGCTTGCACCACCCCCCTCCCGCCCAGTGGAATTGGTTGCCTGAAAATCGCCTGCATTAGGTTTTGCAGTTGTGAGGGAACAGGAAAACTGATGGCCATTTTGTGACATCTTCTGAAACAGTGTGAGTAATCAGGAACACATGTTAACCATCAAGCCAAGATTCTTTAGTTTTACATTCATTTTTAAAAATTAGGAGCAGGTTGGCTCTATATCAATAACGAAAATAATTGAAGTACACAGGATCTGTGGATCAGCACAGTCTCTTTCATAGTGGGCCAGCTTAATATTTTAATGTTTAGGCTGGAGTTTTTATTTTAACATATTTTTCAGTGAATGCTTGTGTTCCTCACGGTAAAGAATGCCAGTGCTGGAGACAGAATGCTTTTCTGATTTGACAGTATTAATATCCAGCCCTCCCAGCTAAGATATAACATGGGTTAAATGCAGAGTATGGCTTCAATTCGACAACACTCAAACACTCCCAGGTCAGATCTACTTTGGGTTAGATGCAAAGGGCTGGATTTTGTCTTGGGGTCGGGTTGGGGTCGTGTTACCCGCATTTCGTGTTGTCCCCCCGACTCCAGATTAATGTGGATGAATGATGCAATTTTCACTTAATTGGGCAATTGAGTTCCAGCATGTGGGAACCCATGAACCAATTAGTGGTTTCAGTGGGAAAGTCGCCTCTGATGATGTCATCATTGCAGGCTGCCTGGTCTCAGAGATTGCCTGGTCTTTGCTGTGAGTGGACCTGTCTGGATGCAAAATGTGTGTGAGAGAGAGAGAGAGAGAGAATTTTTTCCATCCAAGGCCTCTCACAGTAAGTCTCTTAAGACAATGCAGCAGCATCAGAGGTGACTTTCACACCTAATACTACTACCCATCACAATACTACTACTACCTTCATCACATATCCGTTGTAATAGTGGACCTGCAGCTGATAGTCAGCGATTCACTTGTGCTCCCGCCAGGTTTCACTGGAGTGTTTCACATCAGGCGTACTTCACGTTGGAAAAGGGTTAAACTAGCTAAAACGTTTCAAAATAGCATTACAGAGCCAATTTAGGCCTTGTTAAGGGCTTTAATGGCCTCTCCCGCCTCTTGGAGGCGGGACGGAGTTGGGAACGCCGTGACCAATTTTGTCAAAATTGCGTGGAGGCGGGATGGGGTCGGGACCCCCGACCCCGCAACTTTAACCCCCCACACGCCTCCAAACCCGACTCCACAGGTCATTGAAAATCCAGCCCAAAGTATATCTCCTTGCCCTCTGTCCAGCAATGTGCCTTGGCTCCAATGTCCCTATAATTAAGAATGCCAATGAACAGTAATACTAGCATTTATATCGCACCTTTTCACATTGGAACATCTCTAACTGCTTCATGCAATGAATTACTTTTGGTGTACAGTGAGCTTTGCTCTGTAGTTTAGTATTAACATGATCAGTTTTTGTGAAATGAAATTTCATCTATTAGGAGCTGGGCTGTGATTGTCCCAAACTCATTTTCCTTGCAGCCAGTCCCACCAACTCTCCCTTATTTGGTTTCTTTGGTTTTATGCTTATTTTACCATTTTGGGAGCAGGATGGTTCTGCTTAACTGTGCTGGTAAAGCCAACCTTCACATAAGTTCTAACAAAATCAGAAATGTTAACTAGTTTTTCTTTTCGAGATGCTCATTAACCTGCTGTGTATTTCCAGTATTTTCTGTTTTAATTTCAGATTTCCATCATTTGTGGTTTTAATTTTTATCTCTGTTGTTTATGAAGTACATTCTGTAGCTGATGAGGCAATGTTAATACTTTAGTTTCTCTTTCTATTGAGCCAGAATACACAATTGTAGTTGACGTATGATTATATTCTCACTGAAGTCTTAAAGATTGTGATGTAATCATTGCAAATAATTGAGTATATTTTACATAAGAACATAAGACGTAGGAGCAGGAGTAGGTCATTTGGCCCCTTGAGCCTGCTCCGCCATTCAATAAGATCATGGCTGATCTGATCTTGGCCTCAACTCCATTTCCCTGCCCGGTCCCCATAACCCTTGACTCCCTTACCATTCAAGAATCTGTCTATCTCCACCTTAAATATATTCAATGACCCAGCTTCCACAGCTCTCTGGGGAAGAGAATTCCAAAGATTCACGACCCTCTGAGAGAAGAAATTCCTCCTCATTTCCGATTTAAAAGGGTGCCCCCTTATTCTGAAAGTATGCCCCCTAGTTCTAGATTCCCCCACGAGGGGAAACATCCTCTCAGCATCTACCCTGTCAAGCCCCTTCAGAATCTTATATGTTTCAATAAGATCCCTTCTCATTCTTCTAAACTCCAATGAGTATAGGCCCAACCTGCTCAACCTTTCTTCATAAGACAACCCCTTCATCTCCGGAATCAACCTCGTGAACCTTCTCTGAACTGCCTCCAATGCAAGTATATCCTCCTTCCTTAAATAAGGAGACCAAAACTGTACGCAGTACTCCAGGTGTGGTCTCACCAACGCCCTGTACAGTTCTAACAAGACTTCCCTACTTTTATACTCCATTCCCTTTGCAATAAAGGCCAACATTCCATTTGTCTTCCTAATTACTTGCTGTACCTGCATGCTAACTTTTTGTGATTCATGTACAAGGACCCCAGATCCCTCTGTACCTCAGCATTTTGTAATCTCTCCCCATTTAAATAATAATTTGCTTTTTTATTTTTCCAACCAAAGTGGATAACCTCGCATTTTCCCACATTAAACTCCATCTGCCAGATTTTTGCCCACTCACTTAGCCTATCTATATCCCTTTGGAGATTCTTTGCATCCTTCACACAATTTGCTTTCCCACCTATCTTTGTATCATCAGCAAATTTGGCTACATTACACTCAGTCCCTTCATCCAAGTCATTAATATAGATTGTAAATAGTTGAGGCCCCAGCACTGATCCCTGCGGCACCCCACTAGTTACAGTTTCCCAACCTGAAAATGACCCATTTATCCTGACTCTCTGTTTTCTGTTAGTTAGCCAATCCTCTATCCATGCTAATATATTTCCCCCAACCCTGTGAGCTCTTATCTTGTGTAGTAAGCTTTTATGTGGAACCTTATCGAATGCCTTCTGGAAATCATCAGTAAATTAACAGAGTCAGTACATTATAATATACAAGCTTTAACTCATACAAAGTGCTTTAAACAGATTTTACATTTATGAGGATATTAAGTTATTCCAGAAACATTCCAAAATGTTTGATCTTGTGCTGCATTAAAACTGTAAACTACAACATTATCAGATTATATAACACTGTAATTGCCAATTGGAGCAATTATGTGAATTTCCCAATGGCTTAATCCTGTGTTGTGGTTCATTTGTAGGTTTCATCACACTGATTTTCTCTAGGAGCATTGAACATTGAGGAATGAATTTATGGTTGAATCCAATTAACATGCTATTAGCAAGAAGCTGTTATTCTCCTGTGAGTCCGATTACTGCTGAGCCAAAATATGAACTCATCCAGGAGTGCTTGAACATAACCTAAAGAGGCCAAGATAAAGAATGGGAATGAAACTGGAGTGAAAGTAAATGACAAAAGCGTGGAGAACACCAAAGGCAGAAGAACGCAAAAGTTACTCATCACTACAGAAGAAATGTGGTCCGATGAAGAGCTCATAGACCCAAGGCAACAGCCTAAAAGAACATCTTATAAGAAGCCTGGTAGGTTTGAGGCAAATAATTTGATTTCCTTAAAGCCTAAAGGACTCCCCAGAGCAATCACCATTGATAATGTTGAAGTATCTCAATGTGGGAAGAGTGAAGACTTTGAAGAAGCTGAAAGCATATGCTCTCAAAATCCACCGTGTCCAATAAAAGTTAGTATAGTTAAAAAAGGAAGAAAACACATTGCAAACAAAAGTGAAACATTACAAGTTAATGAAAAGAACTTTGAAAAGCCCA
The DNA here is from genome assembly GCA_030390025.1 of Squalus acanthias. Lineage (NCBI taxonomy): Eukaryota > Metazoa > Chordata > Chondrichthyes > Squaliformes > Squalidae > Squalus > Squalus acanthias. The sequence goes on from CM059435.1 coordinate 84,766,936, forward strand.
GATTAATCATTGCTGTGCTGAAGCCATTCGGTCTACGAATTCTCCGTTCCAATCCAGCCCCAACTGCGAATGCGTCTATTCGGCACATTCAAAAATGGAAAATGAAAATGAGAACACGGAGTAAACAGCAGAGTGGAGACATTCAGAGGAAGAGAAGTTTGGTGCCAATTGACAGTCATCTGGAAAACTCAAACAATAATGTTGTAAAGGAGTGGATTCGTCAAAAGAATGTGTTACTAAGGAAAGAGAGAGAAACAAAGAGGAAGCAGAGACGCCTGGAAAGAGCAGAACGTAAAAGGCAAGAAATTGATCAGCAAAAGAGGCAAAAGGAATCTGAAGAAAAGGTAAAAATGTGGCTGGAGAAAAAGAGCAAAAACAGAACACAGAAGAATATGAAAGTTAACGACTGTTCGATTTCACCCAGTGCAGATGAAAATGGTCAGAATGCAAAGACATCATCTCCTGTAATAAATGGAGTCAGAAAATCTGTTAGCCAAAGCCCAGCTAAAACCTTAAAGACCGAAAAACAAATAACTGAAGAAAAGTTGGAGATGAACAAGAAAAGAGCTCTTATTCTAGGTACAGGGAAATCCAAAACTGGGACCATGTCTTCAAAACTATCTTTTGTTTTATCTAAAGATCAAGTGGTGAGTTCATGCAAGATGACAGCAACACTGGTTCAAGATTCAGAGCATGGCAGCCAAGTGTCCCAGAATTCAAACAGCAAGAAAGTGCAGAAGATTAAATTAGTGCATCAAGAAATTAAAGAAAAAGCACTTTCAAAATCAACATCTTTTAAAGTGACAGTAAGTAATTCACCAAGTTCAGGCAAAGCATCTCAGATCAAAGAACTGGACGATGGCAATTGCAGAAGAGGGACACATCTCATACACAGATTGCCGTTCAATGAATGGCTTTCAAGAAAGTCAAAGGAATCCAAGGAGATCCAAGCAAAGATGCAGGAACAGGAGACGGAACTGGACAAAGATCTTCAAAACATTGTCCCAAAATTGGCGAGTAAACGAATGCAAAATATAATGGACAGCAAAAAGAGAGTCAATACAGGGAAAGAGTTTGATAGGTTAGCTAACATTACGGTGGTATCGGAGTTCACTGAGGTAATTCAGAATCCAAAATGGCTCCAGGAAGCCAGAGTTACTCCAGCCGTAAAGAATTGGTTTGTGCACAGATTGGAAGAGAATACCATGAACAGTGTAAATAGTAATTCATCAACACAAGATGACCAGCTTTGCAAGAAAGTCCAACATAAAACACCTCCTTCTTTGTATGGAAAGCCATACAAAGCAGTTGAAGAAAGATCTAAAGCCCTGAAACAAGGCCACACCCTCAGAGATAAGGAAGATGGTGAAAATTTAGAGGGAAACTTTATCCAACCTTAATGCAAAGCTCTGTCGAAGATCAGATCCACAGGGCAGTGAGGAGCCAAAACAAAAAAGCACATGTCTAACTTCAAAGTAGAGGGCTGGCAGCACAGTCAGTCTTCAGATCGTATTTTGTTACTAAGCTGAGCTCGCACTAGGCTCATGCTGCAATCAAACCGTTTTTTACATTAATTTTTTTTAATTGTTCCAAATAGTTGTACATCTAACCAGTGAATTAAGATTACACACAAAAGTAAAACTATCCCTCATACTTCCTAATGCTCATTGTACTCTTCATGAACTGCACTGCAGTTTAAGTGGCTACGAAAGACCAAAAACATTAAAATTGCACAAATGTCATGCTGGTGAACTACAGTTCTTTTGGAGTTATCAACTAAACCTAGTCGAGTACCAATTTGCAAACTAATGGGATGGCAGAACAATATTCAAATACCTTTAAGCTACTTGGGTTTGTAATGGACTGATTCTGTGTTAGTGGGATAGGGAGTGGTGAAAATCATACCACTATTACAGGATTTGTACTGCTTCAATCAGGTCCCACTGATGTTGGTCAGAATGTCCTCAGGTTTGATTCTTTAATGTATCCTTTAGTAGAAAAAACTATTTGGAAAAACTTACCTGTGCACTGTAACATTTAAAAAAAATATGCTCACCAGTGTTGTTGGACATGTTGGAGAGTTAATAATCAAACTGAACTGTATAACTATAACTTGTCATGGAGCAATAGGGTTCCTAGTTATAACAGGAGAGATGGAACAGGAGCCTGCCTATGAGCGAGAGGGAGTGAATTATGATCCGCTCCAGATGTCTTATCATCTGCAAGGAATTACGTGACTGGAACAACATCGACCATGAGTGATTAATGTATAACTTTAGTGATTAGTTTAACAAATATAAGGAGAGGGATCAATTAACCATAGTATAGAATGGATGCCTGTTACAATTTGAGTAAAATAAGCTGTCCTTCAGAAGGGCCAGAGACAGCTAAAGCATGAGGTAGTTAATCATGAGGAAGTTAGATGGGTGAGAAGTGCAAAGGTCTACTTATCTGAGAAATGTACTTTTGAAGTAAGCTACTAGGATATATAAGGAGAGTTTTCCAGGGCTAGTTAGGTAGCTGGAGAGAGAGAGAAACCTAATGCTACCCTCGTACTGATCACCTATGCTGTATGAATAAAGTCTGTTCCGTATACTCAACTGTGTTGTGAACAGCTTATTCGAAGTGTGTTGCTGTGAACCATAGAAGGAAGGAGGTTGACTCAACAAGTTCCACCAAGGGTCAGGGGTATATTTTCATGTGACTGTTTCCATTGAGTGGGAGGTGGGTTGAGTGAGCCCACCGGCAACCCAATGAAAGTGGTCAGAGGCCTGGACCATTTTCATGGTCAGGCCTCATTAGCATTCCATCAGCAAGCTCCTTGGAGCAGCTCGCAATTAGGACAGGCAGAAAATCTGGCGTCTCTCCGGCGGAGCCCAGCTGGTGCAGGCAAGTTAAAAGGTGGTGGGGAGGCAATCCTGGGGGAGGGACCTGGGGGGATGGTATGACATTGGGGCGTGTCAAAAGTTTTGTAGCTAGTGGAGAATTCATGCTTCTCCTGGCCCCACAAAAGTCATTTATAAACCTCTTTTTGAACAGCCTGCAGTGACCCTTTGAGTACAACTGGTTAGGCTGCTCTACGCCAAGCACCAATGGGTACAGTGTGCGTGGCACACACTCCGCCCATTGGGCCCATACTGGCGTCATAGGACCCCAATTTGCATGGGTTAATAAGATTAATGGGAACTGTAGCATAGTGGTAATGTTACTGGGCTAGTAATCCAGAGGCCTCGACTTAATGATCCAGAGACATGAGTTCAAATCCCACCACGGCAGCTGGGGAATTGAAATTCAGTTAATTAAACAAATCTGGAATTTAAAAAAAATAGTATCAGTAATGATTGTCGTAATAACCCTCACTAATGTCCTTTAGGGAAGGAAACCTATCGTCCTTACCTGGTCTGGCCTATATGTGACTCCAGACCCACAGCAATGTGGTTGACTCTTAACTGCCCTCTGAAATGGCCTAGCAAGCCACTCAGTTGTAACAAACCATCTACGAAACACAATAATAAGAATAAAACCGGAAGGACCACCCGGCATCGACCTTGGGACCGGCTAGGGACATGGCAACGGCACACCCAGCACAGTCGACCCTGCAAAGTCCTCCTCACCAACATCTGGGGACTTGTGCCAAAATTGGGAGAGCTGTCCCACAGACTAGTCAAGCAACACCCTGACATAGTCATACTTACAGAATCATACCTTTCAGCCAATGTCCCAAACTCCTCCATCACCATCCCTGGGTAAGTCCTGTCCCACTGGCAGGACAGACCCAACAGAGGTGGCAGAACAGTGGTATACAGTTGGGAAGGAGTGGCCCTGGGAGTCCTCAACATTGATTCCGGACCCCATGAAGTCTCATGGCTTCAGGTCAAGCATAGGCAAGGAAACCTCCTGCTGATTACCACCTACCGCCCTCCCTCAGCTGATGAATCAGTACTTCTCTATGTTGAGCACCACTTGGAAGAAGCACTGAGAGGAGCAAGGGCACAGAATGTAATCTGGGTGGGGGACTTCAATGTCTATCACCAAGAGTGGCTCAGTAGCACAACTACCGGCCGAGTCCTGAAGGACATAACTGGGCCTGCGACAGGTGGTGAGTGAACCAACACGAGGGAGAAACAACTTGACCACGTCCTCGTCAATCTGTTCCCGATGCATCTGTCCATGACAGTATTGGTAGCAGTGACCACCGCACAGTCATTGCGGAGACAAAGTCCCGTCTTCACACTGAGGACACCCTCCATCGTGTTGTGTGGCACTACCACTGTGCTAAATGGGATAGAATCAGAACAGATCTAGCAGCTCAAAACTGGGCATCCATGAGGCGCTGTGGGCCATCAGCAGCAGCAGAATTGTATTCCACCACAATCTGTAACCTCATGGCCCGGCATATCCCTCACTCTACCATTAACATCAAGCCAGGGGACCAACCCTGGGTCAATGAGGAGTGCAGAAGAGCATGCCAGGAGCAGCACCAGGTGTACCTAAAAATGAGGTGCTAACCTGGGGAAGCTGCAACACAGGACTACATCCATGCGAAAAAAGCGGAAGCAGCATGCTATAGACAGGGCTAAGCGATCCCACAATCAACGGATCAGATCAAAGCTCTGCAGTCCTGCCACATCCAGTCGTGAATGGTGGTGGACCATTAAACAACTAATGGGAGGAGGAGGCTCCATGAATATCCCCATCCTCAATGATGGTGGAGCCCAGCACATGAGTGCAAAAGACAAGGCTGAAGCATTTGCAACCATCTTCAGCCAGAAGTGCCAAGTGATGATCCATATTGGCCTCCTCCTGTGGTCCCCACCATCACAGAAGCCAGTCTTCAGCCAATTCGATTCACTCCATGTGATATAAAGAAACGGCTGAGCACACTGGATACAGCAAAGGCTATGGGCCCCGACAACATCCCGGCTGTCGTGCTGAAGACTTGCGCTCCAGAACTAGCCGCGCCTCTAGCCAAGCTGTTCCAGTACAGCTACAACACTGGCATCTATCTGACAATGTGGAAAACTGCCCAGGTATGTCCTGTCCACAAAAAGCAGGACAAAATCCAATCTGGCCAATTACCACCCCATCAGTCTACTCTTAATCATCGGCAAAGTGATGGAAGGTGTCATCGACAGTGCTATCAAGCGGCACTTACTCACCAATAACCCGCTCACTGATGCCCAGTTTGGGTTCCGCCAAGACCACTCGGCTCCAGACATCATTACAGCCTTGGTCCAAACATGGACAAAGGAGCTGAATTCCAGAGGTGAGGTGAGAGTGACTGCCCTTAACAGCAAGGCAGCATTTGACCGAGTGTGGCATCAAGGAGCCCTAGTAAAACTGAAGTCAATGGGAATCAGGGGGAAAACTCTCCACTGGCTGGAGTCACACCTAGCACAAAGGAAGATGTGGTGGTTGAAGGTCAATCATCACAGCCCCAGCACATCGCTGCAGGAGTTCCTCAGGGCAGTGTCCTAGGCCCAACCATCTTCAGCTGCTTCATCAATGACCTTCCCTCCAACATAAGGTCAGAAATGGGGATGTTTGCTGATGACTACACAGTGTTCAGTGCCATTCACAACTCCACAGATAATGAAGCAGTCCATGCCCGCATGCAACAAGACCTGGACGATGTTCAGGCTTGGGCTGATAAGTGGCAGGTAACATTCGCGCCACACAAGTGCCAGGCAATGATTATCTCCAACAAGAGAGAGTCTAACCATCGCCCCTTGACATTCAACGGCATTACCATCGCCAAATCCCCCACCATCAACATCCTGGGGGGGTCACCATTGACCAGAAACTTAACTGGACCAGCCACATAAATACTGTGGCAACAAGAGCAGGTCAGAGGCTAGGTATTCTGCGGCGAGTGTCTCACCTCCTGACTCCCCAAAGCCTTTCCACCATCTACAAGGCACAAGTCAGGAGTGTGATGGCATACTCTTCAATTGCCTGGATCAGCTCCAACAACACTCAAGAAGCTCGACACCATCCAGGACAAAGCAGCCCGCTTGATTAGCACCCCATCCACCACCTTAAACATTCACTCCCTCCACCACCGGCGTACCGTGGCTGCAGTGTATACCATCTACAAGATGCACTGCAGCAACTCGCCAAGGCTTCTTCGACAGCACCTCCCAAACCCGTGACCTCTTCCACCTAGAAGGACAAGCGCAGCAGGCGCATGAGAACACCACCACCTCCAAGTTCCCCTCCAAGTCACACACCATCCTGACTTAGAAGTATATCGCCGATCCTTCATCGTCGCTGGGTCAGCATCCTGGAACTCCTTCCCTAACAGCACTGTGGGAGTACCTTCACCACACGGACTGCAGCGATTCAAGAAGGCGGCTCACCACCAGCTTCTCAAGGGCAATTAGGGATGGGCAATAAATGCTGGCCTTGCCAGCGATGCCCACATCCCATAAACAAATAAAAAAAAAACAAGGCTCCCACCTGTTTCAAGGGTCCCAGCATAATGGCGGAGATCCAGATGTTGATAGGAGTGGGGGTGCTGTGTGCTATTTCAATCATGCTACCGGTTCCTGGGGATAAATAGCAGCCTCTCAGTATATAGCATTTTCAGATCAGATATAGCACAGCCTAGATAGATAGTGCCTAATTCCTACCTGCTCGTGCGCCATTTCCCATTTCTTAGTGCTGCCATTCTTATGGCCTCCCTGTGTAAGAGTGGCCAGGTAAAGGTAGTTTTGTGCTCAGAGCCCCCATCACTAGGAACTGAGTTGAGAATGTATAAGCTCATTTCATATTGGGAAGCTTACAGTCAACAGGTGGTGAAGATTTTATACAGCCAACATTACAAGGCTTCGCTGTTGCAAACACAGCCTCATAATTTTGAACTTTGTGTCTCATCAGTCTGGACCAGGCCTGAGACCAGGTCACAGAGGCCAGTAACACACTAAACCACCCATTCTCACTATTATAATCTATAAATAAGAGTCTTGGGGAAACTGTCTATACAGTAAAACCAACTCCTTTGAAGTTAGGCAGGATTTGTAACTTTGCTTACAGTGGATATGTATCCTTCCCAAATATTAATAAATGATAATCAATGGATGCCTGATTCACCTTTATTTTGTTCAGGGTAGGTCTGCTCTTTTCAATTTTTTTGATTGTTTTGTGCAAAATCTACTCATGCTCTAGGGTCATAGTTATGTTACAGATTACATGTTATGTTAGAGGTTGAATGATACGTGCAGATAGGTGTATTGAAGGTCTTATAAAATGTTGCCTACTTGGCTGCCATTACTTGTTGACAGGGCTAAGTTTACTCCTTGGCAGGAGGCTTAGGCCAAGCAGGAGGGTCAGTCAAAGGGTTTCTTCGGCACTGAGTCTGGCTATGTGGTCTTTGTGAGTGTTTAAGAGGGCAGTTAGGTGCTAGGGCAGCTCCGTTTTCCAATTGCTACATGGCTCCCTTGGATATGATAGATTGGAGGAGGTCTATGGAGAGAGGTTGGGGGCAGTGTGCCTACAGGGAGGGAGCTCACCCTTGCTGGGTCATCCTCTGATAAAGGATATTTTTCCCATTCCCTTCCTTGGGCTCTCTGGCACAACACACAATCCCTGACCAAGAAGTTTGCAGTGCAAGTTGCTCACATGCCATTGCCATCTGCAACATATTAGGGCTCCAACACAATAGTTGCAGCTTTAAAGTACTTGCAAGGGGGAAATGCCACAACGTCAAATCAACTGAATAGGGATCGCATCTTTAAACTGACCAAAAAACGATTATTAAGTGCTAATGACCAGGTTCCTCTTCTGCCACTGGTTGAGGCAGATTCTCTTCTCCATTTGTATTGCTAATGGCCTTGGGGGGATTTCAAATTCAAATTTAAAAGGCTGGTTACAATTTAAAAGTGAGTCCGTTTTTTAAAAAAAGGGTAGTTTTGTTACATCAATCTTAATGTCTCTTAATGTCTCTTCATCTCCCCTTTGTTCCTTTATCCCCTCCCCCTTTTCCCAGCTTTACCCTGGCCTTAAATCTATTTGTTTTCCGGCTCTTCCCAGTTCTGATGAAAGGTCATCGACCTGAAACGTTAACTCTCTTTCTCTCTCCACGGATGCTGCCTGGCCTGCTGAGTTTTTCCAGCGTTTTCTGTTGTTATTTCGGATTTCCAGCATCCGCAGTATTTTGCTATCGTCACAGTAAAGGGGACAACTGCCTGCTCAAAACATTTAACAGGCACAAGGGACAGGGTCAGAAATACAACTAATGGGCAAGCAGAAGCAGAAGTTCTGCCCTACGGGGCAGGACCAGAGGAAATCTGGAGCCTGTACATCCCCTACTGGTGATCTTTTATAACAGTTTGCAGGTATTTCAACCCATTAACTCTTCTGACGAAGGGTCATCGACCTGAAACGTTAACTCTGTTTCTCTCTCTACAGATGCTGCCTGACCTGCTGAGTATTTCCAGCATTTTCTGTTTTTATTTAACTCTTTATTCCAACTGTACTATATGCTTGCTTACCTTTTAGTTTTCAGTTTTGATGAATGGTTTGTAGCCGAAACATTAACTTGTCTTTTCTGTTCACAGATGCTGACTGACCTCCTGTGTATTTACATCTTTTTTTGTTTTTAATTTCAGACTTCCACTATTTGCAGTTTAATATTTTTTTTATGGCATCAGTCGCTTGTTTAATGCGGATATAACTGCGGGCGGACTGGTCTGGGTTGCTTGCCGTGGCCTGGAATGATCCTGTTGCATAGAAGTTAAGTGCTGTTGTGATCTTCACAGATGCAGGAAGAGTCATCCCATTCCTTGAGGTTGTCTGTAAGTCAGCCCACAGCAGATGGTAGTGAAGAGGAGGAGCCAAATACCCAGGTGGGCATGGTATGCCCTGTAATGATGGGTCCTTAGGTATTGACAGGAGCGAATGTACCATCTGAGTTATGGTTGGACTGTAGATTCTTAGATCCATAGATTCGTCCTCCTCATCTAATTCATGCAGCATTAGGGGAACAACTAAAGGGATCCCCATCCTCCCAACTTGGTTAGCTGTAACTTCGAATGCTGCAGCAATTGCCAAAACTCCTGAAAAGTGTTGCTTTGGAAAAATGCATAAATACACAGGTGGGAAAAAGTATGCAAGATGTTCAATGTAGAAGTAGATAAATGCTCATTGCAAATAAACTACACTCCAATACTAACGTAAACACGACCAAGCTTTCTTTAAGAATAAGTCTAAAGCAAGCCAGGCCATTAAGCAGTCACACACCTATTTTCTATCAGCAAGGTGTATGCTGAAGGTTAGGCCTAAGTTGTGATTTAGCGTGAGATCTCACTTCTATAATTTAAGTATGCAAATACGGTTTGCTTTGGCAGTAGCGCTGCCTCCTTTCTCCCTCCACAATTGTGCCTTACAAAATTGGACAAATTACAAACTGGCTATGTGAGATCAACGGCCGAATTTGGTGACTCATGCCCACCATCAGCAAGACTTGCACCACAGGCAGAGCCTTGTAACACTGGGGCCAGTATTTGGTATTTAGATGCCTGCAGAAGTTTAACAAGTCAGGCATCAGCAAAAGTCATTTTTTTCTGTAAAGGGAATTAGAACTTCCAGTAATGCCAACCCCACCAAAAATCATGAGATAAACTCTTAAAAATCATGAGATTTGGTAAGAAATCATTTTTTTGGTTTATAAACCTCATTATTTGCTTTATTTAATCTCGAACAGGTCACAGCTCTTTATAAAAACGATATTACTACATCTGAAAATGCTTTACAAAAAACTTTTTAAAAATCCTACCCGTTATCACCACCCTTCGCGAGTTGGGGTAAATTTTAATTAAAAAATCACGTGTCTTGCGATTAATTCGTGAGAATTGGCATTACTGAATGCACTGCCTAAAATGGATTCATAGCAGATTCAATAGTAACATTCAAAAGAGAATTGGATAAATACTTGAAGGGAAAAAAATTGCAGGGCTATGGGGAAAGAGCAGGGGAGTGGGATTAATTGGATAACTCTACCAAAGAGCTGGCACAGGCACTATGGGCCAAATGGCCTCCTTCTGTGCTGTACGATTCTATGATTCTAACTACAAGGACAGAATGCATAACCTTAAAGTGGCAACTGAATTACTTCTGTCATCCTGGTTCATTTATTCCCTGTCCTCTAACCTCCTTTCATCTGAAGACCCGGTTTAGTCTTGATTCCCTGTGTGCAACACCACAGGGAAAAAAAAGAAAGGCTTGCATTTATATAGCACCTTTCACAACCTCAGGATGTCCCAAAGTGCTTTACAGCCAATGAAGTACTTTTGAAGTGTTGTAGGAAATGCGGTAGCATATTGGTGCACAGCAAGCTCCCACAAACAGCAATATGATAATGGCCAGATAATCTGTTTTTAGTTATGTTGATTGAGGGATAAATATTGGCCAGGACACTGGGGATAACTCTTCTTAGAAAAATGCCATGGGATCCAAAAGACGGCACCTCCGACAGTGCAGCACTCCCTCAGTACTGCACTGGAGTGTCAGCCTAGATTTTTGACTCGGAGGCAAGGGTGCTACCAACTGAGCCAAGGCTGACAGGAGATTGACTAGTTATATATTAACACTTTTACATCTTGACCTAACATTCATTAGTCAAGGAGACAGGATGTCTTTTTACTATTTATTAAAACACTGTAATAGGACATTACATTAAGAACTGTAACAGACAGCCAAACTTCTCTCCATGAGGTAGTGGATCCCTCTCGCCTGAACTTGCCCCTGCAGGCTCCAGCCCCTCCCTCTCTGTATGGCCGGGGGACTGGGTCAAAAGCAATCTCAAAACACAACAAACACAATACTTAGAAATATATATATCATGCTTTGACTTAACTGCCATGGGTTTTACAATCCAAATATACACCTCTTGTTAAGGGGAACTGCGATAACTTATAATAAAGGTGTGAGTCTAAGAGAAGTCCAGCTGATTATTATGAGGATGTGGTTGGTGCCAGAAACCAAGGCCCTTCACTCCAGTAGCTGTCTGACTGTCGGCGGGAGTCTGGAGTACAGAGGGTGAAACTCTGGGAAAGTGCTCAGTCGGCCAGCCGGCCGGTGGCGACTCCATGAAGAGGAAGCGATGAGAAACGAAGAGAAGAAGACGGACAGGAGGGCGGGGCCGGAGGGGGCGGTGAGCCGGCGGCGGCTTGCTTCACGGCACGTCATTAAACTGGAACTGCGCAGGCGCAAGAAATTCGGAAGGAAAATCATGACCTTTTACAGTTGACTCGCGCGAGATCGCGAGTTTGGAAATTAAAAAAAATTAAAACTCGCGTGTCTTGCGATTAATTCGTGAGCGTGGGCATTAACTGCAGTTCTGAAATGGCTGAGAGTTGAGGTGTAGGGCACAAACAGAGCTGCTTCCTGATGGGGAGGGAGCACGCAGGGCTACGTGCCTGCACCGAAGGGAATCTAGCAATTCGGGCAAAGCCCAGTGTCCCGTTCTTGCTGCATGTCAGCTTCCATGAGCGCATATGACAGATGTCAGGTCGAGAATACAACTGAAAATCAGACTAAATATAGAAAGTTCAGAGGAGAAGTGAAAAAGAAAATAAGAGGGGCAAAGAGAGGGTATGAGAATAGAATGGCAGCCAACATAAAAGGTAATCCAAACGTCTTCTATAGGCTAGGCATATAAATAATAAACGGGTAGTAAGAGGAGGGGTGGGGCCGATTAGGGACCAAAAAGGAGACCTATACGTGAAGGCAGAGGGTATGGCTGAGGTACTAAATGAGTACTTTGCATCTGTCTTCACCAAGGAAGAAGATGCTGCCATAGACATAGTGAAGGAGGAGGTAGAGGAGATACTGGATGGGATAAAAATTGATAAAGACGAGGTACTAGTAAGGCTGGCTGTACTTAAAGTAGATAAGTCACCAAGATGGACGCTGAGGGAAGTGAAGGAAGAAATCGCGGAGGTACTGGCCATAATCTTCCAATCCTCCTTAGAAATGGGGATGGTGCTAGAGGGCTGGAGAAGTGCAAATGTTACACCCTCGTTCAAAAAAGGGTGTAAGGATAAACCCAGCAACTATAGGCCAGTCAGTTTAACCTCGGTAGTGGAGAAGCATTTAGAAACAATAATCAGGGACAAGACAGTCACTTGGACATGTGTGGATTAATTAAGGAAAGCCAGCACGGATTTGTTAAAGGCAAATCGTGTTTAACCAACTTGATCGAGTTTTTTGATGAGGTAACAGAGAGGGTTGATGAGGGCGATGCGGTTGACGTGGTGTACATGGATTTCCAAAAGCCGTTCGACAAAGTGCCACATAATAGGCTTGCCAGCAAAGTTGAAGCCCATGGAATAAAAGGGACAGTGGCAGAATGGATACGAAATTGGCTAAGTGACAGGAAACAGAGAGTAGTGGTGAATGATTGTTTTTTGGACTGGAGGAAGGTATACAGTGGTCCGCAGCGGTCGGTTCTAGGACCACTGCTTTTCTTGATATATATTAATGACTTGGATGTGGGTGTACAGGGCACAATTTCAAAATCTGCAGATGACACAAAACTTGGAAGTATAGTGAACAGTGAGGAAGATAGTGATAGACTTCAAGAAGACATAGACAGGCTGGCGGAATGGGCGGACACGTGGCAGATGAAATTTAACGCAGAAAAATGCGAAGTGAAACATTTTGGTAGAAAGAATGAAGAAAGGAAATATAAACTAAAGGGTACAATCCTAAAGGGGGTGCATAAACAGAGAGACCTAGGGGTATATGTGCACAAATCGTTGAAGGTGGCAGGGCAGGTTGAGAAAGCAGTTAAAAAAGCTTACAGGATCCTGGACTACATGAATAGAGGTATAGAGTGCAAAAGCGTGGAAATTATGATGAACCTTTATAAAACACTGGTTCAGCCTCAACTGGAGTATTGTGTTCAATTCTGGGCATCGCTCTTTAGGAAGGATGTGAGGGCCTTGGAGAGGATGCAGGAAAGATTTACGAGAATGATTCCAGGGATGAGGGACTTCAGTTACGTGGATAGACTGAAGAAGCTGGGGTTGTTCTCCTAAGAGCAGAGAAGATTGAGAGGAGATTTGATAGAGGTGTTCAAAATCATGAGGGGTCTGGACAGAGTAGATAGAGAGAAACTGTTTCCATTGGCAGAGGGGTCAAGAACCAGAGGACACAGATTTAAGATGATTGGCAAAAGAACCAAAGGCGACATAAGAAAAAACTTTTTTACACAGTGAGTGGTTAGGATCTGGAATGCACTGCCTGAAAGGGTGGTGGAGGCAGACTCAATCACGGCTTTCAAAAGTGAGTTGGATAAGTACCTGAAAGAAATTTTTTTGCAGGGCTACGGGGAAAGGGCGGGGGAGTGGGACTAGCTGAGGTGCTCTTGCACGGGCTCGACGGGCCGAATGGCCTTCTTCTGTGCTATAATCATTCTATGATTCTATGGGGGAGAAATTAGGTTACGCCCCGTTTGGGGGCGGTAACCGAATTAGCACCAGCCATTTAGCGCCCGGCACGGGAGTACTGCCCCGGCAAGGAAGCGGAGCGCTATCTTGGGTAAAGGGACGCGTCGCTCGGCGATGACGTCACCACCAGCGCCGCAGCACCGCGGGGCGTTACCGGCTACCGCAGCCACTAACCTCCCGCTGAATTTCACGGGAGGCGTTTGCGGCACCGCGCCCGGCGCTAGGGGATTTGCTGGATGGCTGTGTACACAGCAAACTGATTGATGTTGTTGATGTCCCCAGAAGCAGTTTGGAAGGAGCCAGAGGCATAAAAGTTTAGAATCACAGTGACCTTCACTGCCACAGGCAGTGCAGTGCATGCCCTGGTGTTGGTCTCGCTGTAACAAGTGGCATAGGTACATAACTGTCTCCCTGTTGAAAAGCAGCTGCCTTATACACGACTCCTCTGTGAGGTCCAGGTATGATGATCGGTTCCTGAAGAACCGCATGTTGTAAGGCCTCCTTTGCCCTCTTGAAGCCTGTGCAGGTCTTTACTGCCCTCTTTTTGCTGCTCCAGATCCTCTTCATTTGGGAGCATTTGCGTACATTCAGCAGCCCATGTTCAGCAATTCTGAACAAGAAAATACAAGTAAACAGTTCTAGCCCTGCACAAATGAATGCAGCAAAACTATTTAACAGCCAAACAGTAGTCAAAACAGCCAAACACTTGACCAAAAAAGCACCCTAGCAGCCTAAAACAAGTAACCAGAGATGAACCTTAATGGAGGTGATGATTCCTTTCAATGCCGCTTCCGAAAGCTGCTTCCTGACTGTTGCGGCTATGATGTGCTGGGCGGGCTAAGGAAGTGATGTTTCAGGAGCGCAAGGACACCAATTTCAGAAAAGTTCCCTGATTCAGGTGCAGGACCCTGATTATAATATTTAAATAATGCCTACTCTTGTTGCAGGTGGTCAGCGGGGAAGCCTATCGAGCCCCTGGACAAATATGGCGTTGCCCGCACTTCCGCCGCTTTCCTGGCACGTAACATCCACTCCTGAATTCAACCTCGTGTCACCCATTTTGGACCCTGAAAACATGCGTGATGCATTGCAATTTCTACCCCAGTGTATTTCCCAATTGAGTCATCAGGTGAGCCAAGTTCCCCCTATTGACATATAACACAAACTGAACAGTAAACACAGCTTGATCCGGAGTAACTATTCATGAAGTTCCTGGAAGTCAAGGGGCCCCAATGAATTTCAGAGAAATTTTATATATATAGATTTTAGGAGATGTCATTATAACTCGTTGGATTCCTCACAACTTTGCAGAACTTCAGGGACTCTGCGCAAATAGTGCCTTGCAATGCTGGAATGCCTGCCCCAAGTTATCCTGTTCCATCAGTGCCGGCATCAGTATCACGCTGTGTCCCAACCTGTGGTTTGGTAAAGCCTGTTCATGTCAATCTAATGCAAAATGATCTACCAATATCAACCAGGAGGGACAAGGGGCACTTCAGTGGGAAAAGCCTGAGGCTGAATTAACATAGAATCATAGAGTCATAACGGCACAGAAAGAGGCCATTCGGCCCATCGAGTCCGTGCCATGTCCAAGAGAGATATATAAATATGTTTAGTATAGACACTATAAGCTTAAGTTCACTTCTGTATTAACATTCCAGTATCAACTGTTCCTTTAACATTGGCTGTGAGTATTTTCCTGCAGAAATGTCCAGCAGGGGAATGTTCCCCCCCCCAACCCCCAGTAGGTTACTAGGTTACCAGCTGTCCCAGTAAATAAAGAGTCATTTTATTTTCTCCACTTTCCTGATTTCCTACACTGAGGTTTTAACTGGGCAGTTGCACAGGGAAATTGTATCTAAGTCAGCTCTTTGGTGCTTAATATTGCAGGTTGTTGTCGTGGAATCCTTTGCACCGGGAATGGTACAGCCAGCTGGTAAACGTGGAGTGCAGGGAGGGTGCCTGTAAAAAATAAACACTTTAATTAAAGCTTTGCCAAAGAATCTATTCAGTGTTGCTCACCGACCAAAATCCAGATATGAAGCAGCATTACAGCTCTGTGAGGCCAACAGTCTCAGGGATACAACGTACTGTACCACCTGGTCCTCTGCCATGTATCCACATTTAGGATACTGCAGCAGTTTGGTAGATTACAGAGGAGGAGCTGTGGGTACAAACCGGGTTTGATGCCTGCTCCACTCATTTCCTGAGCAGAGCCATCAAGTGAAGACCGACCAAACAGAGGGATTGGAGGAGGGAAGTGGGAGGATGTCGGACCTGGGTGATTAATAGTGTCCCCTGGCAGTCAAAAAGACAGGGTAATGGTGGTCGTCTGGGAACTGGTAGTTCCACCATGCTACAGGCTACAGAAGTGTCACTGTCAGGTAGACCACAGAAGAGGTAGAAATTACAAGAAAGAAAATTGCATTAAAAAACATTGACAACTAAGATTTAACAACCCTCACCCTTTGAAGTGTTCTGGAGGGAGTATGTTCCCATGGCTGTCAATTGGAGGCATTCTGTTCTCACTCTTGATCTTTAGTTTCCTATTATGTTCCTGCTCTTTTTCCAACAATGTAATTGTTTTTTTCTTCCCCCGTAAATCAATGTACAGGTTGCCACAGGAGACAAATTGCAGCCAAGTATTTTCCCCCATTCTTGAAGGGGGTGGAATGGTGATTGGATATAGTGAAGCAATCAGTTTGGAAACACGTGCTTGGTCTATATTTGAATGACGGGCAGAATATTGGGAAACATAACATCTCCAGATGTTACTGTCGAACTTTCTGTCCGGCCCGTTAGAGAGGACGGGTGTAAACCTTCCAACATCCAGCCAATCATGATGTTTTAGAGAGGGGTAGTGGCGCTGCAGAGATGCTTGCAACCTTTGGAAGAACTCTGCGATCACGTCTTTGTGTGGGGGTGGGTGAAGTCCAAGTCTTTGCTCTGCCCTGGGGAGAAATCCAGTAAATCTTGCATGCTTATCTTCCAACAGATGTTCTCTATTTGCACGTGTTAATAACTTTGAAACTGGCATGGAATGCCTATCAGGTCTCTCCCAGCAGGGCCGTTGGATCTGTAACAATTGGAAACAGCTCTGTGTCAATTTGTGTTCTGCAATGCCATTTTATACAAACTTCAGACTAGATGCTCAATTGATCTCATCTAGGGTGGCATTAGATGCACTACAGTTGGTGTCAGTGCCCCAGAGCTCAATAGAGTAAAATCAGTCCAGATTCCCACTCTTGATTGTTGTTCAGTGCTCCCTGTTGGAAAGTGTGTGAGTATGGACATCTAATGAGGACAGGATCAAGCCTGATTATGATGAATGGTTGAATAACATTCACACATAAAGAATGGCCACTTGGGAAAGGTACCAGAAGGTGCCCAATGTCCATGGAATTATACCCCAGCAAGCAGTCAATGGCCTATTAAACACCCAATATGGCGGACAGGAAGCGTGCGCACATTTCCGGCCGGAAGTGCGTCACCTGCCATATTGGTACAGGAAAAATAAATAGGTGTCTACGGTGCACGCCTGAAACAGGCGTTAGACCCTTTGCATCTGCAAATAAAGGGCCTATGGTCTGTTTGAGGCCCCCATTTCAAGATTGGTTTTCCTTGATGCAGCCTGTCAGGGCAAGTTGCACTCAGTAAAACCAGATGTTGGGACCGTCTGCGACCTACAAGGTAAGTTTTTGAAATTTACTTACTTAAACGTGAAGCTGGTAGGAGCGGGAATGCTCCTCCTATCAACAAATTTAGAGAACACGGGCCGCTGCACCCCCCGATTGGCGCCACTCCCACTGACCCAGCCTCTGATCCCCCCACTGGCCTCCGATCCTTCCCATGGCCTCCGATTCCTCCCTTCCCCCAGCCTCCGACCGATGATCATCCCCCCCTCCACCCCCGCCCCGATCTCCTAATACCCGAGCTCCAGCTTCACTACCTGGGGGCTGCTGTTATGCAGCAGCGGCTTGATCTTAGTTTCCTCTTCGCCGGCTGGCTGTTCGCACCAAGCCATTGGAATAAGGCCCAAGGCACAATATCTGGGGTGCTTCGGGCCTTACCATTTAGGCGCAGGGTACGTTCCCTGCGCCAGAATTTCTAGACCATGGGCTTTAGGAGGGGAGGAAGGGAGAAAACTGTCAAAGTCAAAAATCACCTAATACACTTTCCCTCATATCACATCTGTTTAACAGAACAAATGTTCCCTGTGCATAACACACTGATCCATGACCCAAAAAGGTGCTGCTCCTCTGCCAAAGATGATCGAGCAGCCTGGGATGGAACTCCCTTAAATTCAGCTTTGCTCTCTGTGATGAAATGTCCAGCCTCACTTCAGTGCCTGCTCGCCCAACCATGAGGGTTTAATAGGGAACTCAAGTAATGCCACAGCACCAACACACACACTGCTGACCATTACATGTATTACAGGATCCACAGTCAGTAACCTTTGTCTCCATTATTTTATTAACAGTGCAGGCACTAGATTGAATTTACACTAGCCACTTTGGTTTAAAAAACTAAAGGGGGCGATTTTCCCCGGATACTTTAGGTGCTAAAGAGCCTCCGAGGTGGCCAAGGTGGGGTCTTGAGCTGCAATGTCGGTTTAGCCCGCCTTTAGCGCAAGATGCCATCTTGGTAAAGGAGTTGCTAGGAACGGCTGCCCCGAGGATTGTTAAGGCTCTGATTGACAATTAAATTGCCTGCTAGCACTCATTAAAGAGGCTGCATGCCATTTTGCTAGCTAGCGCTGCAATTAACGACCTCTCTTAACAGCGACCAGTTGAACAGGAGCAAAGAAGTCGTTGCTGAGGAGTTTGAACGCGACTTACAGCCATGCTCAGCTTTCACTGTTCACTTGGTGCTGGAGATCGACTGCATTTGAACAGGACTTTTGAGACACAGTGGGAGACTTTCTAGGGCACTGTTCATGACTTCACCAACACTCTATCAACATTTATTCTGGAAATTCTCTGAGGACTTCACCTAAAGAAAATAAGTGCTGTGCTACTCTACCTTATTGGAGACCTTATCAGAGTCACCAGGAGAAAGGGAGTGCTTGGTCATGAGGATCTTGCTAGGGGTTGTCCTTGGTCTGGAGGAAGAATGGGAGGAGGAGATGAGGCCAGGCAGAGCAGCACCAGCTGCTGGAGGAGAGAGGGACAGGATGGTGAGGAGGGCTCCAGATTCGTGGTGACTAGCTGCATGCTCCACAATCCGGCGATCAGCAGATACCAGACTTTACCACCAGCAATTGTGCCAGAGGGTCAGGCTCAGGAGTCACAAGAGGAAGAGGAGGAGGTTGAGGAGGAAGAGGAAGATGAGGAGGACCAGGGAGAGCACCAGAGGGTGCCAGGTAGATGGCCCGCACCTGGGCGGGCGATGGCCGTCATCTAATTGAAGTAGACGTCCTCCACCATCAGACTTCGGAGTACTGTTGCCACATGCCTTACCTTCCACCACTGAGGAATCCTTTCAACCCCTTCCCATTAACAACACAATAAAAAAGATTACCAATCCCACCACTACCCAATTACCATCATCACTCTTTATCTACAGCAAAAACAAACACTGAACCAATGTCACAACCAACAGCACTTACAAATCTTAATCTATTCACCCTGGTGCTTACCCTTAGACGCTATCCTATAAGTGCTCTTGCCTACTCTGGTGCTTTTACGAAGTGCAACCTGGGTGGCAGCAACATGTGAGGTGGATGGCTGCTGAGATTCTGAAGAGGCAGTTCAGATGTCCTCCTGGAATGCCTTCGAAATGCTGTGATGGTCCCATCTCAAACTGCACCATCTCAGTCACTGTATAGTTAGATGGTGGATGAAGTGTGTTGAGGTTGTGATGCTGGTGATGGTGCAGTTATTAAGCAGTATGCTTATGAGATGGGCTCTTACCTTGACCACTCGTGTTAAGTCGTTAAATTTCTTGCGGCACTGGAGTCATATCCTGGAGCTATGTCCTGGGGGCGGGGCTCCTGGCTGTTGCCTTCTGGGTGATCTCCTCTCACATCCGCCGCAATAGCTGCCACTGTGGCCTCCTTCCCCCTAGCGGATGCAGGACATCCCTCCTCCACTGGATCTCCAGTGCAGCGTCCGAGAACCTGTGCGCCGGCTCCCTCAGTCCCTGAGCCATCCTGAAATGTTACGTTGTGTGTGAGCCAGCGCACTCCACACCTTCAGTGGAAGTGGGTGTGTGGAGGCTACATATACTGCTCCAGGAAAGTTGTTCCTAATCAGCGCTTGAATGTTAAACGTGCAGGTGTCCATTTTAGCACCTCCAGGCACGCTTAAATCATGCTACATAAGAAACATAAGAAATAGGAGCAGGAATAGGCCACTTGGCCCCTCAAGCCTGCTCCGCCATTCTGTAAGATCATGGCTGATTTTGGGCTCAAAGCCACTTCCCCGTCCGCTCCCCATAACCCTTCACTCCCTTATCTTGCAAAAATCTGTCTATCTCCACCTTAAATGTATTTAATGACCCAGCCTCCACAGCTCTCTGGGGCAGAGAATTCCACAGATTTACGACCCTCTGAGAGAAGAAATTCCTCCTCATCTCAGTTCTAAAAGGGCGACCCTTTACTCTAAAACTGTGCCCCCGCGTTCTAGATTTCCCCATGAGGGGAAACATCCTCTCTGCATCTACCTTGTCGTGCCCCCTCAGTATCTTATATGTTTCAATAAGATTACCTCTCATTCTTCTAAATTCCAATGAGTATAGGGCCAGCCTGCTCAACCTTTCCTCATAAGTCAACCCCCTCATCTCTGGAATTAACCTAGTAAATCGTCTCTGAACTGCCTCCAATGCAAGTATATCCTTCCTTAAATAAGAAGACCAAAACTGTACGCAGTACTCAAGGTGTGGTCTCACCAATACCCTGTACAGTTGTAGCAGGACTTCCCTGCTTTTATACTCCAACCCTTTTGAAATAAAGGCCAACATTCCATTTGCCTTTTTGATTACTTGCTGTACCTGCATGTTAACTTTTTGTGTTTCATGCACAAGGACCCCCAGGTCCCTCTGAACTGTAGCATTTTGTAATCTTTCTCTATTTAAATAATAATTTTCTTTTATATTTTACCCTCCAAAGTGTATAACCTCGCACTTTCCCACATTATACTCCATCTGCCAAATGTATGCCCACTCACTTAGCCTGTCTATAACCCTTTGCAGGTTCTTTGAGTCCCCTGCACAACTTGCTTTCCCACCCATCTTTGTATCATCTGCAAACTTGGCTACATTACACTCAGTCCTTTCATCCAAGTCATTAATGTAGATTGTAAATAGTTGAGGCCCCAGCACCGATCCCTGTGGCACCCCACTAGATACCGTTTGCCAACCGGAAAATGACCCATTTATCCCGACTCTCTGCTTTCTGTTAGTTAGCCAATTCTCTATCCATGTTGATATATTACCCCCAATTCCGTGAGCTCTTATCTTATGCAGTAACCTTTTATGTGGCACCTTATCGAATGCCTTCTAGAAATCCAAATACAATACACCACATCTACTGATTCACCCTTGTCCACCCTGTTCGTTACCTCCTCAAAGAACTCCAGCAAGTTTGTTAAACATGATTTCCCTTTCATAAAACCATGCTGACTCTGCTTGACTGCATTATGATTTTCCAAATGCCCTGCTACTGCTTCCTTAATGAAGGACTCCAGCATTTTCCCAACGACAGATGTTAGGCTAACTGGTCTATAGTTTCCTGCTTTCTGTCTCCCTCCTTTCTTAAATAGGGGTGTTACATTTGCAGTTTTCCAATCTGCTGGGACCTCTCCAGAGTCCAGGGAATTTTGGTATATTGCAACCAATGTTAATCATCAATTAGCCCCAAAATTGCAGGCTAAAACCAGACTTTCAAACAGACATGTCTTATTAGCACAGTGCCCACTTAGTGTCTGTTTTCACCCTTTCCCCAAAATAACCCCCAAAGGGTTTTATAATTTGGAGGGTATTTATGCCTTCATAGATTCATAGAATCATAGACATATACGGCACAGAAGGAGGCCATTCGGCCCATTGTGTTTGTGCCGGCCGAAAAAGAGCTATCCAGCCTAATCCTACTTCCCAGCTCTTGGTCTGTAGCCCTGTAAGCCACGGTACATCCAAGTACTTTTTAAGTGTGATTAAGGTTTCTGCCTCTACCACCCTTTCAGGCAGTGAGTTCCAGACCCCCACCACCCTCTGGGTGAAAACATTTCTCCACAACTCCCTTCTAATCCTTTTACCAATTACTCTGGCCGGAATTTTCCAGGGTGGTAGCAGGTGTGATTGGTGGCAGGTCGGGTGGGAAAGTTGTTATTTTTGATAGCGGGTTGGGAACCCGCTGTCATCTCGCTCCCATGCACCTTTCCCCCAGGTGTGTCTGTCATCACGGAGCCGACCTGACCGGCAGCGGCGGGTGACCCAACTGAAATCATTATCAGGTAGTTTACAGGCACCTAAGAGCCTTTTTTCCCCCAACTTTTTAAATTTCCCTGCATGGCCACAGGATTCACGCAGCTTGGGAACCACGTCTGTCAACCTGAGGTGGGAGTTCCATGGCCATTGCTCCAGCTGATTACTTGACAGCATCAAATGTACAGTAAAAGCTCCCACCTGAGTGATGATCACTTTCCTCAGGCAGAAGCTGTTGCTCAGTCCATTTCCAGCACAGATTCTGCAGGCTGCAAGTGTTTCCAGTAAAGTCTCCGTCCAGTGTCACCTCATTGGAAGAACTCTCTCACCATTGACAGAATGCTTCTGTCATTTGTACTTCACCTGTCATCTATTCCATCAACATGGGTGCTGTTTATACTGTCTCACCTTGGTCCTCAGAATCCGACCACAATGAGCCCCAACACCAGCAGCACCAGGCACACCAGCAGCACCAACAACAATACCAACTTTCTCCGCAATCACCTGATGCTGCACAGGACAGAGGGCATCAGCACCCGAGCACATTGCTGCCCGGGAGGCCAGGGATGGCCTCATCATAGCCAGATTTAGTTACACCCATATGGCTGCCACATGATGCGCCAGGTTGGCACCACCCCACATCAACACCATAAAGCATCCCAACAATGCCCAATCCATTCCTTTCACACTAATCACCATTGGGGCGGGGGGGGGGGGGGTACCGTTATGTCTCACCATTCACTGCAACTCACTAAGCCACTTCCAAAGGTGCACACAAATCTGTCCAAGAACGCAAAGTGTTGAAAATAAAGGTTTCAATGTTTGACACCACATTAACAGAAACTTTACATAAATATTGGAAGAAACACCTTGTGTGCTGTTAGTTGGTATGATTGCACTAGGATGAGGGTGAGTGTGAGGGGTGGCTAGTGAGATGGGGATGTGATAATGTAGATAGAAAGAGAGGGATGGGTGGAGGTGCAAGGTATGTTGATGTGAGTAAGGATGTGCAGGAGTAGGGTAGGGAAGGCAGAGTGATGGGGATGTGATGAGAGGCACAGCAGGATGCAGTTGAGTGTGGCTTTGTATTAACATTTCCTGCTCTAATGAGATCATTGAAACTTTTGCAGAACTGCACCCAGGTTCTCCTGAACACATCCCTGCTTGTCACCTCCTCTGCAACCAGGCTGTCTTGGTCTCCTGGCGAGGTCTCTTCCGCCCATCGGAAGGGAAGAGGACCTCCCTGCGTACTCTGAGGAGGGAGTCATCGGAGAACCTGGTTGCAGCCCTCTGCCTCTGTGCAGTCATTGTCAGTGTTTGCAGCACTCCAATGCTGTAGTGCACTGACAGCACTATGTTAGCTGAAACTTCAAATGTAATGTGGCCATGGTCCCCTTAAAGATCCCAGCTGAAATCGTGTCATGAATGCCGTCACCAGACCCGCTCCATCTAATTGGGCCGGGTAACACGCTGGGCGGGCTTAGTAGGCCCCATTAAGGTAAGTTCATTTTCAACAGCGGAATGGAGCCAACAGCAGGGTCGTGACCCACCACGGACGCCGCCCGCACCAGACCCACCCAGGTAGGCAAATTTCCGGCCTTTAAATCTATGGCCCCTGGTTATTAACCTCTCTGTTAAGGGAGATAGGTCCTTTCTATCCACTCTATCTAGGACCCTCATAATTTTATACACCTTAATTAAATCTCCCCTCAGCCTCCACTGTTCCAAAGAAACAACCCCAGCCTATCCAATCTTTCCTCATAGCTAAAATTCTCCAATCCTGGCAACATCCTCGTAAATCTCCTCTGTACCCTCTCTAGTGCAATCACATCTTTCCTGTAATGTGGCGACCAGATCTGTATGCAGTACGCAAGCTGTGGCCTAACTAGTGTTTTATACAGTTCTAGCATAACCTGCCTGCTCTTATATTCTATGCCTTGGTTAATAAAGGAAAGTATCCCGTATGCCTTATCTACCTGTCCTGCTATCTTCAGGGATCTGTGGACATGCACTCCAAGGTCCCTCTGTTCCTCTTCACATCTCAGTATCCTAACATTTATTGTGTATTCCCTTGCCTTGTTAGCCCTCCCCAAATGCATTATCTCACATTTTTCCAGGTTGAATTCCATTTGCCACTTTTCCGCCCACCTGACCAGTCCATTGTTATCTTCCTGCAGTCTACAGCTTTCTTCCTAACTATCAACCAATCAGCCAATTTTTGTATCATCTGCAAACCTCTTAATCATGCTCCCTACATTGAATTCTAAATCATTGATATATAAATGATTTATATACATAAAGCAAGGGACCTAGTACTGAGCCCTGTGGAACCCCACTGGAAACAGCCTTCCAGTCACAAATACACCCATCGACCATTACCCTTTGCTTCCTGCCACTGAGCCAATTTTGGATCCAACTTGCCACTTTCCCTTGGATCCCATGTGCTTTTACTTTTCTGACCAGTCTGCTATGTGGGACCTTGTCAAAAGCCTTGCTAAAATACATGTAGACTACATCAAACGCGCTACCCTCATCAACCCTCCTTGTTACCTCCTCAAAAACTTCAATCAAGTTAGTCAGACATGACCTTCCCTTAACAAATCCATGCTGACTGTCCTTGATTAATCCGTGCCTTTGTAAATGACGATTAATCCTGTTCCTCAGAATTTTTTCCAATAATTTGCCTATCACTGAGGTTAGAGTGACTGGTCTGTAATTACTCGGTATATCCCTTTCTCCCTTTTTAAATAATGATACGAACGCTAGCAGTCCTCCAGGCCTCCGACACCATGCCTGTAGCCAGAGAGGATTGGAAAATGATGGTCAGAGCCTCTACTATTTCCTCCCTTGCTTCTCTTAACAACCTGGGATACATTCCATCTGGGCCTGGCGATTTATCTACTTTCAAAGATGCTAAACACCCCTTAATATTTCCTCTCTCACTATATTTATCTCACCTAATATTTCACACTTCTCCTTAAGTACAATGTTTGCATCGTCCCTCTCTTTTGTGAAGACAGACGCAAAGTATTCATTAAGAACCATACCCACATCTTCCGCCTCCACATACAGCTTACCTTTTGGGTCTCTAATAGGCCCTACTCTTTCCTTAGTTATCCTCTTGCTCTTTATGTATTTATAAAACATCTTTGGATTTTCCTTGATTTTACTTGCCAATATTTTTTCATGCCCTATCTTTGCTTTCCTGATTTCCTATTTAATTTCACCCCTGCACTTTCTATACTCCTCTAGGCTTTCTGCAGTATAGAGCTCTTGGTATCTGACATAAGCGTCCCCTTTTTGCCTTATCCTACCCTGTATGCTCCTTGACATCCAGGGGGCTCTAGATTTGGGAGTCCCACCCTTTTTCTTTGTGGAAACATATTTGCTCTGAACTCTCACTATCTCCTCCTTGAAGGCCTCCCACTGCTTTGACACTGATTTACCTTCAAGTAGAGGTTTCCAGTCCACTTTTGCTAAATCACATCTCAGCTGAGCCTTTCCCCAATTGAGAACTTTTACTCCTGGTCTATCTTTGTCCTTTTCCATAACTACGCTAAATCTAACTGAATTGTGATCACTACCAGCAACATGTTCTCCCACTGATACCCCTTCCACCTGCCCAGCTTCATTCCCTAAAACTCAGTCCAGAACCGCCCCTTCTCTTGTTGGGCTACATACTGGCTAAAAAAGTTCTCCTGAATGCATTTTAAGAATTCTGCGCCCTCTATACCTTCACTAATTTTAAGCTTCTCACATAGTTGGGATCAGTTGCACCCCCAGTCAGTTCCCCCAATAATGCTATCAGCACTGACCATTTGAAACACATGTAGGAACATAGGGGGAAAAATTCAGTATCGCCCCGTTTGGGGCGCAATTATCGGCCGGGCGCAAAGATTAGCGCCTGGCGCTAATTATCGCCTCCGATTACAAACTTGACTTTTATCGCCCCTGGAGGTGATTGGAGCGCTAATTCAGGCGCTACACATCTGTCTTAAGGCACAAAGGCCGAGGAGCGAGGCGCTAACTCAGAGCGCTGGTGAAGCTCATGTGATGTCAGTCAGCAATGGAACACAGACACAATGGCCCCGGCCAGTTCTTAAAGGGGAGGGTTGATCTTGCTTTCCATCCACATCCTGCTCATTGCAGCCTTGAATCTCGGCCTGGAGAGACCTGTACATCAAATCTGCTGGAAAGAACAATGGAGAGGCCCAGGGAAAGAGCTCAGAGTGCAGCCCCCACAGTCTCTTCTAAATCGATACAAGGAAGGGCAAATCAAAATGAACCTGCAAAGTACTGCTCAGTACCCAAAACTCCTTCACACAGCGTTGAATCTCTCCAGAAGTCTCTCGCTCTCTCAGAATGCGTGGTTCAAAAATGTCACCAACAAAAAAAGGCAGGAAGCGGTCGCCTTTAAATAGCGCTCCCCCAGTCCCTTCCTGACTGCAAAACGCTCCCCTCAACCTGTCGTTGCTAGCGGCAGGCAGTAAGGCAGGGGGCACCACTCAATATCCGCTCCGGGGCGCTACCAGGGCGTTGCGCACTCGACTGACGTCACGATCTGCCGGTGCAGGAGATCGTGGTGGTACTGTTTAGCGCCACCACAAAATGTCTAGTTAATTTCGCGAGCGGCGCAAATATCGCTGCGCCCGGGCGCTAGTTGTTTTGCGCCCCATTAGCGCCCTCTTAAGGCGCTAACGGGAGGCGCAACCAACTGAATTTTCCCCCCATAGGAACAGGAGTAGGCCGTTCAGCACCTCGAGCCTGTTCCGCCATTCAATTAGATTATGGCTGATTTGTATCTTAGCTCCATCTATCCGCTTGGTTCTGTAACCCTTAATAGTCTTGGCTAACAAAAATCTATCAATCTTAGTTTTGAAATTATCAATTTATATTTAAGAAATAGAAACACAAAATCTACTAATCATAATTAATTTTAAATTTAAAAAAGAAATATGAAAGAAATTCTCCTCCCAGGTGGAGTCTACTTGTACTCTCCCTTTGACATTACCATGCCCGTTGCTGGGCTGGTACTCAATCTTGCCAGCACCCGCTAACTGCCTGTATCTATAGGATTTCTACTGCATCTTCTCATTGTCTTCAGTAGAGTGGTTCTTCCTGAACCACTGAAGTCCTTGTGGTGATGGTGCTCACACAATGGCATTAGGTAGGTCATTCCAGCATACTGACCCAGCAATGATGAAGGAATGGATATATAGATGTCCAAGTTAAGATGGTGTGTAACTTGGAGGGGAACTTGGAAGTGATGGTATTTTCACAACATTATTGCTTTTGTCCTTCTTGGTGGTGGTGGTCCCAGGTTAGGGAGGTGCTGTCAAAATAAATCTGGTGAATTTCTGTTGTGCATCCTGTAAATAGTACATACTGTAGCCAAATGTGGCAGGGGTGGATATTGTGTCTAGTGGCAGGGGCACTGATCAATAAAACTTCCCCGTCCTCAATGGCATTGAGTTTCTTGAATGTTGTGTAGCTGGAGCTATCATGCAAATGGTGAATATTCAATCACACTCCTGACTTCAACCTTGTAGATGCTGGTGAGGCACTGAGGGGTCAGGAGGTGGCCCACTGATTGCAGTCTCTGCCCTGCTATTGTGGTCACTGTGTTTGATATGGCTGGTTCAGTCAAGACCTTCAAAATTCCTCCTTGAGCAGTGTCATAATAACAGTCTTTAGAGTACCCACCACAAAGTTCCACTTATTAGCCCATAACTCAAGAGGATGAGTAGAAAGCACTTGATCCCCAGCCAAGTCTGCCAATAATAACACATCCTCTGTGAAAATGAGCACCACAAATCATTCACACTCTGACACTTTCCCTTATTGGGTCATCCAACAGATCATTGATGCATACATCAAATTTGATGGGTGACAACCTTGCCGTACTCCTTTTTTCTGAGCTGGAATACACATACCAAATAAGAGCCAAAATTTGGCTAACTACTCGAATCGCTTCCAGCTTCTTCATTAGGGCTGCCTGAGGCATCAGGTCAAACACCTTACACAATTGATGAAAACAATGAAAGTAGGTTTCCCTCAAAGTCTTGTATAAAGCTACAACCTGCTGCATGAAATCCTAACAAGAATGAAATACCTTGTTCCTTTTGATTACATGTATTTTTGGAAAGAATTATATATACATGCCACAATGAGATAAATAACCATCTTAATGGTTATATCATTTTTGTGTAATTGCAAGTTCTTATGGGTGAATGCAACATGCTGATCTTCATTTACATAAGGAACCTCTTAGCCTCATCGAATCATCGAATCATAATAGAAGAACTATCAAATTAGTCCCACTTCCCCGCTCTTTCCCCATAAACCTGTACATTTTTTCCCTCCAAGTATTTATCCAATTCCCCTGTAAAAGTTATTATTGAATCTGCTTCCTCCACCCTTTCAGGCAGTGCATTCCAGATCATAACTCGCTGGGTAAAATTATTTCCCCTCATGTTGCCTCTGGTTCTTTTGCCAATTACCTTAAATCTGTGTCCTGTGTTAACCGATCCTTCTGCCACTGGAAACAGTTTTTCCTTATTTACTCTTCATGATGTTGAACACCTCTATCAAATCTCCACTTAATCTTCTCTGCTCTAAGGAGAACGACCCCAGTTTCTCCAGTATCTCCACATAACTGAAGTCCTTCATTCCTGGTACCATTCTAATAAATGTCTACTGCAGCCTCTCTAAGGCCTTGACATCCTTCCTAAAGTGTGGTGCCCAGAATTGACCACAATACTCCAGCTGGGGCTGAACCAGTGATTTATAAAGGTTTAGCATAACTTCCTTGCTTTTGTACTCTATGCCTCTATTTATAAAGCCAAGGATCCCGTATGTTTTTTTAACAGCTTTCTCAACTTGACCTGCCACCTTCAAAGGCTTGTGTACGTACACCCCCCGGGCTCTCTGTTCCTGCACCCCCTTTAAAATTGTGTCATTTAGTTTATAGTGCCTCATTCTTCCTACCAAAATTAATCACTTCACTCTTCTCTGCATTAAATTTCATCTGCCACGTGTCTGCCCATTTCTTCAATCTGTTATGTCCTCCTGAAGTCTATTACTATCCTCCTCACTGCAATACATCATAATCCACCTACTGTCATAAACACATCCTCAACTCATGGTCTGGCAGAAAGTGAGGAAATTCAACTAGAAGGGACTGAAGAACAAGTTGACCAAAGAAAGTTAACAGGCAGCCATCTTAGAATAAAAACACTGGGCATTGCTGTAGAGTGTGATTGTTCATACTAGTGCACATACACCGTCATACACTGTCCATTGTTTAGTCAGAAAGACATCTGCCATAGTTATGATCTGTATTTCATTCCTGGGGAGGGTGGATTTTAATTAGCCTTGGTTGGTGTCCATTATTGCAGGTTACAAGCTTAAGCGTGCCCCAAAGCTCATGTCCAGTCCTCTTGTAAGATATTGAGAAATTCAATAATGCAGTAGAAAAAATTACCATGTGGCAACCGTGAAAACACGTTTAAGGTTTCTATTTCTCTCTCTCTCTCTCTCTTGCTCTCTCCAGTGCAGGCTGCCTTCATTTCCTGTCAGCAGTGTGACCATATTTTCTTTAGTCTTTCATCGTGCTCGGTCGGCTTGGTGATGAAAAATGCCAAGATAATGTTGCTAAGTGACCCAGTATTGCTGACTTTGCTGGAGGTGTATGATGTCACAAAGTGATGTTGCTGAGTAAACTAAGGGCGGCTAGAGGTGAGGGATCATATACAGTCCCTCATTTTTTTCTCTTTCCCTTATGCACACAGAACATCAGAAAAGTCAGTGATGAGAACAATAAAATTACTTACATAGATAGAGTCTTCCTTATACACATCATTGGCACTTGTTGGGCTGGATTTCCCTCTTCTTGACAGGGTAGCAGGATTTCGACCTGCTCCGATCCTACCGCCACCTCAACCCATTTTCCTGGGTCGAGGGTCACTTCCCAGGCACGGCACAGTCCTGGCACGATTCCGGCCACCAAGAGGGAACTCATCACTGCCAGAACCACCACATCAGAAGAGGCAAATGGAGCTTTAAAGGGGCAGAGGAGCCCCGAAGAGTACAAGGCAAAAATGTTTTTAGGCCTCAGCCAAAACCAAGGCCAAAGAAGGCAAGGCTTTGGGGTCATAATAAAGGGAGAAGAGGCCTGTATTAAGTCTTCTCCCTCCATCAGAAGCCATCAGGACTATTGCTGCTGCTACCTTGGGTCTACTACCACCGTTCACAAGGTGGCTCAAGGAACGGTCGTAAGAAACATGGGCAGAAGGCAAGTGAGCTAGGAACACGGGCCCTGCCTCCCTCCCCACTGGTGTTTACATGCGGCAGGCAGGGAAATGGCAGTCCCAACCTGGAGAAAAATTCAGGTCAGGGCAGAAAAGCAATAGTAGGCCTCACCATCCTTTTTTCAAACTGTTTCTGCTGCTGTTCAGTCTGATTTAGGGCTGGACAGTGGAGGAAAATCCTGCCCATTCAATCTTGATTGGTACTGGGGAATTGAGTTTATTTTTTCCTGACAGCATAGGGAGTGTTACTGTCTGCTCCTGCCCTGTATTAAGGTCCAGGGTCTACTTGATAGATCACTTCTTTTTCATCTACACTATCCTGTGAATGACTTCCTTCCAAACTCCTTAACCATAAACAACAATAAAAAACCCAGCAGGGCCTGAGGGATGGTTAGCGGAGATTATGGTGTGTGCGGGATGCTATCATTCAAATAATGACAAAGACCTTACAAGGTAAGCAACTTTATTTTCTTCATCATTCAGGTACCCCTCATACATGTTAGGGCTCGTATAATTTAGGAGGGAGGCCCGACCTGGGATGCCCCAAACCCTGCTTGCAAGAACCATCTGGCGAAAACATTGCCCTAGGTGTTGTCCAAATTTAAAGTCTGTTACACTTTGTGGTTTTACTCAGACATTTATCTCTTAGTCAGTGTTAAGGACCACTCCCATAAGCGACATCATGCTCCCTTTGAACTAAAATGTGACCTTACAGTCACAATATCTGGTATACCAAAAATAGTGGGGAACCAAGGGGCTAATAAGAGTGAGGAACTTAAAGTAATTAATATAAGTAGAGGAAAAGTATTGGAGAAACTAATGGGACTAAAAGCCGACAAATCCCCTGGACCTGACGGCCTACATCCTAGGGTTCTAAAAGAGGTGGCTGCAGAGATAATGGATGCATTGGTTGTGATCTTCCAAAATTCCCTAGATTCTAGAACGGTCCCAGCGGTTTGAAACGCACCAAATATAACCTTGCTATTCAAGAAAGAAGGGAGAGAGGAAACAGGGAACTACAGGCCAGTTAGCCTGACATCAGTCGTCGGGGAAATGCTGGAATCCATTATTAAGGAAGTGGTAACAGGGCATTTAGAAAATCATAATATGATTAGGCAGAGTCAACATGGTTTTATGAAAGGGAAATTGTGTTTAACAAATTTATTAGAGACTTTTGAGGATGTAACTACCAGGATAGATAAAGGGGAACCAGTGGATGTAGTATATTTGGATTTCCAAAAGGCATTCGATAAGGTGCCACATAAAAGGTTGCTATGCAAGATAAGGGCTCATGGGGTTGGGAGCAATATATTAGCATGGATAGAGGATTGGTTAACAGACAGAAAACAGAGAGTAGGGATAAACGGGTAATTTTCTGGTTGGCAGGCTGTAACTAGTGGGGTGCCGCAAGGATCAGTGCTTGGGCCTCAGCTATTTACAATCTATATTAATGCCTTAGATGAAGGGACCGAGTGCAATGCATACAAGTTTGCTGACAATGCAAAGCTAGGTGGGAAGGTAAGCTGTGAGGACACAAAGAGCCTGCGAAGGGACATTGACAGGTTAAGTGAGTGGGCAATAAAGTGGCAGAGGGAGTATAATGT
Source organism: Squalus acanthias (assembly GCA_030390025.1). Classification (NCBI taxonomy): domain Eukaryota; kingdom Metazoa; phylum Chordata; class Chondrichthyes; order Squaliformes; family Squalidae; genus Squalus; species Squalus acanthias. The sequence continues at coordinate 84,798,721 of CM059435.1, forward strand.
GGGGAAATGTGAAGTTATTCACTTTGGTAGGAAGAACAGGAAAACAGAATATTTTTTAAATGGTGAGAAACTATTAAATGCTGGTGTTCAGAGAGATTTAGGTGTCCTCGTACAGGAAACATGGAAAGTTAACATGCAGGTACAGCAAGCAATTAGGAAGGCAAATTGCATGTTGGCCTTTATTGCAAGGGGGTTGGAGTACAAGAGTAAGGAAGTCTTACTACAATTGTACAGGGTTTTGTTGAGACCACACCTGGAGTACTGTGCACAGTTTTGGTCTCCTTATCTGAGGAAGGACATACTTGCCTTAGAGGCGGTGCACTAAAGTTCACTAGATTGAACCCTGGGACAAGAGGGTTGTTCTATGAGGAGAGATTGAATAGATTGGGCCTATACTCTCTGGAGTTTAGAAGGAGAGGTGATCTCATTGAAACATAAAATTCTGAGGGGGATTGACAGGGTAAATGCTGAGAGGTTGTTTCCCCTGGTTGTACAGTCTAGAACTAGGGGGCATAGTCTCAGGATAAGGGGTCGGCTATTTAAGACTAAGATGAGGGGAATTTCTTCAAAGGGTTGTGAATCTTTGGAATTCTCTACCCCAAAGGGTTGTGGATGCTGAGTCGTTGAATATATTCAAGGCTGAGATAGATAGATTTTTGGACTCTATGGAAATCAAGGGATATGGGAATCGGGTGGGAAAGTGGAGTTGAGGTCGAAGATCAGCCATGATCTTATTGAATGGCAGAGCAGGCTCGAGGAGCCGTGTGGCCTACTCCTGCTGTTAATTCTTATGTTATTATAACAGCATTACCCAGGGATCTAGCAACAACCCGCATTTATATAACACTCCTCGAACCTGCTCTGCCATTCAATAAGATCATGGCTGATCTTCGACCTCAACTCCACTTTCCCACCCGATTCCCATATCCCTTGATTTCCCTAGAGTCCAAAAATCTATCTATCTCAATAAGCTCCCCGCTGGAGTGGAACTAATTTACAGAACAAATGGGAAACTGTTCAACCTCCGTCGCCTCCAGCCCAGATCCAAGGTCGTCCCATCCTCTGTCGTCGAATTACAGTATGCAGACAACGCTTGCGTCTGCGCTCACTCGGAGGTTGACCTCCAAACCATCGTCAACACCTTCACCGAAGCGTACGAGAGCATGGGCCTTACACTAAACATCCGTAAAACAAAGGTCCTCTACCAACCCGTCCCCGCCACACAGTACTGCCTCCCGATTATCAAAATCCACGACAAGGCCTTGGACAACGTGGACCACTTTCCATACCTCGGGAGCCTACTGTCAACAAGGGCAGACGTCGATGACGAAGTCCAACACCACCTTCTGTGTGCCAGTGCAGCCGTCGGTCACCTGAGGAAGAGAGTGTTTGAAGACCAGGACCTCAAACCCGGCACTAAGTGCATGGTCTACAGAGCAGCAGTGATACCCGCCCTGCTGTATGCCTCAGAGACATGGACCATGTACAGCAGGCACCTTAAAGCACTGGAGAGGTACCACTAACGCTGCCTCCGCAAGATCCTGCAAATCCATTGGCAGGATAGGCACACCAATGTCAGTGTTCTCGCTCAGGCCAACATCGAAGCTTTGACCACGCTCGATCAGCTCTGATGGACGGGTCACATCGTCCGCATGCCCGTCACGAGACTCCCAAAACAAACGCTCTACTCGGAGCTCCGACACGGCAGGAGAGCCCCAGGTGGGCAGAGGAAACGCTTCAAGGACACCCTCAAAACCTCCTTGAAAAAGTGCAACATCCCCACCGACACCTGGGAATCCCTGGCCCAAAACCGCACAAAGTGGAGGAGAAGCATCCGGGAAGGCGCCGAACACCTCAAGTCTCTTCGCCGGGAGCAAGCGGAAGCCAAGCACAAGCAGCCAAGGAGTGCACGTCAACCCAAGCAACCCTCCCACCCGCCCCTTCAACCACCGTTTGCCCCACCTGTGACAGAGACTGTAGGTCCCGCATTAGACTCATCAGTCACCTGAGAACTCATTTTTAATGTGGAAGCAAGTCATCCTCGGTTCCGAGGGACTGCCTAAGAAGAGAAGAAGCATTTATATAACACCTTTAACGTAGTAAAACGTCCCAAGGCACCTCACAAGAGCGTAATCAGACAAAAATTGACATCGAGCTAAAGAAGGAGATATTAGGATGGGTGACTAAAAGCTTGGTCAAAGAGGTAGGTTTTAAGAATTGCCTTAAAGGAGGAGGTGGAGAGGCAGAGAAGTTTAGGGAGGGAATTCTAGTGCTTAGGGCCTAGACGGCTGAAGACACAACTGCCAATGGTGGGGCAAAGGAAGTAGGGGATGCACAAGAGGCCAGAGTAAAAGCAACGCGGAGCTCTCGGAGGGTTACATCGAGTCTACAACACAAACAGGCCATTAAACCCAACTGGTCTATGCCAGCATTTAAGCTCCACACGGGTTGTAGGGCTAGAGGTTACAGAGATAGGGAAGGGCTAGGCCACGGATTTTTAATTACTGATTTCTTGACATTAGAGCTAGGAGCAGTTGGCCCCAGTAAACTTGAATCGGTGGAATCAGCATCCGATTTCCATATGCCTATCTTTAAAGGACCTTGGGATATATTTTACTTTAAACGTACTATATAAATGAGTTGTTTTCAGTTAATTCTAGCATTTAAAAAAAAAACCCGTTTTCTGGCCATTTAACCCATTCACTGCTTTGACGTTCGTGACACTTGAATTGTACCAGTTACTCTCCCTCCCCCTTTATAGTTCAGTTCCATTAATGGACTCACTTACTTTCCAGTTCTGACAAAAGGTTCAACATGTTAATCTGCCTTTTCTCTGTTCAGATGCAGACAGATGTGCTGTGCAATATTAGCATTTTCTGCTTTTATTTCAAGTTTTGTAAATTTTTTTCTTTTTCTTTATAATGTAATAGCTTTCTGGATGACAGCGGTGAAATCCTCACTGCAGATAGCAATCATATAATAGAGGAATTAAAATAACAAGCACCTGCACGATACAAAGCAACACAGTATAGTATGGCTACAGAACATAGCGACTCATTGCTACAATTCAGGTAAAGATATTTTTATTGACATTCCATCACTGTACAGCAGCCTATTTACCAATTAGAGCAGGCAGCGTACGCCTCTAGGTCAGTACATGCAGTGTCACAACGAGCTGCTTACAATTATATTACATGTCTGAGGCAAAGATTGTGTTCTTTCTATTAAGGTGCATTAAGAGTCTGGAGCATTTACAAGTAGGTTAATATGAAATATTTACATATACCGCAAGCTGGAAAAACTGTATTGTTCATAATTTGCAACTATTGTTGCTGTTGCATGATCTGTTGACTCAGCTGTGGGGATGTTTAACCGCCAAACTTATAGCTGTTGCATATTCTGGTCTGCATGTACTCAGAGAAAGGAGTTTCAGTAGTACATTGATAGGCCACTCATTGGGATGTAAAGCAGGAGCAGATCACAACTCTTTAAAAAAACACACGCATACACACACACAGTCAGTACTGCCCTTCAACAAACAGACAGTTTCTATTGGTTAAGCAGAGAGATCAATTCATGTGGCTTTATGATGTATGGCAGCAGTGGGGAGCAAGAGGGTAGCCAATAGCCTTGCCAAGCATTCGATGCAAACAATAACACAATTTCAAAGTGGTTTTGATCCTGATGTTACACCAAAGACCAAAAAAAAAATCAATACCAAACGATTGCATTGAAGGAGGCTCCACCGATCAGCACAGGACATGTGAAGAGAGAAATTAAAGAAAAAACTGTTCTGTCAACTATTTCTACTAGGATCCTTTTAATGGAATCACTTCGGCAATAAGCTAAATGTTCTCTTTAACCAGTTGTCCCATTAAACTTTTTAAAAACCCCTTCTGGAAAAGTGTAGCTCATTGCTTGATTGCACAGCACGTTCCTGGTCTCTGCAGCACAGAAACTTCTGCATGTGCTCATTTCTGAAAAAAGTTTTCAGGAGGTTGAACACTGGAAAATGCACAGAGGATCAGCTGGTTCAAGCTTCGGTGAACACTCCCACTACTGGCCATGCAGGGAAAACCATTCTTCCTGGGGATTCCAAGCTGCCACTTGATGCACAGCCTAATGCTTCCTCAGAAAGGAAGGAATGGAAGTGGAAACCTCTTGTCCACCTCCAAGCAGCATATTATAGAGCAGCAACAGCAGATGCCTAGGAGCAGGATACCTGGCCTGACTTTAAATTGAGGAATGGAATGTCACACTAGGCAATTGAGGGGATGAATGGGGAGTTCTTTTAAAAAATAATTTTACTCCAAGAAATAGCCTGCACACAGCAAAATATTTCACATATTTCAACTAAATAAGGATAACTCTCACTCCACAGAGCTTGCTCTAAAGAAGTCAGACCAGAATGTAACCAGAAAAGGTTGTGGTTCTACAGAGAGTTTCAGAAGCTAGAGGGGTGACTAAAAAGCAGGACCAGTGCCACGGGCTAGTGAGTATAGGAACAGCAAGATAAAGTAAGTTTATGCATGACTGGAGAAATGGTGCAGGAGGGAGGGCTTCAGATTTCTGGGGCATTGAAACCAGATCTGGGGCAGGAGGAACCTGCACAAGGTGGACAGGTTGCATCCGAACAAGGCTGGGACCAACATCCTCACAGGAAGGTTTACTAGTGCCGTGGGGGAGGGTTTAAACTAATTGGGCAGGGGGAGGGTAACCAGGATGAAGCATGAGAGAAGAAACAAGGTGCACACACAACTGGGAGAGACAAACAGTATTAAAGAGTAGTCCAGAAAGAGGAGGAATCAATCAGCAGAGCAATGCAAAGCAGACTAGGCAGGTTTGGACTGCATGTGCAGAAATGCGCGGAGCGTGACAAATAAGCTTGGTGAGCGGCATGCACAAGTTGTCACATGGGGATGATAGAGTGGTAATAATCGCTCAAACAAGAGCAGGAATGGGAACTTAACATTCCTGGCTACATTGTAGGGGGGGCGGGGGGAGGTGGCAGTATTGATCAAAGATACTGTTACAGCCCTGGAAAGGGATGATGTGCTAGAGGGTTGAATAACAGAATCTATTTGGTTACAGTTAAGGAGCAGAAGAGGAGCTGGGTGTATATACTATAGACCACCAAATAGTGGGAGAGAGATGGAAGAGCAAGTCTGCAAGCAAATTTCAGAAAGGGGTAAAAACATTAGAGTAGTGATAGTGGGGGACTTCAATTATCCTAATATAGACGAGGAAAAACAGTGTAAAGGGCAAAGAGGGGGAGGAATTCCTGAAATGTGTACAGGAGAACTTTCTTGATCAGTATGTTTCGAATGAGGAAGGAAGCGGTGCTGGAGCTAGTTGTGGAGAATGAAGTGGATCAAGTTTCAGTGGGAGAGCTTCTGGGAAGCAGCGATCACAATATTAGAGTAGTTATGGAAAGGGATAATGAACAATCAAAGGTGAAAATACTCAACTGGAAGAGGACTCATTTCAGTGAGTTGAAAAGGGATCTGGCTCAGGTGGATTGGAAACAGAGGTTGGCAGGTAAAACAGTAAATGAGCAATGGGAGACCTTCGAGGTGGAGATAGTTCAGGTAGAGCGAAAACACATTCCCATTCCCATGAGGAAGAAAGGAAGGGCATCCAAAGCAATGACTAAAGAAATTGAGATTAAAATGTACCAGAGAAAGAAGACTTACGATAAATGTCAGGTTCACAATACAGTAGAGAATCAAGCAGAATACAGAAAGTGCAGAGGAGAACTGAAAAAGGAAATAAGGGGCAAAGAAAGTGTATGAGGAAAGATTAGTGGGCAACATAAAAGGGAACATTAAAGTCTTTTATAAACATATAAGTAGTAAAAAGATGGTCAGAGGAAAGGTGGAGCCGATTAGGGACCAAAAAGGAAATCTTCCCGTGGAGGCAGAGGGTATGGTTGAGGTACTAGATGAGTACTTTGCATCTGTCTTCACTAAAGAGGATGCTGCCAATGTCAGAGCAAAGGAGGGAATAGAGAAATTGGATATACGATAAAAATAGATAAAGAGGAGTTACTTAAAAGGTTAGCAGTGCTCAAAGTAGAAAAATCACCTAGTCCGGATGGGATGCAGAGGGAAATAAAGGTGGAAACAGCAGAGGCTCTGGCCACAATCTTTCAATCTCCCTGGATATGGGAGTGGTGCCAGAGGACTGGAGGATTGCAAATGTTACACCCCCGTTAAAAAAGGAGGGATAAACCTGGTAACTACAGGCCAGTCAGGTATTCTAGAGACCATAATCTGGGACAAAATTAATTTTCAATTGGAAAAACATAGATTAATTAATGACAGCCAACACAGATTTGTTAAAGGCAAGTCATGTCTGACAAACTTGATTGAGTTCTTTAATGAAATAATGGAGAGTAGTTGATGAGGATACTGCCGTTGATGTTGCGTCCCAAAGAGTTGCATTCCTGCAACAGGATGCCAAACCACTAAACAGGTTTCTGTAATAATCTGGATAAATTCTATACTGTTCCTCATGCAGTGGCAGTGGCTGGACCCCTGCCACAGGCTGCGAGATGGGGGACAAGAGCTGTGCAGGTTGACTAACAGTGAAGTGCCTTATCGGAGACAGGGAATTTTCCTATTGGTCAAGGTAGGGAGTCAAGGATAGGTGGATTGAAAGCACGAGGCTGCAGGCCAAGGCTCTCAGTCAGCCACTATCACCAAATCCCCAGTACAAAGTAGCTACCTGTCCACATCTCTTCAAGGCTATTTCCAGCTGCTGTTGTATAGTGCTTCATCACAGTGTTCTAAGTTACTGGCTCTGTTAAAATATTTCTCAGCAAAGGACTGTTTACATTCAGTACCAATACCACGTTTAATCTGGAATGCAGTGTGACTACATCACAGGTTTGAAACACCAAACCCGAACACTGCATATTCAGTCCAGTGCTTCAGCTATTGATCCGTGATCATTCGCATGCTACGTAGCAGTGCACAGAGCAACCTGGTTTCACTGGTCAGGGAGAGTTGGGCTTGGGTCTTGTGAGCAGATATTGGAAAATCAAAAATTGAAAGCTGATACAGACATGAAATGTTGCCCTCCTTCTGGAAATTGGAGAATACCATCAAGAGAAAACAAAATGCAAATGTTAGAAATCTGAAATAACAGGAAATCTGGAAATGTACACCAGCTGTGTCAGTTGTGATCATGGGTCTACACCCAAAACGTTAACTTGTCAGATACTGACTGATTTCTAGCATTTTCTGTTAATACTGTAAAAACTCTGGGGGCTGGAACTGAATGCTACCAGCTAATGGACACAGTACAACTATTAATGTCAATCTGAGGTACATCAAGGACAGACAACTCACACAGACACTGATCAACTATGACTTGCTCGCATTATCCCAAATCTTACAAACTAGACAAGCTTCAGTTAAGACCAGCCCTTCACTGAAACCAGGAAGGACGTCCCCCCTCCCATCCTATGCATTACAATGCTTCCATTCCTCTTCATATCTTTTTCTTTACATTTTTAATGATATATTTACAAGCACAATATACAAAAGTTTCTGTCATCCCCTGAGAAGACACCAAGAATCAAGAAAGTCTCTAGTCAGAATAAAAGAATCTGACGAAGACAATCAGAAATGCAATCTTAGAGAGGTCTTAAAGCCTTTTGAAAGCGGCCCAAGGTCCTTGCGTCCATGAAGGCAAAGCAGCATCAAACATAGCACACACACACATCAAAACCATTACATTGTTGGGCAGGTTCACACAGACAGGTGCAAAAGATTGTACACAGGTAACAATGAACAGTGATTAATCTAGTTACAGCAAGCATAGCCCAGGTGGGTGAGCAACTAAATACCTACAGACCCAGACACTAGGAACTGATGACTTCAAATAAAATCCAAAATTTTGTCCAAGGGTCCAGTGCGGGTAGATTTTTCTAATTTTGACTTAACAGTTGCACCAGCTTAAACTTGAAATGGTCCTAACACCAGGAAGAAATCATTTAAGCAGCAAAACCCCCCTTCCCACCCCGCAAACTGATCTATCTCAGTTCTGGGATTAGTGTTGACCAGCTCATATTCCCGAGTTCATAGTCCTCATCCTCCAGGCCAGTGAAGCTAATGTCCAGCAATATTTTGCTGAGACTGTCGTTGAGGGTGTCCAAGACCAAGCCTTCAGTCAGAGATCTGTTTGCTGTGGTGTTACAGTTTGCATTTACCTGCAGTTCTCGGGAACACTTTCTGGATTTGTCCTCTGAAAGAGGGGAGGAGCTTGTGTCAGGCACAAGATCTTTAACTGGCGAGTTTAACAGCTCACGTGGTGACTCGAAGAGAGCAAAGTCCTTAAACGGCGTACTACTAAAACTCAAGTAGCCTGTGTTATTACGCAAGGGTGTTAGGAAGGATCCACACGGCGTCCTCACGGGACTGAACTCAAATAGGCTGTCATCTTTTTTCAAAGGGGTCAGTGAAATCTTCCAGCTGTTGGCTACAGTGACTGGAGAGCTCCCACTGGTGACTTTACTGGGGGTGGAGGAGGCAGGCAGATCACGGGGCTTCTCCTTAATGGGTGTTTTGAAATTATAATCTATGGCAGTGCTGGCAAAATCTGAGCACTGCTCCAGGGTCCTGGATTCATGGAATGCTGACAGATCAGACACAAGACCCGAATCTAATCCCGTCTCTGATACAGGATCACTGGCTTCTGGGAACAAGAGAACTGGCTCCTCAATCGGCTGAAGGACATGCCTCTGCTTTCGCCTGGAACTGCTCTCCTTGGACACCCCGCAGAGTTTTACTGTTCCAGAATTTTCATGTACGTCACTAACTGGAGGGATTGCTTGAATCAGCAGTGGTTTCTCAGAGTTCTTTATTGAGGTCACAGGATGATTACAACTCAGAGTTTCATTTGGTACCTAAAAAATAAAATACAATCAGACCAAATACTTTAAAAGCATTCATGTTGAAGGATAGCACTGGAACCTTCCTCCAACAACCACATCTTACTTTTCTAAAGCACCTTTAATGTGGCCTTCACAGAGGTGTAATCAGACAAAAATGAATGCTGAGCCAAAGATGGAGATATTAGGAGGTGAACATAAGCTTAGTTTTAAGGAGAGCCTTAAAAGGAGCAGAGGGAGGGAAGAGAGAATTTCATAGGCTGGGGCCTAGGTGGCTGAAGGCACAGCTACCAATAGTTGGGCAACGGGAAGGAGTGAAGCATAAGAGGCCAGGGTTGGAGGAATGGCGAGTTCAGGGGAGATTAGAGATAGGGAGTGGCAAGGCCATGAAGGGATTTAAACACTAAGATGAGAATTTTAAATCTCAGATGTTGTGGGACTGGGAGCCAATATTGGTCTTCAAAGACAGTAGTGATGGGTGAACGGGATTTGGTGCAAAATAGGATACCGGCAGGAGAATTTTGGATGCGCTGTAGTTTGGAAAGTGGAGGGTAAGGCGATGACCAGAAGAGTATTGGAATAGTCGAGTCTGGAGATAACAAAGGCATGGACGAGAACTTCAGAAGCAGATGGGCTGATGCAGGCGATATTTTGGAAGTGGAAATAGGCCTTAGTGGTGATAACCAGGATATAGCGTTGGAAATGCAGCTCAGGGTCAAATAGGATGCCAAGATTGTGAACAGTCTGGTTCAGCCTCAGAGAGTGGTTGGAGAGGGGGGAATGGAATCAATGGCAGGGGTATGAGGCTTGTGGCCGAACACAATGGCTTCAGTCTTCCAAATGTTTAACTGGAGGAAATTGTGGCTCATCCTAGACTGTATGTCGGACAATCAGTCTGACAGCACAGAAACAGTGGTGTGGTTGAGAGAGAGAGAGATGATTGCGAGGTAGATCTGGGTGTTGTCAGCATACATGTAGAAACTGAAACAGTGAATGATGTCACCATGGGGCAGCATGTAGATAGGAACATAGGAACAAGAGTAGGCCATTCAGCCCCTCGAGCCTGTTCCGCCATTCAATGAGATCATGGCTGATCTGCGACCTAACTCCATATACCTGCCTTTGGCCTATATCAACAACAACAATATCCCTTAATACCTTTGGTTAACAAAAAATGATCAATCTCAGATTTAAAATTAACAATTGATCTAGCATCAACTGTCGTTTGTGGAAGAGAGTTCCAAACTCTACCACCCTTTGTGTGTAGAAGTGTTTCCTAATTTCACTTCTGAAAGGTCTGGCTCTAATTTTTAGACTGTGCCCCCTAGTCCTAGAATCCCCAACCAGCAGAAATAGTTTCTCTCCATCTACCCTATCTGTTCCCCTTAATATCTTGAAAGCTTCAATCAGATCACACCTTAACCGTCTAAATTCTAGGGAATACAACCCTAATTTGTGTAATCTCTCCTCGTAACTTAACCCTTGAAGTCCAGGTATCATTTTGGTAAACCTACGCTGCACTCCCTCCAAGGCCAATATATCCTTCCTAAGGTGTGGTGCCCAGAACTGCTCACAGTACTCCAAGTGTGGTCTAATCAGGATTGTATAGCTGCAGCATAACTTCTACCCCCTTGTATTCTAGTCCTCTAGATATAAAGGCCAGCATTCCATTAGCCTTTTTGATTATTTTCTGTACCTGTTCATGACATTTTAATAATCTATGTACTTGGACCCCCAAGTCTCTTTGGACTGCCACTGTGTTTAGCTTTTCACCATATAGAAAGCACCCTGTTCTATCCTTTATAGGTCCAAAGTGGATGACCTCACATTTGCTTACATTGGAATCCATTTGCCATAGTTTTACCCATTCACTTAATCTATCAATATCCCTTTGTAATGTTATGCTTTCATCTACACTGCCTACAATGCCGCCTATCTTTGTGTCATTGGCAAATTTGGATATACGACTTTCTAAGCCATCATCTAAGTCATTAATAAATACTGTGAATAGTTGAGGCCCCAGCACAGATCCCTGTGGGACACCACTAGTCACATCCTGCCAATTAGAGTACCTACCCATTATCCCTACTCTCTGGCTCCTGCTGCTCAGCTAATTTCCTAACCAGGTCAATAATTTGCCCTCAATTCCGTGGGCTTCTACCTTAGATGACAGTCTCTTTTGTGGGACTTCATCAAATGCCTTCTGGAAGTCCATATAAATAACATCCATAGACATTCCCCTGTTCACTACTTTAGTCACCTCTTCAAAAAATTCAATCAGGTTTGTCAGGCATGACCTACCTTTCACAAATTCATGCTGGCTCTCTCTGATCAAATGAAAATTTTTGAGATGTTCTGTCACTCTATCCTTAATTATAGACTCTAGCAATTTCCCAACAACAGATGTTAGGCTAACTGGTCTATAATTCCCTGGTTTCCCTCTCTCGCCATTCTTAAATAGCGGAGTGACATGTGCAACTTTCCAATCTAAAGGAATGGTTCCTGAATCAAGAGAACTTTGGAAGATTATAGTTAGGGCATCTGCAATGTGCTCACCTACTTCCTTTAAAACCCTGGGATGGAAACCATCTGGTCCTGGGGATTTGTCACTCTTTAGTGCCATTATTTTCTTCATTACTGTTATTTTACTTACATTAATTTTATTGAGTCTCTATCCCTGATTTAGTTTCCTTGAAATTTCCGGCATTTCTCTTCCTCTACTGTAAATACTGGCGCAAAGTAATTAGTCAACATGCCCGCCATTTCCTTATCATTGATAAATATCACCACTTTCAGTTTTTAAGGGGCCAACATTGCTCCTGACAACCCTTTTTTTCTTAATGTAACTGTAAAAATTTGTCGTATTGATTTTGATATTCCTTGCAAGTTTCTTTTCATACTCCCTTTTTGTAGCTCTTACTATCTGTTTTGTGACCCTTTGCTGTTCTTTGTACCTTACCCATTCGCTAGGATCTGTGCTATTTTTTGTATTTTTGTATGCTTTTTCTTTGTTTTATGCTGTCCCTCACCTCTTTAGTCATCCATGGCTGTTTTTTTGGCAAGTAGAGGTCTTGCCCCTCAGGGGTATAAACTGGTTCTGTATCACAATAAATTCTTTTTTAAACCTCTCCCACTGATCTTCTGTCGCTTTACCCATTAACAGATTTGCCCAGTTTACTGTGGACAGTTTCTGTCTCATCCCTTTGAAGTCAGCCTTACCCAAATCTAGAATCTTAGTAGCTGCTTCGCGTTTCTCCTTTTCAAATGCTACGTTGAACTCGATCATGTTATGATCGCTAAGGGATAAATGTTCACGCACAGTTAGGCTGCTAACTAAATCTGGCTCATTACTAAATCAAATATGGCATGCCCCCTTGTTGCCTCAAGGATATATTGTTGTAGAAAAATATCCCGGACACACTCAAGAAATTCACTACCTTTCTTCTTATCCCAATCTATATGAAAGTTAAAATCCCCCATTAAAACCACTCTGCCTTTACAACATGCTTGTCTAATCTCTGCATTTATACAATCCAGCACTTCACAGCTGCTACCAGGGGGCCTATACACAAGTCCCATTACAATCTTAAATCCTTTCCTATTTCTTAATTCTACCCATAAAGTCTCCACTGCCTGCTTACTTCTTAGAGTCATAGAGGCACAGAAGGAGGCCATTCGGCCCATCGAGTCCACGCCGGCTCTCTGCAGAGCAATCCAGTCAGTCCCATTCCCCCGCTCTATCCCCGTAGCCCTGCAAGTTTATTTCCCTCAAGTGCCTATCCAGTCTCCCCTTGAAAACATTGAGTGTCTCCGCTTCCACCACTTCCGTCGGCAGCGAGTTCCAGGTCCTCACCACTCGCTGCGTAAAAAAGTTTTTCCTCACATCCACCCTGTATCTCTTGCCCAAAACCTTAAATCTGTGTCCCCTAGTCCTTATACCATTAACTAGTGGGAACAGCCTTTCCCCGTCTAGCCTATCCAAACCCGTCATAATCTTGTACACCTCTATCAAATCACCCCTCAACCTCCTTTGCTCTAATGAAAACAAATCCAGCTTCTCCAACCTGCCCTTGTAGCTAAGATTCCCCCATCCCCAGTACCATTCTGGTAAATCTCCTCTGCACCCTCTCAAGGGCCTTCACATCCTTCCTAAAGTGTGGTGACCAGAACGGGACGCAATACTCCAGTTGTGGCCTAACCTGCGCTTTATAATGGTTCAGCATAACTTCTCTACTTTTGTACCCAATACCTCTATTTATGAAGCCCAAGATCCCATATGCTTTGCTAACCACTCTCTCAATATGTCCCGCCACCTTCAGGGACCTATGCACTTTAACTCCCAGGTCCCTCTGTCCCTGCACACTCTTTAAAACTGTGCCATTAAGTGTATATTGCCTCTCTCTGTTCCTTCTGCCAAAATGAATCGCCTCACACTTCTCTGTACTAAATTCCATCTGCCACTTGTCTGCCCATTCTGCTAGCCTTTCTATGTCCTGTTGCAGTCGATTGGTATCATCCTCACTGTTTGCCACACCCCCAAGTTTGGTGTAATCGGCAAATTTAGAAATTCTACTCTGTATTCCAGTATCCAGGTCATTTATATATATCAAAAAAAGCAGTGGCCCCAGCACTGACCCTTGAGTAACACCACTGTCTACCATCCTCCAGTCTGAAAAACAGCCATTTACCACAACTCGCTGTTGTCTGTCCTTAAGCCAATTCCTTATCCAAGCTGCCACTGACCCACCTATTGCATGAGCCTCAATTTTGTTAACCAGCCTTCTATGTGGTACTTTGTCAAACGCCTTCCTAAAATCCATGTAGACAACATCCATTGCATTCCCTTCATCGATCCTCCCTGTTACTTCATCAAAAAATTCAATTAGATTAGTCAAACACAATCTGCCTTTTACAAATCCGTGTTGGCTCTCCTTAATTAGCTTAAACCTCTCCAAGTGCCCATTAATTTTTTCCTTGATTATTGTTTCTAAAACTTTACCCACCACTGATGTTAAACTGACCGGCCTGTAGTTACTAGGATTGTCCTTACACCCTTTCCTGAACAATGGTGTCACATTTGCCACTTTCCAATCCCTCAGGCATCTTCCCCGCATCCAGGGAAGATTGGAAAATTATGGCAAGCCCTTCCGCTATCTCCTCCCCCATTTCCCTTAGCAACCTGGGATGCAAGCCATCTGGACCAGGCGACTTATCCACTCTAAGCATACCCAGCCTTTCTAGTATATTCTGTCTATCAATTTTCACCCCTTCCATTGCTTCTACCTTTTCCATTTCTACCGATATTTTGTCAGCATCCACCTCCTTAGTAAACACCGATACAAAGTACTCATTGAATATTCTAGCCTTGCCCTGCTCCTCTAAGCATATATCACCTTCTTTGTCCCTAATAGGCCCCACCCCGCCTCTTACTACCCGCTTACTGTTTCCATGCCGGTAGAAGATTTTTGGGTTACCTTTTATGTTAACCGCCATTCTACTCTCATATTCTCTCTTTGCCAATCTTATTTTCATCTTCACTTTCCCTCTCAACTTATTGTATTTAGTCTGGTTCTCCCTTGAAGAATTCACCTGACATTCATCATACACCCTCTTTTTTTGTTTCATCATCTTCTCTATCTCCCTCATCATCCAAGGAGCCTTATCATTGAAGTGATTTCATCCTTAATCACCAAGGCTACTCCTCCCCCTCTGCCATTTTCCTATCTTTCCTGTAGACCTTATAACCTGGCATATTTAGTTCCCAGTCCTGACTGTCTTGCAGCCATGTCTCAGTAATGGCTACCATGTCATACCCTCCAATTTGAATTTGCGCCTGCAGTTCATTCAATTTATTCCTTATACTCTGTGCGTTTGTATAAAGAACGCTTATTTGGGCCACACACCCTAGCCTAATGTTCAGCTCTAATGTTTTACTCACATGTTTCTTATTTCTCTCTCCTGGTTTAATCACTTTACATCTTTTAGTTTTCTCTTTACCTGTAGTGCCGAAAGCGCAATTTCTGACTGTTACTCTACTCTCTTCCCTTTTGTTTGTTTTTAAACGACTACGTTTTTACTACAATTTCCACCTGAGCCCCCTCTCCCCCATTTACTAGTTTAAAGTCCTTGTGATCGCCCTATTTAGCCTTTCCGCTAGGACCCTGGTTCAGGTGGAGCCCATCCCAACGGTACAGTTCCTTCCTGTCCCAATACTGGTGCCAGTGCCCCATGAAACGGAACCCCTCTTTCCCACACCACTCCTTTAGCCATGTGTTCGCTTCCCAATCAGCTTATCCCTACGCCAATCAACATATCCTTCTATTCCTTTCTCCCTCATGTGTTTATCTAGCTTCCCTTTAAATGCATCTATGCTAGTTGTCTTAACTATTCCTTGTGGTAGCAAGTTCCATGTTCGAACCATTCTCTGATCTATCTTTTGACCCGTAGCAGCAGTATGAGGGTCGCTGGTGGCAACTCTTGATCCAGATTTTTCCCCTTCCTCTCAATGGGCTAGATCTTGACTTTGTGCCATAGTGTAAAACGGGTGATAGTGAGTCGGCAGCCCGTTTTACATTCTCTTGATTTTTATTTCCATTGACTTCAATAGAAATAAAAATCGGGAGAGATAATAAAACGGGCTGCCGACTCACTATCACCCGTTTTACACTATGGCACAAAGTCAAGATCGAGCCCATTGTGTCAGGAAACAGCTATCTTTCACTTTGTCTCCCTCTTATGGTACATTAGTAAAATGAAAAACTCAGGCCAATAACTATGAGCAAGAAAACCCTTAAATTTGACTATTCTGAAACAACCATGTGCAGTGTAACTGATTCAAGCTATCTTGAGAGTATTTAGGCTATTCAAATATAGTTAACAAATAACCATATCGCCTGCAATGTGTTGCTTGCTGGATCCAAAGATGCATTTTTCCCTTTTTTTGGAATCGGAAAGGAATCCAAACCCCATGGTCAGTCACTCATTTGAATAAACTTCTTGCTTTTCCCTACTTTTAAGGTTTCTATGAATGATAGTTACAGAGAAAATCTGGAGCTCTTTAGCCTTGAAAAGATGCGATTAAGGCGGCACATTCTGGAAATATACACAATATATTGTATAAAGTAAATCCAGAGCACTACTTCAAGGTATGCCCAGACAGTAGAACAGGGGCATTAGCTAAAACTGGTGAAAGGACAATTTAGAAGAGATATCACAAAGAGCTTTTTCATGCAAACCTGTAATGAACACTTGGAATATAGTTTCCTGGACACTGAAGGTGAATATCTAAGAGTCATTCAAGAAACAGATGAAATAATGGTGGGGGCGAAGGGGAGAGGAAAGATTTTCTAAATGGAAGTTCTGAATTGGGCCAAATTGCCTCACTCATCTGTATCTACCTTATGGACATTTATCGGCCATTTAAAAGCTATACTACAGTGAAAGGATTAAAATAATCTTTCTCTGCTTTATGAAAGGACAATCATGTTATGATGGGTGGGACTTGGCACTTGAGGGGGAGGTTATACAGCCCCTTTAAAGTCACAAGACCCTGGCACAACTCACCTCTGCACTGTTAGGGTCACATGGGTCATATGTCTTTTTCAAGATAGAAAGCCACAATGTTTAAACACTGTGACCCAAACAGTGGTCTGACTGAGATCCTCACCCCACACCTGTGGCAATATGATTGGAACACCTGCCAGTGCCAAAACTGTGCTGTGATACTAGGAACTTAGCTTCTCTGCCAAATGGAGGCATATTTTCAAACTGTCACAGTCCTTATTTGGGACTGAGGGTTTGACAAAGAACTGTCATTTAGGAGTAGCAAGAACAAGCCCATCGTAACCAAGCAGGAGTGCACAATCCACACTGGCTGCGATTTCGCCAGCCGTGGCGAGTCTGGTGCAGCCGGAGCGGACAGCGGCCTCAAACTCCGCACCCGTCTTCATCCCGCCTCCTCCAAGTGATTTTGGTCTGATTGCGCTTATTTAGCCCGCCTTGCGAGGTTCCTGGCCAATTAAAAGGAAGCGGGTCTGATGACGTCATTTGATGACGCGTCATCAGCCCGTTTCCTTAAAGGGACCATGTCCACATTGATTTTGATAGTTGCTTACGGAGGGACTCACAGCACGCAGGGAGGTTTTCTTCCCTTCCAATGGGCAGAAGGCACCGCCCTAGACCACCAACGCAGCCTGGTTGCACATTGCACAGGAGGGCACAAGCAGGGATTTCGTCAGGAGGACCAGGCTGCAGTGGCGCAAAGCTTTCAATGATCTTAGTAGATCACGAAACGTTGTTGCTAAGCCACACTCAACCTCATCCTGCTGTGCCACTCATCACATCCCCATCACTCTGCCTTCCCTACCATACACCTGCACATCTTTACTCACACCAACTTACCTTGCACATCCACCCATCCCTCTCTATCTACATTATCACTTCCCCATCTCACTAGCCATCTCTCACACTCACCCTCATCTTACTGCAAGCATACCAACTAACAACACACAAGGGTAGGCACTTGGGTGGTTTAGCCAATGATCATGTGAAGTTTTTGGTAATGTGCTGTCCAACATTGAAATCTTTATTTTGAATACTTTCTTGGACAGATTGGCGAGACATAATGTCCCCCCCCACCCACCCCCTTCCCCCCAATGGTGATGAATGTGAAAGGAATGGCTTGTACATTGTAGGGATGCTTTATGGTGCTGGTGTGGGGTAGTGCCAACCTGGTGCATCACGTGGCAGCCAGGGTGTACAGTGTTAAGTGAAGAAAATCTGGACATGGTGAGGCCATCGCTGGCGTCCCGGGCAGCAATGTGCACGGGTAATGATGCTCTGTGTCCAGTGCAGCATCAGTTGATTGCGGAGAAGGTTGGTGTGGATGTTGGTGCTGCTGGTGTGCCTGGTGATGCTGGTGTTGGAGCTGATCGTGTTGGGATTCTGAGGACCAAGGTGAGATTTTTTCAAGGGCACCGATGCTGATGGAATAGATGGTAGGTGAGGTTGAGATGACAGAAGTAATGTCAGTGTTGAGATAGTTTGTTCCAAGGAGGTGACAGTGGATAAAGATATTACTCCAAACACTTCAAAAGTGCATAAAGCTCAAAAGTGGGTTCCAAATCATTAATGCTCCAGCTTCTGACATTGGAGAGTGACCAGCTGTAAAATGGTAGCTGCAAAAGAGGTATAAAAGCTGTCACCTATTCAAAGAAATGGAGAATTGTTCAGAACCCGACATACTTACCTGGCATGACCCCCGAGCGATGGGAACCTCGTGGAAAACTTGGGGAAAATGCTTTGTACCTGGTAAAATGGTGATTAAATTGCTTTAGACACCCTCTTAACTCGCACAATTGCATGACCCGCCACTTAGTGCCGGGTCTGCAAAGCGCAGGTAGAACCGGCACGAGGGAAACTCACAAGGAGGCAGGTTTAGAGCGGGATACCGCCCCCTGTCAATCTTTTTGATTTTGACAGCGGACCCGCCTCCGAACCCATCCTCTGAGCACCGGCAAAATTCAGCTCTCTGTGCGTCACTGAAACCAAGAGCTGTCAGGATAGTGCCTAGGCACCAATGTGCTGTGCTACCGAGCAGAAGCAGGATACATGGGCACACTCAATTTCTCTGCACACTGTCGTCTGGATCTTGGACAGCTGATCGGTTGGAACTTCCGAAGTGGGGGGGTTAGAGAGAAAACAAAGAGGGACTCTGCCTCACCAATCAGAAGGTTGCAGTGCTGCTGCATTGTTCCATCATGGGCGAGTAAATTACACACTGCCAAGCAGTGTTTTTCACACACAGATCATGGACAGGCCACCATTACAGCCTGCACACCAGGATGATACAGCATCCTAAGGGCTGGCAGAGCATGCATGCAATCCTGCAGAGCTGCAGAACAGGAACACTTTATAACATCATGAGCTTCAAGAGCTCAAGCAATATATCAAGCAATGTTAGCTGAGCCCATCCTTCAAGCACAGCTTTTATA
This sequence comes from Squalus acanthias, assembly GCA_030390025.1. Taxonomy (NCBI): domain Eukaryota; kingdom Metazoa; phylum Chordata; class Chondrichthyes; order Squaliformes; family Squalidae; genus Squalus; species Squalus acanthias. The sequence continues at coordinate 84,817,609 of CM059435.1, forward strand.
CAAAGGAAAATTTCCAAGGTGGCTACGGAATGTTATCCAATTTTTGGAAAGTTTTAATTTTCTTTTTGGTAGGCATCATAGTATTAGCACGGGATGCAGGCTTCTATAACATGGCAAACAGGCTTTATGTTACAGCAAAATAGCAGACTGTATTAGAAAGCTATATCCATGGGCAGCTTGGAATGCCAACAATCTATAACCAACTAGATGATTATTTATGAGTAACCCAGGGGTATGAATCACATAAAAGGAACAAAAAAAACTTACCTTTGGTGCAATCCGAACACGCTTGCGCTTCCTGGCCAACTCACTGCTTGTGGCGGAGGAAGGATGCCCCTGGATTGTTGGCAGGGTGATGTGAGGGGATGGCTGTAGGATGAGGGAAGAAGTGACTGGCAGTTGAATGGGCACCAGGTAGGAGTCAGTCCGAGGCAACAGCGGCTTCATCTTCCTCAGATTCACTTCTATGCAAAGAAAAGGCATTAAAACAGTTTATCCAACAGGCCTATCACCTTAAAGTGTGACTCACCACCTCCCCTCCTTTAGCATTTGATAAAGATTAACATCCTTTTTATGTCTTATGGAACTCGATGCTAATTCAGCTCTATCATCAGAGAATAAGGCTGGAAGCAGTAACTGAGCTAGACAGTGTGAGGAACTGAATACACTAAGTTGAAACGACATAGTAAAAGCACTTCTCCCTCTCAATTAATGACCCCATCTGTTTTGATGCCAATTCACCTCTTTCATGCTGCTGGGCCCCGCTTTGCTACTTCCTCCCTACCCGAAAGTGCCTCCACCTTACACATCCTCAACTCCATGGTGGAGATGGATGAGTGCGCAGGGAATGGGAGATGCAAACCACATCCCATCACTCCAGAGTATTGCTATTGGATTCCAACAAACTGGACAGATGTTGCTTGCAGTGACCAACAGCCTCTGCAGGCAATGCTCACCTTTTCATGTAGGGTGTCACAATGGAAGTTCTGGGCAGCTTCCAGGCTACCTCTAGCCAGCATATTTAAAGCACAGAAAAGGTTGACAAAGGATGACTGAAACACTAGTAAGTGTACTGGTTTTTCTTTTGAATGCTTAGATTGAAGGAGAAATTCAGATTAATACACTCCCTTTATTATAAATGGCCCTGTTGTTGAGACTCCCTTTAAGTAGGTTACAGCCAAGCATTCTTTGAAACTTGCCGAGACTTTAATGTCAGAATTCCCCACTTAGACTGTTTATAAGACACATGGACCCAAAAACTGTAGATTGGAGCAGCACAGGGGCAAAGGGCATGGTTTACACCCGAGAATCCATACACATAGGGGGAAAAATGGGGTCGCATCCCCTTTGGGGCGCTAACTTTTAGTGACCCAGTGCCCGAAATTCACTGGTAGCACCCCAAGAGGGAGGCGGGGCGCTATTGGATGCGTCCCGCCTCCCTCTTGGGGCGTTGCGAGTGAATATCACGTCGCGCCGCGGTACTGCAGACCTTCCTCCCCTTAATAAAGGGGAGGGGCCTAGTGCAGCTGGGCCACCAGGGATCGGAGTGCCGGCAAAAGAGCCCGGTACTCAAGAGGAGTGCTGGGCTCACGGAGTGCAACAAAAAATGGCTGCCCGGCACCTCCCCTTTAATTTGCGCTGCCCCAGCCGCAGGTAGGCCCTACTGACCCTGTCGTACATAGCGTCCGGCGGTAAGTCAGGGGGCGCTACCGAAGATTGCAGCCGGGGCGCGAGTGGGGCGCTGTGCATGGCGATGACGTCATCGCCGGAGGCGCAGCGCCATGGGGCGCTAACAGTTACCGCCGCCGCTAACCTCCCGCTGAATTTCGCAGGAGGCGTTGGCAGCGCCGTGCCCAGGCGCTAGTTGCTTGGCACTAATGAGAGGCGCAAATGAACCGAATTTTTCCTCCATAGAGCTCTCAATTACAACTTTGGCTTTGAAGGCACTTCCCTAAAATGTTTTTTTTTTAATTGAAGTATCGAGGAAGATGGTCTCATGAACCTTTTAACAAGCAAGACTGCCTTTGGCACAGGTTGTCTATCCAACTCTGGGCTGGTATGCTACTTTGAGAAATGGGGCGAAATAACACAGTCAGCAAATACAGAGCAACAGATCCCGAAGAATAAGTTACAGATTGGAATCTCAAATGAGATATATGACTTACATACAGAATAACAATGGATGCTCAGGAGTTAGTTTCAGGGTGGAATTTTTTCTAAGGGGTTCAGATGGTTTAGCAAGCCCAACACGCAAGTGCAAAAGGCAAGGCTGAAGCATTCACAACCATCTTCAGCTAGAAGTGCCGAGTGGATGATCCATCTCAGCCTCCTCCTGAGGTCCCCACCAGCACAGAAGCCAGTCTTCAGTCAATTCGATTCAGTCCATGCGATATCAAGAAACCGCTGCGCGCACTGAACAACAAACAACAATAACAGCTTGTACTTATATAGCGCCTTTGACATAGTAAAACATCTTAAGGCGCTTCACAGGAGTATTTATAAGACAAAAAAATGACGCCAAGCCACATAAGGAGAAATTAGGGCAGGTGACCAAAAGCTTGGTCAAAGAGGCAGGTTTTAAGGAGCATCTTAAAGGAGGAAAGAGAGGCGGAGAGGTTTAGGCAGGGAATTCCAGAGCTTAGGGCCTAGGCAACAGAAGGCACGGCCACCAATGGTTGAGCGATTATAATGAGGGATGCTGAAGAGGGCAGAATTAGAGGAGCGCAGATATCTCGGGGGTTGTGGGGCTGGAGGAGATTGGGAGGGGCAAAGCCATGGAGGGATTTGAAAACAAGGATGAGAATTTTGAAATCGTGGAAACTGATGCTGTGTTTTCAGATGATGTCACCAAGGGGCAGCATGCAGATAAGAAATAGGAGGGGGCCAAGGATAGATCCTTGGGGGACACCAGAGGTAACGATGCGGAAGCAGGAAGAGAAGCCATTGCAGGTGATTCTCTGGCTACGATTAGATAGATAAGAATGGAACCAGGCGAGTGCAGTCCCACCCAGCTCGATACAGCAAAGGCTATGGGCCCTGACAACATCCCGGCTGTTGTGCTGAAGACTTGTGCTCCAGAACTAGCCGCGCCTCTAGCCAAGCTGTTCCAGTACACCTACAACACTGGCATCTACCGACAATGTGGAAAACAGCCCAGGTAGGTCCTGCCCACAAAAAGCAGGACAAATCCAATCCGGCCAATTACCGCCCCATCAGTCTACTCTCGATCATCAACAAAGCGATGGAAGGTGTCATCGACAGTGCTATCAAGTGGCACTTACTCACTAATAACCTGCTCACTGGTGCCCAGTTTGGATTCCGCCAGGACCACTCGGCTCCAGACTGCAGTACAGCCTTGGTCCAAACATGGACAAAAGAGCTGAATTTCAGAGGTGAGGTGAGAGCAACTGACCTTGACATCAAGGCAGCATTTGACCGAGTGTAGCATCAAGGAGCCCTAGTAAAATTGAAGTCAATGGGAATCAGGGGGAAAACGCTCCACTGGCTAGAGTCTTACCTAGCACAAAGGAAGACGGTTGTGGTTGTCGGAGGTCAATCATCTCAGCCCCAGGACGTCACTGCAGGAGTTCCTGCTTCATCAATGACCTTCCCTCCATCATAAGGTCAGAAGTGGGGATATAAAGTCTAGTGATTGCACAGTGTTCAGTTCCATTCGCAACTCCTCAGATAATGAAGCAGTCCATGCTCGCATGCAGCAAGACCTGGACGACATTCTGGATTGGGCTGATAAGTGGCAAGTAACATTCGCACTACACAAGTGCCAGGCAATGGCTATCTCCAACAAGAGTCTAACCACCGCCCATTGTCATTCAACGGCATTACCATCGCCAGATTCCCCACCACCAACATCCTGGGGGGTCACCATTGACCAGAAACTTAAAATGGACCAGCCACATAAATACTGTGGCTACAAGAGCAGGTCAGAGGCTGGGTATTCTGCAGGGAGTGTCTCACCTCCTGAATCCACAAAGCCTTTCCACCATCTACAAGGCACAAGTCAGGAGTGTGATGGAATACTCTCCACTTGCCTGGATGAATGCAGCTCCAACAACACTCAAGAAGCTCGACACCATCCAGGATAAAGCAGCCCGCTTGATTGGCACCGCATCCACCACCTTAAACATTCACTCCCTCCACCACCGGCACACCGTGGCTGCAGTGTGTACCATCTACAAGATGCACAGCATCAACTCGCCAAGGCTTCAACAGCACCTCCCAAACCCACGACCTTTACTGCCTAGAAGGACAAAGGCAGCAGGCGCTTGGGAACACTGTCACCTCCAAGTTCCCCATCAAGTTCCACACTATCCTGACTTGGAAATATATCGCCGTTCCTTCATCGTCGCTGGGTCAAAATCCTGGAGCTCCCTCCCTAACAGCACTGTGGGAGTACCTTCGCCACATGGACTGCAGCGGTTCAAGGCGGCGGCTCACCACCACCTTCTCAATGGCAACTAGGGATGGGCAATAAATGCTGGCCTTTATCCATTTGTTTCCTTGTCCTATGGAGCCAACAGGATATCAGCCACCATTGACTCCTAAGTGAATTTACAATGGCAAACTGATTCCTCTTCCTGTAAGTAAAGGTTCCTTAAAATAGGTTGATCTATTCTGCAGGATTTGAGTCTGACATTGGGAGTGTGGCAGAGCCAGACAATATGAGGTTAAGTAAAAATAATTCAGCTGTTTAAACACAGAATGAGCATGTTCCAATCTGTCTATGTGGCCCTGGGACAAGCATTACTTGCTCAAGCATCATTAAATAGAAAATAAAATATTTTGGAAGGACTCACCATTTATTCATTCAATTGAAAACCCTATAAAAAAAAACAACTTTTTTTTCTCTTTAGCTCCCTTGTGTCACACCCCAACCAAGATTTGTCAACAGGCAGATACCCAACTCCCAGGTCTCTCTCAATGGCATCATTAAATATGGCTTGAGGCTAATGTCAGACAGTCCCTCCTTTCCAGCATTTCCTAGACCTCAAGCTCATAAAAACAAACAAATACTGAAACTGAAGCACTTCAAAGTTAAGTTCACCTTTAATGGAACTGCTACATTTTCACGTACCTGTGCTGATAGCTAAGTTGTTCTTTGGCAGCTCAGTGCAACCAGTTCGCTTTTGTTGCTAAAATTGAACAAATTAAACAAAAAAAAATTAAACTGTGCATGTTTTCATAAATGCGTACCCCTCCCCCTGCCAGCTCAAAACTCAGTTACATTTCAAATTCCCAACCACCCCATAATTAACTCAGACAGACTCATCTCCAGTAACAGCAATGCTGACCATTTTCAATATTGAAAACATACGTAGAATAATGGAGGTACAGGCTCGAACCTAATTAAGGGTTTTGGATAGTTTAGAATGACGGATACCCGAAACGGGGTTAAAGATGTCTAACTGATAGCAAAACTATTATATTGAATGTCCTGTCATTCCTGGATTTTTAGGTATCTGCTCTCATCCTGTTGCTTTGTTGTCCCAAACTACATTGTTTTCTTTGGAATTACTGATTAGGGAAAGTCAGGGAGCAAATTGTTTGTGCACAGAAGCATTGGAGCAGAAGTTCAGAATGTTCCATTAGTTGTACACAGAGAATGCTGCTAACATGTCGTATCAGTTGAGCAGAATGCCATCATGCCTTCATCTAGTTAAAGCATAAATTCCTCTATTCCTGCTAGAGATTATCGTCAAGGTCTGGGGCAGCAGGCACGAGATCAGCAAGACTCTCAAAGGTTCTGTTGTGCAATGCAGCTTATTTTTTCCAGTCCCCAGACGTCACTGATATACAGGATCCAATGTACCATTGTCTCAAGGTCAGGTTTCATCATGGGCACTCTAAACTCCAAATAAACATGTAATTGGCTCTGACAAAAGTCTAGTGATGGCTCCCAGCTGCAAAAGTAGTAGGCCCTCACGTACTGTTTTTTTCAATGATGAATACTTCTGACAGATCGCTGCTTATATAACTATATATGGTAGTGATATAGGATTTGTCTTCCCAGTTTTGAGCCTTTCTTTTGCTGTTTGCAGCTTTCACGGTGGATGCCTAATTACTTGCAATGCATGACAAAACCCGCATTGAAAGATTAGTGATCATGACATAACCACTGCACATTTCTCCAGAGGCAGCTGATGAACAGGAAGCCTTTTAAACTATAAAAATTAGATGGCAGTGAAGACAAGGTTGTAATTTAATCCCAGGATTCAGATGTCACTGATCAATTCATTCAAATTTTATGACAGGATAATAATTCACCAAACACCCACTAGCCAATATATTTACTTTAACGTACGAAATATAGCCAAAGGAAACATTCCCAAAATTTTCCCTTGCCTAATATTATTTTCGTGTCTGTGGCCCACACATGGTTGGCTACATTTCCCTTCCTCCTCTCTGCTCCATTTGCTTCCTTTGCTCTGGCTCCTGTTAATGAGATTATATTTCCTGAATCCCATTTGCTTTCTTGGATTTTTTGAGCCCATCATTTCCCTTCTTTTGCTCAGTTTCTTTTCCTTCTCCATTCTTTCCCATTCATTTTCTTTTCTCTCGATTCTTCCTTCCCACCCATTTGCACCCCCGATCCTTTAGTCTGTATCGATCAATCATGTGCAATTCCTGATTCCCAGAGAAGCCAGAGTCATAAGACACAATCAAAACAACCCTGGTTATGAAGACATTATCTACCCGTAAGGATGGGTAAGCATAGCTCAAAGCAACAATAGAACATAGAGTCCAATATTTACAAGTAAATTAATTAATGGATACTTGTTTTAAGTACTGAATTCTGTCATCAAAGAGAAATAATAGCGGAGGTTATAGACATCTCAGTACAGATATCACCAACAGTAATGCCTCCCCTTCCATGGCCCACCCAAATCAGTCGGTTAAAATAAAAATCAGCACAAAGAGGTGACAAGTTGCCACCAAGAGCACATGGGTCTTACTTGTTGACAGACCAGCACAGGCGCTGCTCGGATCCAGCGAGTCTGGTCAGTTGGGCTGTAATCCGGCGACTGCATGAAACATCGACCAAGAACGAGAAGTGTTGAACATTAAAATACATATACAAATAAAAAAAAAGGCTGACATCATACATCCAATGGGGCACATGCCAGCAACTGGGCATTTTTACTGAGATCAACGAATGCAGCATGTCACTCAACTAGCCCCTCCGATAATGAGCACTATATAAACTTTCAAGTCCTCAGGACATTCTTATTGCCTCACAGCCAATGAATTTCCTTTGAAGTGTAATCACTATTATTTTGTAGGCAAATATGTCAGCCTACTTCTGTCACAATATATTCACACAAAGCTGCACTGATAGCAAATTTGGAATATTTAAATCTCAGAAATATGGAGTAACAGCTGATATAACAGAAATATGGAGTAACCTGGTTCATCAATTGCACTGAATAATCAGCATTACAGGGCTTATTAACATAAAATGTACATACTGTAATTAGAAATAGCCATTGGACCATCAAGCACTTTCCTTCCAATTGGTACCATACAATTTGTCCTAGTCTGGATTTTAAAAATTTATTTAATCTTAATCAGGTAAAACTTCAAAAGGAAGAAACAGTTAAGCTCCTCCCTATTCTCCATGATAATTGAGAAAAACTCCAGATATCAATGACATGACAATCTATCATAATGAAATCCTGATCAGCCATTTCCTTGACCCCAGCAGCATAGTTACCTTTTTGCTCCATATAGTAATAGGAGAGCACTTGTTTGGACTAACCCTTATAGTTCTCAACCCTGTGATTAACCAGATATTTATCCAGCTCTTGACTAGAAACCATTAATCTGCACAAAAAAAGTGGGGTTTTTTTAAAAGCCCACAGAAAACACACCTTAACAACCTGATCCAACGTCAGGAAGCGGTTGGCTTCAGCACGGATGGTCCAGTGCGATATCTTTCCATTGTGAGATGTCTGACGTATGAACATATCATGCAGAGACAGGTTGTGGCGAATAGAGTTCTGAGAGAGGGAGGAAGGAGTTAGTTATCATGACAATGAGTATTACAAGTTAATGAGCATCAATGTCAAGCAGTGACTCATTAGGACTGTATTAGCTGCAAATACAACAACTTGCATTTATATAGCGCCTTTAACATAGTAAAATGTCCCATGGCGCTTTAACAAAATTTGACACTGAAGAAAGTGGCTCCTTGGAAATTTCTATCGTTTACATGAAAACCTCTTACATTTTCTTTAGAACTGCCAAATGGAGGGCAAAATCTCCTCTTGAAATGGCATGTATACTGTACCCAGCATAAATACAACAACAAAAAATACTTGTAGTGAGAAAAAGATCAACCAACAATATTTTTCCTCCAGCGCTAGTTGCAACATAATTACTTAGGAACAATATGGCCCTACAGTCTGTGTGTTAGAAGAACATAAGAAATAGGAGCAGGAGTAGGCCAATTGGCCCTTCGAGCCTGCTCCGCCATTCAATAAGATCATGGCTGATCTGATCCTCACCTCAAATCTAAAGAACACAAGAAGTAGGAGCAGGACCCGGCCACTCAGCCCCTGGGCCCGCTACGCCACTCACAGGGCCTCGACCGATCCGAACTCAGCCTCATGTCCAATTTCCTGCCCGCTCCCCGTAACCCCTAATTCCCTTTACTTCTAGGAAACTGTCTATTTCTGTTTTAAATTTATTTAGTGATGTAGCTTCCACAGCTTCCTGGGGCAGCAAATTCCACAGACCTACTACCCTCTGAGTGAAGAAGTTTCTCCTCATCTCAGTTTTGAAAGAGCAGCCCCTTATTCTAAGATTATGACCCCTAGTTCTAGTCTCACCCATCCTTGGGAACATCCTTACCGCATCCACCCGATCAAGCCCCTTCACAATCTTATATGTTTCAATAAGATCGCCTCTCATTCTTCTGAACTCCAATGAGTAGAGGCCCTATCTACTCAACCTCTCCTCGTATGTCCACCCCCTCATCCCGGGGATTAACCGAGTGAACCTTCTTTGTACTGCCTCGAGAGCAAGTATGTCTTTTCTTAAGTATGGACACCAAAACTGTATGCAGTATTCCAGATGCGGTCTCACCAATACCTTATATAACTGCAGCAATACCTCCCTGTTTTTATAATCTATCCCCCTAGCAATAAAAGCCAACATTCCGTTGGCCTTCCTGATCACCTGCTGCACCTGCATACTAACTTTTTGATTTTCTTGCACTAGGACCCCCAGATCCCTTTGTACTGCAGTACTTTCCAGTTTCTCGCCATTAAGATAATAACTTGCTCTCTGATTTTTCCTGCCAAAGTGCATAACCTAACATTTTCCAATATTGTATTGCATCTGACAAATCTCCACCCACACAACCTGAGCCACGAGCAAACACTCACTCAGACCACGACAACTGGATCTTCCCCCTCCCACTCCAAGTTTCTCTCCAGCCCAGAGGAGATGTCCTTAACCCTGGCACCGGGCAGGCAACACAGCCTTCGGGACTCTTGCTCTCGGCTGCAAAGAACCCTATCTATCCCCTTAATGATACTATCCCCTACCACTACAACATTTCTTTTTACTCCCCCCACTTGAATGGCTCCCCGTACCACGGTGCTGTGGCCAGGTTGCTCATCCTCCCTGCAGTCCCTGCTCCCGTCCTCACAGGGAGTAAGAGCCTCGAACCTGTTGGACAAGAGCAAGGGCTGCGGCTCCTCCAACACTACCTCCTGGATCCCCGTACCTGCCTCACTCGTAGTCACACCCTCCTGTCCCTGATCACGGGCTACATCTGAATTAGTTAATCTAATTGGTGTGACTACCTCCTGGAACACAGAGTCCAGGTAACTCTCCCCCTCCCTGATGTGTCGCAGTGTTTGAAGCTCGGACTCCAGCTCATCAACACGGAGCCGGAGTTCCTCGAGCAGCCAACACTTACTGCAAATGTGATCACCGTGAACATCAATGGTGTCCACCAGCTCCCACATATTGCAGCAGTAACACATCACCTGCTCTCCCATTCTATGTAATTAATTAAATTTATTAATATTATTTACCCTTTAATTAATTTAAATTAAAACAATACACTTCTGTGACAGTTTGATCTGAGTCTCTTCACTCCGTCCTGACAGTTTGATCTTTTTGGAGTCAGCTTTAGGCAAAAACAGATAATAAATGTCAATAGATGACAGTATTTTTTTAAATTTTAACCAGGTGATAGAGCTCCCCCAGATGCCAACATTGCTGGGAACTTAAGTTGAGAGCATCCTACGTTTTAAATTTTGTTTTAAATTTCAGGTCTTATGACACATTTAGCTAATACAAGTTAATGAGCATCAATGTCAAGCAGTGACTCATTAGGACTGTATTAGCTGCAAATACAACAACTTGCATTTATATAGCGCCTTTAACATAGTAAAATGTCCCATGGCGCTTTAACAAAATTTGAAGCTAAAGCTAAAGGTATCAAGGGATATGGGGAGAAGGCAGGGACAGGGTACTGAGTTTGGATGATCAGCCATGATCTCATCGAATGGCGGAGCAAGCTCGAGGGGCCGAATGGCCTACTCCTGCTCCTATCTTCTATGTTTCTATATTACATTTGAAATGGAAACATTTGCATCTCTAGTACTGAGGGAGCCAACAAGCCTGTATCCCACCTCCAACAACATCGTAGCACCCCAGAGCATTCAGGAGTACAAGGTGTATTTAGTGTATTGTTAGCAATACATTAGAGTGGAAGATGATGCAGCTTAACACCCAAGATTCCCCCGACACTAGTTTCCTGATCTTAGTAGATCCTACCTAGAGAAGCACTAAGCAGAGACCAGGCAAATGCCCAGTGGGAGCCCTTCACCATGGGCAGATCACCTTTGACCAGTATACTGTAGTCCAGGCCAAGCTATGGGAACAGGGAATCTAACTAGTCACTCAGCTGACAGTATTAGATTTGTGGAGTGCAAATATGTATGTCAGAAAAACACACCATCCAATAATATACTGGCGACAATGAACTCAAAGGCTTATGTTTAATCACAGTTTAACACAGGAGGCAAACCATGTACACTCACTGATGATGAACATCCCCACCCCAAAATGTATTTTTGGTTAAATTTGTGGGCTAAACTCAACATGCCTTGCTGCTTATTAAATGTAATTTTATGTATTTGTTCTCATGGCTGTAAGTCTGCCTAGACTCAGCTCTCCACCAACTGCTTAGGAGGTGCAAGGTTCTGCCAAGGCAGGACACCCCATCCTTCTTTTTCTCAACCTCCCCACAAGAGGTGCTGCAGCCTCTGCCTGACACAACTCAAATCAGGAACTGAGAAGAGATTTAGGGAGTGGCTACTGAACTTGCACCCCCCCCCCCTCCTCCACCCCACCCCATTACGATGTGTGTTAGTGACCCAAAGCTCATGGCAACTTGCATATTATTACCCATCTAAACACTTTCATCTTACCTTCCAACCTGGTTTGGCCACATGTTTGAAATAGGGGAAATGATCCTCGATCCAGGTGTAGATTTCTTTCAGCGTCATCCTCTTGCTCTGGGTGCTGTTTATAGCAAACTGAATCATAGCCATGTAGGAGTATGGAGGCCGCTCGTGAACAGACTCTGCCTGCAATGAGAGAAACCATCAGAGAAAATGTAAACAAAAGCAAAATACTACAAAAATGCAAACACAGCCTTCCATCCAAGTATATATTCTGGGTGACACATCAGACTCGCACACAAGGTCCTTTACACTAGGACGCAAGGACAACCCATGGCTCCCATCATAGAATTGTCCTCGTCTTCTAGCATAATCTTGGAGTAATATGAGGATTTGGCAGAAGAACTTAACCCAGTTGTACCAGATCTAGCAGTGAATGACGGTCAGATTTGTGCGAGCTGAGTTTGAGGCCTTTGAACTTGAGGGGGAGGAATGGAAGATGGTGAATGATTTGGTGGAAACAGGGATGTTGAAAGAAGAGATGAGGAATCAGTTATGCAGGTTTTATGACCGTTACACTTGGCTTTGTCTTGATTCCTTATTGTTTCCCTCAGAAAGGCTTGTATGGAAAGTTGAACTTGTATTGTAAGGGCCACTCTTGGTTGGGTTAAGGCAAATTTTAGGAATGTAGAGATAGCTTTACCCTGTATGTAACTAACTTGCACTGTATCCAAGTTTAAGTGCTTCGGGCAGTGTAAAGGAAGATTTACTGTGAATCTACCCTTGCTATACCCGTCCTAAACCACAAACCCCTTTTCCCTGCCTCCTTGACTCTCACCTCCAATACCGAGTACAAAGAACTCAGATTTCTTAGTTTCTAAGATTGAGTCGATCAGTGCAGCTGCCTCTGGCATCACCGAACCCCATCCCTGACCATCCCTCATTCACTCTACTCCGATCCCCTGTCACTCTGTAGTTTCTCTCCCACTTCTCCCCTTCCAAACTCATCTGTTCCAAGAGACATGCCTCCTCCTCCCTCGATCCTCTCCCCACCCACTTCCTGAATACTCAATTACTTTTCCTGGCACCCATGCTTGCCCAGATTGTTAATTGCTCCCTTTGAACACTTAAATATTGTGCACTCAAACTTCACTAAAGTTATTAAAGGGATAAATACTTTGAAGATGATGCAACTTTTGAAATGCCTCAGAATTTAACACAGAGCTGGGAAGAGCAGCACTTACAGTGGCACCTTCTGATGCAGGCTCTTGGTTTTCTTTCTCAGCTTCATCCTTCACGCTGCAAGCCCCCAGGCTATCCGTGCTCATCTTACCCAGCCACTGAATGTTGGTCAGGCTGTCGTCCAGGAGAAGGCGCTCAGGAGCTGTAGGAGCTAAGAGAAGGAAAATAATAGCAGAGTTTTCACGTAAAAAGCAGAAGGCTTGCCTGATGTAGGTCAGCCACTGCGGATCACTTTGAGGCATCGTTCCTGTGATCGAGTTCTGTCATCAGAACCTACTAGCAACCCTGCTTTAATCCGACAGACCTCATTTACACTTTATACCACAACTCACAAAGTTCAGCCAGTTGCCCACTTTAACTGGTGTAGACAGGCAGCAGTTCACCAGAAAAATGTAACTTTCTCCTTGCTGATGCTGCAATACACTCAGCCTTGAGGAAATTCGAGTTTGACACTGGTGGAAGCTGCTGCAGAACTCAAACTATTCCCCAGTTCCAAAATAACCCAACCACAATGCAGTTGTGTTCAAGGGAATTACCAGTAATGTATCACAATCAAGGGCTACTGCATGACTACATAATCTCTCCTCAGCTTTGTCCCCATAGCTCATGGTGTCATCCAAATCCTTTAATATCCCATTTGGTTCGAGTTTTATACGACACAGAATGCTACCAGGGATGCATTGATGCTCCAATGCACAGGACTTGAGTTTGAGATGCAGACTGGTCCTTGCCTTTTAAACTTCTGATCTTCGTTGCTACATGGGAGAGGATACATTGAGCAGATTATGGAACAGATTATAACAGAGAATAACCATTATCTGCCTTGAGTGTTTTGGAGCAATGTTAGAAAGCAAGAAAAATATTGAGACCCGGAGAAGTAAAGGAAATGCAGAAAATCCATTAATAAGTAGCATTCGTAGTCCCTTGGACAGGTTGACTGGGATGAAATTAAGGACGTGGTAACAGAACACTTAGAAAATGACAATAGGATTGGGCAGAGTCAACATGGATTTCTGAAAGGGAAATCATTTTTGACGAATCCATTAAGAGTTTTTTGAGGTTGTACCTAGCAGAATAGATGAGGGGGAACCAGTGGATGTGGTGTGTTTGGATTTTCAGAAGGCATTCGATAAGGTGCCATACAAGAGGTTATTAAACAAAATTAGTGCTCATGGGATTGGGGGTAATATATTAGCATGGATTGAGGATTGGTTAACGGACAGTAGGAATAAACGGGTCATTTTCGGGTTGGCAGGCTGTAACTAGTTGGGTACTGCAAGGATCAGTGCTTGGGCCTCAACTATTCACAATCTACATCAATGATTTGGATGAGGGGACCAAATAACAACAACAACTTGAATTTATATAACGCCTTTAACGTAGTAAAACGTCCCAAAGCGCTTCACAGGAGTATTAAAAGACAAAAAATTTGAGACCAAACCACAGAACGAGAAATTAGGGCAGGTGACCAAAAGCTTGGTCAAAGAGGTAGGTTTTAATGAACGTCTTAAAGGAGGAAAGAGAGGCAGCAAGGCGGAGAGGTTTAGGCAGGGAATTCCAGAGCTTAGGGCCGAGGCAACAGAAAGCACGGCCACCAATGGTTGAGCGATTATAATCAGGGATGCTCAAGAGGGCAGAATTAGAGGAGCGCAGATATATATATATAAATTATTTTATTCGTTTATGGGATCTGGGCGTCGCTGGCAAGTCCAGCATTTATTGCCCATCCCTAATTGCCCTCGAGAAGGTGGTGGTGAGCCGCCTTCTTCAACCACTGCAGTCCGTGTGGTGAAGGTACTCCCACAGTGCTGTTAGAGAGGGAGTTCCAGGATTTTGACCCAGCGACGATGAAGGATCAGCAATATACTTCTAAGTCAGGATGGTGTGTGACTTGGAGGAGAACTTGGAGGTGGTGGTGTTCCCATGCGTCTGCTGCCCTTGTCCTTCTAGGTGGAAGAGGTCGCGGGTTTGGGAGGTGCTGCCAAAGAAGCCTTAGCGAGTTGCTGCAGTGCATCTTGTAGATGGTACACACTGCAGCCACGGTGCACCGGTGGTGGAGGGAATGAAAGTTTAAGGTGGTAGATGGGGTGTCAATCAAGCGGGCTGCTTTGTCCAGGATGGTGTCGAGCTTCTTGAGTGTTGTTGGAGCTGCACTCATCTAGGCAAGTGGAGAGTATTCCATCACACTCCTTACTTGTGCCTTGTAGATGGTAAAAAGGCTTTGGGGAGTCAGGGTGAGACACTCGCCGCAGAATACCCAGCCTCTGACCTGCTCTTGTTGCCACAGTATTTGTGTGGCTGGTCCATTTTAAGTTTCTGGTCAATGGTGACCCCCAGGATGTTGATGGTGGGGGATTCGGCGATGGTAATGCCGTTGAATGTCAAGAGGAGGTGGTTAGACTCTCACTTGTTGGAGAAAGTCATTGCCTGGCACTTTTGTGGCGCGAATGTTACCTGCCACTTATCAGCCCAAGCCTGAACGTCATCCAGGTCTTGTTGCATGCGGGCATGGACTGCTTCATTATCTGAGGAGTTGTGAATGGCATGGAACACTGTGCAGTCATCAGCGAACATCCCCATTTTTGACCTTATGTTGAGGGAAGGTGGTGGGGCTGAAGGAGATTACAGAGATAGGGAGAGGCGAGGCCATGAAGGGATTTGAAAACAAGGATGAGAATTTTGAATTCAAGGCGTTGCTTAATGGGCTGTGCGGGGTTGGGGGACTATGAGGTTGACTGCCATGGAGGGAAGATCTCCAGAGGAGATGAGGTCAGTGACAGTCTTGGAAACAATGGCTTGATGTTTGGTAGTGGGGTCATGGTCCAGGAGGAGGTGTCACAGAGAGTTGGCCTTCAGCCTCCGCACGGTAGAGGTTGGTTCGCCCTTCCCAAGATCCACAAACAGGGCTGGCTTGGTAGACCCATCGTTTCAGCCTGTTCTTTTCTCCCCTTGTCCAGTCTCTTCCCACCTACATTCGCGACTCTTCCAACACCCTCCGCCACTTTAACAGTTTCCAGTCCCCAACCATCTCCTTTTCACTGTGGACGTCCAATCCCTCTACACCGCCATCCCCCACCAGGATGGCCGGAGGGCGTCCGCTTCTTCCTTGAACAGAGGCCTAACCAGTCCCCATCCGCCACCACCCTCCTCCGCCTGATGAACTTGTTCTCACATTGAACAACTTCTCCTTTGACTCCAGTGGGGAAAATGCTAGAGTCCATTATAAAAGATGTAATAGCAGAGCACTTGGAAAACAGTGACAGGATCAGACAAAGTCAACGTGGATTTACAAAAGGTAAATCATGCTTGACTAATCTACTGGAATTTTTTGAAGATGTAACTGGTAAAATAGATAATGGAGAACCAGTGGATGTGGTGTATATGGACTTTCAGAAGGCTTTCGATAAGGTCCCGCATAAGAGATTAGCGTGTAAAGTTAAGGCACATGGGATTGGGGGCAAGGTATTGACTTGGATAGAGAACTGGTTGGCAGACAGAAGGCAAAGAGTTGGAATAAACGGGTCTTTTTCCGAGTGGCAGGCAGTGACTAGTGGAGTACCGCAGGGATCGGTCCTAGGACCCCAGTTATTCACAATATATATTAATGATCTAGACGAGGGAACGAGATGTAATATCTCCAAGTTTGCAGATGACACAAAGCTGGGTGGGCGTGTGTGCTGTGAGGAGGATGCTGAAAAACTCCAGTATGACTTGGACAGGTTGGGTGATTGGGCAGAATCATGGCAGATGCATTATAATGTGGATAAATGCGAGGTTATCCACTTTGGTGTCAAAAACGGGAAGGCAGATTATTATCTGAACGCCAATAGATTGGGAGAAGGGGCAGTGCAACGAGACCTGGGTGTCCTTGTGCACCAGTCGCTGAAGGTAAGCATGCAGGTGCAGCAGGCGGTTAAGAAGGCAAATGCTATGTTAGCCTTCGTAGCGAGAGAGTTCGAATACAGGAACAAGGATGTCTTGCTGCAGTTGTACAGGGCCTTGGTGAGACCACACCTTGAGTATTGTGTGCAGTTTTGGTCGCCTTATCTGAGGAAGGATGTTCTTGCCATGGAGGGAGTGCAGCGAAGATTCACCAGGCTGATACCTGGGATGGCAGGAATGACGTATGAGGAGAGATTGGGTTGATTGGGCTTATACTCGCTGGGGTTTAGAAGAATGAGAGGGGATCTCATTGAAACTTATAAAATTCTAACAGGACTAGACAGACTAGATGCAGGAAGGATGTTCCTGATGGTCGGGGAGTCCAGAACCAGGGGTCACAGTCTAAAGATAAGGGGTAAGCCATATAGGACAGAGATGAGGAGGAATTTCTTCACCCAGAGAGTGGTGAACCTGTGGAATTCTCTACCACAGAAGGCAGTGGAGGCCAATTAATTAAATATATTCAAGAAGGAGTTAGATATATTTCTTAAGGCTAAAGGGATCAAGGGTTATGGGGAAAAGGCAGGGACAGGGTACTGAATTTGGATGATCAGCCATGATCTCATTGAATGGCGGAGCAGGCTCGAGGGGCGAATGGCCTACTCCTGCTCCTATCTTCTATGTTTCTATGATAAAAAGAAAAACTGTAAATGTCCCAAATCTATAAATAAAAACTCAGAAAATTTGATGATAAAGGAGGCAAGTCAGCATCTGAAAGAGAGATACAGGTTAATATTTCCGGTGAGACACTTCATCTGAGGAAGAGTCTTACTGAATAGTATTCTAATCTGTGTTCCAATTTCTTCACAAGATGTATTTTATGGCTAGTCTCCCTGTGTGGTATTATAATCTCACAAAGGACTGTTTCTTACCTGTACCAGTCTCCTGGTCATACAGTGCTGAAGGCACCAGTGTTTCAGGGACATGCACTGTGAGAGCCGCCTCCTTTTTGACGCTGATACTGTTTGCAGAGTCCACTACTGCCACTTTGCCACTTGGGGTAGAAACTATTAAGCTTGGCTCTTCCTGTAACTCCGTAGACTTTTGGCTGCTTTCCAGAAGTGTAGGAAAACCTCCTTGTGTTGCGCAAGGTTCATTACTTCCCAAAGTCTGGCTTTGGCGAGAGGAGGAAGTTGCATTACTGCTCAAAAGAATAAACTTCTTGGGCCCATTGGAGCCGCTCTCCTTTCCCTTTGCCGTAAGTGCTGCTATGATGCTTTGAAGATCAGCATTTCTTGGAATCAACACAACTTGGGTGTTGGGCATTGATGGGTGGTTTACAATCCGAATCCCCTCTGGGAATTTTTGAGTCTCGATGGCCGTGTCCTTTTGTGAGCTGCCCAAGCCATCTTTCCTTGGGCAGGCACTGGCTGTGTCAAAACCTCTAGGCACAGCTTTGTGTTTGCTCCCATCAGTCTTGTCCTCGCCAGCATTCTCCTTTATATCCACCGGATTACTGAAGGTCAAGGGGCGTTTCCTCCGTTTCAGAATCAAAGGCCTCCTTGGACTGGCCTTCATTATTATTGCAACAGGAGCTTCTTCAATAATACACCACACAGTGCCTGCAATATTATAATACAATTAGAAATTCTCCACTTAATCAGAAATAAAGGTAACAAATGATAGGCAGAGTCAAACGCCAACTAATAAACTACTTAGTTACAGGAGGAATATATGTTGGCGAGTGACAACGAGATGGAATGTTTTGACAAAATAATCAGTATTTTTTCTAAGCACATTCAAATCCATCTGCAACAACTTCCTGCCATGGGGCTTTCAGACAGTTTTCAATCGAGCGCAGTAGATTACCACTAATTCCAGAAGATTCAATCTTATAGCGAAGTCTCTATGCGGTACCTAATCAAAAGCTTTCTGAAAGTCCAGGCAGACAATATCTACTAGGTTTCCCATAGCAACTATCCTGGTGATTTCTTCAAAAAATACAATCAAATTGATAAGATGGGACCTTTTACAGAAGCCATGTTGGGTGTCACGGATACGGCCTTCTTTGCCTAAGTAGTTGTATAGTGCATCCCTAATAATTCCCTCAAGCATCTTCCCTATTACTGACGTCAAGCTAATGGGCCGATAGTTATCCAGATCTGCCTTGTTCCCCTTTTTAAAGATTGGAACTATGTTAGCTTCCTTCCACTCTAAGAGCACAGTTCTAGACTCCAGCAAACTACTAAAGATATGAGCCAGGGGCTCGCCCAGCATCTGATCCATCATTCTATGTATTAAATAAGGGGCTAGAGTGCAAGGATAAATAAAAAATGATGAAATTATCCAAAACACAGTTTACAATACGGTGTGTAATTTTGCAGGACCCCATTATAGAAAGAATATTCAAGCCATAGAAAGTATAGCATGTAGATGAAGCAGGATGATTCTAGGGATGGGAAACTATAGTTATGAGGAGAGACTGGAGTTACTGGGACTATTTGCACTGGAACAGAGGAGGCTATGAGAAGATTTAATAAAAGTTTTTTTTAATTAAGGGTTTTTGTAGAGTGTATAGGGAAAGACTATTTCATCTGGTTGGGGAATCAGTGATGTCACGAGTGATTGAGCAGCAGGGTTAGGCTGAGCATTGAGGCAGAGATCACTGCATGTTTAAAGGAAACATTGGACAAATATTTGAAGCAGAGGAAGATACAGAAAGCACTACGAGAGAATGAGACAGTGGGATTAATTCTGGATTGCTTTAGCAAAGAGTCAGCACAGACACGAAGGTCCAAATGAACTCCTTCTGTGCTCTAGATGTCCAAAGTTCTATTATCAAAGTGCTGACAATTCAACAAACGAAGTCGTTACACTGTTCTATCCCATCATCAACAGATTTTTTTTGAGAGAGAGTCTGGAAGTTTACTGTCAAACAAGGAACTATCCAAAGCTTTACACGAGGAACAGTAGGCAAGGTAGTACAGAAATTGGTGACAGGATGGAGATTCGAAATCCAGAGTGCAGGAGCCACTGATGGTGAAGAAGAGCTGGGAGGAGAGAAATGCACAATGGACTAGTCAGCAAGAAGGCTGCAACAAAGAAAAGGTAAAGATTGCAGAAGGTGGATGGGGAAGGATTTAAAAATGAGAATGAGGATTTTGAAATTGATATACTGATGGATAGGATGTGAAGGAATAAGCCATATTCAGAAAAATACACCATTCTATGAAAGAATTCTGGCCTTATTAAAACATTAAAAACTGGGCGTGAAAATCTAAAAACCTAACAATGGAGAAGCTGTATTGTTAACAACATTCAGGCTATTGAGATAAGATAAGTTGTTGACACTGAATCAATAACCTTATTGAAACAGGAGATTGGAGGCTCCTGAAGTCTGAAGCTTTGGAAAGAACACAATGGTACACCCTGTTAAGGTGTTCTAAGTTACACTTCGTAAACAGGCACATAAAATTAAGAAACATATGCCTTCGTAAAAATGACATCAAGTAAAAGAAATACCTGCCGTCAAACCGTTTTTGTGTTGAACTTGGAACACCTAGAGAGACATAATTCTGTGTTACAACCAACTGAGGTGACTAAGAATTGCATAGATCACCCTGGTTGAGGTGTTCTAAGTTACACTTCGTAAAAAGACACAAACAGAAGACCTTGGTAAAAATGACATCAAATAGATGCACCTGCTGTTACACCGTTTTATATGATGGGCTTGGGACACCTGGGGTAGAGACATAATTCTGCATTGCTACCAGCTGAGGTGACTGTAAGAATAGCAGGGGTCAGCAGAAAAATGACTAGATATAATTAGCTTACATCAGCAGAAAACTTCAAAGGAAATACCACTGAAAAAGGATATAAATATTGAACTTTCAAATGGGATGATAGTCTCGCTGTAAAGGGGCAAAGCGATTCTCAGGCTTCAGAGGCAGCTCTATAAGTCTACAACTCTTTGTACCTCGGGGATCAAGGTACTGTACTGTATTTGATTTTGGTGGATATTCTGAATAAGATTAAGAACTGCAAAACTGTAGCGAAGTTAAGATTTGAGAATAAGGATCTCTGATAATAGAATTGAAAGCTTTCTGTTTTTGGAACTGTTAATGTTGTGATTGAATCACCAACTGTAAATTACATGTCGGTTCTTTAATAAATCTATATATCTTTAGAATTGTCTCACATAACACTTCTGTATCAAACTCGCGAACTCAATCTCTGTAAGCTCTTTGGTGAGGAGTTGCAGAATTCTGGGGGAGTTTTCCGGACCCTCATAATATCCGGAACGTTACAGTCTAGCTAAACTTATTAAAAGTGCTATCTGGAGGACGGTAACATCTTCAGGTTGTTCCTTTCCTTTAGGGAGAGATAGTCCGGACCTTTAGACCCAATTAAGCGTCTTTAGGATTCGGCTACCTCAAACTTTAGTTGAAAGTGAACGTCTGGGGAATACGCCTGATCCGGGGTAGCCCTAAAGGGGCTAGGACTAGTAATTATCCCTTCAAGGAAACCAGTGGAGGTCAGTAAAGACAGAAGTGGTTAAGGTCCGGAACTTTGTGTGGGACTGTTTTGAAAGGGACAATAAGGGGACACCGGGGTTTACCCAGTGCCTCCAGCAAAAGAATTATATTCTACAAGTGCCCTCTCAAGATAAAGGCACCACTAATACAATTGCCCCAACAAAGTAAAAATTAAAACCCCATGTGAACTTTGTGTGTGACAACAGGATATGGACTGCAGAATTATAGATGGGTTTTGGGTTGGATCATGCTGTGGAGGCCGGTGTACTCCTGATGGTCTCTTACCAACTTCATAAGAACATAAGAATTAGGAGCAGGAGTAGGCCATACGACCCTTTGAGCCTGCTCCGCCATTCAATAAAATCATAGCTGATCTTCGACCTCAACTCCACTTTCCCGCCTGATCCACATATCCTTTGATTCCCCTAGAGTCCAAAAATCTATCTGTCTCAGCTTTGAATATACTCAGAGAGAATTCCAAAGATTCACAACCCTCTGAGTGAAGAAATTCCTCCTCATCTCAGTCCTAAATGGCCGACCCCTTATCCTGAGACTGTGCCCCCTAGTTCTAGACACTCCAGCCAGAGGAAACAACCTTTCAGCATCTACCCTGTCAATCCCCCTCAAAATCTTATATATTTCAACGAGATCACCTCTCGTTCTTCTAAACTCCAGAGAGTATAGGCCCAATCTAGGTCAATGGACTGAACTTTCTTTACTGATCCAGCGACAATTCAATGCACACTGGGTAACAATAAGATGGCGCTAATTGGCACTGGGCAGCCTGCGTGTGTGCGCCGGGGCCAAAGCAGCATCCCAGCGGTAGCAGCGCTGCACGGCGGACGGTGAACAAACCGCTCTGGAACCCGGGGCCGTTGTTACAGTTTTTTTTTGGCCTGAAGCTAATGTGAATGGGCCGGACCCTGGGACAGTCACCTCGCCGCGGTACACAGTCCCGGCTCTCACTCACCTGCATATTACCGGGCTCCGCACAGCGGATCCGGCTCCGGCGCCAGCCCGCTTCCTCCTCCTCCGACTGCCGGCCCGGGCTCTCCTCGGGAGGGCTATCAATGCCCCGGCCGACTTTCCTTCCTGTGCGGCTTCTCTCTCCGCCGGCCCCTGGCTAGGTTGATGCCCCAGTTTCTCTCGCTGCCTCTCTCTTAGGCCCGGGCCCCGGGGGTTTACTGTCTCTGTGTCCGGCCGGGGGTTCTGGCCGGGCCCCGGGGGTTTACGGTCTCGGTGTCCGGTCGGGGGTTCTCGCCGCTCTGGCCGGGCCCCGGGGGTTTACGGTCTCGGTGTCCGGTCGGGGGTTCTCGCCGCTCTGGCCGGGCCCCGGGGGTTTACTGTCTCGGTGTCCGGTCGGGGGTTCTCGCCGCTCTGGACGGGCCCTGGAATTTGCCCTCGGGTTTTTTTTTTGTTACAGTTTGTCGCCTGTTCGATTTCTTTTGAATTTCCAGCGTTCTGTCATCAGGGACCAATCACATAACGCCGCGGGGGTCAGGTGGGGCGCAGGCGACCAATGGGCGAGCTCAAAGCACCAGGTTGGTCGGGACGTTGGAAGGCGGCGCGGGCCAATAGGAAGCGGCGGAGCAAAGTGACTGTTACTGGCGGCTCCGGGGCAGCGATGCGAGCGGCGGAGACCCGGCTGGCGGAGTGTGGGGTGCAGCCAGAGACCCAGCAGGAACAGCCTGAGTGCAGTGCAAAGGTGCGCAGCCAAGTATGGAGCATTTGAATGATAGGAATAGCACCGGTTAATTAGAGGAAGTACAGCCTGGGACAGAGAGCAGGGCTTATTGTTACATGGTTGAACCAGGGGATGGTATGGGCCAGCACTGCCTAGGACCCAGTAACTGGTCCCCCGGGAGAAGAACATCCTAAAACAGTACAGCTGGGGGGTGTCACAGAGCCAGGGATAGTGCGACCACGGAATAGGAACGACAGCCTGGCAGCACACTGCTAGTGAAACAGGAAGAGCACAGGTTATACAGGGAGGAGTTCATGCAATCAAGATAGTTCTGTACCGTATAGGCCTGTTTAACATTGTAATTTTAGCTGGAATGTATTCTATAGACAATGCATAGGTTGCAGTGTATTACAATATAGTAATACATTGAGAGGTGTAACATATTACTGTAACATGCCTGTCTCATCCTGGAATAGTATAAGAACATAAGAAATAGGAGCAGGAGTAGGCCAATCGGCCCTTCGAGCCTGCTCCGCCATTCAATAAGATCATGGCTGATCTGATTCTCACCTCAAATCTAAAGAACACAAGAAGTAGGAGCAGGACCCGGCCACTCAGCCCCTGGGCCCGCTACGCCACCCACAGGGCCTCGACCGATCCGAACTCAACTTATGTCCAATTTCCTGCCCGCTCCCCGTAACCCCTAATTCCCTTTACTTCTAGGAAACTGTCTATTTCTGTTTTAAATTTATTTAATGATGTAGCTTCCACAGCTTCCTGGGGCAGCAAATTCCACAGACCTACTACCCTCTGAGTGAAGAAGTTTCTCCTCATCTCAGTTTTGAAAGAGCAGCCCCTTATTCTAAGATTATGCCCCCTAGTTCTAGTTTCACCCATCCTTGGGAACATCCTTACTGCATCCACCCGATCAAGCCCCTTCACAATTTTATATGTTTCAATAAGATCGCCTCTCACTCTTCTGAACTCCAATGAGTAGAGTCCCAATCTACTCAACCTCTCCTCATATGTCCACCCCCTCATCCCGGGGATTAACCGAGTGAACCTTCTTTGTACTGCCTCGAGAGCAAGTATGTCTTTTCTTAAGTATGGACTGGACACCAAAACTGTATGCAGTATTCCAGATGCGGTCTCACCAATACCTTATATAACTGCAGCAATACCTCCCTGTTTTTATAATCTATCCCCCTAGCAATAAAAGCCAACATTCCGTTGGCCTTCTTGATCACCTGCATACTAACTTTTTGATTTTCTTGCACTAGGACCCCCAGATCCCTTTGTACTGCAGTACTTTCCAGTTTCTCGCCATTAAGATAATAACTTGCTCTCTGATTTTTCCTGCCAAAGTGCATAACCTCACATTTTCCAATATTGTATTGCATCTGCCAAATCTCCGCCCACTCACCCAGCTTGTCTATATCCCCATGTAGGTTTTTTATGTCCTCCTCACTTTCTACTTTCCCTCCCATCTTTGTATCATCTGCAAACTTTGATATGTTACACTCGATCCCCTCCTCCAAATCGTTAATATAGATTGTAAAGAGTTGGGGACCCAGCACCGACCCCTGCGGAACACCACTGGCTACTGGTTGCCAGTCCGAGAATGAACCATTTATCCCAACTCTCTGCTTCCTGTTAGATAACCAATCCTCCACCCATGCCAGAATATTCCCCCCCAATCCAGTGATTTTTTTATCTTGAGTAATAATCTTTTATGTGGCACCTTGTCGAATGTCTTCTGGAAGTCTAAATACACTACGTCCATTGGTTCCCCTTTATCCACCCTGTACGTTATGTCCTCAAAGAACTCAAGCAAATTTGTCAGACATGACTTCCCCTTCATAAAGCCATGCTGACTTTGTCCTATTAAATTATGTTTATCTAAATGTTCCGTTACTGTCTCTTTAATAATAGACTCCAAAATTTTACCCACCACAGATGTTAGACTAACTGGTCTATAATTTCCAGCCTTCTGCCTACTACCCTTTTTAAATAAGGGTGTTACATTAGCAGTTTTCCAATCTGCCGGGACCTTTGCTGAGTCCAGGGAATTTTGGAAAATTATTACCAAAGCATCCACAATCCCTACTGCCATATAGTATAGCATAGCCAGAAAGAGGGCAACTGATACAATATAGCATAATAAAAACAGATTATCTGGTCATCACATTGCTGTTTGTGGAAGCTTGTTGTGC
The DNA here is from genome assembly GCA_030390025.1 of Squalus acanthias. Lineage (NCBI taxonomy): Eukaryota > Metazoa > Chordata > Chondrichthyes > Squaliformes > Squalidae > Squalus > Squalus acanthias. The sequence continues at coordinate 84,842,603 of CM059435.1, forward strand.
CCAAATTGGCTGCCGTGTTTCCTACATTATAACAGTGACTACACTCCCAAAGTTGGCTGTAAAGTGCTTTGAGATGTCTGGTGGTTGTGAAAGGCACGTCTTTCTTTAATAGCAAAATACTGCGGATGCTGGAAATCTGAAATAAAGACAGAAAATACTCAGCAGGTCAGGCAGCATCTGGGGAGAGAGAAAGAGAGTTAACGTTTCAGGTTGATGACCTTTCGTCAGAACTGGGCAACTGAGTTAGGAACAGCATAGTCCATAGGTTTAGGATTTAGCATAGCCCAGGCAAAAACAAAATAACATTAGACCGTATACACAGAAATGAGTTGCCCGGCCTCCAACTGTTTGGTACAGTACATTCAGGGAGGTAGATTTGCATCGTTAAACAGGAGAGTAGCCCAGTAAAGCATAGCTCGTTGCATCATTTGAGATTGTGGGGTCTCCTGAAAGATTTAAGTCGACTGTAAGCTGGAAGGCAGCATATCCTTAACGTTCATTTATTGTAATTGAGCAGTGTTAAATTCAGAGGTTGGGGCATTGTAATAAGTGTTGTTTCATCATCTCTTCTCAATTTGATGCAGCAGAATGCTTAGAATATCAGATGGGAAGATACCAATGGTGCCATCCAGTCGGATACATCAGAGTTGTTGAGAACACACAAATACTAATTTAAAAGACAGGTAAATAAAATCTTTCATATTTCAATAAGAAACTGACTGTTCGGGCACAAATAGGCTTTATATGATTGTTCCCTGAAACATTCTTTTAACAGTGGTATCAATTGTCTTGTTTAAACTAATTGAGAATTTGTGTTTTAATATTGAATCTCTGACATCACTGGGGAAGTGGTACTGGGAACTTAAACTTGCCTGGATTCCCCCACTAGAGAAAATAGTTTTTCTGCCTACCCTGTCGAATCCCTTTATCATTTTAAACACCCCCAATTAGATCACCCCTCAACCTTCTAAACTCAAGGGAATAAAAACCAAGTTTATGCAACCTATCCTCAGAATTTAACTCTTAAGCCCTGGTATTATTCTGGTGAATCTGTGCTGTATTCCCTCAAAGGCCAATAATTTTGCCTGAGGTTTGGTGCCCAAAACTGAATGTTGTACTTCAGATGATGTCTCGCCAATGCTCTGGGCAACTGAAGCATCACTTCCTCAATTTTGTATTCCAACCCCCTTGAGATAAATGCTAACATCCCATTAGCCTTTTTGATTACTTTTTTACCTGTGCACTAGCTTTCAGTGATCTGTGGACATGGATGCCATTTTCTCTCTCTGGAAAGACATCCAACTGTCCCATTTATGCTGTTTATTTCATGACCAGCTCAAATAACTTATTCCACAATTCTATTCTACAAAGTTTAGCCTCACTCTTACTCCTAACTTACCAACCTTTAACTTGTATCTGATTTTTTTAATCAGCATGAGCAATATGCTTGGATCAATTGTCAATTCCCTTCATAATCTGAAAACTTCAATTAGATCACTTCAGAATCCTCTTTTTTGAAAGAAAAAACCCCCAATTTCCTTAACTTTTCTTAATAACTTATGTTCCTTATATCCAAAATAATCTTTGTTGCTTGTGACTGAAGCCCAATAATATTCATCCTATGAATAGGTCAGCAGAACTGCAAACAGCACTCTCGATTGGGTCTGGCCAACTGCTTTATCTGTCTATCCACTGATAGCCCAGTACCTTATTTGCCATTTGCTAATTACAATAAGTATTGTATTGATGATATAGATTTATCCACTATATAATCCTAGTATCCATTCTATAGTATCAGCTTTACTCAGTTGTCTCTTTTGCTCTGAGTCAGAAGGCTGTGGATTTAAACCAAGCCTTTAGTACATGAATTAGGCTGACACTTTTTGAATAAGACGTCAAACCGAGATCCTATTTGCCTGTTCAGGTGATCCCACAGTACTGTTTGAAGAAGAGCAGGGAGTTCTCCCAATATCCTAGCCAACAGTCCTCCCTTGACAAACACCAGCAAAATTGAATAATCGATCACTCAACCAGTTGCTGTTTGTGGGATCGTACAATGTGCAGATGGCTGCCAAATAGGCAGTGCACTTCAAAGTAATTCATTATATGTAAAACTTCGAGACATTCCTAAGAAATGTGACGAGGTGCTATACAAATGCAATTTTTTATCTAACCCTATTTTAATCTAATTATTTAAAGTGTTAGTGAGTCCCCTTTTGGACTATGGTGTGCAGTTACAGTCATTCATTATTTCCCTTTTATAATGTATATTATTGCCCTGTTGTGAAAGTCCCATTGGATTCTGCTTTAATCAATGCTGCTCGTTATTGAAATTATTTAAATCATTCTGTGACCGGGATTAGTAATAAAATGCTCATTAAAGCATGCTCTGCCCTCAGGATTTTGTCAATTCTGTCTGACATGGAGAGCTGCTGTGAAAGTGGGACACATTATTTCAGTACTGTGTACATTTATGTGTGTCCTATACTGTGTGTAGCCTGTTCAAGGGTAAAGCACCTCCTGTATATAAAAAAAAAATTGAACTGCAACAGTACTACTTCTCTGCCAACAGAGGGAGGGATATTATTGCATGGAATACCATGGACTAAAATATTTCTTTTACATTGTTGGGTTCTGGACAAAAGCAAAATATTTGTCGTCATCCTTGATGCTGTTGTTGGGTACAATTTGGCAGGCAGGAGTTTCAATTCTTGTACTATTGCCTTTTAAACGTTCCATAAAGTGCACCTTGTAGAAAAGAACACATTTTTCTTGTTTTTCTCCCCTCTTACAGGTGGCCGACCCCAACTCTGTCCAGTGATGTGTGTTTACTTTTCCAGCAGATGTAAATGGATTATGATCACGCACATCCTGCACACCCATCCCTCCCAAAAATTGTAGCACCTCCATTGCTTGAAATCTGCTAATTCAGCAGAGATCGGAGATCAAAACTGGGGCCCTCTTGATCTGTCTGTTTCAGTGCATTCGCCCACTGAGCTATCGCGAGAAATCCAGTTTATTATTTTCTTACTGAAATTTTTAAAAATTCTATTCCTATGCCTACCAAGGCCAAGATGTTGGGTGCTTGATGCCCCGCAAGAAGAAGTCCAGCCAATCCAAGAAGCCACCTCTGCCATTCTGGAAAGTCCACAAAAGGGAGAGAAGTCCATGCACGTGTTGTCTCTACCATCTGCGGTAAACCCCCGCCAGGTATCCTGCGTGCCTGTTGACCAGCAGTCTTCGTTCACTTGGGTGTGTTATTTTCTGTGCTTCTCAATCTTTTTAGTATTAGAATACACTAGCATCCCCCACCACAATACAGTATGATCCTCTATGCAACTTTAAATGCCTTGACAGTGTAGACTTACATTGCCAGATTGTGAAACAGCATTGTAATTGGCACAGGCCTATAGCACTCAATTTGTGCGCCTTTATGGTCCGATCCACATTGTCAGTCATTCACTGTGAAGAAACTCGCTGCTGCCCCCATACCTGTATTTAGTGGAAAAATACTGTAAATTATTGAGTAAATTGTTTTGCCTTTCAAAAAAAAATCCAGTTATAAAGTAGGTGTGTATTGCACATGGACAATAGAATGTAACTAAAATACTACATTTTTTTCCTCTAAAATACATGTTCCACAAGGATTATTTGTAGATTTACTGTGTGGTATGTTTCAAAGCAGCATCACTTCAAAGAGCTAATCATCCATGGTTTATTCTCCTGGATTAAGATGCAACTAAATGGTTCTGTTAATCGATATTCATGTAAAATAGTGCCTTTGTTGTGAGGGAAGGAAGGTAGAAACTGTGTCTCGATACTTTGTGTAATCTGACATCTATTATGTTTCTTCCTCTCTTATCCCCCCTCCAGGTATTACCACAGTTTGAGTCTTCAGACACGATAGTTCAAAGACCAAGACGAGAACGACAGAAATGTATTAACAAATCTGACAGTGCAGCACAACAACGTAGGAACTGCAAGAGGAAGCAGAGTGCTGCACTAAAAGCAGGAGCTGTGAGAAAAGCACACATTAACTTTGTCCCCTTGACCTTGCTGGGCAGTGATGAGTTACCTGTTCAGAAGGAGAACCACAAAGTTCAGCTTAGCACCTGTCAGAAAGTTGGAACTCATGGACAAGCTAGACTGCCAACAAATAAAACTTCATTCATGGGAAGCACCTCCCAAGGATGTAGAGTTGACTGTTCCTTTGGAAGAGTTCAGAATTCAGATATATTGGGGCAGAAGCTCAAATGCAGGCGAGGGTCTGTGGCAAAGGGCATCTTGGTTGGTAAAATGAACTGTGCGAAAAGTACAGGGTGGAATATACCTCATAGTTCTGTGAAATGCTCCAGTTTCAGTCCTCCGTTGTATTGTATCAACCTCGAAACTGATGCAGACTCTGGTGATAAGCAGATCTCCCTTTCTGATCACTTTGCTCAATCATCCGATGAGGAGTTCACCCTGCCACAAGTTAGCACTCCCACAATTGATGGGTTACTTTCAACTGGCAGTTTGAGGAAAAATATTGGTAGATTAAGGGACAGGGCATCAGACAGACACAATGTGATCCCTTTCCATGGTAGACCGCAGGACTGCTTGGACATGCGCTCTGGTCTAAAAGATGACTTATCTGAAGAATCCCTGTCTGTGGAGGTTTTGGTGCAGGACACTCCAGAGCATGAATATGGACTCAAAGCAACCTGGCGAAGACGGCCACACATCATGCAGTACCTGAAAGACTGTGGAAAATTGACGAGCACAGATGTGCTTGTTGGCACCTAAAGGGGACACTTGCACATTGACAAAGTTTTCCCATTGCAATGCATTTTCATTTTAAATCTGTTATCATCGGTATTATGATTAGAAAACCCAGGCCAGTTTATTTGGGTATTCGGCTGGGTGAGGCTGTGTTGGAGCATTACCCTTTAGCCTATGTCTGTCAATGTTGCATTGCAACTTACACAGACCTGGAGTGCTTTGATCCTCATTGGGTTCAAAGTATAAAATCTTAATCCTCAACATTAGTATCTTCCATGTCAATGCAGCATGGATCCCAATTCCACTTTAAATGCCTTGACATAGTGTAGACTCAGATTGGCCAATTGTGAAAGAGCATTGTAATTGGCTCATGCCCACAACACTTGTGTTGCATATCTTTATCAGTGACCTGTTTCAAATGATGATCAACCTGCTGTGCATTTAAAACTGTTTGCTTTTATTCCAGATTATTAGAATAAAAGTCATTTCTGTTTGCAAACTGTAAGATTCCTATCTCATGGACGTGGTCAATTTCAACCCAGTTCCTAGTGAGTGTAGGTCATAGCATAAAACTAACTAATCTGGCAATAAATAGGCAATTTGATTCAAGTCAGAAGAGTGGCTAATGTGAGAAATGGAAATATTACACTGGTGTAATTTGGGGGTTTTCTTCTAAAATCAGCATCACCCTACATCTGTATTTAAGATGGGAATAATTGTGAATTTTACTCCTCTACATAAATATGCACCTTTCCTAAATGCTAACATCCCTCACCTCAATGTGCAGTAAAATGGAATAAATTACAAAAAATTCCAGGCAGAACAGAGGTTTAAGTAAAATTTCAACATTGTGAATTTCTCTCTCTAAGTCTGCATTCAGGGGTAGGGAGCGAAAAAAAATCAACTGTCCATCTTTGTCAATCTTGTTCCCTATACTTTTAATGGGATGTTTTAAACTGCTTTATTATCTTTAAGTACCCTGAAATGCTATGTTAGTCCAGATAGCAAGTAAAATCTAATATGGGGAAGGAGAAAACAAGGAGCTGCAACAGAATCCAATAAACCAGGGTGTCCAATCTGTGCCCACAATCGCTGGCCATTGAAGCCCAGGTAACTACGTCCTATATGTGCATATATTTCTGATTCCCTGATTTATTCTCCTTGAATTTTGTCCGCCTGGAGATATTGGCAGTTTCTAGTGCTGCTGCCTCATTGGTGAATGAATGCTAAATCAGAACATCCAGCTCTGCAACATTAGAAACATGCAGATTAATGGGAACGTGGATTTAAACTTTATTGTTGGGCCCATGGTACGTAGCTATGTGGCCCGCAAGGACAAAAGCTTGGACACACTGCAATAAATGATTAAATAAAAATTCCTGATGGCAAAATATTTTTGGCCATTCCACCAATCCTTATTGAGGAGAATGAGCTGCTGAGCAGTTCTCATAGGATTGATGTTGGAAAGTATTCACTTTTTAGTGCAATTTAAAAAAAAAAAAATCTCTTTACACCCGAATGTTCTTCTCTCTTGACTCTTGCTCCTTCTTGTGGTACAGTTCCATGTGGTAAAGAGGGCCAATTGCTTTCATCACCTCAGCTAAATGGCTTTGTTCAAGCGTGAGTCTTGACGGTGAGTGTCAGCAGCTATTTAACTGCAAGAAATATCAACCAATGCCGAACCTGTACTCTTGTGAAGTTTACAATACAAACACCAACTTGCATTTATGTAGTGCCTTTAATGTAGTAAAACGTCCCAAGGTACTTATCAGACAAACTTTGACATCGAGCCACAGCCGTTAGGACACGTGACCGAAAGCTTGGTCAAAGAGGTAGGTTTTAAGGAGCGACTTAAAGGAAGAGAGAGGCGGAGAAGTTTAAGGAAGGAATTCCAGCGCCTATGGTCTAGGCAGTTGAAAGCACAGCCATCAATGGTGGAGTGAGGGAAATCGGGGACGTGCTAGAGGCCAGAATTGGAGGAGCATAGAGATCTCGGAGGGTTGTAGGGCTGGAGGAGGTTACAGAGATGGGGAGGGGTGAGGTCATGGAGGGATTTGAACACAAGGATGAGAATTTTAAAATGGAGGCATTGCCAGACCGGGAGCCAATGTAGGTCAGCAAGCACAAGGTGCGAGGTTGGAGGCAGGCAGCAGAGTTTTGGATAAGCTCAAGTTTACAGAGGGTGGTGGTTGGGAGACCGGCCAGGATAGTGATCAGGACCAGAAATCCTGGCAATTTTTCACCTTCCTAACCCTGGTACATTGAGGCCAATGGCAGCAATTCCTACCACTAGCTTAGTGAGTGGAGCATTGAATCTAGATCTGTCTTGTATGTATGGCTCAGACGCTTGCTGGAAAAATGCACTGAGCCATTGAGGAAGGCTTGACCCCATTTTTAAAGAAATGAATTGGTAAACTGGATCTGTCAGAGGCTGCCAACATCAGACCATATTTACTGAGAGGACTGAAATAACCCGCTGTCATACCTCTGCGTATACCATTTTTGAACTGTATGCTGAGAAGTGAGTGAGACCAGATTTGAGTGTCATGCGCTCTTGTAGTATCTCCCACCACTGTGGGAAGTGCTCAGCTTCCATCTGATACCTCAACACAGCCTAAATTAAAAGCTCGTGAAATTATGGGTGTAAAACCACATATCGGCACATGCCCTCTTCCAGCTTTCTTTTGAAACAATCTACAGGTCAGTGTTGGCTGCACTGGGTGGCAACTTATTTCATAGAGAAGTTCCCTCTAGTCTCACAATCCTGAATTTGATTTAAAACAAATAGTTGAGACTTTATCTCCTCTCTCTTTTTCTTAAAAAAAAACCTTCCTCCTATCTCTTCTTGCTCTTTTCTTACAAAATTGATCTTTGCAAACCTCCAGCCTGTGACTGACATTATTGGTGCATGGGAATTGATTTATCTAGAGAGAGTAGTACAGTGAGTGTTGACTAAAAGTTACTACTGGACATCTTGCTAAAGTGAAGCAGTAAAAATTGTGTGAAAGAATAGAGTGTTCTAATAAATTGAAAACCACTATATAACACCCGGCATAACCAATTCCATTCAGCTTTGGAGCAGGACAGTTTTACAGTTTGCAATGCCCTGTGCAGCAGATATCTGGGAATACATTCAGTCTTGATCAGCAAATATATTTTATATGCAATTGCCAAAGCTTTCTGTACACGTTATTCAGATTTGAAACTAGAGTACTGAAAGACTGCATAAGAAAAATCCAAGAGGCAAAAAGTCCATTTAAGCTCAATCCTCTAATACCCTAATTCACCTGTATCTTGAACAACCCCAATGCTATCGGGAAGAAAGAAGTGCTTCTGATATCTGATAAATACCACACTAGAGACTTGTGACTATTAAAGGCTCAGATGTTAACGGTAAAGTGGTGGCGCGGATACTATGAATAATTGGATATTTCCCTGCTTGAAATGATGTAAAATGAGAAGTCGCACAACACCAGGTTATAGTCCAACAGTTTTATTTGAAATTACGAGCTTTCGGAGCGCTGCTCCTTCGTCAGGTACAGGTCACTGTACCTGACGAAGGAGCAGCGCTCCGAAAGCTCGTAATGTCAAATAAAACTGTTGGACTATAACCTGGTGTTGTGCGACTTCTCATTTTTGTCCATCCCAGTCCAACACCGGCATCTCCGCATCATGAACTGATGTAGCTAGTGGTGTGCTCCAGATAACTGTTGTGACCCAGTGGCGGAGCTGTGGGGGGGTGCAGTGGTCATGACCCTCACCAGTCACCTTGAGGCCGGCTAATTTTGTATATCAGGACTCATCCAAAACGGACTATAAATAATTTACTCACTTAACTTAAATTCCCAATCGCAATCTCGTTGAGGTTTTGTGTCTGGCGTAAACGGCAGTGCAGCATCGGAGGATATTGTCACGGCTGTGCTGTGCCAAGTTGGCCAAAGCTAGACTTTGACAGCCCCCATCACCCCAAATTCAACCTTGGCTCTACCCTGTTGGGACCTCTTTATTTTTGCTATTGCAGAAATGATTTGCACATAAGCAAATAGAGATCAAAATTTGCTAATGAGATCAAATTATAAGGAATGGCAAATTGAGGAAGAATCCAGAAGACTGCAAGAAAATGTGGTTGTTAAAAGAGTGGACAGATATATGATAAATATCACAACATATGCAGTTCAATGTAGATAAATGTGAAGCAATACATTTTGTGGAAAAAGAACAATGGAAAATAATCTAAAATTCTCAATTAAGTGAAAGAACAGTGAGATCTCAGGGTACAGATAATGTTTAAAAGCAGGATTGCAAAAGGCCATACAACGGGTAAATGGACTTCTCGGTTTTGGATAGAGGTTAATTGAATACAAAAGCAAGGAACTGATGGCCCAGAATTTGGGATCCCAATGTACAGCAGCAGTGATGTCATCAAGCTGTCTAAGCAGCCAATCATATTGACGAATTCTCACAGACAGCAAACCAGAAAGTAAAAAGCATTGATTATCATTCACTGTTTAAAGATTTTATAGAGAGCGAAATAAAGATTGGGACACACATGGGGTTACGGTAGAAGCTGAAATATAAACAAACTTTATAAAAAAAAATTAAAAATTTTATTTTAAAAATATAGTAATTTTTATCATAATGGAGAAATTTGACATTCCACAAATATAAAATTAGTTTTTCAAGGCCAGAGCATTTGTTCATATGCCGTTAAAACCCCAGTTACACCTCTTTCAACAAGGCTTAACTTTTTATGGGGTGCTTAACACTGATATAAGAGCGGAAAAGGGGATGTTTTCGTCAGTTCAGTGATTTCCCTGATTGCCGGCTATGGGGAGTTCCACAGCGCAACCTGTGGCGGAGCAGTGAATGACTGACTGCAACTTCAGGATTTCCGCGTTTATCTGCGCATGTGCTAAATCCTGAAGTTACGGTCAGTTTCAGAGGGGTAATGACGGGGAACACTGACCGTTTCGCTGTCATTACCACTGCAAAATCTGGGCCGATGTATCTGTACAAGACATTGGTTAGGTTGCAGGTGAAGTAATGTGCGCAGTTTTGGGTAGCCCATTATAGCTACAATATTGGAGCCATGGAAAAGATTCAATGTAGATTTACAAGGATGATACCAACGATGAAAGATATAGTTTTTTTTTGTCTTAAAATACTCCTGTGCAGTGCCTTGGGACGTTTTACTATGTTAAAGGTGCTATATAAATACAAGTTGATGTTGTTAGGAGAAACTGGAAAAACTAGGATTGGATTCACTAGAGCAAAGCAGCTTAAGTGCAATCTAACTGAAATGTTCAAAGTATTGAAAAGGTTTGGGAGAATTAGAAGTGAAAGATTATTTCCACTAGTTGATAAATTGGTAACAAAGGGGCATAAATTTAGCATGGGGGGGGGGGGTTACAAGCATTGTTTTCACAAAACATTATTAGAATATAGAATGCATTACTTCAAATGGCTAATGAAGAAGAATCAAACAAATAAAAACTTGAAGAGGAAAATTATTATTGTGTACTGGGATAGAGCGCAGAAATGAGATTGTAATGGATTAATATGATATAGAGCGAGCACTTGCACAGGTAAGTATAGCCTCATGCTGTGCTGGCATTTCTATGATGTTTTACATTTATTTTTCACATTTCTGTTTATATCCTCTGGTCCAATTATCCTGACTTACTTTGAAGTAATTTATGTCATTTAATATTTCTGAGGTAGGGCAATGTTACAGGGATGGGAGGTCTTTGTGATGGAGAGGATATGGGGTCAGATGCTCCGCTCGTGGTCGAATAGGCACCATGGTTGCAAACTGGTTCAGCCTGAGACTGTGGTCAGGGAGGGGAATGGAATCCGTGGCATATATTGGGATATATTTACAGATATAGCAGGGTTGATGGATAATATACAAAGGCTACAAAAGTGATAAAGCAGCATTAAACAGCTAATATTTTATTCGAGATGGGATACAAGATGGGCAGCTTCTGGATACAACATTGCCCAGCCAAAGCCCAGGTAGGAATGCTGTTTGTACTATTGGCTTTTGTTTTGGACTTTTATTTTCACAACTATTAGAAGCTTTTTTAAAATATGATCATAGCAAATGATTTATTGTTGCTAAGCTCTGTTCAGACCACCAATTCCAGTGCTTCTGAATCTTTTTTTAGTAGTGGGGTAACACACAGTAAGTGTAAAAATTCATAGGATAATTAGCAGTATATTTTGCTGTGCCATATCACTCACTGTAACCATAGCTAAATGTTAAAACTCTATCATAGAATTACATAGATATTGCAACACGTAAATAGGCTGTTCAACCCAACCAGTCTGTGTTGATCTTTGTCCTCCACCTGAGTAGTAGCCCTAATTCCATATGCCCCCCTCTATGTTCCCATATTCCTTTATATTGTCTCCTTTAATCGCTAACTCTGGTAGTGCATTCCATGGTCTACCATTCCATTGGAAGCCCCATTTCCTTCAACTTTTTCTTCATATTTGTATTTCCTCATATCAGGCAGCATCCTAGTGAATCTGAAATCTCTCTATTGCCAGTCTTTTCTATAGTATGCAGTCTAAAAATGCACACAGTATTCCAACAGTGGTCTCACTAAGGTTTTATAAAGATTCACCATTACATCTCAACTTTTATATTCTATATCTCTTGCCATAAAACCTGGTATTTCTTCAGCTTTTAATGAACTGCTTTCTTTTCATCCACATTCTGCAGAAAATAGAAAAACAACTCTCTGCTTAGCAACTGTAGTGCTCCCATTGAGTGACAAATAAGCAAATTAAAAGTCAACTATGATAAACTCAGTAACAAAAGTCAGACTCCATCTGGAGTAATGTTTTGGACACCGCATCTCAGTAAAAGTATATTGGCCTTGGAAGAGGTGCAGTAGATTCACCAGATTTATCCCAGGACTTAAATTATGAGGACAGGTTGCATAAACTTGGTTTGTATTCCCTTGAGTTTATAAGGTTGAGGGGTGATCTAATTGAGGTGTTTAAAATTATAAAGGGATTTGATAGGGTAGATACAGAGGAACGTTAACTCGATTTCTCTCTCCACAGATGCTGCCTGACCTGCTAATTATTTCCAGCATTTTCTGTTTTGCATCCGCAGTATTTTGCTGTTGAACTATTTCCTCTAGTGGGGGAATCCAGAATAATGGGGCATAATCTTACAATTAAGAGCTAGGCCAGTGAGGAATGAAATCTGGAAGCACTTTTTGGGGTGGACGGTGTTCATAACATTTACCAAACAGGCAGAACCGACAGCAGGTCATCCGGGGAGAAGCCAGGCAACCTGTGCATTGCTCCCTGATCGTCCAAATGTCCTAACTGCATGCTCCAGACAGGGTATCGATTGCAGCAGTGCAGTCTGAAGGTTTGCCTGCACCTTGGGGGAGGGGGAGGGAGCCGTCACAAGTGATCGGGATACTGCTGAGCAGATGGCCAAACTACCACTGGATTGGGCTCATTAACTGCATAAACATCAACGAGGGATTAGGATGATTCCAGGACTTTGGGTGGGTGGGTGTTACGTTACTAAGAAACTGCTTGAAAACTGGACTTTCATTAGAAAAGCAGCAGGGGTTAACCATGGTTGAATGGGATGACGTGTATAGGTGGGAGAAAGACGGAGGACCAATGGGAATGGTGTTTGTTGGCGGGTGCGTTGCTACGGCCGGGGCTCCTGGAGTGAGTGGAAGTTCAGTGACGGAGCCAGGAGCGGGAGACGGGAGCTGCCGCCAACACCATAGCAACGGCGCCGAAAGATGTCCTATTACAGCGTCAGGTAGGAAAAGAACGGCCGGGAAGCAGTGCGGAGGGGGAGGGTGCTGACTGCGGGTTATTCGGCGCTCACACCAAGTGCCAGCTGCAGCGAGTGAGCGCCGTGCTGGACCCCGGGCACTCGCCTCTGTGGTGGGCTGTCGCTGAAGGCTGGCTCTGCATGTGTTTAATCAGATGGCATTTTGGGCAAAACCTGTATTTAATCTCCAAATAAGATATGTGGACTTTACAGTGTGTGTAATATTCAAGGCTGTTTGTCGCAGACACACATCAGGAGGCACTGCGCTTTTTAGGACAAAATCCTCTTTTGAATAGTGCTGATTTCATTTTCTATTTTTGGTGTCTTTTTTAAAGATTTGTCGATGCATTACTAGCGGGAAAGGCTGAAGATGGGACCTTATCCTCTTTATTTTCAGTCTGTCTTTTGTGTTGCTTTACGACATAAAGTTCATTTGTACAAGATTTTGTAGCACCCGGTATATTGAAAGCAACGTCGTCTCTTGCTGCTCTGCTCACTTTAAAAAGACCTTTATTAATAAATCCATTTGCAATAAATCTTACAGAATCATATTGTATCTTACTGAAATGACAGTCGGTTTTGTGTAGTTCTTTCAACTAGTACAATTCTCAAAGTGATCTAAGAAAGTGGATATCAGGTACAGTTCCTCGTTCAAAGCTATACATTTATTTCAGGTGTCTGGCTCGGTGAGCGAGTGGCTCCTCGTTTTGCTAATTCTCCACGTGTTCAAAAGCTTTTTCAAAATTAACCTCTTTGAATGTGTACTTTTGGACACTTTCCCGAATTGCGATCTCCCTGCTGCTATGAATGTAAATTGTTGAATGAGATGTTAAACAATGTACCCCAGTTATAGCTAACTGATATAGTTAATGTTAATCTTTTGGCTCTGCTATTCTAAGTAGAGGTATGATTGCAAATTGTAACTCCATTGTACATGTTTAAGACTTAGCTACCCAAATTGTAGAAACAAGGAAATGGAACTATTATGAATTTAGTTTTATGCTGTTTTAAGGGATAAACAGCTGCAGGAACCTTCAGGTGGAGTTATTTTAATTGACAATAATTCTGTGTGCTGTTATTGTTTAACATTTTCTGTCTGCCAGTTTCTCAAATTAAACTGGAGTTGACCTTTTTTAAATGAAAAAGATGGCGCTTAAAGGATGGTGATGCTTCCATTTGTAATATTTCTGTTCTGCCAGTTAAGAGTTTATTGTGACATTTTGTTATTGTTGCAGACCTTTTACATCATACATGTATCCCTAGTAATAGCAAGTTATTGTGATGCCATAACCTGGACTGTACAAGATATTAAGTGCACTTCACTTACAAAAAAAATCAATTTCTATGTGGCTTTTATAATGCAAGAATAACAGCTGATGTCACAGTGATCACAAAGCTCTGATGCTTTGTGAAATCATAAAGCAGCTTAAGACAACACAAGGAAATTCATGCTTACAATCACTAATTGGATGAAATGTGAAATGGCCAGGTTCCTGTTGGCTTCGTCTGAGTAACTCCCTCACAACTGCTCTTTAATTAAAAAGGTTCTGTTGTGCCCAGCAGTGTGATATTGAAAGTTTCTCTCCCAGTGAGGCTGATTGGAGACCTATTGTATCACGCTGCTGGCCAGGACTATGTCTAGTATATTTTTCAAATACATTTTCATGAGTGTCCTTATAAACTGTGCATGAGTGGGTATCTTCTTATTGGCTTTGACCAAATTTTTTAAAATGCGGTATATTTTTCAACTGCGCAAATCAGTTGAAATAATGTATCCTTTATTTCCACTGGTATTGCTCTTCGAAAGAGCCGGCGCAGATTCGATGGGCCGAATGGCCTCCTTCTGTGCTGTACTATTCTATGATTCTGTGATTTCCCCACATTAGTCTTATATTGTGCATTTGTCTATTACTTATTGTCTACGTCATTGATGCCCAACCTGTGGACCATGGGCTGAATGCGGGCCATTTGTGGATTTCTTTCAGTGTGTTGTGGCCTTGCAGTATATCCCAAAGAGCAACACTTGGTTTAAATCATTCCGCTCCCTTCTTCGCTCACTGTAGCATTAGAAGCAGTGTGAACCTGATGAACTCGGAGAGAAAATGCAGAGCAATGCAGCAAACTACTGCTGTTCCACTGTTGAGTTACATAGACCGTCATCAAACTATAAGCAGAAGTAAATCAAACTGCTTTATCAGCTGGCATGTGAGCCAGCCAACAAAAGTGCAAATAGAAGAGCAAACAGGAACCAGAAATGCTTACTGTCATTGGCTGTTTCACATGCCAGCTGTATGAAAGTCTAAAGAATGCCAAAAAGGGTTTAATACAGCAAGCTGGAATCGGGCAAGCAGCATCCAAGTGGACAGTGAAACCGATGCAAGGGCACACTTGAGCACTACCACAAGCTACATAATGTGTCTACAGTTGGGAAAATCTTAGAGCTGATCGAAGGAACTGGTGAGCAGTGATGCATGTCAGTGTCAGGTGGTAGGAGTATCGGAGTATAGATCTTCTGAAGGAGAAACTGCAACAGTGGCAATGTGAACAGCAGCAGCCTGTTGATCCCAAATGGGCTGTTTGGTCTGAAGTGTGCAGGTGAGCTTGCCTCTTTGTATAGGCATAATAAACATTAGTGCACTCAAGACTTGAAAGAATTGTCATCTTCAAATACAAAGGGGTACCACCAGTAACTTGTGTATCTCTATAAAGCCCTCTTTCATTTGTTCAATTTCAAGGCTGAACTGTCCAAGTTTTTCCAACCTTATAACAGTCTTCAGATCCTAGAGATCAGCATCATGGCCCTTCTTTGCGCTGTTTCTAGTATTTGGACGTTTCTCCTGCACTACAGAGATCAGAACTGAACACATTGCTCAAGGTGTGGCCTGATCTGAGCATATACAGCTTCAAATAATAACTGTGGACGTTTACTCTACCCATTTCTCTCTCACCCAGCATACATTTTGTTTTCTTCATTGTTGCTGTGTAATGACATTGATGATTTAAAGCTGAAATTTGAGAGAGTAACAGCAGCAGTGTGAAACCTCAGTCCACAACAATTGGTAAGTAAATTGGATTTCCCATGGTGCTGTGCATAGCAAGTCAAAGATTACAGTCTCTCTCACTTTTTGTTTTAAGTTTTCTTCATATTCTATCATCCTCATCTGTGTTTCTATTTTTTCCTGATTGTCTTTTTCTTTGTTTCTTTCTTCCTCTTTCTGTGGGAGGTGAAGGGTGGTATGACCGGGAATGTAAGAGGTGTTGAGGGATGCAAATCACATTTTTCAGTGTTGGGTATGGAGAAAATCCCCTATTACTTCAGTCGTTCATGTTTTCTGTGTACACTCCCTGCAATCATCTGAAATGTATGTCTGACTTAACTGCTTGAAGTTTGTTGTTTTTGCTTCTGCTTTTGGCGTCATTTGGTCCTCCTATCCTCTCTTATCCTTGTTCTGCATCACTTCCTATGCCATCGTCTCATTGCTTCTCTCATAGCACCTCCTAAGCAGCGTAGAAGTGAAAAGTATGTGTAGTTTTGAATGAGAAAAATAAAGATATTAAAGCTTACTGAAAATATTGGCTGTTCTCCATTTATGCTTTGATTTATAAATCTAATGTATATTAAAAAGTAAGTGTTGGTTGCAACATTCTGTCTCATAAGGCATTAAAAATTCAGGCTCTGTCTATGGCAAAATCCATTTTTTAAAAAGTGTCAACATTTACCTGCAATACCTGTTTTGGGTGTAGATGAGTTGTGATAGGGTAATGTCATGTGAAAGGCTCATGCTACCTTTGATCTTAAAAGTGGAGTTTCTGCTGTATTCTGCCGGAGTAATTTAAACTTGGTTAATGCTAACTTGTTTTACATCTATTAGAAAAGATAAATATCACCTGATGTGCAAAATCTCACTTCAGAGGCATCATTCCTGTGCAAATATGTTTTGATTGCAAAGTAGGTACAAACCACTTAATACCTATTGCTTGCTTTACCCTGAAATTATTCACATTGAAGACTGTGTTGCATAATGCCCACCATGTAGGCTGGCGCTTGCATCTGGGTGGAGTTCAGTACCAATTGTATTAAATTGATAAGCTTGCTTCAACTCAAAAGGGTAAGAGAGGTAAATACCAGACCATGTGCTCGCAGCTCATCAGCTCTTGTATTAATATTCCATAGCTTGTGTGGAGATGGACTTGTGGAGCTCTGTGTGTCATTCTGAATCCTCACAAATTAGTCACAGGACTGACACTAGCCCATGTTTAATATCAGTACAATTCAAAAGTGTTGTGTCTTTTGTTTCTCTGGGATGGAGCTATAGTTAAAAATTCTGTAGACCTAACACAAACTGCTGTTGTTGCTCATCTGTTACTACAACAACAACTTGCATTTATATAGTGCCTTTAACGTAGCAAAACATCCCAAGGCACTTCACAGGAGCGTTAGCACACAAAATTTGAGATCGAGCCACATAAGGAGCTATGGGGCAGCTGACCAAAAGCTTGGTCAAAGAGGTAGGTTTTAAGGAACATTTTAAAGGAGGAAAGAGAGGTGGAGAGGTTTAGGGAGGGAATTCCAGAGCTTAGGGCCTTGGCAGCTGAAGGCACGACCACCAATGGTGGAGCAATTAAAATCATGGATGCTCAAATGGCCAGAATTGGAGGAGTGCAGATATCTTGGAGAGATGTAGAGCTGGAGGAGATTACAGAGATAGGGAGGGGCGAGGCTATGGAGGGATTTGAAAACCAGGGTGAGCCTTTTAAAATAGAGGTGTTGCTTAACCGGTAGCCTGTGTAGATCTGCGAGCATTGGGTTGATGGGTGAACGGGACTTGGTGCGAGTTAGGACATGGGCATCAGAGTTTTGGGTGACATTAAGTTTACGGAGGGTAGAACATGTGAGGCCGGCCAGGAGCGCATTGGAATAGTCAAGTCTAGCGGTAACAAAGGCATGGATGAGGGTTTCAGTAGCAGATGAGCTGAGGCAAGGGTGGAGTCGGGCGATGTTACGGCGGTGGAAATAGGCGGTATTAGTGATGGCATGGATATGTGGTCGGAAGCTCATCTTGGTGTCAAATATGACACCAAGGTTGCGAACAGTCTGGTTCAGCCTCAGACAGATGCCAGGGAGAAGAATGGAGTCAGTGGCTAGGGAACGGCGTTTGTGGTGGGGACCGAAGACAATGGCTTCGGTCTTCCCAATATTTAGTTAGAGGAAATTTCTGCTCATCCAATACTGGATGTCGGAGAAGCAGTCTGACAATTTAGCTCTAATAAACCTGTTCTGTAGTTTATACCATATTCTTCTGCTGTCTGAAGTCTAGGAGATCATAAGAGGGTTTGTCGTATCCAGTAAGGTAAATACATGGCGATCAATAAAATTAGTTTTTAGCAATTAATTCCTCTCTTTTTTTCAAGCAATGAAATAGTTTACATGAAAAAAAATCCTCACGAATTTGAGAGAACTCCACAAAAATTTCCCATTGTTTTCTTACCAGAACTCGGCTCTGGAGATGCCACACATTGCATCTCTGATGCCAGCACACACATTACTTGCTATATGTGCCATGCTGATACTGATGCAACATGCGTCCAGATTTTCAGCAGGAAAAAAATGAAAAGGCTATTCAATTTAGATTTTTTTTTAACGGAACATGTGTCACCATTGGGTGCTGCCGTGAGGACCATATTGTTCATACTGCAGCTAACGTCAGTCTTCCATTTCGAGTTGTGTATGGAGCAGGAACAGCAGTGAACTTGTGCAGTTACTACTTGATAGTCCGCTGAAGGCTGAAGTCATCAGATCACACACCAAGGCACTGTTCTCCAAGATTGCAACTATTGCCCTGTGAATAATCTCCAGCAATTATTAGCCCACTTTCATAGTGGCCGGCAACTGGCTGGAGCCACAACGATAAACATAGGTTCTGTAATTTTACTTTTTTTTAATAACACTATCTGGGGACTAAGTGACAGTCTGATGGTAAGCCCAGTAAAAGTCTAAATATATAAAAGGTGTAATTCTAGAAACCATTTTGACTTGCTCTTGGCTTGAACTGATTTAATTCTCAGAAAAATTAAAATTTCTTTTTATAAAACTGTCCAAATATATTACTCTTGTTAGCTTGTGTGTGTGTTCAGTAATGTTTAAGTAAAGGATATCTCATGACAAGTGGTTTATGAGGAAAAAAACATGGTGACCAGGTAATTGGTCATTTAAGGAGTTAAGCATTTCTGCATGGTTCATTTTTATGACTTGCTGAACCAGTTCTGTTTGTATTTTATGGAACCCAATCGGAAATGCATCAAGATACTTTTGAATCTGTTTACACAGTCTTTGTTTTGTGTTGTTGATATAAAGTACTGCATCTCTGAAGGATGGAGTCCTTCATGAGCTGCACCAGTGTGTTTTTAACTATTGGCTTGCTCCCCAGTTCAAATAATGCATTCACTGGGGGAGCACAGTTTTGACACCTTTTCCAGAATTCAGATTGACACCCAGCAACTTCTGTGTTGTAATCGCTGGAGCCTCAGCAGTTCGCATTGTCACAGTGGTCCATTGCAACTGAATGTTTGTGAATTTTTAGAAAATGGCCCTAGCCAAAAAATATCACTTTCGGAAATAACACTGCCAGCATACCTTGGAATGCTGATCTGCACCTAGGCAGATGTTGCTTGGCACCCAATTCATCTTTCTCTCTTCCACCCCCTCCTCCCTCAGAACATTTTTTCTCCCTTCCCCTGTGGACCATAGCTTGGGCATGAATAGAGCTCATCATGCATTTCTGAATTTGCCTCCTACCACTTTGCTGTAGAGTGTTAATGCAGCAAAAAGCATCTTTTAAGTAAAATATTTCAAGTCTGAGGTATCCTTGACTATACAACAAAACTCTGGCTGTATAGCTGAGTAATATTTCTAATTATTGAAATTGGAGGTGTGGTTTCTCAAATTCTTGAACTGTGTGCTAGTAGCATGTCTGTGTTGCCAGCACACGCACTGCTGCAGCTGTGCTTCTCCCAGAAGACACTGCCAGGACTTGTTTGGTTCTATCTGACAAACCTTGTAAGATTTTTCAGGGCTGTGTAATGCGTGCAACAGTCACGAGCTAGTTTTCTGCACTGAAGTGCTCGGAAATTATTGAGCAAAATGCAGCAGCAGAGTGCAGCTGCTGATCTTAAATTCAGTTTAATGCTCATTTTACTTGTCTGTCTTCAGGTCTCTCTCCCCTCCACACCAGTCACTATTTCCTGGATTCTTGTAAGGTGTTTTTCTCCCCCCTCGTTTGTATCACAACTCCATTTTGACTGAGATGGCAGGCATGCAATCGTTGTGTGAAGTTAATAGGAACAGTCTGGGTTGGCAATCTCTCAGTTTGTATGCTTCCTTCCCTCCTTTTCCCTTCCAGAAATGGCTGCGATCACAAATTTGTCATGTGGAGAATTCAATGTCCTATTACTAGCCCGTGTTCTGAACAATATTGTGGAGAAAACTACTCTGCAACTGTTCATTTTCTATCGTGTGGGTGACATTGAGCCAGATTTTGCTGTAACAAGGCATCTACTGGTGTCTGCCGTTAATTTTTTGAGCTGAAGGGTGCAGGTTTAATTAAGTTGCTGAAAGTGCGAGCTGATAATGGCGCAGCGCGGGAAATGGGGCATCTGGGACCTGAGTGAACAGGGCAACCAACTGTGTCTCTCCTTGACTAATTAGCTTGAAGGATTGAGAAATAAACAGCGGAAGGACTGAGAATGAAGTGTAAATTAGAGTGGGTGAATTTGGGTACTAAAAGAGATAGAGAGGGAAAGAAAGATTAGATTAAGAAAAAGACAGACTTGGATTTATATAGCACCTTTCACGACCTCGGGACTTCCCAAAGCGGTTTGCAGCTAATGAAGTACTGTTTGAAGTGTAGTAGTCACTGTTGTAACGTAGGAAACACGGCAGCCAATTTGCATACAGCAATGTGATAATCTGAGAAAAGAGACAGAAAGGAAAAGTTTAAAAAAAATGTTTTTAAAATTTGACATTTTTAAACTCTCCAACAACAATACCTGAAGGAATGATACTCCACACTTATAATAATTAATTTCCAGTGCCAGAGAGGCTCATTGGCAGTAATTAACAATTATGTCGTTAAAAGGGTACTTACGCATGATATGACATGACTTAACTTTCTGTGCCGAGTTTAGTTTGTATCTACCGAGAAAAGTACAGCAACTTCGACATTCAATGCACGTCATTGGTGAGGCAGACATCAAAATGCCGTTCGCAACTCGGACAGCAACTTTTGGATATTGGTATTTAACTATGTATTTGCCCCTCACCTGAAATTACATAAATAACGGCGAGCGCCATTAGCCTCGCCGTCATTTTGACAGCAAAATCTGGCTCAATGAGGATTTATTTTTTAAAGTGCATATCTCAGGCCCAACAAAAAAAGTTGTAACGCTATTTATAATAAAAATATAAATTTTCTAATGTAACTTTTTTTGTTTTTGAGAAAGAGACCTGTTTGTAAATCTAAAAGCACAGTGAGAAGAAGACATTTAGCCCAACAAGCCTATTCTATAGACCATGCACTGTCTGCTGAGGTCCCGTCTGCGCTCTCAGGTGGACGTAAAAGATCCTGTGGCACTGTTTTGAAGAAGAACAGGGATCTTCTCCCTGTTATCCTGGACAATATTTATCCCTCAACCAACATCACTAAATCAGAATAACTGGTCATTATCACATTGCCATTTGTGGGAGCTTGCTGTGCACAAGCACAAATTTGCTGCCGCATTTCCTACATTACAACAGTGACTACCCTTCAAAAGTACTTAATTGACTGCAAAGCACTTTGGGACGTCCTGAGGTCATGAAAGGCACTATATAAATGCAAGTTCTTTTTATTTTGCGAAAATATTGCAGCTGTGATAAATAAGCTGGTTACTAATATACAAATCAATGCTGTTGTGTAAACACACACATTTGGCTCTGTTTTAGGATGAAAATGTTGACTAACAGCTGATATCGAAGCTCTGATAGTTGAGGTTACACCAGATAAATCAAATTTGATGCTGTTCGCAATAATACTTTCTGCACTACTGGCTCAGTCCCATGTGCCTTGAGTTAAAATGTTTCTGCAGATTGAACTGAGGATTTTTTTTATTGTACGGCCCAGGACTGACTGCAGTGTAAACTTGTAATTAATGGCTGATCTGCCACCAATTCTCAAGTCTGCCTAGATCTAAATATATATTTACATATATACAACTGAAAGAAATTTGAAAACTGACCTTTGGCTTTCAGTCATATCTGTGTATGGAAGTGCAGGAGTGAAGCTCTTTGAAATACTTCTGTTTCAATGGATATCCTGCTTTAATGCATTTAGAACAGCATTTGTAAACAAACTTCTGATTCTTGGGTGTGCATGAGGCAGTAATTGGGTTCCAGGCTGATTTAAATGCCAAGGTTACTCCACATAATCAAAGCACTATAGCTGTTTATTGCCAAGAGAAATATAAGTCACTGCTGTTGTTGTGATGACTGCTGATGATTAAATATTTATTGAGAAATTTCTGTTGAGAATTGGAAGCTTCTTTCATTTTAATTGTTTGTGAAGACTATTTTCTTTTTTTAAAGTACACACCTCTTGTTTGTACTTTTTATTTGCTGACTTGCCCTGAAAGAACATAAGTCGTAAGAGCAGGAGTAGGTCATTTGGCCCCTTGAGCCTGCTCCACCATTCAATAAGATCATGGCTGATCTGATCTTGGCCTCAACTCCACTTCCCTGCCCACTCCCCATAACCCTTGACTCCCTTACCATTCAAAAATCTGTCTATCTCCACCTTAAATATATTCAATGACCCAGCCTCCACAGCTCTCTGGGGAAGAGAATTCCAAAGATTCATGACCCTCTGAGAGAAGAAATTCCTCCTCATTTCTGTTTTAAATGGGTGCCCCCTTATTCTGAAATTATGCCCCCTAGTTCTAGATTCCCCCACGAGGGGAAACATCCTCTCTGCATCTACCCTGTCAAGCCCCTTCAGTATCTTATATGTTTCAATAAGATCCCCTCTCATTCTTCTAAACTCCAAGAGTAAGGCCCAACCTGCTCAACCTTTCTTCATAAGACAACCCTTTCATCTCCGGAATCAACCTCGTGAACCTTCTCTGAACTGCCTCCAATGCAAGTATATCCTTCCTTAAATAAGGAGACCAAAACTGTACGCAGTACTCCAGGTGTGGTCTCACGAACGCCCTGTACAGTTGTAGCAGGACTTCCCTACTTTTATACTCCATTCCCTTTGCAATAAAGGACAACATTCCATTTGCCTTCCTAATTACTGCATGCTAACTTTTTGTGTTTCATGTACAAGGACCCCCAGATCCCTCTGTACCTCAGCATTTTGTAATCTCACCCCATTTAAATAATAATTTGCTTTTTTATTTTTCCTACCAAAGTGGATAACCTCGCATTTACCCACATTATACTCTATCTGCCAGATTTCTGCCCACTCACTTAGCCTATCTATATCTCTTTGGAGATTCTTTGCGTGCTCCACACAATTTGCTTTCCCACCTACTTTTGTATCATCAGCAAATTTGGCTGCATTACACTCGGTCCCTTCATCCAAGTCATTAATATAGATTGTAAATAGTTGAGGCCCCAGCACTGATCCCTGCGGCACCCCACTAGTTACAGTTTGCCAACCTGAAAATGACCCATTTATCCTTGAGCTTAATCAGTGCTATATTTGAGCCAGTTGTTGGGAGGAACACGAGCAGACTGAAGTGCCCCTCCACAGGTGGGTGAAGGCACGGCCTCCTTTGGTACCTTGTCACAACACCGTGCCTGAGACTGGCAAATAAGTGGAGTGACAGACCATGACTAAAAGAGCCAAAAGAGGGAGGGCCTCTCGATACCCTGATCCTTTTATTTAAAAAAAAATCATCCTGCTGCAAGGCTGAAATCTCCCCGTTGACTTTAATATTTTTGTTTAAATGACATGCTGGTGATCAGGGTACTGAGTCTATGGCATGAGAGAGCAGAAAAAGTACATGTAGACACATTGGGTTATGACATTAGCAGAAATGAAGTTAATTCAAGTTCAAAACAGTTGGCCGTGGAAATTTCAACCCAGTATCTCTCGTCGGCGTTCACTAAATATTGAAAAATGGGCAGAAAAATAGCATTAATTCATTAATTTTACTTAAAAGGGGTTCATTGGTGAAACAATCTCTTTACAGGATATTTTGCTGACTTCAAAACATTAGTCACCAGAGCCAACCCTGACTGTCTTGGCTGCCAAGGCATTGATCTTTAAGTTTGCAAAATTATCCATAGAAATTTAGAATTACTTCTGATTCTGTGACTCACATTTTTAAAACTTTGTTCCTATTATTATAGGGATAAACTTTGATGGATCAAATGGCCCTTCTGTTAATTGACCCACACACTCCCAACCAACTTTATTAATTTTGAGTGATCTTTGACATTCATTGACTTTAAAAACATTATGACTTCCAAAAATATGGTTCAATTCCCATGAATGGCCACCCAAATATAAGAAATCTTGGTTGGACTGATCTATTTGAACTATAAAAAATATCTTGATATTCACTGACTGCTGTGAGTTGAACCAATGTCTCTTTGTTACATATTAGCAGGTGGAATTGCTCACAGTTCATGGGGGATATGGTGTTTTATAACAATAGGAGTACTTTGCCAAGTAACACACAATGTAATATTATCAGGGCTACTAATAAGTAGTTTAGCAGCACAGCATGGGGATCCTGAAGTTTGGCATCACTTGAGTGGGCCTTCTGTTGGGTTTGTAGGGTTTAGAGGTACTTGAGTGAGTCCTGGGCATCAACAGCACTGGTGTTGTGATCATGAGGTTTATAATAGCTTTCATTGAAACTTTAGTTCAGAAAGATTCTGAACTTCATCTTGTTTTTACATATTTTGGGAAACCACTAGTTATATACCGAGCAAAGACACAATTGTGACTTTGAAATTGATTTTTTTTTAAAACATTCTTGGGATGTGCATGTTACTGGCAAGGCTGGCATTTATTGCCCATCCCTAGTTGCCCTTGAAGGTGGTGAGCCGCCTTCTTGAACTGCTGCAGTCCATGTGATGAAGGTGATCGCACAATGCTGTTGGGTAGAGTTCCAAGGTTTTGACCCAACGACAATAAAGGATATATCCAAGTCCGGATGGTGTGTGAATTGGAGGGGAATTTGAAGGTTATGGTGTTCCCATGCACTTGCTGTCCTTGTCCTTCTAGGTGGTGGAGGTCGCGGGTTTGGGAGGTGCTGCCAAAGAAGCCTTGGCGACTTGCTGCAGTGCATCCTGTAGTTAGTTCACATTGCCGCCACGGTACACCGATGGTGGAGGGAGTGGATGTTTAAGTCAGTAGATAGGATGACAATCAAGTGGATTGTTTTGTCCTGGATAGTGTAGAGCTTCTTGATTGTTGTTGGAGCGGCACCCATCCAGGCAAGTGAAGAGTATTCCATCACACTCCTGACATGCATGTAGGTGGTAGAGAGGCTTTGGGGAGTTGGGAAGTGAACCACTCAATGCCCAACCTCTGACCTGCTCTAGTAGCTGTGGCATTTATGTAGCTGGTCCAGTTCAATTTCTCGTCAATGGCGACCCCCCAGGATGTTGATGGTGGGGAACTCGGCGATGGTGATGCCATTGAATGTCAATGGGAGGTGGTTAGGTTCTCTCCTGTTGGCGATTGTCATTGTTTGACACGTTGCGTGAATGTTACTTGCCACTTATAAAGCAGTCCAGCCAGGATTGGATTTATTAGTCACTGTCACATCACCTCTGGAATTCAGCTCTTTTGTCCATGTTTGGACAAGGCTATACTGAGATCTGGAGCTGAGTGGTTCTGGCAGAACCAAAACTGAGTATCGGTGAGCAGTTTATTGGTGAGTAAGTGCCGCTTGATAGCACTGTTAATGACTCCTTCCATCACATGGCTGATGATTGACAGTAGGCTGATGGGGTGGTAATTCAAGTCCCCCTAGCATAGCGTGTCAGAATAGGGATCACCACAGTAAAAGTTTGCAATGCAAATATGAGGTTTATACTATTGATTTAAAAAAAAAAAAAAATTGACATTGCCAACTGTAATGTACTTATGTATTGTGTTAATCAGGTTCTCAAACCTTCCTCTATTAGAATTGTGTAATTGTAATAATACTCATGATATAGTGGTTCATAAAGGAAGCCAGGAAAATTGAGCTATTTATTCATATTTCTTTGCAGCTGAGATCTCAAAATGTGACACATTATCCCTCTTTGTGCTTGATCTCTCTGCGACTTTTGATATACTTAGCCACTCCATCTCCTCTGCCTTTCATCCATAGTCCGGCTCAGTGGCAGTGCCCTCTTGCGGTTCCGTTTTTACCTGTCCCAATACAGTCAACATATTGTCTACAGCGGCCTTTTTTTCTCACGCTCTTGGCCCCTTTTTCTGTAAATGCTGCTGTTTAGTGACGTTATCTGTAAACGTGGTGCAGACTTCAAAATGTATATGGATAACGCTCAGCTTTACCTCTCCTCCACCACTCTCTCAACTGTTGATGTCCCACTGCCTGTCTAAGTTGTGGGTGAATCTGAATTTTCTTCAACTCAACATTGGCAAGATCAGAAACTCTGAACCCTAGCCACAATTCTGTTCTCCCTTCCTGCTTTGGCTCAGTGTCATTCTTGACCCTAAGTTTACCCTCAAATCCACAATCTGTCCATCAAGACTGCCTACTTCCACTTCTTCCTTAATATCAGCCCCTTGGTCTATATCTCTCCTCAAGGTTTGATTTCTCCATTACTCTCCTCACTGGCCTGCCCAGCACCACCCGTCACAAATTGCAACTCATCCAAAATTTTCAAAGTCATCTTTATCCACAAATCCATCCATGATTTTGCACCTATCTCTGCAAACCTCTTAAGTCCTATGGCCAAAACTCTTTTTTTTGACTCTGGTGTGTTGTGCGTTCCTGCCTTCCCTGTGCTGCACCATCAGTGGAACAGTCATTAGCTATCTTGTCCGGGCTCTCTGGGACTCCCTTCCTGAACCCATCTACATTGTTATCGCTCTCTCTGCCTTTAAAAGCTATCTCTTTGACTATACCTTATGGCCACCAGCTGCAGCTCTTTCAACTCCTTATCAGTGTCTGATGGCCCCACCCAGGCCTTAAGATGTTTTGCTATTTGAGGTGCTGTGTAAATGACAATTATTGTTCCTACTTCCCTTTTCAATCTGTAGTGTTGTGTGACTTGAAACTCCTTACTTTTAGAAACCGTACCAATTATGGGTGTCTGCTTGATGAGTTAGTTTACCTCCATGACATCATGGCAGACTTGCCCTATCTCTGAGTATAAGGATTTAGGTGTTCTGACACTTCATCCAAAATTCCTTAAATAATTGCATTAGAATTCTATCTCTGTCAATCACGGTGTTGAATTTTTATCTAGTATATGGTGCCTGGAGGTTATATTTTCAACAGTGCCAAGTATTTAAAATTATATAGAGCATGGGGATGCCCAAAGAATGTGTCCACACCACTGGAGCAAGGGGTGAGCTGAGTATTTATGGTTTCTGTACGGTCTGATTGAGTGTTGGTTGTATTCCTTTCCCTGCTTTGTTTGCCAGTCACCGCCCGCTTGGTCAGAAGGGCTGATTCTCCGATTGTGAGCTCACTGAGTACACTCGCGTGTTCATCGTGGAATCAAGCAAGTAGGCCCAAGCACCTGATTAACCAGGCACTGATTTTCGCAGTCAACGACCCATTAAGAACGTGCATGAGTCTCATTATCTTTCCTCCCCTTCACTTTCAGTCGTTCTTATTTATGTAACCCCCATGATGAATGCAGTTACATCATTGGCCTCTCCGTTCCTGTAGTGCCACACACCCATGTAAAACTGACGCTTTTGGGCGTTCGTCCTCTGGCCTTGAGAACTTGGATTCTTAAAAGTGGATTGATAGTTTGGAATAGTATTCCAAAATAGAATTATTTTTGTTTGGCCTCTTCATACTGCAGTTTGTGCATTATCTTGGTTGTATTACTTCCTGCTGTTGCCTATTGGCAATATACTCCTGCAAAGATGATTTACCATAACACTGCTGCTGACAGCACTTGCTTCCTTAGCAGTGACCACAGTGGTCAGCAAAGCCATTCCATTGGATCTTCCAATGGTTGTTACAGAGGAGAATGGGGAGTTCCAGCAGAGGGAAGAAAGGCAGGTGCACTTGCATTTCTGATGTCAGTCACCCACTTAGACTCAGTTCAGAACCCAAATATTCAGACTCGGGCGCACCCACTTGGGCATATTTGAAGAGACCTGCATTCACCATTTCCACTTTACAAGGGAAGCTGTCAAATGCTGTCGACTACAACCTAGCCCGCAAAGGATAGTCTTGCCTGTTGCTGTGAAAGACACCACATCATTGAATATTTATGTGACTGACTCCTTTTGAACCACCAGTGATGCTAGTAGCCATATTAGTTACATTGGTCAGACTTCAGTCCACTGATGCATCAGAAAGATCACAGAAGCTTTGCCTACCAAGGGAAACACTTTTGTCCGTCTTCCTCCTCCGTGAAAGGAAGCTGACAGCATGAAAAGGCACAGCAGTTTTACTAGGAGTAAGGATATTAATGCAAGGAGTGTAAAGAATAAAGTGAGCTCGAAGTACTGGTACATAGGAAGGAAATAGATTTTTGGGAGTGACTGAAACCTGGTTGAAATTAAATGATGATTGGGGAGGTAATGTGCAGGAAGGACGGGGAAGGTAAGGCCAATGGTGGGGTGTCATTATTTGTTAGAGAGGGACTAGTTACAATGTAGTTGGATGCTGGAAGTGGTATTGAGTCTTTGGATAGAATTAAGGCCATAAAAGGGAAAAGTTAGTTATAGGAATAGGCTACAGGCCACCAAATAATCTAAAGGGGGCTGATGCAGGTTTGTGGGAGACGATAAGATAAATGAGTATAGAATCTTTAGTAGTAATCCTGGAGATTTCAGTCTTTCTCATATTGACTAGCGTGCACAATGGGGATAGTCTGCATGTGAGTGGGAATTTATTGAAATTGTGAGAGACTCATTCCTAAAACAGTATGCTCAGGAACCTACAAGGGGATAATACAATATTGTGTTTGGTTCTAATGAATGAGGAGGGAACAATAAGCAAAGTTAGAAGTAAGGGAACATTTGGGATCTGGTGACCATAATGTTCCGAATTCGGGTTGACATGAGGGTAGAAAATAAAAGGAAGCCGATTAAAAAGAAATGCCAAAATTGGGGGTACAATTTAAAGGTGAATGTAAACTGAAAAATCTTAAAATTGTAGAACAGAACATATTGGAGAGAGTGTTGAAGCTCAAAGTAGATAAGGCCCATGGCTCTGACAACTTTCATCCTAGGTTTTCTGAAGGAATTGACTCAAAAGCTTGCAAGTCTCCATGGGAATATTTTTCAGCATTCACTGAAAGGGGTGAGTGATGAACCATCAAATTATAGACCTGTAAGCTGTACTGTTGGGTAAGTATTTGAAAGTATTGTGAAGGATAATATAAGGGAGCATTTTGAGGGGCATAAGCTAATCTGAAACAGTCAGCATGATTTTAGAAATGGAAGCTCATGCTTCACTAATTTATTGAATTTCTTCGAGGTGATGACAGACCTAGTGGATAGGGGAGAGACAGTGGGTGTTATCTACCTGGTTTTCAGGCAGGCATTTGACATTGTCCCACATAATAGGCTACTACATAAGGTCCAAGCCATGGGATGGATTAGAATATATTAAAATAGACTGGCAAATGGTTAGCTTGTAGACAACAATGAATAGTAGTGCAGGGGTTGGTATCTCTTTGGCAGCCATTTACCAGTGGAGTTTCATAAGATCAATGTTGGGGCTGCTGTTTATAATTTTTATAAATGATTTAGCGGAAGGAATTATGTCCAAATTTGCATATGATGCTAACTTGGGAGCAGTGACAAATGATAAATATCAATGTGCACAAATTCAAAGGATCTTGATCATAAAGTCAATTGAGTGGGTGGAGAAATTACATTTTAATAAAGGGAAATTTAAGATTGAGATTTGGCAGAGGTAAGGTTGATGTGGATTATATGTTAAATGGGAATGTAGTTGAAGTATCAGAGCAGGCGAGAGATCTTGGGCGGGGGGGGGGGGGGGGGGGGGGGGGGGTGGGGGTGGGGGTGGTGGTTTAGTGGACAGGTTACTAAAACTATCAGCCCGATGTTTCACAGCTGTTAAAAAATATCTCAATGTTGGGATGCATAGCAAGGGGTATAACATATAAATCCAGAGATGTCATTTTTAAAACTATTTGGCCCTGGTGAGACCACATCTGGAATATTGCAGTTTTGGTTCCCTTACTTCAAAAAAGATGCAGGAGAAACTTTTTCTTACTAAAGGATGGTAGGTATGTGGAACATATTGCCAGCATGGGTAGTGGAACAAGAAACTTCATGGGTTCCAAGAAGAAACCAATGGGATTCAGGGTTATTGGAACTGCACTAAGGGAATACTGTGGATCAGTAGGCTAGATGGACTTCTCCTGTATGAAACTGTTAGTATTTTTTAATCTGCTCCTTAGTGGGGGACCTTTTGATGTGGCTGTATCATTGTACATCTTTGAGCTGGGACATGAAGTATCCCTGCATTTCTGCCAGCACTTGCCCCCCACACTTGCTGTTCCTGTCTGCTACCTGTGATGACTTCAGTTCTCTGAGGCTGATGGCTGGGTTT